>CM067569.1:22231319-23431319 GCA_034336665.1 Luscinia megarhynchos
GAGTACCTGGCTGTAAACATTGTGGTAATTAATTAGTTGTCTTTGAGGATGAAGTGGATGAACTCTTGACTAGTGTTGAACATAACCTAGGAAAAGTAACAGTTGTATCTAATGTGATATTTTGACCTGTATAAGATCCACATCGAATTTGGAAATCCAGTCATCACCTAGGAATTTTTTGCTGGTTTTTGGGAGTACAATTATTCTTCCAAATTAATCTCCCCTGCCTACATTCAAATGATAATGCCACTTAAGATGACTCCAATGGATGCATGACAATCAATGGATTTGATTTTGTCCCCAAACACCATAGAAAGTCCAAAAGAATAGGATATTTGGGATCTGTCTGACCAACTGAAGCACACACTCCAGAATGTCAATATTAACTACATAACAAATGTGTTTCTTCTAAGATGTTAAACAGTGAATGGAGGAATCTGAGATAAGCTTTGTTATCCATCCCAGCCAGAAGGAAATGCTTTGACAAAAAGTAGGAGCAGATGACTGAATTGTAACTGAGGTGGCTGTCAAGCTCCCAATGCCAATTCCATGTTTTTGTGTCCTAGAATTACTATATTTATTATTTTACCATTCATTTTTGTCAAGGTGCTTTCAGTTTGGCAGGTATCAATTTTTACAATGTCCAAAATAAACTTTGTTTATTGTGAATTGGAAACATCTTGAACAGAAACCAACATCTTGACTGAAAACCATTCATCTTTCTGAAGGATTTAAGTACAGTCCTCCATGTCTTTCCACCTAAAAACCTCAAGCCTTTATCTTCTTTTTCTCTCTCTCTCACAAAATCAACCACCAAAAACTGCTGATAGAGAATCTTGATTCAGATTTGAATTGTTTCTTTGCTTAGGACACTAGATTTCAATTTTATTCAAGTATGTTTTGTCTATATCAGGGAGTAGAAAACAGTTGCCTTTATACAGGAAGGAGTTCTTAATTATAACTGTACTCTGGTGGTGTTCTGCTGCAATATTACAATAATTTCTAAGAATCTGGAATGATGGCCTAGCTGTGAAAATTTGGCAGTGACTCATGGATGCTAGAAAAGCTTTGTCCTAGTCTTTGAAAGATGGACAAAGCAATTTACTTTCTCTCCCTCTCTTTTTTGGTATTTTTTCTCTTCAGTGAGGTAGGACTTTTCCTGTGTGTGCCATTGGCAGCCATGTGTGAAGGTGAGGGTGGAAGTGGGACAGGGTGTGGTTTCATTGTAGAGCTGTTTTGGGCCACTTAAATCCTCTGATCTTCATCAGCATCTGTGTCAGGGTGATTCTAACAGCACTGGTTAGGTGGTAACATCATAGTCTTAGCTTTCTTTAGTGCTTGTAAACTGACGGCTGATGGGTTTTGTTGGGCTGTTTAAGTGGAAGTTTCCCACAATCTGATGCTAAAATGGAGGTTTTGAGTGAAGCTTTTATCACTCTTTCAGCAGTCTCATCAAGAACTTCCCCTTCCTTGCTGGAAATGGAATTTCATGCTGTGTATTTCTAATGCAAGCATTCCATCAATCAGCAATCTAGTAGAAGTTTGTGGTTCTAACTAAAGAGCATTTCACATGCTGTGAAGTGGTTTCAAAATCTGGCATCTATGTCTATCCCAGACCCTATGGAAACTGCTTGAATTTGAACTTGCCTTCGATTTACTACGCTCATTTTTTATAACTTGGTATCAGACACGTTTTCACAGCTGGTTCTCAATGCCTTTCCTGCAATTAGAGAGATTATGTGCAGGATGTGTTTGACAGGTGGGCAGTGTCCAAAGTCCATGTTCTTGTGTGGCACTAGAATGCCAGAGTAAACAAATCAGCAATGAGTGAGATTGCCCACCACAGGAAAAAGGAACACATGATTGTTGTGCAGCACATTTGTGTTGTCAGCAAATCTCAGTTTGCTTGGCAAGGAAGTTCATGCCCATTTAAAAATGAGGAAAATGAAGTACTAAGAAGTGAATTGTCTTAACAAAACAGACTAGAATTACAATCCAGTCTCCAGTGTTTGGACTAGCATTAAACATTATCTCCCTTTAAAAAAGAATCAAAAAACTACAAAACCCCAATCCAAAACAATTACATATGGTAGTCTTTTCTTCACAAGTAGAAGAAAATGCTGTAATCGTAAGACATTTTCATGGACTTCCTGAGTATTATTTGGCCATTGGAACTAGAGAAAAAGTGGGGCACTTCACTGTTTGCTGTTGGGACAGCATCCCAGTGTGCAGGTAGTGAGCATTGCCATTGTGCTGATACCATATTTTACTGAAGTTCTGATTAGATAAACATCCCTTCTAGTTCTTGGAGACCAAGCAGTAGTAAGCACCAGTTCTTTGGTCAAGTCTGGAAAAAGCAGTCAAGCAAATTCTGATTCTTTGCCAAATTCAAAATTTGATAATCGCTTCCTACTTGAAGTGAGAAGTGGAGACTGAGAAGTGACAGCTGCAATTCAGCAATGGCCCAAGAAATTGGAGCTTAGCTAAGGCATCAAAGCAAATCTCATCTGCCTTGCTCATAGACCAAGAACAATGTTAAAAAAAATATTTTTCAATTATCTTTGAATTTATTTATTGGTTAAATTTTTGAAAATATAGTGGAGAAAAAGGATTTTATGGCACACGTGCTCATTCCATATTGCAATTTTTCAGTAGAGATCCTTGGTGTTTGTTTGTTTTGATGTTTTAAATGGCATTTTAAGAAATTATAATTATGCAGAAAGGTACATTTTGGAACATAATGGCTGTTTATTATTTCAGTGGGGAAAATAGTAATGTGTATAAGATTTGTTCAGTGCTCAATCATTACTTTGCTGTTACAGGACAAGAGTATGTGTCAGTTAAAGTTTAGTTTGTTAGATTTGATGTACTAGCTCATGTACACAGTTCCTAATTCAGTGAGATGATCAGCATTTGTAATGTGAGTTGTAATGTTTTTCAGGATCGTGTCACAGATTTATCAGTGCAGCCTCAGTTATTATAGTTAGAAGAGGAAAGGAAAAAAATCTTTATAAAAAATACTGTGGAGTTTTGCTGAGACTAGAAGACAAAGTTTTGGGCAACTTTCTTTTCACATGCTGACAGGGACATCAGTGCTGCCAGCATTTTTTCCTTCAGAAATTTTCTCTCTCCTTCTTTCAGAAGAGTAATTTTTGAGGCAACCATGACAGCTCTGTCATTTTATTCACACCTCTAAATTTCTCTTTCTGTTGTCAGTCACCAGTCACTGTATCTTGATGATCATGATTGATGACAAAATATATGAGAATTGTAAAAAGGGCATTTAACATTGTGTCTAAAACAATCATTTCATGCTCTTACTTTTTAAGTACAATAAGAAGTTGGAACAATACCTGTTTACCTGTAGGTATTACACTTATTTTTTTGCATTCCATAGAATGATGTAGATATACCTATGGAGATATTTGTAATTGTCTATAAATATATTTTTAAGCATACTTAAAAGTTGTTTGCACATTTAGTCCTGGTTCAGTACTTATGATATTTTGCCAATGTTCTACTGTTTTTCAAATTTATTTCCAAATTACTAACTTCCCATCAGGCTCCAGGGCTTAAATGACAAGTAAGAAGCTGAGAGAAATAGCGAAAGGAATCTGAGTCATATTTTCCTTGAAAGAGCTTTATGTATTTTTGGAAAGTAAAACATGTCAGTTATATTGTAAGTAAATAATATACCTGTTTATGGAAGGAGAAATGGCTATTGGGCTTTCATGTCTTCAAAATTTCTATACAGAAGAGGAGAGAAAACACCAAAGAAAGCATTGTTTTCCTGTCCGTCTTAGCATGAAATGTATTATAAATTATTTTAGGAAAAAAAGAAATCAAGCTCCATGGGTTTGAGTGCTGTTCAATGGCCATTGGATTTGTCCATTTATATGAAGTAATTGCCTATTGAACTTTGAGAATCAGCATATTCCAGTAGCTGCTGTGTTTGCCTGTAAAACAGCATTATTTGAGGCTGAATAAACACCACTTTCACTCCATTGCTACTATGGATTGAGCCTTGTTTGCTTACAGGCATGTATATACAGTACCTATCTTCTACATTTGGATTTCTTTACAGCTATGAGTCAAAAATGCTATTTTTGCTATATATGATGATTAGTTGCATGAGAATTCAGATTATTTTTAAGTGATTGTTAGTGGCAGAACTAGGTAGGTAAATTGTTTCAATGTGTATATAGTCATACCATGAAAAAAAACAAAAAGTCTTGCTCGGCATAAAACTTATTCTGAGGAAGGAACTGATAGAAGCAGTACCCAGAAGAGATCTCTTAGTGATATAGGCTCATGTCCAGAAGGAAGCTGGCTCTTGGGGTGATATTCTGCCAGCTGGACTGGCAGACCTTTCTATATCTGGGTCAATTATCAGGGGAGTCACCAAGTTGCCCACAAGTGTGCAGTAATTTTTATGTGTGGATCCTGTGGAGACTGGTGCTGTCAGGGGGGACATCTTTTAGATGGCACTTATGGTCTGTGATTTTCAGAGGGCTCAGAGATATTTACCTACTCCTTGAGGAATGAGAAGTGAAGATACTGGAGAGAAGCCAGCAGATTCCAGTAAATTGTTTTGAAGAATGCTGCTAAGTGAAAGAGAAGAGATTCATCTTTCCAATTTGGAATAGGTCTTAAAAGCATCTCTTACCACAAATTTAAAACATGGTCTACTATTGCCACGAAATAACTTGAAAACCTTTTCTTTGCCATTTGTTTGACATGAACACTGTGCAGAGCCCCAGCCACTCCTCGCTGTTACTGCCAGGGGACGGGTTGTAGCAGGGACTTTGTCTGTTCATGGTATAATGTGCCTTTGAGCTTCCTCTGCTTTCAGTTCCTATTCTGGCTGCCGATGGCACGAGTTTGTCAAACTCATGTTGTGAGGCTGTAATAAGTTTATCTGCAAGACAGTATGAAAGTGTGTTCTACTTTTAATAGCACATGTGCATCCCATCTGGGTTGGGCTACAACACTGGGGACTGAATTGTGGTATTCCAGGCTAAAAGTGTGGGACTGCTGTAGAATCTTACTGGTTTTAGGTTCTTGTTTGCTTGGGACTGTTTGCAGAAATGAAAAACAAAACAAAAAAACACAAATAAACCCCAAAAAGAAACAAACAAAAAACCAAACCAGACAAAACCAAAAAACCAAAATACCCCCCAAAAACCCCCACCCTCTTCAAAGGACCTTGCTGTTTTTATAAATAACTCCCCTACTTTTTTGAACCCTTAAGGTAGCATTTTATTTCATAATAGGGTACTTAAATTTAAGTAATGCTAACATTACTAGTGACACAATAAGAGTAAAAAAAAAAAAAAAAAGAATATTGAGTGACTACAAAAGGTGAATCTAAGACAAATGAATCACTTGAAGTTCTTTAGCACAAAAATTTCTTACCAAGTTGTTTAATGACATTAACAGAAGTGTTGGGGGAAGGAGGTTTGCTTTAGATCACTATTTGATTTTATACAAAAAATGCAGAAATCTGTTTTGATGATCATTTTTAGAACATGGAATCATGGGAAATATTTTGTTTTCCCTGAGAGCCAAGGCAATGTATTTATTTCAAGTTTTATTAAATGAGTTATAAATTTTCCTAGCAATTTACTCATAGCTCAAGAGGTTTAATTTGCATGTGTTGCCTTTTACAATATGCTTTTCGTAATGTTGCAGATGCTTCTTCCCTAGCTTCAGTAAACAACAGGCAGTTGGCCAGGTTTTTGACTGAACGTTTGCCAACTCTGAGAAATATTAGTTAACTCTCTAGTGGCCACTGAATGATTTTTAGCTGACTTTATCCAAAAGAATCTGTGAAGATTAAAAATTATAGAAAGTGAAAAATAAGATAAAGAACAAGCAATTTGCTGGACTAAACATAGGAAAAGAGATTTATTTCTGCATTTTAATATGTTTGGTTTTTCTCTTTTTTAAACTTGTTTTTTAAAATTTCTTGTTTTCAGGAATTTATCTGAAAACTTGCGATGAAGATGATGTTAATAATAAACATTTCTCCCTTCAGATTAGTGAAGATTCTTTCTTCTTGTAGATGCTCAAATACAATTAGGTTTACCCCTGGTGTTTGCTTTCATTTAGAAAAGCCTGTAAGGACAGTTTTCTTCTTCAACATAGTAATCCAGACTGCAGCAGGGGTATTCTACAGGTGAGATGGCAAGTTATTTCGTGAGCAGTGGAGGCAAAGAAGTCTGGCTTCCAGCAGATTTAGGTTGTATTGTAGCTGGTGTAGCAGAGCTCAGCTCCCATCTCTGTGCCACCTATGGTGCCTTCAGCTTTCTTCCAGGTTTCTTTTGTATTTTAGTGCTGTCTCTTGAGCATGTCCTGTTGAATTCTCTTCCAGTCTGGAGCTGCCTGCATGCTTGTTCAGCTACAGCCAGTGCAAGGGGTAG
This sequence comes from Luscinia megarhynchos, assembly GCA_034336665.1. Taxonomy (NCBI): domain Eukaryota; kingdom Metazoa; phylum Chordata; class Aves; order Passeriformes; family Muscicapidae; genus Luscinia; species Luscinia megarhynchos. The sequence goes on from CM067569.1 coordinate 22,237,742, forward strand.
TGACCAAACCTACATTTCTTCCTGTTAGTGGGACATCAGTAGTGTTTCTCTTTCTCTCATCCAGCTTCTCATCCCCATGGTGTTTCTAGGAATGTAAGGTGATTTCAAACTTGCTTAAGATTTGCTAATTTGTCTCAAAGCTATGGTTCAAAAGACAGGCAAGAGTGGCTTGTCAGCCTGCTTGCATAAGGAAATAAGGAAATGAGGCCAATCATGAATAAGAAGGAAATGTCAAACATCTTCTTGAATGATGTGCACTTGGAAATAATTACAGGCAGTCCCATGATTAAATGCTGTCAGTGTAAGAGGGGCAGCAGGACAGACTGAAGGGATGAGTTGAGTGTGAATTACCTGACTTGACACTCACTGCTCTTGGAAAACCCGTCTCTCTGGGTCTGTGAACACACTGGGGATAATTGCTTTGAACAGATGATCATACATGGAGCATGGTGCAACAGTCATTTGAAATGGGATGATTTTAAAGGTGGAAAATTCCGAAATCCTTTTGATATATATCGTGGCTACTCAAGGCTCACTCTGGGTAACTAAGCTTGTGTGTTTTATTGGTGTTACTTTTTGTACCACAAATGCTCTGATGATGTGTGGCTAGCTTTGGGCTGAAATTAAATACGGTGAAGATAACACAACATCAACCATGTCTGATCTTCTGCTTTCTACCTCTGAAAAATTTAATTGTATTATCCCTCCCAGAGAGTTCCTCCTTTGTGCAGAAGTAGTGCACTCAACACCATAAGGACATAATGGACTAGAAGAACAGAAATACTCTGAAGAATAGATGGTTGTTTGTATACACCCTTCTGAATGTCTTTTCAAGCTCTGAGGCAAAAAATTGTCTAGCTGGGGAAAAAAGGCTGTGATTTTACAAGCTTAGTGTTTGAAAAGTTACCTTACATTTTCTCAAGCAAACTTAAAATGAGGATCAAGTGGTACTACTGTTAGGATCCAGAGGAGATGAGTATCAGGTGATTTGTCCTGCCTTTCTTGCTAGAAACATGGTGTGTGCCTGGTGTGATGTCATAAACTGATGTTTTAGTGTGTCCAGCAGGAGTTATGTGCCCTTTTCCTTTGCTAACAAATAGCACCTATGACCCATTGAATTTCACTTAGACTGGATGAATCTGTTTTCCCCAACATTTCTCATTTTTTGCTTCCCTCTGTCTTTTTCCCTTAAATGATACTGGAGAGGGAGGAGTTGCTTAGCAACCAGTCGGAAATGGTCAATATGGGCATAAATATTAAACCTTTCCAACCTTGGTAAGAAAATGGAAAAGTGTTTCACTTTTTTCTTGGGGAGATTGTGGCAAAATGGTAACTCTAATCCTTTATGATAAACAGGACAAAATTGGTACCTTGGTGTCTCTGGAGCTCCTGTACATGGAGAAGGAGACTTTTCTTCCCTAGTAAATAAGAGGATGCTTGTGCAGAGCCCATGGACTTCCAGGGTGGTATCTTGTTAGGGAGTATTTGTGTGTTTGGGGTTCTGTTGGGGGTTTCTTTAAAAATTGTGTTAGAAACTAAAACTGTTGGTTTGGAGTTTGGTTCTGACTTGTGTATTATCACTAAACTACAGTTATAAGTTATTTTTCTTTTTGGTCTAAATGTGTTTTTATCATTTTTAGATGGAAGACAGTAGAAGGTATAGGGCATCACTACTTGTCATTGTGTTGCAAAAAATTATGTCAGAAGAATAAAATTCACTATAGTTCAATGCTCGTTTGAAAAAAAAGTATTTATTAATTTGAATAAATGTCTGATTTCAGTAAGACATTTGCACAGTACTCATGAAATCCAGTCTTAAGAGAGGTAGAGAGACTTGAAACTATAGGTAGCTACTGTGCTCTGCTTAAAGTAAGCAAGTGACAGTGCACTCCTGCAGTTTGCATTTATTGAGTGGCTGGAGGACTCAGTAAAGTCTGTGCTTGTATTTACTTTGACACCAAACATTTTGTGCTTTGGAAAGTGTGTGAGCATTAAAGTACCTTGCCAAAGATCGTTTATTAATCGTTTAAGCACAGCAGTAGGAGCCTGGCCTCTGGCTCTGTGTCCCAGTTGTCCAGCCAATGCTCCTCCATTCAGGCAGCTTCCCACCATCTGGGGCTGTCTGCTCCAGGGATGTCCATGGGTTGGTTATTGATCTCAGGCATTGCTGATTGCCCAGGAGTGCAAGCTCGAAAATAACCGGAAAAATCAAGTTGGTCTGGTAGCTCCAAATTTTGCTGGAAGTTGTTCCTGGAATACTGTGTTTATTGCAAATGATATGTGCAATCATATACCAATCATTTCATAACTAGGAAATGAGAATATTTCAGGTTTTTCAATAGTATTTTCTTGAAAAGCAGCCTGTGTGAATTTTGATTGATATGACACTTTAGAACTATAACTAAAACTGTATTTGTTACAAATGAATGACCACTGAATCAATTTCTTTAGTATATATTTCTTTAGACTTGCATCATTAATATTCAAAGGGGAATGTCTTTTACATTGTGCTGCAGTTTATACTAATGTGGGTTCATTTGCTTTCGTGTTATTAAATCACTCTCTTCTGATGAAAAGATAAAATGAAGCTGCATTGTTCATGTGCTCTGTAGAACTGTGGCAATGTGCAGTTTGGTACCTACTGCATTTCCAAAGCAATAAATACATGAATAAAAAATCAAAGGTAGTAGACAGGATTTTGCTTTGATTTCCACAGACACAGCATGCTATTGTTATAAAAGGAATCTAATAGGGAGATAAAAGATTTGCTTGTATTTGCCAGCTGTTTTTAATGCAACAGCTAGTGTAGTCTGTATTATTTTTAGGATGATCAGAAGGTGCAAAATCACTTCTTTACTTAAAATTAATGTATCTGTTAGAGCTAAATTGAATCTTACTGCATAAAACAATTCTAAAACTATTTTCTGTATATAAAACTTCAAGTATTTGGCTCAGGCTCTATGTTTTACTGAAAATTTATTTATAACCATCAGCACTTTTAAAAATAACAAATTTATGGCATTTAGAATTCTCTGCTTCTATCTCATGGACATAACAAAGTTTAACTGGAAATATCTGACTGTTCTCTTTGAAGCAATTGGGAATTGCTGTAATAATTAGAAGTTTATAAGATACATGGTTTTATGATGGTTTTGTTGACTTAAATTCTTTAATGGCTTTGCTTAAGAAAAATTCATGGGCAGCCTGAATTCTACCTAGGCTTCCATTTACAGTGTTTCTGTTTGTCTATGTCTGTTTGTTCAGAGGAAACTTGCCATAAAAAATTCAGTCCTCGGTGCTGCCTCCTTAGGTGACTATCTGGGTCTTGCTTTTGAACTCAAAAGTTTATATTTTTCTCTAGAATTAAGATTAGTATTTCCATGTAAACCTTAAATTTGAAAATGGTTTATGAAAAGTGTGTGTTGTCTGTACTGAAACTATAGTTTATTTTAAAAATGAAAAGGTTTCTTTGTACCCTTCCCAATAAATATATGAGCTGCAATGTAATTCTCTCCTCTTTGGTGTCATTTGCAAAATACCTATAATGAATCCTAAAGTGGAAAAAAAAATCTCCTTGCCACAAAAAAGATTTTCAATAATGATCACTTTTAAAACTAGGGATGCACCTGTCTTGTTTCCAAAAATGCTATTTTCAAGTATATCATTACAGAGTTGGCTGATGTGCTTTGCTCTTAATGTTTTCATTTTGGACAACTTAAATGTATATATGTATCATCATAAATTTCACCAAACTGTTTAATCTGATAGCAGTGCACTGTTTTTCATGTCTCTATACAAGTAAATTAGTTATACAAAGTTTTCATAACTCCTCATTCTCAATTTTATCAATATTTTAGTCTGTAAATAGTTTGTTTTCATGCTAACATTAATCAACCATGATGCTGGAAAATGTGCCAGCTTTATCAATACCTTGGTTTATGATGTGTTTTCTGTTTCTATTTTAAGTCTTGTATCTTTGCTCTCACTTGTGTATACAATCTCTTTAGTGCTTTGAATGCGAAGCAATTGTTTGGAGACTCCATATGTGCTACTAAAGGGTCAACAGTGAAAGAAAAAAGCTTAAATATGGTAGAGAAAATGGTTGTGTCTCGATTTAATGTGTTTCCTACATTGATTAGTGTTGAACTGCTGTCAAGAGCTCAGTCCTCTGCAAGCCCACGCTGTGTCAGGCAATGAGAGCCTGCACGCTTACCATTCCCACCATTATTTTTTTAAAGGCTCTCAGTGGTTGATTAGATGATTTTCATGCCTGATGAAAAGCTGCACACATCACATATGTTATTGTGCAGCCCTTACATCCAGTTCCGTAGGCGAGCGTTTAAATATTGCCGGGACTCCTGGATCCAAAGCAACAGGTGTGGAGCAGCCAGGAGAGTCAGAGAGCCGAGCTGCCCTGGGCTGCCCTGGGCTGCACTGAGCTGCACTGGGCTGCACTGGGCTGCACTGAGCTGCTCTGAGCTGCACTGAGCTTCACTGGGCTGCACTGGGCTGCACTGAGTTGCCCTGAGCTGCACTGGGCTGCACTGGGCTGCACTGGGCTGCACTGAGCTGCCCTGAGCTGCACTGGGCTGCACTGGGCTGCACTGAGCTGCCCTGAGCTGCACTGGGCTGCTCTGAGCTGCTCTGAGCTGCACTGGGCTGCACTGGGCTGCACTGGGCTATTCTGAGCTGCACTGGGCTGCACTGGGCTGCACTGAGCTGCACTGGGCTGCACTGGGCTGCACTGGGCTATTCTGAGCTGCAGTGGGCTGCAGTGAGCTGCACTGAGCTGCACTGAGCTGCACTGGGCTGCACTGAGCTGCACTGGGCTGCACTGGGCTGCACTGAGCTGCACTGAGCTGCACTGAGCTGCACTGAGCTGCACTGGGCTGCACTGGGCTTCCCTGAGCTGCACTGGGCTGCACTGGGCTGCACTGGGCTTCCCTGAGCTGCACTGGGCTGCACTGGGCTGCACTGGGCTTCCCTGAGCTGCACTGGGCTGCACTGGGCTGCACTGGGCTATTCTGAGCTGCAGTGGGCTGCAGTGGGCTGCACTGGGCTGCACTGAGCTTCACTGGGCCTCACTGAGCTGCACTGGGCTGCCCTGGCACTGCAGGCTCCAGTCGAGGAGGGAAGGAAAAGAGACACATGCAGGTCCTGTAAGTTCGTGCTCCACAAGGCCTGTCCCCCTTGCAGTGAGCTGGTGAGAACCTGATGGTCCTGCTGCTTTAGCAAGTACTGTCATTTGTCACTGTCTTGACATACACATTTCTGCTTGAGGGGCACAGAGAGAAAGAAGGCATTAGCATCTTTCCTGCAGAAAGAGCCTTGTTGCTTTTTTGCACATTGGGAAGCATAAGATTTGGTTTTGCCTCTGATAAAAGCCCTTCCTGTTAATTTGGCAGGCATTGCTTAAACGAGAGAACTGAGAATTGAGCTTTGTATGCTTTTTGTGCAGCATCTTTTACTGACCACTGTATTCAATGTAAGAGATATTTACAATAAAAAATAGTAATACTGCTGAAATTTCAGGAGATGGTCTTTGTGAGTGAGGAGATCTGAGTTAAAATAGCTTCAATGGGAACAAGGTGCTTGGGCTTGCTTTTTCACTGGTAGAGCTGCAAATGAGATGCTGAATTTAAAGTTAATTGGTTTTAAAATACATATATTGAAGTGACAAGAACGGGACACTAAGAGCTTCCTTGACACCTGCTGTCAGTAGGACAACAAAATATATTCAGTAAGGTTACAGAGACAGTCTACAGAGCTGTTAAATTGCACAAATACTTCATTTCCAAAGAGATTTAGGATGGTATGGCCTAATGCATAGCCAGTTAACATGTGACGTCAGGTTTCTCTAGATTACAATCCTTGGAAAATTATGGTGAGCCTCGTTCTGAGCATCTATTCCAGCTGTAAAGATACAAAACTAAGTTAAAGCATGAGCTATTTTTACTGATTTTTAGGTCTGTTACAGATTTTAGACCTTTTCAGCTGTAAAGGGAAGGCCAAACCCGTCAACCTTTGCTGAGGTTGTCTCATTTCATGCCTCTTGTCCAGAAACGGGGGTTTTTAAGGCTCCTCACATAGATATTTTTGGAAAACTTTTATATTGTTTTGGCATTTTCTAAATTTATAGAGAAGTGATAGACTGAAAAAGGCCAAGCACAGGAAAAAAAAATCGGTCATGAAAAAAGAAGTAAAGAATGCATAAAATACCATGGGATTTTTGCCAGGAAAGAGAAAAAAATGAAAGTCTGGGGCAACTAGAGATGTGAGATGAAACCACTGTTTTGTCTGAAGTTCATATTGGTCAGGTAACTAAACATGTGAGAAAAAAAATCTCTAAGAACACTCCTGCAACTGTATGCATAATTTCATGCATGCATATATAAATATGGAAGCATATATAAAGTTACAGATGCTAAGGCACCTTAGTTCTTCCTCTGCTTTCCACCAATCTTGTCAGTAATATTATTGTGCTGCTCTGATTATGACTTACAGGGCATGCAGTGGTGAGTGACCAATGTTTAAACATTCATTCAATATTAGCATGTGTAAGAAATGGAGGATACTTTCATTAATTGGATGAAGGTTATATGTGTTTCATTTAAAAGCTGCAGTGATCACTAATGGAATGACCTCGAAGTCATTATCTGTTAAGAAGCAGGAGAAAAGATTGTTCTTCATGTTCAGTTGTATTTGTCATTGCTTGTGAATATAATTTCCAGATAAAATATAGTTTAACTCTCTAACCACTCTAAGCTAAGGTTGGATGGAATAAATTCTTTCCGTTATCATTTAATTTTGTCACACTGACTATAAATAGCACTTTTTTTGGCCAGCTTTATTTATAAGCTGTGCTTTTTAAATGAAGACCAGTGAATGCTGTTTCCTATTTCATTTTTTCCCTTTTGTGTCTTCTTTAAATTTTCATAGCCTTTACAAAGGCAGTGTAGACAGGAAGGCTGCAAATATTTCAGATACCATAGCATTGCTCAGAAGTCCACCTTTGTAATTGGTGTTACAAAGATAGAATGTACTGTACATACCAGGTGGCTCAGAGCACAATTCCTTTGGGATTTGTGTTTTTTTCATTAGGTCACTAAAATTTTCAATCTTACTTCCCCCATGCCCTTGCTGACATGCAGATCCAGATCTTCGTCCTGTTGGGAGACCAAACTAGTTGCTCTGATTCACGTAATCATTTTATTTGACTGCCTCTTTTGAGATTGTCTCTCAGCACAGAAGAAAAAGTTTAAAATGTGCTAATTTAGTAATAGAAGTTATTTATTCCCTTCTCTCTTAGAAAGTTCTCTTCAAATAAGGATCAGTAGTATCATTGTATGACTCAGCTAACAATGTGCATAATGATATCAACTTCTGCTGAGAGTGACAGAAGTGGATGTGGATTTCAGGAATTTCCTGAACAGCAGTTGTATTGCCTGGTATCTTGATAAAGTCTTGAGGCCTAGCAAAGTTTTAGCTTGAAAATTCCTCTGTTCTGATTGAATCAATAATATCTTTGGTTTGATCTTATAAGTCATGGCCAGAGCCAGCCCTTTTGAGCTGGGAGGAAGAAGATACCATGAAGGGAGACAGAACGAGCATGATGTGCCAACAGGGAGAAGGGACTGCTGCAGCTTCTCTTCAGTAAAACTCTGATTTTTCAGGATAGTGATGGTGCTTTCCAAGAGCAGAGGACTGAAATGCAGTATATCCAAAGGTACTGTGTCTTCGGGTCAGTTTTTATCTGTCTCATATAATGTGTTAGGTAGAAGTAAAAAATACAGGAGTTTTAAAGAGAAGAAAAAATGTCCTGGATGTCTACTCCGATTGGTGGTGCATGTAGCTTCTTTAGAAGATTCTGTAGGTTGCATTGAATCAGTTGACCAAAGCAAAAGGTAATAAATGTTGTCAGTTAGTAAGTATTTAAAGAGGAAGAAAGAAAAATGTTCTTTTCTGAAGGAAGAGGAATTAGATGAGTGATGAGGAAGGTTTTCATGTATCGAATGGCAGCAACACAATTGATTTATTTTTTTAAAAAAATCCACATTTATTGTTTGGATAGGGTTTTTTCATTGAGATCATTGAAAATCCAGGACAGCCTCTCTTGGATGAGCCTTCCTTTTCTTAGTATCATACTTGGTTTTATTCTCATTTAATATTTAAATTTCCCCTTTGTCACCCTAATAACTGGGCATTTATTACTGATATTCACAGAAGAGGGGAGGTGGATGAAATATTTCAGGCAAGTCATCTGATCTAATTTGGAAAGGTTTCTGTGAGGAAAGAACAACTTTTGATTTATAAGGGAAGGTTGTCTGTTATAAAGATATACACGTTGGAATTTATTATCAAGAATCTGCTTTTAATTTTAGAGATTGTTTACCTAAACTACTATGTGTCAGAGCTCAGGACAAATTTCTACTTAGCATTTAATTTTAGATACTTGCCATAGTGGACAGTAAAAAATGGGTCCCCAGAATTCGTGGCATCATTATGAATCTTACCTTCTGGCAGCCCCTGCCTGCAGTTTGTCTTTGAAATCTCCTTGATGCTTGTTAACCCTGCTCTGACATGTAACAGCTCCCCTTTATTTATTGGACTTTGCTCATTTATGAAAAGTACAGGAATTATTAATGGTTTAGTATCTATTGATGTATTACTTGGGTGGAATTCAAATTCCAGTATTTATGGTAAACCCCTTAATAATGAAATGAGCATAGAAACAAGAAGGCTCATTCTTAAGGTTAAGTGTCTTGCTATACGAACAATTGTCTGTAAAATATTGTCTTACCAGCTTTTTATTTATAGCAATAAATTAGAAATAAGGACTTTATGTATGAAGGGAAAGGATTAAGAGTATTTGTGTAGATGATAAAGAATAAATAACCTGGTTCAATGAGCCGTGTGTTGGGTACATTGTCATGGGCTGGTTTTCTGTAGGGAGCTGATACATCTCTGCATCCTGCAATGAGCTCCTGCCACAGGATTGGGCTCACCTGGTGTGCCAGAGCAGGTGTCAGGTGCAAGTGCTTCTATGTCAGATCTGAATGCCCAAAAGCTGAAACTAACACTGGGAAATGCAACTCTTCTGTGATTTGGATGTGATCTTGAGGGCCTCATTTTGTTCTAGCTTCCCAGGTGGGGTTTATATTGTCCTGTGCTGTGTAAACCTCATGTTTTTGCTTTCCTTGAGGGAAGCACATGGAGCCTTGGGCTTGTGTTTGCATAGGTAACATGTTTTTCTTTTAAGATTATAATATAGAACATAATGACAGTACTGGGTTCAAAACAAAGGTCCATACAACTCAATACTTTGGCAGTGGCCAGTAGTGGAAGAGAAGAGAACAAAACCAGGGAAATCTGTAATGATACTTTATGTTTTCAGTGATTTTCAGGGACTGGGTGGGAGAGAGGCATTAGTGCATTTGAAAGACATCCTATTTATATGAGCACTGTGCAAAAAATCAAGCAGTGAGCAGTTGTGGTGTATGTAATAGATGTTAAACTGGGAAAGGACAGAGATAGCTGTGTGAAGCCAAATGGATGAATGTTGTAGAGTTTATAAATCAAGAGATGATGGGAGCAATTCTGTGTAATGTAAATAGCACTACAGCTTTTGTTCATTTGGCTGAACTTTTCACGCTGTATGGAACATGCAAAAGGAGTGCTTTAAAGGTAATGATATTTCTCTGTTTTTATAACTTTCTTTTTAGTAGTGTTTTATTCCATGAAATGTTAATGTTGAAAATATTCATCATCAATGCTAAGTATGAAAAATAGTAATCAAATTCTATGGTTCTTCATATAAGCCTATCCATCACAAAGCATGCCCTATGGCTATATATCAATTTTAAGCATTAAAGTTACACAGTATTATCTTAGCATTAGGTTAACTGTCAAATAAAAATAAAAATTAATAAGCTGGAAAAAAGAAAGAAGAGGAGACATTCCTCATTTAAAATCCTCAATTGATCTGGCATAATTGAAATGTCTTTTAGCAGAAATGTTAGCTTTAACTCAGATGAGACTCAGCTCTCAATACCATTTTTATGGCAGTCCAATATCCAATGATTCTCGGGGTACAAAACTACCAGGTATAAATGCTGATAAGGTCCAGGCTTCCTCCTTGTATGTCATTGGCAAGAAGCATATGTTTAGAATTAAAGAAGATCCAGGCAAGCTTTCAATATTGAGATGTCTGCCTGTTCAAAGAGTTAATGGGCTTTAGTCCATGCAGTCCACAGTTTTCAAACTTTTGCTGCCATTTTTCTTGCAGTCCTTCTGAGACATTATGGAGTTTGGGCATCTGGCTGCAGCATTTAAAAAAATGTGAAGAATTGTACACTGATTTTACTTTACAGTAACTGATAGATTTATAACTGATAGATTTTTTTCTGATTAAATGCACATATAGGACTAGATGGATTATAGCTTTCTTTCTCTTTTCTTACCTTCTCCCTCCCTCCTGCCCTCCTGTTCTTCAGATACCCCAGATAAGCTATTTAGTCTCTGAAAGTATCAGAGTAATAGAATTTTGTTGTTACATTCTCATTTGCTTTGATTTAGTTGAATGTGATATGTGAAATGTCATCCTTAATGTCTTTTCCTAAAATTAAACACACCTAAGGAAAGAAATTGTGCAAATTCTGCCACATATTTTATTTGAAATACTAAGAACATATGTATATCTTTGATATTACTTGTCTTAACAAGAATCCAATGCAAGGAAATATTTTTAATGAGTCAAACCTCTATTTTCTAAGCCTTATGCAGAGCCAGCCTCTTTTCATCAGTGTTGACTCTGGGTTGTTCTAAATTGCTTGGTTTTGTCACCAGAGTTATTCTGCATATAACTCTAGTGTATTTGTATGGCACTGAAATCAACATGTAGCATTTTTCTTTCTATTGTTTGTATTTATTTATTTTATATTTGCAGAATGGGCCTGGCCTGTAATGAGATTATTTGCTATAAAATTGTGGTCTTCATGAAGTTGGCACTTCTGTGAATTCAGATTCAGAGTACAAAATTCTACTGAAGAAAATAAACACCCTCCACTTGGTTCACTTGGGCACTAAAATACCCTTTGATGGTAATGTTTTTCCTGGAAGTCAGATTTAAGATGTAAAATAGAGCAGAGTAAGTTAAGTTTTGATCTCACTTCTGCAATATCTGTTTTAAACAGTTTTTAATATTGCAAATACATTTCAATATATACCAGAAACAATTTTCCCCTTGCTACAAGACAAACATATTGGCATAGTTAACAGAGCATATTCTGTTCACTGCTTCCACTTTTTGTTCTCTGCTTTGCTTTAAGGTATGAGAGAAATTTGAGTTTCTGTCCAGGGAGCTGATGAACAGAAGTTAAAATTATTTCTTCCTGTCTCTAATTTAAAATTTAAAAGTGAGCTAAAATATTATTCTTAATGTACTGTGAGCTTGAACAGTAAGCAAATATTTCTTTTCTGGTGTCAATCAGAGAATGAGCATGAAAAATACTTTGTCTGCTGGTCATGGGATGCAGGTGAGATTGGAGTGGCATTATATCATATTGCACTGAGAGACAATCAGGTGAAGCATTATGTTGGTAGGTCTGAAAAAGCTATGAAATATGAATATCACTGCTAAATAAGTTCTTTAACCTTGCACTATAAATGCTTAAGATTTTGTTCTTTTCAAATGGGATGACAAAAGACCAAAAACATTTCTAATACAAAGTGTCTAATGCATTACTGTCATAAATGTTCTCTCAATGTGTATATATAGAAAGAGAACAATGGGCTGCAAGGTACTGCATATTCTGATCAAATTCTCCCTACCAGCTGAATGAGTGATCTGAAAAGCACCTGTTTCAGGCCTAGAATCTGTGTAATCACGTTGTTCAATTTTTGATCACTGTCAAAATTGGCTGTTGGTTTGTTGTTTATAATTTCTATGTGAATGTTTTATATTGGCAAAGGTCTTTAATAAAAGATTGCTAACTTCCCTTTCCCTTGTATTAACTGTGTAATAGGCGTAATTTAACATGATCAAAATCTGGCAAAATCCCATAAAGCAAAATAAATAAATGACTTTTCACTGTTCTGAAAGACTGGAGGTAGAATAACTCACATTCTGTAGTTCTGTACCAGTGCAGGTAAGCAAAAAGTTAATGATACTTTTTGCTGCTAATACTATTAGGTCAGTAATGACCCTTTATCAGGTATTTTTAGGATAGGTATGTTAGCAATGACAGTGCATGAAATGCATTGTTGTTTAAAATAATTTACATTAGTTTGAAAGAAATGTTACTGCATCTCACATCTGTTTCATGCAACTGACAGTTGAAAAATAACTGCCCAATTATGGTCTTGTACCTGAGTTTTGCCCTGAAAAATATGAATATGCAGAAGAAGTGAAATAAAAGCTACTAAGACTTTTTTATGCTGTGAAGATGTATTGAATTTGGTCACATTACATAGCATAATAAATGTACACGATATTTGTCATAAAAGTTTGGCTTTGGGTATAGTATATTCTAAAACTAATTCCAGATTTGATTCTTGTGTAAAATACAGTATGGCCTTTCTTTTGATTTAAACAACTGAACCAAACCCCACCAAAAATCTCAGCAGTGAAGAGAGCTCCAGACTCTGTTCTGGTAAGAACATGCTTCTTATTCCCAGCCTGGGGTTGGATAACTTCAGTCTTCAAGTATTCCCAGTCTTGGACCCCATTACTGAAATTTCCTGCCTATGTTCATTTGTGATACTGACTGTTTTCAAGTCATGCCTTTCATTTATTTGTACTAGTGTTGAAACTGAGTTGATTTCCTTGGGTTCTGATATGAGATACTACATACTGTTCTAAATTTGTTATTCTTCTCTACACTCTTTTAGTTTATCAGCCTTTAATTGGCCTTATTAGTGTTACCTCTGTAAAAGAGGGTTTCCTTACTCCCCAATGTTCTTATACACCCAGTCATCTTACTATGCTTTCACTGCTGTTTTTTGTAATAGCTTATTGTCTATCATGGTCCTGAGCTCTTTTCAGAGGTTTGGAAGGTCTCCACACAGGGTTCAGTCGTGTCCTGTTCTTCCACAGAATGAGTTTTCATTAAACTATATTATAATTTTTATTTTTTTTTCCTTTTCAAAAGAGGTGTTATGACTTCACATAACAGAGCTGATAAATAGTATGAGATCTGGAAAAACTCAGGAATGGAGCAAGGAGAGGTTAGGATAGCTTTATGTTAGAATGGGTACAAGTAAGAAAACAGCATGCAAACTATTAATTTGTCTAGAGAAGACTGCAGAGCTCTGTCTTTATAACAATTCAGTTAAACAGAGACATTTGCAGCTCATGAAGGGTGATTGGATTGTGCAGTTTGGTATGGAGTTATATGGATAAGGGCATATGAATGATAAGAAGATCTGCCATTGATAAAAGGGTTTTCAGAAATGGTGAAGTAACATGTTTCAGTGTCAGAACCAAATTAAAATGTACAGGAAATCTTAACTTCTGTCTAGTCTATGCTGAAGCAATTCCTTAATGTTGTTTAAGACAATGTGGGGAACTGTAGGAAGTGAGAGGGATGATCCCAGTGCTGTTTTAACCCATTAATATTAGACTAATCTAACCTTGTAATAGAATATCAGCATTTAATATTCTGGTGTATAAGACTGGGCTAATCTTAGGTACAGAAACTCTTGGGTCTTGTGAGATGAGGGAGATGAATCATAAAAGCTCTGGAATCTTCTAAGCTATGTCAGTTCACAAAGGACAAAGGTTTTGCCAGTCTAGAAGTAGGCAACACAGCCGATTTTCTCTTCAGGAAATTTTCAAATAATGGTTTATAGGGACTCTTTGGTGGTAAAATTAGGGACATGTTTAAGCAGAAAGACATAAAACAAATAGCTAGGGAATTCTAGACTCTATACATGAGAGTATCTCCGAGTATGACAGTAACAAAATGTATAGAAAAATGAAACAACAGAATGATGTAATGGCAATTTTAGTAATGTCCTGGATCAATCCTACTTATCTATAGTATTCAGTGTGAATTCTGCTTGCAACAGTGTTGTACCTGTTAGGCAGTTTCATAAAGGCACTGTGTTTTTTATATAACATTTTGTCCCTTTAGAAATTATCATGACGCATGTCAGGAGCTTTCACACTGAAAAAAATATGTCACATTAGCTTCCAAGTTTCTGATTGTCTAAATAACACGGTAACTCAACATACAGCTGTCTGGCATTTTGACAGTACAATAACCCATAATTCTTTCTGCCACTCAACACTTCAAGGTTAGCATTTTGTAGTTTGCTCTCAAGGAGTATTCATTTAAATTTTCAAGAGGCAAAGAGTTGAATGCTGTCTTATACTGCTCTTTTGATTTATTTTTTATTTGCTTTTCCACTGTATTAAATTTTTTTAACCATATATACACATGTATTTTTTTTAACCTGCAAATTTCCAGGAGGTAGGATGTTCATCTACTTCTCTGTTTTTCAGCAACTGGGGGCAGTGAGTATTTACAGCAGAACTTGCTATAGCAAGAGTTTCTTGCATCACAGAGAAGCATCACCTCCCTTGGTATGTTGCAGAGGACCACAGATTGCTCAGATACTGAACGATTTTTTCCGCAGGAAACTGTGAAGTAAAGCAGTGGCCTTTGGGAAGATCTGCTTTCAATTCCAAACTTGCATCTTGAGATCTTGAGTGAAATGGAAATGTTGAAATTCATAATGAGGCATTTGAGCAAAGTTTTGTTTGTGAACTTAATGTAGTTTAATCTTGTTGGGACTGGTTTGTAAATTAATTGATAATATTGGGAAAATCATCCTTATAAATTCTTAGATATAGATTATTTTTCTAATAACAGGAAGTTTCTATTGAGAAAATGGGGGCTAGTAAGTAATACCAAGTGTACATTAGAAATTTTCATATTGTAGATTTTGGTGTAGATAAAATTTTCAGTACTTGATGGAAGTTACTTCTTCTTTAAGTGTTCTGGCCTGCATTTGAGCATATCAGTATGCATGTACAAGGACCACCTGCCATTTCTGACTGAAATTCTTGGTAAAGAAAACACAGAAAAGTAGCAGAGACTGAACATACATAATTTTTGGAATACTCTACCTTGGGCAAATTTTTAGATTTATTGTCCCATTAATACAGACTTATATGTACATGTTCATTTTCATTGAAGACAGGTATAAGGCCAGGAATTGTATTGGTTTTTCACAGATCTACATATTAAAACTTGACCTAAACATGTCAGAACCTCAGAAACAGCAGTGCTGCTGACATTAATTTTATGGCTACTTTAAAATTAGTGTTGCAAGCCATGCCATGTATATATTTATGCTCACTATGATTACTGTATTGAAAAGATATTTATGTTTTAGAAAATAAATAGTTTTTGTATCCTGCAAGGGAATGAGATAAAATACAAATATAACATGATTTAGAATACAGGGAAAATATTTTTTGTCATTGAAGAAAAACCTCCAACCTTTCCATGCACTTGCCCACCCCCCCTCCCCCCCAACAGTCCCTGGCTATCAAGAATTAATTACAGCTTTTAAAGAATCAACCCCCCCCATGTATTACTACTATGTGTGCATGTGCAGAGTATAAATATGTCCTAGAAATGCACAAGAATACATTAAGTGGATTTTTTTTTCTTCAGCGTGATTACTTTTCAGATGGTTCTGAGAGGAAAATAATTCAGTCTTTTATCTCTTGGGAAAACAGGGTATTTTTTGAGCTCTTTAAAAGAACATTTTTTACCAGGTTTTGACCAAAGGAATTCTCAATGTCATATCTGGAAAAAAATGGAATGAAATTAAGAACCATTTAAAATTCTCTGCTGAAAAATAACCCAGCCTGGCAATATTACTGCAAGTTCCTTCTAAACACTCATGAACTTTTACATGATCATTCCATTTTTCTCTTGTGCTATTTTTCCTTTCACTCTATGAGCTAAGCTGGAAAAGAGAGGAAAAAGGTTGTAGTGGTTAACTTAAAAAAATATTTTAAAATCCTTAACTAGTAGTCCAAGAGACAAAAACTGAATGCTATCCAAGTATGCCTAAATACCTAGGTAAACATGTGACAGTTGTAAGAGAAGGCATCTGGGGGCTTTTCACTGAATTGTTGCTCAAATGCAGGGTTTTAACTTCTCAAGGCATAAAAATACATCTGTGGCAAGTGCCTTCTTCAAGGTGCAAACCCCAGCAGACAGTATGAAACATATCTTAATGGAGCTTTATTGTGCTCCCTTTCCTTGTCCACCTTTGCTTTGTCTTTATCTCCTGCTGTCTCTTACTTGCTGAGTTCTTTTACTGTCATTCTCATAAGTTTTGATTGCCCTTTCTGTTGTTACTCTTTTAGACAGGCTTTCTCTCCCTCTAAATCTGCTCTTTATCTTCTGGGGAGCATCCTTTCTGCTTCAGGGTTTTCCGTTCTCCGAGCGATATTTGTGCGTGATGGACCTGGGGATCACGTAAGCGACTGTGACGAGCCTGCACTTTTAATTGTGTGACAGCTGGCAATCTGGACATTGGGCCATTTGTCAAGGGCAGTAGGAATGTGGCTGTACAGCTAAAGAGTGTGCTTCTTATTAGGGCTTTGTGGATCACAGGGCTGCAGTAGGAAGCCCAGAGACCCCGACTTGAGAGAGAGCCCAGTGTGGCAGACAGTGCTGGTCAGGGGGTGAAGCTGCTGAGCTGCTTGTGGCTCCCTAAATACAAGGCCATAAGGTACAGGTGAGAGGGTGGCACAAGAGTACTGTGAGCCTTTGAGAGGCCTCTTGCTTTTTGGATTTCTTACAAGGCTTATTTTTTTCTGTATGTGGAGGATGCCAAGTGTTTGGGTTTTTTCCGTTTGTGATGTTTTACATAAGCCGCGACTTCTATTTTTTGAGACTCATAAAACACTTTGCCTTCTATATGGCCTCTTAAAATTTTACATTAAACAAAAATGGTTCAAAAATATAGCATTGAGAATGATGGAAAGATCAGGTGCCTGTTTTGTCTCCTGCTGGGATTGTAGCTTGGAAATCTGCAGGAATACTTTTTGCTTAAAATTTTTGTTCATAAGAGCAATAGCACGTTCCAAAGGGTACACCTGATGCATTTATTCATCTCACCTGGCAAAACCTCCTATCCCATCAATATGTCATCACCATTTTTATTTCTAATACCTCTCAGATGTTTAAGAAGCCTTTGCCTACTATTCTTATACTGAGCCTATATATTAGTTAACTCAGTGGACCTGTCACATCATGTCTTGGAAAATTGATTATGAAAGCTGTGACATAGTGTTTTGTGATGCACTTGGCTACGAAAAATAGGTTTTAAAAAATATACGCCGTAAGAAAAAACAAAAATTAAAAAGGAAAACATTGGAGTCTGTGGATTTTAAAACATATATAATTATATGTTTCCTGGATGCCTTTTGACTTATTAAAAATAAAAATAAGATTGAAACAAAGCAAGCATTTAAGAATGTGCCCGCAGCTCCTGTTCTCTAAGTAATTGAATACAGGATTTCTTCTCTAACCCTGTTCCAGCAAGAATATGCACTGCTTAGGTATTCATTTCAGTGGCATTGACAATACTGACAATATAATTGACCTAAAAAGTTCTGGATTTCCTGTTAATGCACTTTAGAAACGTACATCAACTACAAAAAAATCATTTCTATCTACATTTCACTTGATTTCCATTTTCAAGAAAGGAGGTTTCATCATTATTATTCTATTTGAATAGCACTGATATCTTGAGAGATGGAAGGAGACTTCTATTGTATGCAGGAGTACTTTATTTCGATATTTTCTTTGTCTGATTATACATGATAAACACACATTAGTGACATTCCGTGCATGTTTTGAAGATAAATGGGATATCTCTTTAAACCATTCCTGACACTTCCTAACCTGTGGGCTTAATGGCATATTCTTTCTTTGATTCAATAATTTGTCTGTCAAAAAAGCTGTGCTGACATTCTCGTTGTTGTGGGACTGAAATGGAAAGAAATCTCTTATCTTTAAGATAATTTTTGAAAAATCGAGGAGAACATTTTAGGATAAAAATGTTTTAAAAATGATTTCAGTTGGAAAAAAAATGTAAGTGTTGACATTATACCAACTGCTAGATGGCAGGTGATAAAAGGAAGAATGTTATCTAAAACTGTAAGTCCCCTTGAATTAATTAGGGAATGTGTGAAATCTTAGAAATGAAGACAGTTTCTACTACTATGCCTTGCATAAGTATTAGTTCTGTCAAATAACTAGTAACTTTTAAAATAATGGACTATAGATGTTGCTAAAAGAGTCTGGTTTGCCAAACCTATGTAGCTTCTCTGTGTAAGGCAAATACTAATATGTGCATGTACAAATGAACATGTACATGTGTATGTATATTGTCTGTGGATGAATTTATATTTATATACTTAGTATTATTATTATACTTATATATTTATATACTGGTGCACTGTCTATTTAAAATAGTCTGCTTGACCCTATTTTATTTACAGAACTAATAGAGACAGGAGTGATTCACACAGGCTGTGGAGAACCTTTTAATTTTTCCTATCACCGTCCAGTGTAATAGGAAAGGTAAGGGGCATAAACTCTGCATGAAACAAAAATAAACCCCAACTCTCCAGTTATATCTGGTCAAATAACACAGGACAATATTAGGGACCAAAGGCTTGAACACTATTCTTTGTTTGTGATAGCTGCTTTCCTGCTTTGGAGTTTTTACTTGAATCCTGTGAGCTGGCTCTGTGTGCTGTACCTGCCAGAACCTTCTTACCTTTTTTTAAAGGTATGACAGATGTAATAATTCTAGTATTTTTTGCTCTTAAAATATTATGCTTTTATTGTAGATTAGACAATTGGCTTCACAAGAGAATTAGGTGATTCTGAGTGTTTGATTGAATACTCAGGTCCTCCTTTCTTCGTTGTTTTCCCCGAGTTCCATTTTTGCCAGTGAGCAGTGAGCACTCATCAGCGCTTTTTCCAGAGGATTTCTTAGATCTACTGTCCAATGTGCCTCTGGCTGGATGGCTGGCTAACAGGGATTGATCTTGCACAGGGTGTCTGCCTTAGTTTGTCTTTCCTGGTGATTGGTCTTGTCCCGTTTACATTGTAATTGTGAAAGGCTGACCTGGTGACTGTGACCTATAAGTTACAATTTGAGGCTTCAGCTCCTTGGTTCACAATATGCTTGCAAGGACTAGAGAGCTCCAATGTGTTTTGAGATGCTTGTTGCCACGGCAGACTTCAGAAAACCTGGGTGGTTTAAATACACCAGCCAACCAGCAGACCTGCTGCCACAATATGTGGAATTGATAGGAAAGGAGCAAAAGGGATGCAGACTTGTTGTGAAGAATTACCTGGAGTCCTCCTTTCCAAGATTCATAACAAGTAGAGTAATCAGACTCCTACCTAACTATGCTCAAAGGCAGAGTATGGTTTCAATAGCTGACAAAAACAGGATGAAAACTTCTCCCTCAAATAAGTTTTACCCTCCGAAAAACTGCCCACAACCAAAATCAAAAAACACTGTCCTAAGCAAGATGCAGCTGTGCTGGTCTAAAGGAAACCAGTTAGAGACTAGAGCACAGATACTAATTCTGTTTATGTGCTCAGAGTTTGAAAGTTGTCTCTCCTGTAGCTGAAACCACTGTAAATTCTAGTTACCTCTGACATATATAGTGGGTTAGTCTCACTCGAAGAGTTCATCCTCTGCTTGCAGGGTTGAACAACAGTTCTTGAGAAATTCTAGGGATTAGCTATTGTGGAATCTGATCCAATAATTTGCAATATAACTGTATTTAGAAATCATGAGATGTGTATTGCCAGCTTGATAGTTAGTTCAAGTTTATGGAAATGTCTGTCTCAACTCTGTAGCAGTGTTGTTCTGGAGTGTAAAGCTCCCAGTTGTGCTACTATGCTCTCAATTAATCCTTTTGTTGTACTATGTGATATATTAAAAATAGGAGAGTACTTTTAGGAAAGATGTTAATTTAAGAGGAAAATATGGGTTTTCCTAGTAGCAGCACAGAATCTAAAACCTGCAGTAGTATGGGGTTTCATTGGATGGTTCTGAAATTAATCATACACTTCTGGGAAAGCAAAGTGTTATATTTCCATGTACTGTGACTTTTCCTTCACAGTTCTTTTTTATCCAGATGGAATGAAGTCCAAGGTCTGAGTAGTTTTGGAGAGAGTGTTACAGATGTGATACCTGGGGAAAAGGTGGTAGCTTTTCTTCTTGACAGTGGTGAAGCTGAAAAATTGAATTCAGCAGGCTATCAGCATTATGAAACACGTTTACATTTCTGATGTCTGACAGTCTCTTTAAACTTAGACTTCACAGTTAAGCAGCAAAATTTGCTGGTAGATTAATTGGTTGAGAATTTTTTAATGACAGTATCTAAGGTAAGGATCAATGTAAATGTTATTGTGAGCTTATCTATTTTTAATCTGTTCAGTCTGAACCAGAGCTGGTGGTGTTTAGTTACCATCATCATGAAATAGTAGCAGTTTGTATATTAATGTCCTGTGGAATGAGACAAAAGCTGTTGATCTGATTGCATATTAAACTTTAAGCTACTATTGGAACAGTGTTAAGAGATTCCATTGATGTGAAATGGCCTGCATAGGGTTGACTGATTTGTCTTTGCACAAACCAACTGGTGAAGCATTCAAATAAAATGATCACTCATAGATCCCTCAAAGAAGGAGTGGGGGAAAGAAGGGGGAGGAGGAGCTCCACACAATAAACAAAGCAAAAGCACTCAATCCTTTTCAAAGACTTATAAATATTTAATAATCATCTGTCTACGGCCAATCTAGAAAAAGAAATCTTTAACTTGACTGTTCTAAAGGCCCAAACCTGAATTTTAATTGAGGTGGTTTCAAAGTTCACATTACTTAGTCTGGCTTTTCCTTGGAATTAAAGGCAATATTTTCCTGGGATGGGGTGGGAATCTTTCCAAATATAGGTATAACTGTAGGCAAATTTGGATTTTTGGTGGGGCAAAATAATGCTGCATGAGACAGCATTCTTTGCTGCTGTAAAAACTGGTCACTTTCATTTTAACTGAAGGTAAATCTTGGCCACAGGGAATATGTACAAAAATAACTGTGTGTATATTTTTTTTTTTTAATGTGAGATAATATGATCTCTAACAACATTAACAAGTTTTTATGAACAGCCTTTATTCTCCCAATCCCTTCTTCTATCACTGAAGGCACCTGATTCAAGTGTCCCCTTGGATGAACCTCTCGTATCTCCCACTAGCCAATTTTGACAGTCTAAGTGCTCAAATTGAGCCATTTTGTTCTCTGTAAAATAAACCCAGACCCATTATATGTGATTTTTCATTCACACACCCCTCCCCTTCTCTTCATTTTCTTCCTCCTCTCCTTACTCCAGCTCTGTGAATGTAGAGTTGCAACATTGTGAGGACCAGTGTTTTCACTCCAGGCATGTCAACTTCAATCTGCTGCGATTTGGTGTGAAATCTGTGCCATGGTGTGGGGCAGAAAGGTCAACCCCCCCATAATTGATGTTGCTTATTCATCTGCTTCCCATGTATTTTTCTCTCCACACACTGGCCTTTGTTTGGATAAATTGTTTGAAGATTTACTGTAGTTCTTAAAGCCTGAGAAGCGGCTCCTGCTGTACCACTTCAATGTCCCCGCTAGGCAGGAGGCTCAGCTAGGATGACACATAATGGCATTTGGACAGAAAGATCTTTTTCTCCCAAGACAAAATGTAGAGGACGTCATCTGGCATAACAATTAGGACAATTTTCAGACTAATTTACTATGGAATCGCTTTGTACACTCCCCTTGTACACTGATATTTAATATGCTAATTGCTATTACAACCTGAAATATTGTTTTAAAGAATTCCTGGACTTGAGAAAATCAGTCTATATCTGAACAGAGGGGAAGAACGGGATAGGGAAGAAAGAAAAACTTCTAATGATTGTGATTTTTACAATTACACATAAGTACTTTTCGGGTTATTAAGGAAAAGCCTCAATGGTCATAAAGAATCTGAATGTAGTAATTTATTGTATTTTGGGTCATCTACATTTGTTCTGCTTATGTTAGCAAATGGCATCATTCGAGGAAGGAAAAAATAAAAGTGCCGTTTATATACTCAGAGGAGCTTGATGGAGATTTAAAAATGAGGTTTACTAAATGTAATAAAATTCCTTGCATTTTCAGATTTCCAGTGAGCATACATGCCAATATTTGAGCTCTGTGGTAATAAATACAGGAACAGAAAGCTGCAAACTTTAAAGAATGTCTGTGTCCTTGTGGCTGTAGTCCTGAAAAGAGTGCATAATTTACTGAAAGAAATCTTAAAAACAGGAGAAATACTCACTTCTTTAGTAAAGTAGGAAAAAGCTTTATCACCTAGTAATCCTGCCTGCAGATTGAATAAAATAGTTTGAAATCATTGTTTTGATTTCCATTGACTGAAGGCTAGAGTAGCTTTATTGGTTAAGCTGTTAAAGCTGCTGTGGTTTAAACACACTTTTTTCCTGATGCACCCTTGCTTCGATTGACCTTGAAACGCATTATCTCATCCTTTTTGATTTTTCAGGAGAAAATGTCTGTTGCATCAGATCATTTGAAGCTGTCTTAAAACACTGAATAAATATGCTTTGCTACTATTCTTCTTCAAGGATAATATGAAAGCGTAATTCATGACTATTTCTTCTGCAGCCTGCTAGGTGATACCTGCCCCTCTTGGTGATTCACTAAGGAGGCTCCACCTGGGACTAGTGAGCAGAGTCTCAACTGTGTGTGGCACTGTGAACACTTTGGTTTGGTTATGGAATACAAATAAACCTTGTCTGGAAAAACACCAGGCACTCTGTTTTCTAAGGTGGTCAATATAGTGTGATGCTAAGATGTTAGAATTCTGAAAAATCATTATCTTGATCAAGAATAATGGATTAAAGAAAATCCTTTTAGAACTGAAGGTAATTGACAGTAAAATTCAAATAACTGAAATGGCATAAAATGCCCATTACTCAGGATCTAGAGCAAGTTTATGGCAGTGCATGCAATTAAAAGCAAACTTCTCATGCAATCATACTTGTTTCACTCTGAGAATAATTCTAGTCTTGGGCTGAAAATCTTACTGCTGCTTTTTCTGCCTCAAATATAGCTACTGCAATGTTTTTATATGAATGTTGTGCCTTTGCAATATTTTCCTGTTACATGTCTGTCATAAGAACTTTAAGCAAAAAGAGCATGCGAAGATTCTTATAATAGAATTTGTGTGTGTCTTAGTACGGGCTGTAGCATTTATTTTATGGATTTGGCATTTCTGTATGTTCTTGTTTGTGCTTGTTCTTTAAATTAAAAATTCTTGTCCTTAACTGTGAAATCTTCTAAAGAAACCTGACACATCATCTGTCATTTTTAAGACCACTACTCTGCATAAATAGCTGAAAATTACCTTCTTTTTTATTTCTCTTAAATAACACACATGCAGTCTTTGATATAGATGAATTTGCATTTTGGACAACAATAAAAATGAGATACATTATTTTCAGTAGGAAAATAATGGAACTTTTCGTACTGCTCCACCCAATTTATTAGGTAGTATGATCATTAAAATATTGGTGCTGAGAAACTAGAGAATTGAAAAAATAATGACATATTCCTAATTTATTTTTGCATATGTTCCATTTTGAAATGAGGGTAGGGGAAGTCCTATCATATCTTACATACCTGCAAACAAAATTGAAATGAAATGCTTAGCAGAAACTACCCTTCCTTTAGCTTTAATCCAGGCTGTTCTCATTCTTTTGAATAGTGAAAAAAAATTCATTCACGTTGTTCTCCCTACCAAATTTGGAATATAACCTTGCAGTTAAAGGCTAGTTTACTCTTCTTTCTTCATTTAGAAATGTTTGGAAAGCCTGAAAATATGGTTTCTTTTTGCAGGGTAATATGCCTTTCCTGTCAGGCAAGAAAGCAGTATTTGAATTTGTTTAGGATTATTTTTAATGAAATGGAAGGGGTGGCTCCCTGTACACTTTCTGGAGGTGCACTCTAGTAGTTCTAAGCAATTTAATGGCCTGGATCAATGTTTTGCAATGGCTCAGTCTGCTTAAAACTTGTAGGTGCTTTGGAGTAGGCTGGATTAATGGAAGTATTAGGAACACAAAGCAGATCTGGGTGACTGGGCTTTGTCATGAACAACCTTGGACAAAATTGTATGACTCCCAGGACTAGAAAGCACATATTTCATGTTCACTTCTGTGTCTTATTGTTATGTTTTTGTACCTGCTCTTTCTTTTTGAAAATAATAAGTAGGAGGAACATGCAAAGTGACTTTTTTACCAGACAGTTTAGATCTACTGTTTCTGGCAAAAAAAGATTCTACAGTTTTGTGACATGAGAAATTGAATTTTGGGGGAAGGTGTGTTAGTGATGGAAGGATTAGATTAAATAACTTTTAAGTTTTTTGTTTTATTTAAACAAGCTTTTTCCATTGTGTGTGTATATGTATATATATAAAACTCTCAATTTGTCATGCAGTTAGTACACACAGTAAATATGGAGAATAGCTGCATTCCTAAATGGTGAATTTTTAATGCTTTCCACATAAGAAGTATACTTCATGGCATAATTTTTGATGCCTGTGTAATACTAGTCCTAGCTTTGTCTACTCTTGTAGTCTTTGAAATTCTCACCCATTTTATAAGTGCTGGATGATTCACATTGAGGTGGCTTGTTATCTCTCCTACATCTGGTATTGCTGGTGGCAAGATAGATCCAGTGCATTTCCTTTGGGAGTAGGATTAGTCATATTTGTTTAAATGAAGTGTGAAGTCAGCACTGGTGAAAAGTGCTGGAGTGACAACTCTTGAAGATGAGCTCCTGGATCCCTGTGGAACAGGGAGCAGAATTGCTTTGTTTTACTGATGTACCTCTGCCCTGACCTCGGACAGTTCATTGCCAATAATTGGGCAAGTGTAGTCTCCAATTGGTTTTGAACCTGTCTTCTGCTTTGAATCTGATGGCAAGCTGCCAGCTGAATTTGCTTGGAAAGAACTTCCTCCCTGGCAGCTGGACCAGGACTACAAAAAATATGTTCACTTTATCAATCAATTAGTCCTCAGTAACAACTTGGGGCAGTTTAGCTCACTGCAGTCCTTCCTGCCTTCCCTTGCAGCTCAGTTTTAACTGGATCATACCCCTAAACTGCCTAACCATGGGGCTGCATGAGGATCAGGGTGTAGCTGAAGGGAGGAGCAAGGTCAAACAGTGAAAGCAAAGAATAGGAACATGTGGCTGTCTAGGTTCAGATTGGCTTCATTATATTACACTGTAACATTGCAAATTGGTGGTCTGAGCTCAGCTTGAGCTAATAATTTGGGGTGAAAATTGCTAACACTGAAGTCTTATTATAGCCAAAGGGACTCAACTCAGTAGTGTCATTCTAAAATTAATTTAAAAAATATATATCCAAACAAAGACAAACAGATCCCTATGGAAAAAATATTTCTTTATATTGAATCTCATATCATCCTGAATTATGAAAATGACCCTTAATTGTTTTATATGTATGATGTGAGCATGTTGACTGTATTGCACTGTCTGTTGTAGTCCCACTATATTTTCAAAAGGTTGGGTCCATCTGTGTCTGCTGTTGGTTTTTTTCCCCCCTTTCAAAAATCTCACCCTGAATGAGTTTGTAAATATTCAGTCTCGACTTCAGCTTGCATTGCGGTGTCATCAATTATGACAGACTGCTGCCTCTTCTCTCCACTCTTCATCTTTTCCCTGTCAAAATGCACCCTTTGGCAGAATATTTTTCAAGGGCTAAATGTGAGTCTAAGGGAGTCACTGTCAGGGTATTTTTCATAATTTCAAAAATATTTTTCTCTTTCTCTTGTTTATAATTACCTCTTGGAAACTTCAAATTGAAATGTTTCTTTACAGGTTTTTCAATGCATGCACAGTCTACTGAGGGAGCAGGGCAGATTTGAAGGTTATTGATGCAGTTTTTCAACCTTGGGGTTGAGGAAAAAGGAGGTAAAAGATGGTATAGTATATATATAATATATTCCCACCTCAATAAATATTAAAGATATAAGTACCCCAAACTGGTCTGATATCCTTTGCATGGGAGGGCTTTCCCTCCCTTCCTCCTACATGTTAAAAGGCCAGCTGCTCGTGGTCCTTGCATCCCATAGTAGATGAATAATGAAACCCTAAGGCAACAGCAACTGTTTGCAGTGTGGAAAGAGCCACAGTTGAATACCTAGGGAAGATATGGACTTTTTTGTCCCTTTTCTCTGCTGTTCTGATAACCAAGGACCGATTTAGATCCCAAGATATCTAAAACATGCAAATTTTGCACACCAAAAACCCCATTTTTTCATTTTACTTGTTGATCTCTTCAGTAAATATTGAGATGGCTTCATTTGTGCAATCTCTGAGGCATTAAACACGACACTTATTTTTCTACTTTTGCTATAACACGTGTGTTAACTTTGTCTACTGTGCTGCCAGCACGTAATTTTATTGTGAGCTTCACCATTATGGGTTTTCTTTCCCCTAGAGTTTCGTCTCCAATTTTTGGTTCAAGAGACAGTTTTGGCCGTTAATTTTAAAGAAAGTATCTCTGATGAACATGAAAGGAGTTTGTATATGCAAAAGCAGGAATAAACAAGAAAAGGTCAAACAAGAGAAGAAACATAATAAATTGGGAGTTTATAATTTCAAGGCAAGGCTAATTAATTTCTACATTGTGGAGCTTTGTCCATGAGTGTGGCTATAATAAAATGAAAGACACCTGCTAATAGATTCTACATGTCAGGCACCCCCTTTCCATTATAGACTCCTTCTCTGCAGCTGCCTTTTCCTTGCAAAGTGTTTGGGGTTTTTGTGTGTCTTATTTTTAATAAAATTTCTTTCCAGATTTCATAAGATGAAAGGCCCAAAGACTCTTCAGAAAGTGTGTTCTTAATGTTGATTTTGCCTTAAAGTCACGTGCTATTTTAGTAATAGGTGAGAATATGGCAGATTGCTTCTATCATGTTACATTAACATTGCATTCTCTTTAATGATGTTAAATGATGAGCTTGCATATGGAAAGATACATATTCCCTTTTTCCATTAGATTCTCTTTTTCTCCATGCTCTGGTCCCAATTTCCAATTCTTTAAAAATTTCCCGATTTGTAATTCCAAATTTAATGAAATCTGAGAATTTAACATTTGCTAAACATAAAGCCTTCTACCCAAGGTCTGTTATATTGAGTGTAGAAAAAGCTGTGCTATTTTTAAAGGCTGCTCTGTTGGAAGAGGCAGTGTTAATGTGTTTTTGCAGGGCTTACACAGTTGTCCAGGTTTAGCTGAGGTTTCCACATGATCTGTTGTGTGTACTGAGAGCTGATGGATGGTGTGCCCTAAACTCACACTGGTTTTGCAGGCATTGCCTGACATTTTAGGCAATGGGGGCCATGTCCTAAGGCAAACAGGCTAAAGCCATTACTTTAGGTGATTCACAGGCTATTGTTTTGGTTTTACCTTCTTCATTTTAGCATTTTGAATTCATTAAAATTATTTGAGATTTTTATTTGTGAAAACTCTTTTTTTTCCAGCGGAGTGGCTAATCCCAATGGCTAATCCAAACCTTTTCATCACTGAATGGCACTGGCTCCTGCCTGTAGAGCTGTTGGTTGTTGTGCATGCATAGAGGAGGAGTATGGCCTGCTGGTTGAAACAGGGAACTACCAGGATCCTGAAAAGTGCAATTCCTGGCCCTGTCATGTAATTTCCATATGACCTTGGGCAAGATAAGTCAGCTAAAACTTGCTTCACAGGGGCATAATGTAGCTGAACTGGTGAGATTGTAGTGCTTTTAAATCCTCTTGAGGAAAGTTACACAAAAAGAAATTACTACTCTAGTAGAACAGTTATGAAAAGAAAGCAGAAGAACTGGCATGATTAGGAGACAATTTATTGACTTTTTTCTGGCTATTTAAAACTTTTCTAAGTTAGCTGGGGTTAGAAAAGTGGATGCAGTGTGGGTTTGTTTCTGTCCTTGATGTGCACGTGCAGCTCCCATTAGTGCCAGCAGGAGCCCTGTGCTTGCATTGCCAGAGGAGAATAGACCCCTGTGTGTGTAATGATAAGTTACATAGCATCTTGTGGCTCTGTGTATGATTTCTGATCTATTGTGCCAGAGATACTACAGCATGAGAGAGAGCTGCTGTCATTTTCAATAGGAAGTGAGAACTTTAAGAGCCTGAGAACTGTCCTCTTTTTTGAATAGCACTTTTGCTGCATGAAGTGTAATTTATTTTTATCACAGCAGGCATAAAGCTTCCAGGTTTTCATAAAGAAAAATGATCCATATAGAGCCCATGTCGATTGAACAATCATTTGAAAACCTGTAAATTCAAAACACAGCTCTTTCTCAATGCAAAGTATTGTTCCTTTTTTGCCATGGCCTTTAATTTTTTTAGTCCTCGAATTTCATTAGTACTTTAGATGCACTATAAAAAAAGTGTTTTAATGTTCATAATTACATTTCTAGTCATCAGTTTGCCTGTAGCAGGACACATTACTCAATTATGGTAACCAAAATTTCTTCAGACAGGACTTTCTGGGCTTTCAGAATCTTTCAGGGTGGTACTTAATTAAAAAAAAATAAAAAATTAAAGTAACAAATGTATATAAACCATTAAAATTTGGGAAGAAAGTGGAAAGGATGGGGGAGGGGGGAAAGAGAAAGAAATTGTTTGCATCTTGCCTGATACACAAACACACAAAAAGAAAACAAAGGAAGGGCAGTTATTAGTCCTACAACTTGTCAGTTTGATTAGTGAACGGTTGCCTCTCTCTCTTCTGAGAAAATACAACATCTTTAAATGATGTCCATTCTTAAATGTAGAAACCCTGCATTGTGCCTGTTAATGCATAATTGGACTGTCTTTTAATACTAGCAGAGGCACTTGTTTCTGAATATAAACCCTGCACCTCAACAGGTCAGGAAGATAGTAAAAACCTGTTGTTTGGCTTTGTCTTGGGGAATAATGGAGTCACTAATCTACTTGATCTCTGGGAGTCAGATAAAGAAGAAAGTGAACGATGCATACATTTCAAAGATGGAAGGCACTTGTAAAAGCAATTTCTTTGGAGGGAAAAAGTGGAGCAAAGGCTGTTGGAAACCTTTTAATTAGTACTAATTACCTCAGCAGAAAACGTTGGAGGCTTGAAAGGATTTGTGTCAGCAAGTGAAAGATCAAAGATTGCGATGCTCGCATTTTAATCTGTTGGCTATAAAAACGAATAAGGGGGTGATAATGGGGCCCATGAGAATGACAACCCAGGTGGTGGAGGCCTTAATCCCTTCTTTACTGCTAGTGCCTGAGGCCTAGTTCCAATTACATAATAAGATGATTTAATTTTTGCTTTAATTTTAACAAAAATTAAGTTTATTTTAGCCTTCAGTAAGGACAAGACAAGGTTTCCAGACAAAATCCTCTCAATTTATTCCTTTTAATGTTTTAAGTCCAAGCCTTTACTTAGCTTTTTTTTTTTTTTCTTTTTTCTTCCCATAAGTGGCTGAAGCTGCTCTGTAGAAGGCCAGGAGGCAGCAAAGGTGCTTTGATGTGGTCCCTGCAAACAGGGAGGGGCTGGCAGAGGGTCACTGGTGGCCACTGTGGCGGCATTCGGGAATCCAGTAGTGCCTCTCTTTTTTTTTTACTTATTTGTTGTTTGGTTTGGGTTTGTTTGGGTTTTTTGTTTGTTTGCTTTGTTGTTTTTTTTTTTTTTTTTTTAACAAACTGCCTAATTGCGTCAGTGAAGAATATTTTATGGGCATGCTTGCTGTGATAGTTCACTTCTGTTTTCTTTCAAAACACTCCATGTGGGTTCACATGTGTGAGGTAAATTACTTTTTTTTTTTTTTTTTTTTTTTTTTTTTGTGGCTTGAGCAGATTATGTGCCCCTCAGAAATCTAAATGTCATCAAATTCCACTATGGACAAAAGAGTGAGCATATGGCAGAGGCTGATGGCTGCAATGTAGACATGAAATGGATAGATTTATGTCCAGGAATTTCCAGCACTTCTACACAGCCCTTGTGCTGATGCCACTTGAAATGGCATTGGGTTTGTAATTCAGCTTATGAAGGCAGGTGTCAATTGGTAGGAGTTGGGTTGTTTTTTTTAATAATTGCACTTTTACTGAAGGTTATGTATTACTTACACTCTGTGGATTCAAGCATGGTAAATTGCAGCCAATCATGGTTTTGTCTTCATAGGTAATTGGACTAAAAATTTGAGGGCAGTGGCAACACCAATATTCAGGCCTCTAATCTCAATTAAAACTTTAAATTTATTCATTCAACAATTAAAGCCTGAAATGCACTTTAAATTATGAACTTTATTAATTATTTTATACTGTTTTTTAAAATATTTTGATTATGTTAAATTACTTCAGCATCAGATTCTTATGGTGTATGGTTTTATGCTGATGTGATAGAAAGCAGTGTTCATTTTAAAATGGATTGTTTTGATGGAAAGTCTTTTGGTCCCTCAGTAGGTTTGGTTTGTATTGGCATGACAGGACAGCACGAAGCAACCATTTCAAAGATAGGAGTTGATGATCCTGGAGGTCTTTTCCAGCATTAGTGTATGCATGATTCCTTGAAAACCCAGGTGTCAGAGCTCAGTGTTGTCTTCCTTTTTCTTGCCTTTTCCTGTTCTGTTGGAGTTAGGAATCTGTGGAGTGTCTGTTGCCTTTAAGCTCAAAGGAGGAGCTTGCCTTGAATCTCATCCTAGGGCATGGAAAAACACCTGGGCTGAGACCTGAGCTTTCTTCCAGAGCAGTGTTGGGGAGTAACAGTAGCCTGTTCTTTTGGGGAGTGGCTCTTTCCTGTCAGGTTGCTCCATCTCCATCGTGGCAGGTGACTCTCCTTGTGAAGATGCTCAGAAGGACCCAAGGTGGTTTTCTATTTCTTTAACATGATTCTGGGGCTTCTTGCATTGCTTTCTGATGTGAAAAACCTTTGAATATATATGGGCACGGTGACCAACTAAGAGTGTATTGATGCAATCTGTGTTTTGGTAATTATTCATCAGCATGGTTTTCATCCCTAGACTATTAAATGCACAGTTGCTGGATTTTCAAAGGTCTACCATGTACATTTTGGGAAATTTTATTTACTCACATTTCAGTATGATAATCTTGATAGTTTTAGAGTCTGAATTCTTGTTTTGAGCAAATTTTTTGCCTTTATAAATACTCTATGCTTCCATTGCTTACAATGTATTAGTATCACTCATTGTTTTCTATAGTATGAGCAAGGGGGAAAATAACCACAATGAACATTGCAGTAAACTTAAAATTTTCTTTGTTTTGACCATGCATGTATTGTTTCCTTATGCAAGCAGTTACTTATGTAATCAATTTTAATAAAGTTGCAAGACTTTAATTTAAATGCAAACCCCCCAGTTTGACCAGAGAGATTGAATGAACAGATTATATGGAAGTATTTTGATAATTAGAAAGATTTAAGAACATGATTATCTCTGAATTTGAACTTCCATATCAAATTTTTTGCAGGATTGCCATAAGGCCCAGTAACACAAAAAAGTTGTTCAAACAATTAGTACTGAGCAGTTATCATGCAAGAGTGCTTGACTGAGTGCAGTGTGTGGTAATGATTCCCAAAAGCCATGGGGTGTTTCCTTGCTTTCTGCTTTTTTCAAGAGTGATTTATGAGTTTACACGTTCCTTCCCAAACTCTATAATTGCCCTGACAGTTTCCCAGGTGGACTATATCCAGGTTGGTATAAGGCAGTACTCATTGCAACTGGACCTTCTAATTCATCTCAAGTTAGGTATAGGACTTCTTATTCTTTTTGTCTTTATTTAGGTTTTTTTTTAACCTCTGGAGAAACACTGTACCATACTACATTCCCTTGAAACACCACATATGCCTGAAAGTAAAACAAAGCCCCATTTGGTAAGAAAACTGAAAGCTTTTCATTTTATGAATGGAAACAAGGACAAATACAAAACTTGGTCTTTGCATATGCTTAGCAGATCACCTTTCCCCTTGTTGAATCCATCTTCTCTAGGATTCCTGGCTTGAATTTAGCAGGTTCCCCTTCAGGTCCAGGTGTCTTGGCAATTAATCTTCTCAGTCCCACCATCACTTCTGATTTAGTGCTGCCAGAAACCACAAACGTTGGTGATCATGTTTGGAAGCTGTTGGTGATTCTGTTTTCTATCAAAGGAGTGGCTCCTCCTTTTCCCTGAACACAAGTATTTCTACTTTCTCCCCTGGCAGTGTCCAGCTTGCATCCCACTCCAGCTGGACTTGTCCTTCTCTGTGGCATCCATACCTTCTTGCTAGTGTTACACAAGACAGAAGCACACCCTTCACAGATGATCTGTGGTATGCTGCTGGCTCTCTCGAAACAGATGAAACAGGGATAAAATGTTAACACTGATGACAGACCCAGTAACACAGTTACTTTGTTTAAACAAGCCCATAAAAAAAGTGTTTCCCCTCTAACAGCTTTTCTGGTGTTGCAAACTTCCACTTGCATAATGTGCAATTCACTGGAGATTGTGCAGGCATAAGCAAAAGAAGAAGCTGTCTCTTGCTTGTGTGTACTTGCACTTTAGAGTAAAGCACATCCATGTGGAAGATTTGCTGTCTAGCACAAGGTAGTCTCCTTGCAAGGATACCAGTTCTTCTTAATTGGCTCAGTCATGCATAGACCTTGTATGCTTTTACCCGAAGTTTTATAGGTCTAATAATCTGTTTGCTGGCTTTTGGGACTTAAATGTCTGTTATAGTAAGGAAATCTGTTACAAACAGTGGTTTGAACGCAGAAGAAAAATTGAAGAGTAAAAGTGAAAATTTGCCTTGCACTTAGACATCGTTAAAAGATTTTCAAACTATATACCAAAAGTTAAGTTTTGTAAATTGTTACTAAAGTACCTAAAGTTACCTTTTTAAGGCACTAAGGGCTTGTGCATTAAGGATACCAATGAGCAAACTGCTTTGGAAGTGGATATTAAAGGCTGTGCTGTGATTAAAAGAAGTATTGAAGAATAACCTAGATCCTTGCTCCAGAAACATAAATGTGTAAATTATTTTCAAACAAAATTTAAAAATATATAACAAATGAGAAGCATGTGTGAACAATTTTTTTGGTGTAATTGAGAAAACTCATTTCAGTCATCAGAGGATATGTGATTTTTGGACGCTCACCAACAGTGGTTTACATGTTGCTTCAGTTACTCATATTTTTTTGAGAAAGGGTGCAGTTTAAGTGGATCTTATTAAAAAGAAAACCCCCAAAACATTATAGCAATTAATCTCATTTCAGTACTTTATTAAATCTATTTAAATATCCATTCAAGTATTTCAGAGAAATCAGACTGAGTATTTAGAAAGAGATGAATGCAGTGGCCATTAAGTTTTAATTGTCTCTAATCTCTTGCTACTATGGCAATAATAATAAAAACTTTTAAGAGGAATATTCTATATAGTGCATTATTTCGTAGGATATTCTCAGTCAGCAAAACCATGTAAGCAGTACATTTTCTGGTTTTCCATAATTTGAGTAGAGTAAGTCAGATGCTTCTAATAATCTTTGTGTTTTTCTTAACTGCATTTAACAGCATTGAGAGATCTTTCTTAATATTACTGAAAGTGGAAATATCTTTTAGTGTCTTCTCCTTCTTCCCCCTTCTCAACAAATTTCATGAAAAAAAATTAAAAATCTGAAATGAATCTACTCTGTCTTATTTTGCTGTACTGTTCTGAGGTATTCTGATGAGCCTGGATAAGCTGATGTGGCCTTTGGGGAGAGACACATCAAATACAGGCAGACAGCTCCTGTGTCTGGTAACAAAGACTGAGGAGGTCAAAACTATCCCAACAGGCCTGAGCAGGTCAGTCAGAGGCAAATGTTGGAAATAAGATTTGGTGGGGAGGGGAGTAAGGGGCCTGGGTCAAGTCCTGTTCAAAAAGTCAGCTTTGTCAAAAGCCTCAGTCACATTCTTACCTACAGGCAACCTCTGCTGATCCCAACTCATTAATCGAACTGGAGAGCCGTCTTGACCCTGGCTCCTTCCCTTTGAAGTGTGGTGTCCTCTGCAGCATGAGGAAATAATTTGCTGCCTGATTCAATGAGCCATCAGTAGAGCCAGCAGACCTAATGACATGTGAGAATATTAACCTCCTACCACGAAGAGCTGTGAATCTTGAGAGGCAGTCTATAATTCACCCAGCACTCCTGAGCCTTCCCTTTCTGTCTTATTCTTGCACTCACTTTCTCACTCACAGGGAGAGAGAGGAGAGATCCTCTTGTCGTAAAACTTTATTTCCTTCAGTAGTGTGAGCCTTCTGAGCTGCTCGATAATGAGTTACTTTCCTTTTGCAGTTGGATAAAATTTATACTGAAATACCAGATGTCTGTCTTGCATATAATAATTTCTGTTTAAATTATGACATGGGCTACACAACTGACATCAAGGGGGTGGTAATCACAATACTTACTCTAGCAGATTATTTTGTTTCTTTATTTTTCATTACCAGAGGGAAAAAAAAGCAAAAGCAAGAGAACAAACAGGCATAACAATGCTGTTATTCTGTACAATATGTGTTTTAGCTTTCCTCAACCAAGAGAATCTTTCTGCAATCCTCTTCTTTTTTTTTTTAATTTTTTTTTCCTACCTAAAGGATAAAACAGTTCTGCTGGGCCCAGAACTGTGTGTTATATGCACACACAAGGGTGTGTTCTCACCCTTTGATTCTTAAGAAAGAAATAGATTGTTGGTGTAATCCTACTGCTTTAAAAGTCAGAGCTGGTTTTTTCTCTTGTTGACTCCTTTAGCATTTCCATAGATTCAGGACTTAATGTCTGGTAAATTTCAGAAAGAAAGACTTTGTTATTCATGTGGCTAAATAATGAGAAAAGAAAAGCAAAAATGGCCCTGTGTGTATTTACTACTCAGCATGAAAGTGGTGATGATTACCAGACTGTTACCCATACACAGTAAAATGTTCTGAGAGTTTTGGGGGTTTTTTTATGTCTTTTCACAGTGCTGATGAGCTGAATAAGGTCAGAATTTAGAGATTATGGGTACAGATGGGAAAGAGTATCCAACACAACAAATCCCAGACCAAAATGGTTATAGCTGGCAAGAGTCTTGTATGTGCTGGAAAGGTTTTGGTAAATGCTCTTGCTGTAACTGTACTGTAAAATTTCTCATCTTTGGTGGAAGCATAGTTTGCAAAAGCAAATGAGGTTATAGCAAGTGTGAACACTTATGATGGTAAAAGATGTTTTTTCCACTGACAGTGAAGGTTAGTGATGTAGTTGTGTGGCCAAAACCTGTCTGCAGGAAATTGAGCCTGAATTCTGTCTTGTTATCATTATAGAGTTGTTTTGATTCTGAGGAACTGTTGGTTTATGGTGTGGATCTGGGTGCAGACTAAGATATCATGCACAGGGGATAAAGGAGGGAATGGAGACAAAGCAGGGTGGGTAGCAGGAGGAAATAATAAATAAATGGCAGTCATATGCTGATGAACAAGTACCACAGTGTCTGTGGTTCACACCTGTGTGGATCCCTGTCTTTAAGTTGCTCTAAAGACATTTTTAACATCGAGGGATTCAGCATTATGTCCATTAACAATTCTCTGCTATCATGCTTGAGCAGTCTATTAGTCGTTCTCACCTCTTATAGCTGGTCACAAAGGCCAGTCCCCTTGCCTCTCTCTGCTTCATCTTTTTTATTAAGTTTATTAAAACTAGTCAGATTATACATTCTTATGGCACAGGCTGTGCTTGGTCCATTCATTATGGTTTCTTATCTTGGCAGGCAATCTGAATTGAACGGCAGCTAGTCCATTATGCACATATGAAGCCCATCACTCCTCCAGCAATGGCCAATTCATCAAACATTTATCTTTTGCCCTCTGAGCAGTGCGTCAATTTGCTTGTCAATCCTCAGCCTTGGTTGTTGTGGAAGATGGGAGAAAAATTACTTTTCTTTTCCCCCTTCTCACTGAACTCTGGTAGTCAAAATGGGCTTTACTCTACTCATTCTACTCCCCCGCTCTCTGTGGAAAAAGGGGAGTTAAGTTACTATCTGAATTGCAGAGTGACAGATTGATCCAAGATACAGTAAAGCTTTCATTATGGCACTGCCTTTGCACTTGAATTTGCTCATATTTCCATTATAATACTGGTTTTTAGGAGGTTTATAAATAGGTTCTTCACTTGCACATGGAGCTGAGGAGCTTTTAAGAATAAACACATTACAGGATTTTAGCTCCTTTGTGGGTTTTTTTTTATTTGTTTGCTTTTTTTTTAATAGGTAGGGTTATATTTTGTTAACCATGGCATGTTCTTTTGCTATTTTTAATCACTAATACTTCATTGAATTCTTTCAAGTTCAGGAAATGGCAGTGGTTGTTTTCGGGTTTTTGTTTATTTTTTTGGTTGTTTTTTGGTTTTGTTTTTTGTTTTGCTTTTTGTTTTTGTTTTTGTTTCTGTTGGTTTTTGTTTAATTTTTTTTTTAATGCCATTTTTTTATTAGGATTGAGTTCCATGGTAAGACTGGGGAAAAAAAACAAAGCAAGAGTCTTGCATCCAGGTTTTTCTCTTAATCGTTGCTATTCTTCATCAAACACTTACTAAAATTTTTTAGCAGAAGGATATTTAAGTCTGTACTTAGGAATTTCAAGGAAGTGATGCATAATTGAACTTTTAGTGGTGTTTTTTTTTCCAAAATACCCTTTGATTATCTATGAATATATGCAGTCACTTTCTCTCTGCTTGGTAATTTTTTGCACTGTTTTGCAAATTATATTTTCTTAAATGATACTTGTTTGATGACTAGATGATGAAGAACTCATTTTCTGATCCATTTTGTATTATTTTGAAATATTTTATATGGCTTATGTGAAAACTGCCTTCCCTCAGGCTATGGTACACTGATTGTCATTTTATTTAAATATAAACAAAATTCTAACAGTAGTATAAAATAAAATTTTGGCATGTTTAATCCTAAAGATTTAATATGAAAACTTAAGCAAAAAGCAGTCTAACATGAAGGATAAAGTTTGAGCTGCATCAATGGGATATTCTCTTGAGTAGAGGTGTATTAAATACACATAGTGAAATCTGAGACTTTGAGGGATTCATTAGAAAAGAAATTGAACCCCACCACAGTCAGTCTGGTTGCTGATTTATCTCTTTTGCTTGGTTGGTTTGGTTGGTTGTTTTATTGAGGGTTTTTTGTGTTTTGATGGTTGTTGCTGTTTGTGGTTTGGTGTTTTTAAATTCTAGCAGAGTCTTGGTGTGAGAGAATGGTGGTTGGACAGCTGAATGGTTGACTTTAATATGGTTTTGTGAGCCCTGGAAGCTGTAATTGGGAATTCTAATTGGGATATTTCACCAGGTAAATAATCCACTCCTACCAGACACAGCTCTTCAAGTTTTTTCCTTAATGTTGCAGTTTCTTTTCATTTCATTGCAAGATTCCTGACAAATAGTCTGTGTTCATCCTTCCCAAACAGATGTGCATCACTGAGCCTCACCTGAAGGTCTGATTCACTTTCACATCTTTTCTTGCTGCCTGTAAAGGGTTATAAGTGACTGGGCTTCTGTAGATGGATGAGATGAATGTGCATTATTGCTTTTCAGGCAATGCCATCATTGGAGGAAAATCCCTCTCTCAAGAAATAGCTGCATTTCTGTTTTATAAGTAGTAGGAATGTTTGTGAAATGTTGTGAATGTAACATCTAGAATTCAGGAGACCTCATCTCTTTTTGTCTCTCTGTTTATTGACTCTACTTTGGTTTGTGTTTTCTTTTAGGTTTTGGGGGGGATGGTGGCTTCTGAGGGTTTAGAAGTTTGGACTTCTTTTAAGCAATGGAATTTGATGTGTAAGACCTAGAACAAGATGATAAAAGAACTGATGAAGTTTCTGAATTTTTGTGAATCCCCAACATTTTGATGTGCACACATAGCTCTGGTTTACAATTATTGTGAAAGATGTCTTCATCCCAGTCTTTACTGGTAATACAGTGTCTCACATAGACCTGTCTGCTTCAGTGTATAAGAAAAGGGGAAAATCTAGAAAATTATATATTTTATATATAATATATATAATATATATTATATATATAATATATATTATATATATTTTTTTTCTTCTATGTCTGGAAATCAAGTTTATTGATGACCTTTACTTGAAAAGATTCAAAACTTATTGGAGGTCCAATTCATAACAGAAGTTTAGTATTTTCTTATGGAGATGTCTTTTTCACAAGTATTTAGTGATGCTGCTTGTTAATTTCTTTAATTTTCTCTTTTGTTGATCATACTCACAGCTGTACCTCAAGTTTTATCTTAACAGTTGCTTCCAGACATTTTCCATCTACCAACAGAAAGATGGAAGTGATGCAAAATGCTACCTCTAGATAGCCTGAAAATTCTAACATGTCTAAAGCATACAAATTTTGAATCTTTGAGGTTCTTTACTGTCACTGGGATGCTTTTTTTCTTTCTTTTTTTTTTTATTTATTTTATTTTGGTGTGTATGTGTGTTCTGCCTTGGTCCAGAAGTCATGTCAGAACTGTCCATTAAATACTTCATTCTGTTTTCTTTTTTATTCTATTATCATGCAGGAAACTGTGTAAAATCACTAAGTAGATTGGCAAGAAAAAAAAAGTTTTATTCTTGAATACTGTAGAGGACATTTTTTGATGCTTTACTCATATTTTGTCCACTTGATTTTTATAGATATATATATACGCACCCTTTTTTGTGCTTTGTTTTGCTTTGGTGATGTTAAGTCAAAGAGCTAGAAGTCAGGAGTTCTTGGTGTTATTTCTTGTCTCAGAAAATTGCTGGAGGTCACCTTCTGTTAGTCACTTAACCTCTCTCTGCTTTACTACAAAATGGAATTTTAAGCTCAGCAGGTTTTTGAAAAGTAATTCATTAATGTTTTGCAAAAAAATGTTTTGTACTCCTTGGCTGGCAGGTGCTGGAGAAATAAAATTTGCATTTCTATTTAAATACTGAAATTATCTAGTACTCAGGTTCTCATGTTGATTCTCCTCTCAATCAATTAAAACATTAAAGGCAAGGACAAGGTATTTTAAAAAGCTCTTGTTTTATAACAACTCCATCTTTAACTTCTGCTAATGGCTATCTCTTGTCAACAAAGTGCAAATCAATTTCAAGGCTAAACCCAAACTCTCTCATTTGCATATTGTTAACTGCTCTCTCTTTTCCTGTTAAACAGGAGGAAAAAGTCAATTAGATATGAGGCAGCTGTCTTATTAATGAAGGGGTGGGATAAAATGTGAGGAACTCTTCTTTTGTAGCATATGCTTCTGAGCAGCTTGTATTTCTGAGCAAGGACAACTGCAGAGTACCAAGTTTTGTCTACTGCTTGCGAGGCTTCTGCTTTTTTTCATGTATAAAATCTCATGTTTTCATTGTCAAATATTACCAAAATGAAGAGTTGCTCTGTACTTCCATTGTAACCAAATCCCTGTCAAGCCAGAGGGAATCACATGAAATAGTGTAGTTGACAATTACCATGCATACACATACATTAAAAAAAAAAAAAAATCTCTGTCATGGCATTCTTTTATGATTAAAACTTTGTTATAAACCATGAATGAATTATGGAAAAGAAAGCTGGAAAGAATCATACTGATTAGCCAGAAGACTTGGATAAAATGACATTTCTGAGACCTTTATTCTAAAGGATTATTTACTGTCTACTTACAGAACATCTTAAGTCGTTTTGCAGAGGGAGTCAGTTTCCTGTTTAGTGCAGTGTTTTTGTAAGCTAATGAGGGCAAAGCGTGAGCCATAGGCAATGATGCTGTGATATTAGCTGTGACAGGGAGCTTGATCATAATTATCTTAACGAGGATAGGGTTAATTACAGTGGAAACTGAAAGTTTTTTCTGTTTGAATGAGGCGGCGCTGAATGCGTTGTGATGTTTGTCGGTTTGATGTGACTTTGAAAATTGCAGTGGGAATCTCTTGGCACCACTTGCTCTCCTGTGGGAGCCGAGTGTGAGCCCTGCAATGAGGTAACTGAGACAGTACCTGTGGGTGAGATAATGGGCAGCTTTCGTGGCATTAGGGCAGGGACAAGCAACCTGCAATCCACCTTAGTGGTGTTTATCAGCCTTTTGAAAGTAAGGGAAACTGCTTGCCACAAGCCCTTCAGTGCTGGTTGCACTGTTGTGGTAAGATTGTGTGTTTGTTTTAGTATACTAACATGGGGAGACTTTTTTGATGCTGTGAACTATAAGAAAACAGTGCAGATTTAATCTTTCGCTGGTTCTCTTTTATGCTTGTCTCTTAGGTTGCTTGTGCCCTTCTTCCTATGCTGTGTGTGTGTGAGCATTCCTCTTCTCTTTTGTAATGGACTCATAAGGAAATACCTGGAGTGCATTAATATTACTTGCTCAACCTCATTAAAAATAAAAATGACAGTATTTTGTACAGATTTCTGTCTCTGATTCTCAAAAATGCTTTCTCCATTTCAATTTAGAATTGCAATCCTTTCTTATCCCCCACCTGCAGATGGGAAATTGAGGCTCATGAAAGTTATGGGACTTTGCTGAAGTTTGTGCCATAAAACCAATTGTGTGGATTATACTTAAAACTTTTACACTTTGGAGTATGACTGCTAGGCAATATTTCCTAATATATTATGATGGTAGAGACTGTTGCATAGAATTTAGTAGGTAGTAAAACTGAATGATAGCAAACTCATTTTTTTTCTCTTTTAAATTTCTTTATCATTTTTGTTTTGTTGCTGTTTTTTTTTTTCTTTCCTGTTTAAGATGAGAAAAAATTCTATGCATAGCAAAACAACTTATGGCTTTAAATTTATATTAATGGCTACAACCTCTCTCTGTACTGTGGCAACCCCTCCCATCTCCCTGGACTCTGAATTTAGGTGATTAAATCACCAAGTGCACACTGCTCTGATGACATGAAAACAGCAATTATAAGCAACCCCCTGTGTAACATGGCTCCTTTTTAACTGAGCAGCTAATAACATTACATGGCAAAAATTATCAAAACCAGACAGGTGTAAGGAGATTTGCACACAATTTTCTCTGCCTATCTATGAAACTAGTACCCTTGTGTTCAGCCCAGGGTTGTGAAAGAAAGGCTGTTTCAATAGGCAACTCCCTCTAGTGTTCCAAGGCCTTTTGTCCCACTTCATGGCTTGTCATTTTGTTTTATGCCTCCCCTGCAGCAGTTTTGGATGTGCGCTTTCTTCTCCTTGCCAGTTGCCAACCATTTGCTGATTCTCATGATAAGAGTATTATATTTGCATAACATAACTCAGGAACAATGTGCATTTTGATGCTGACACTGACCAGAGCCCAAGCAGTGTTTTTTCACAAAGGACCTATTAACATCCCATAAGGCTCTGTGGTGCTGACAAGGAGGTGGCCTTCTCTGAACTCTTTTGGCAAGTCAAAGTCATACATTGAAATGTGAGGTTTGGAAATAACTCCACTATTTATATAATAAAGAGTATTTAAGGGGAATTTGCTAAACTGGGTTTGTCAAACTGAAATGAAAACTTGTAACAGCTCGATAAACTCACTGCTACTTCCTCTGAGTTTTTTGCCTTTTAAAGGTACTTGGGGGAAAGCAGTGTCTGGGATGTTTGCTGCTTTCTCCTCAAATCTTGACTTTGGCAAAACCAGGTCT
Source organism: Luscinia megarhynchos (assembly GCA_034336665.1). Classification (NCBI taxonomy): domain Eukaryota; kingdom Metazoa; phylum Chordata; class Aves; order Passeriformes; family Muscicapidae; genus Luscinia; species Luscinia megarhynchos. The sequence goes on from CM067569.1 coordinate 22,279,541, forward strand.
GCTGTGACCTTTAGCTGAAGTAGCTAGCTCAATGCAGAATGCTAGCACAGTTTTTAATGGTTTATATAGGCTGAATTGAGGTTTTTTCCCAAAACTGTTGGTTAAAAGCACATGCAGAACGTTACTGCAGTGATTATTTTAGTAAAACGTTTGTAATAGAGGCCTTTATTTTTTCAGCTTCAGAAACTGTAATATCAATGCACTGTAACGTTATGGATATGCCATATATAGGGTATGGGTAGCAAATTTTCTTCAGATCTGGCTACTGAGCATCAAAATGGCATTAGTGATAGTTTTACCCCCCTTTCAAGTCAAGAGACTTGGAAGTCCTTGGACTGAAATGCACTGTTGCAGTGTTGCACAAATGTTACTTGAATATTCATAGTTTAACGTCAGTACCCAGTGTAAAGGTCACACACTTGATTTCTTTTGGTTGCTTGAGCCGTCTAAGTGTGATCTATAAGTTCTAGCTCCAAAAGCAGTATCTCGTTTTCGTTGCACAGATGAATATTAAATTGTCTTTTCTAATGATACTTGTGTTTTCCTGCAGCAATTGTATCAGTGGAACATTCTAACAGGGACCTTGGCTGTGCTTCGATCTTTGCCAAAAACTGGGGGGAGGGTGAGGAAATCCCCTCAGTATAAATGTCATTGGGAACTGAATAAATAGTATAACCTGCATCCCCCTTATTCATCACATTTTACAAAACAGCCAGGAGATACAGTGATGATCTTCCCACTGGTAGGCACAGTAGATCAGCTGTCAAGTCATGCAATCTCAGCATATCTTTTAGGTGTCTGGTAGGTGACTGAGCTGTGAATGCATGTCTGTGCCTATGCTTTGTATATCCTGTGTCTTAGCTGATTAATGTGTGGGGATTTTTACCATTGGAATGAGCAATCATGAGGAATCAAGCTTGCAATAGATGCCTTAACAAGGTACTGAAATGTTCTTTTTTTTTTTTTTGGGTTTGGTTTTTTTCTTTTTTTTGTACTTTTTGTACTTTACTGTGAGAGGAATGAATGCTTCCAGAACCTTGTTTATTTACAAGTCATCATCTTCACTACCATGTTGTCAAATGCTCCTTTTTAAAGCTGCTCTCTGCAGTGTGACCTGTGGCTTGACAGTGGGACAGCAAGTTCCAAGAAGAAAGCAAATGTCCTTTCTGTCTGGAGTAACTCTGCATTTTATTTTGTAGAGAACATTTTATTTTGTTTGCAGGAACTCAAGAAGTTAATTAAGAGGTTAATAAAAAAAAGGGGGGGTGGAATCCCTTCTACATTTCCTATTATTGCATGTAAGGTAACTACTAAGAAATGATACTTGAAGTTGTATTTATTATTGTTAGCAGGGTATGATATTTCTTGGCAGAAATGATGGATGACAACTTAAATTTGTGTCCAGGGAATGAAGGTGAACTGTGACAGAGTTATTTATCTTGGGAATGGAGGTTAGGGTCAGGCGAGGCTGGGTGCCTGAAGGCACAAGACATTGACAAATTCATCCTGCAGGCCCCATATCTGAAGCCTTTTGTTTTGGATCCTGGCTACTCACTAAGTGACCCGCATCCTTCATCCTGCCAGCATGTGAAGGATGTGTTGCAGTGCCAGCACTCCCCTTGCCACTAATGCTTGTCATTCACTCTTCTGACAGGCCCAAACCAAAACTATTCCCACTCCTGAAAGGGAAGGTTAAAATATTTATTTCAGCTCTTAATGGCCTCCCTGATTTAGTGGAGTATCATTTTTCCTGTTGCCTTTGTCGTTTGCAGGTCACTAGAAGGACTGAAGACATTCAGTTACTTGGAAGAGCTGATCTTGGACAACAATCTCCTCGGAAATGACCTTCTGTTGCCCAGGTTACCCCACCTCCATACCTTAACGCTCAACAAGAACCAAATATCCTTTCAGAGAAATACCTGCAAAATGTCAAATGAGTTTTATGTGTCAGCCAAATTAAAGTATATGAAATATAGTTCATGTGCAGACAAAGCATTCTCTCGTTTGGCACCTGGAATACTTCATAGTAATTTATTACAGGTCATTCATAAATGAAATGCACCATTATATCTTCCTGTTGCTCCATTTTAGTGAGAGATCTAAGTTATGGCTCTGAAGAAATCTTTCTAATAGATAAAATAGAGAAAGAAAATAATGTCAGTGCTACCCGTGTGCGGCAGTTCCTGTGTTTGCTTGGGTTCTGTTGCAGGCTGACCTCTAGTGGAATAGAGCGTGCAGTGAAACGGGATTAGGTTTTAACACTTCAAACAGCTCTTAAAACATTAGAGTAAGATAAAATTAATGCAACCCACATAATATTTTTAATGACTTTCTCTATTTTCATGAAACTGGCAATTTGCACTATTGGGTAGCTGCTGTGCAAATGCAGCTGCACGAGCATGCCACTCTCTTCTTGGTATTCCAGTTCTGTAGAAATTCACATAAAATACTTTCCAAATCAAGGTCTTAATACAGTAGTCTTTTGATGTATGACTAATTTCAGTTGTAACCAATCAGTCACTTCTCTGTATGCCTTAAGTTAGTGCCTATTTCTGTTTATTAAGAATAAGTATTTCAACATTTGTCTAAATACTCTGCTGAATCAGAGCCCCTAGTCTGTAAGTTTATAGATAATGGTCTGTAAAAACTAATTATCTGCAAAGTTTGTGGGTGTTGACTTGATTGTTCCATAATTTTCCCATACTTTGACCCATCTGGAGATTTGAAGATGTGTAATATATGATTTTACAAAAGTGAAGGGTGATCAGACTGTGGGCAAAAGACCAACTGTGGCCCACAGAGTCTTAGAGCACAGCCCACTAAAGCCTGGCCTTGTAATTGCAGCGTGAGGACAAGACTGCTCAACTGCAGGCTTTTATTACAGACAATGTAAACAGAGAGCAATTTACCTCCTACTAAAGCAAAATCCTCCTACTGAGGGGAATAAAAATAACTGCAGGTTCTATGATTTCTGCACTTATTTTTGATTCTATAAATAAATAAAAATCAACAGACTAAGCTTTCTTTCTTGGAGCTGTGGAAATTTGCCAAGAGTGCCTCTTGAACACTAATAATCATTACTGTACTAGGTATTTGGCTAGATTTATGGTTGATGCAGAGTATTGTGGGTTGGATTTGAGTAACTGGTTTTATTGTTTTGTTGGCTGCTGCTGTGGTAAAATCTGAACTCACAAAGAATGTACAAGAACATTTTTGGTGATGTCAGTTGCAAACCATGAAGTGTAACTTTGGCCATAAGACCAGAAAGCAGGCAAGGATATTTGTCCTATGGGCAGCAGTCCAGGAGGAGTTTTACACTTACCAAGAAGAGGGCAGAGGTACTGAATATTAAGTCAGTGAACAAAATCAGAGGAAAAAAAACTGTCCTGTCAGTAGTACTCTTTAAAAAAGTTTCTGCTGGTCTCACAGACAGACTAAAATAGTATTGTCAAGTGAGTAAGCTCTCAAAGCCAATGATAACATGATAAGAAGGATTTGATCTATCCTGGGATTTTTTAAAATTCAGTGTAAAAACTATGAAGTTAGAGCTTTGAGAGTATTGAGCTACCCAGGTTATAGAAATAATATATGCGTTTTGCAGTGTGATAAAAATAATTTAATAGAGGGATTGCAGAAATACTTGTAAAATACTTATTGTATACAAACTGCCCGGAAAATAAAAATTAACTGCTGTCCATCATTAACATTCTGAACCCTGGGGAGCAGTGATCTCTTGTAGGGAGAGTCTACAGAAGCACAGAGACTTTCCAGAGTCCTCTCCTCAATGTTAATGCTGTGCTTGAAAAGGTCTTATTTGAACTTGAATCACTTCTTTTAATGAATTATTTCTCTGTAGGATTCTTTGAAAAATGTTAAGAAAAAAGAGTACATTTAATAGAATAATGAAATATATTACAGGAAAGATTGTTCAGTGTATGACAGTAGCACTACATCAAGGACACAAGCGAGCAAAGAATACTGAAAACTTCATTGGGTGGAATATTGCCATGTATATATAAATATATACAGAGAAAGAGTGAGAGAGAGATGAAAATAAACAAAAAGCCAAACTGACCCCTTTGAAAATTGGAATAGCATGTAAACTTTAGAACACATATGAGAGCTTTCCTGAGTGTCTCTTAATACAACTGTACTCTTCTCTCCCTTTATTCTGGCTTCATTTTGATCCATATCCTGTTGTGATAACTCTGATAAGAACTTTCTACTGTGTTTGCACAGTGAACTTATTGTGTGGCATTGTATGTGTAAATAACATTTGGGCACTCCTGGATACTGTACAAATGTGAAGGCTTATCTCTAAATCAGGCAAAGACTTTGAGGAATCACCTGGTATTTTTTTCTTATGGTTGCATGTTTCAGTTGCAGTCAGGCCACTACCAATTTTTCTGCTAGAAGTGGAAGAAGCAAATTAAAATATTGCAATAAAAAAATGTGTTCATAGCTCAACTTTTCTGTAATGTACAATCTGTTTAAAACCTTTTAAAATGCAGTCTATATAACAGAAATACCTAAAGGAGAGTCATCACCACTGTGCAGCATTGGGTTATGCATCTAACATGCTTTATTTCATGTATATAATATGGTTATTTTTAAAAAGTCTGATTTACTTTGGGAAACATGTCTTAATTTCTTTCTTGCACACAGGGGACAGCAGAAAGCAGCACAGATCAGGGTGGATGGGGGTAGGTGGGATGTTGCTTTTGGAGGAGGACTTATGACTGCAGTCACCTATGCTTGTAATGGGAAGCCTCATTTATTCTTTCAAGTGTGTTGACTAGATACTGCAAATCAGTCAGGAAATTTTTAAAATAGATTTATTTCTCTGTGGGTGTTACAACAGTGTGAGGTTTCATGGCTCTTCACTGTGCTGATCTTGACCAGTATGGAACATTTCAATTTCCTTTACATTTTGATCTTTATAGCATTTGTCAAAACTACTCTAATGGGCAGTTTGAAAATTTGACAAAGTATTAGAAGATAGTTTGTCAGAGATATATATATACACTATATACACACACACATATGCAGAAAATTAGGTGTTCACTGCCTCACTTTGAAACAAACAAGTCTGAAAATTAACCAGATGTGCAATTCTTTGTAGTAAAACTCCATTTCTTTACTTAGTCTAAGCTGGTCATATGTTTAACATACATTCTAGATACTTTTGAGGAACTGGTACTAAAATTTCTTGAGAAAAAGGTGTTGAATGTAGAAATAGAATGCAAGAGGAGGGCCATGAGGATGGTGAAGGGCTGGAAGGGAAGCTGTGTGAGAAGTGTCTGAGGTCACTGGCTCTGCTCAGCCTGGGCAAGAGGAGACTGAGGGCAGACCCCACTGCAGGTACAGCTCCTGGGAGGTGAGAGGAGGGGCAGGCACTGATCTCTGCTCTAGGGGTGACAGGGACAGCTCTGAGGGAATGGCCTGAAGCTGGGTCAGGGAGGTTTGGGGTATCTGAAAAGGGTTTTTCACCCAGAGGGTGTTTGGGCACTGGAACAGCTCCCCAGGGCAGTGTGACAGCAGCAGCCTGACAGAGCTCAGGCAGGGTTTGGAGAGTGCTCACAGGCACAGGGTGTGACTCCTGGGGTGTCCTGTAAGGAAGTTCAATTTAGTCATCCTGAAGGGTCCCTTCCAACTCAGCATATTCTGTGATTTTGTAATTGAATCCAGGTGTAGGTTTTGAGTGGTTTAGGGGAAAACCAAAATATTTCACACCATAGGAGTTGAAAATCTAGAACTGGGCAGAATGTTCATATTGGTATGTACATTTCTTTTGGCAAGAGGAGTCATCAGTGTGATTCAGATTTAGGTATTATATGTTCTTGAGTCTTTGAAGGCAGCAGGTATTAAATACCTCAACTGTACCACATACCAGTAAGTACTTCTGGTATAATTTGTCTTCACACAGGTCTCATAATGGTCTCTAATAGTGACAGATTTGCTTAACCCCAAAACTATAGATTGTAATTTATTTTGCCTCTGTGCTTGTCCCTACATTGTCCTTAAGTGTCTGAAGACACAGAAGCCCCAGTCTGACCAGAATCTCATTATATTAAGTGCTGAAGACTTGATGAGAGATTGAGTGAATACATTAAAATCACAAATTGTCTCCTATTATGCATGGTTCCCCATTCCCTCTAAACAGCCACCTGAACTCTTCCTGCACAGGCTTCTGAGTTCTCCACACCACAACTGTGGATTTAGTGAAATCTGTGTGGCTTGTTAGACAACTGCTGTACCTAATGAGCCAAAAATCTTTCTTCTAGAATGAAGTGTATCTGAAGTAAAAATTAAGTCATGTGAATGCCATCATGGAAGAGAAAAGTAGTCTTCCATACATCTATGGAAGAGAGAAGTACTCCACAGTCCAGGTGATTCCTTATGCTGTTCTACCAGCAGTGCTTGCAGGAGTTGAACTGGACATATCAGAACTTTTTAAAAACATTGTGAGCTATTACATTTTTTTTGTCTTTGTGATGCCTTGTTACTTAATAAGATTGAGATGTGGTCTTCAAATCTGCAGCCTTGAACCATGGGGATTCTAAAATGCCTCTAAAAGCACTGGCAGCTCCAACTACACAAAGAAAACTAATACTGCTCCAGGAGGCAAACTGGAATTTTTTCCCCATATATTCAGTATGCAGGAAGCTCTCCATGAGATATATGGACTTAGTTAATTACCATCCACTCTGCACCTTTTTTTTTCTTGAGCAAAGTGCTTTCAAAGTCAGTGAACAAGGCCTTATCTCAAGGTCCTATCTCCCTACCAGAAGGGGTTCAAGCCAAATGTGGCATACAAATGGCTGTGTGACATCCTACTGCACACAGAGAAGAGGGAGATGTATGCTTGCATATTGCAAGCTATTTCTGTGGTTATCCAACCTTGAAGACCTAGCACATTCTGATGGAAAAGCGTTCAGGTGGCAAAGGTCTTTTCAAACTGCTTTCAGAGGAGAACTGGTAACTTCTGATGCAAGGCTATTTGTGTGTGGAGAAGCTTGTGGCTGCTACATCATGTGTTTGTGATCAATTTAATTGAAGCAAATGTTTCAGCTGGGAATAAATATAGGTACCTTGCTCATTTGTGACTGGTAGAAGTGTTATTCAGCTGTTTTAATGTTAGGTTGATTGCAGCAACTGCATAACTGTTATGCAGTTGGTAGAAAACTTTTGAATGACAGTTTTGGGTCTTTTGATGTTGATGGTCTGGAATTCTGCAGATATCCCTGATATTGTCATGTACATATTTCAGAAATGTTTTGAATGTATGCAGACTGCTCTTTACTATGTCTGTCTGCTTCCAAGAACTTCCAAGAGCTGTGGTCAATGAAGTTCATTAACATGGAGAGTTCTCCTGCAACTCTTTTGGGGAAATGGAATGACTTTTTGAAAGATAATGGTGGAGCAACTTGAGAAGCACTGAGAGAGAGAGCAAGAGTGGTTACTTTTCTGTATTTGAGTGTGTGACTAGTAAAAAAGAATTACTGGCAGACAAAAAGTTTACAGAGAAAAATCCCAGATTCTCTTGCATACATCAAAATATGCATAAAAAGTAATTGTGTGGTGAGATAGGAAGTGTATAAGTTTTTTAGACATAATAAATTAATTTAGAAACTTAGCATAGACTGTATTTCTGCATGAGTTTGACCTGCAGTTTTTCCTGAGTACAAGCCTGAATTTGGTTATACCAATAGTGCTGGTAAGGAAGGAATAGATGCTATGGTGTTTGGGGATGGCCAGCACTGGTGCTCAGTACTTAAAGCAGCTGACCCTTATATTGCTCTCCAGGAAGGATTCATGCCCTGAATGTGTCTCTGCCCTGAAAATATGCAGAAAAGACACAGCTAAAGAGACTCTTGAGAGTACAGAATAGAGGAACTCGTGAGACATCATGCAGTAGTTTCTGTGTGAATCCACTCAACCTCAGAAGTGTAACAGAATAGTCTCTTACTATGCTTGCTGTCAAAAGAGACAGCTTAGCATCAGAATGACTGTCCCTGCTTCTGAGGTTCTCCTAAAATTGGCTAATTCAAGTGGCACTATCCACTCAGAGTTGACAACTTTGTCCTGTGCCAGTGTTATATTCCCTGGGAGCTAATCTTGAATGGTTCAAAAGGGGACGTAGTCCTGACTAGCCACTAGAGCTTTAGTCCAAGATACAGGATTTTCTACAAAATAACACATGAAAATGCTACAAGCTTGCACAGACAGTTCATTCTTAGCCAGAGAAAGACGATACGTAATTTGCTTTGGGCTTTTGCTTGTTCTTTCTTCCTTTGAGAGAACCTCAAACACAGTGGTGTTGAGTATGAGAGAGTGAGAACAGACAAGTCAGAGCATGCCTATTTGTAGGATATTTTTGGTTCCATGAAACTTGCAAGAAATTGTATTGCTCTGCAGCTGAACTGGACCCATCATAGTACTGTAATTTTCCAAATCATTCTATTACTACTGTCTCAGTGTTGCTGGCAGCATTTTTACTTTTGGAATAGAAAATCTGGTGATGAGCTTGTGTGTATGTCTGCTTGTGAACAGTCAAAACATGCACGTGTGGTATGCATGTTGTAACAGTCTGAAGGGGCTTTAAAAAACTCATCTGTGAGAGATACCCACTTCTTTTAGATATTTCCCTAATTTAAATCTAGAAATAGTGCAAGAGATAAGTATAATCCTTTGGTGTGAATGAAATTTTAAAGTATGTCCAGTGTGTCTGTTAGTCTTTTCCTGAAGACCAGTTTTTGGAGGTAACCATTGTTCTGTAATTCCTGAGAATATTATAGCTTGTGAGCTGTAGAGCTGATGATTTTAAAATTTTAATTGTTACAGTTTTTTATTTTGTTTGATGTCTGTTAGAAAGAGAGGCATTAATAGATTGGTAATGATGGCACTTGAATTAGGAGATGGATTACTACACTGAGGCTTTTTAATTATCACAACAGCAATACCTTAAACCATTTTTCAAACAGTAGACTATAGTGTAAGTGTTGGCCTCACTGTCACATATTTACCTGGTGATCAGTGACACTGACTTTAGACAGATCAGTCCAGATCTATTTTAACAGAGCTCTAAATAAATAAATAAATACATTTTCACTAGCACTGTCCATGGATTTGATTGTGGGTTTTCTTTTTTGGAGAGAATGGAGCTGAAATTGGTCTTAGAAGTGGCACAGCAGGATTTTGCAGCTCTTTGGCTCTGATTGCACCAATATGGCACTCCTTGCCTGCAACAATAAACCATAAAAAGGATGCTGGCAATAAAATTGCAGACTTGCTTTGATTTTCTCTCTCCATATTTTCCTAGCATTGTTTTAGAAAGACATAATGCTTTTGGTGGCATCATATAGTTCCAGTATTGTGATTTAAATAAGTATTTGACATGCTAATTAACTAAACACTGCACTAGAAGTGCACCATGACTTATGAGTCATCTCTGAGAAATACTTAATCATGAGAATTTTAACAGGCTATCATTTATTTATTTTTTCCTACGTGCTTTGTAAAAAGTTACTCTGGTGTTAGGTGAATGTGGCTTCTTGGAAAATCAATCTGTACCTTGCATTTTGTTTTTAAGAGGGATAAGACAAGACACCTAAGTTCTAAAAAGCAAAAAAAGATAATTATTTTATTTATGATACAACTGCTGTTATTCTTGCATGGGGTACTTTTTAGGGGACGTTGTTGTGTCTGAAAATAAATGCTCAGGGTTTAGATATGAGGTATTATAATCTAGACACTAACTTCCAAATTTGGGAGATTTAGATTTTTGAAATGTAGATTATCAACTCCTGTTATTTATCTAAAATTCTGGGTGAATATGGTATCTCTCCCTTGTGCTTTCCATAGAATTTTGAGGAGTATACTTAGACTTTTTGCATACCTAAGCTGACACTGCTCTTCATTACATTTCTAACTATATTTTGATATTTGCCTTGAAGGCTGCATGTTCAGAGGGGAATTAGAATAGATGTCATGTTCCACATTCAGCAAACTTCTGGGGAGAACAGCTTTAACACAAGAAATAGCTCTGCTGAGTTGAGAAGCAAAAGTCTTGCATGTTTACTTCATAAAAAGAGATAAACATTTTGAACGACTTGATATTATTTTGTTATTGTTGTTGAGGTGTTATTTTTATGGTTTGGTTTTTTCCCTTTAGATAGGAAATGACCAGATACAATCAAAGCCTTGCAATAGCTGACCTCCTGTGTGTGATTGCTGTTATGGCAATAACTGTCCTTTGCAATAATAAACTATTTCTCTCAGGGAGCCTTTTTGCCACTTAAGCAATGCCTCGAGAAATTAAGTGTTTCTCCTGGCTGAGGGAGGGTGCCAGGTCCTAGCACTTCTCTAACAGTCTTTGGAAACTTTTAAAAAGCCTTTTCCACACTTGAACATGTGTGGAAAAACAGTTTGTGAGTTTCCCATCACAGTCACATAACTTCCTGAAAGAGCCATGAAAAAGTTTATGTGTGAGCTTAGGGTCCAGGTATGAAAATGAGCACCAAGTTTGATTGGTAATTTGTCCTAGCTAACAAATCATATGGTGCTACAAAAAGATTTCTTTTTTTCCTTAGGGTTTGGTAGATTAAGTACTGGTGTAAAGCATTCCATAATGTGGCTTTGCCAAATTAAAAATTAACATTCCTAGCTTTTCAATGAATTAATAGAATTTATTTCAAACCCTCATTTTCCTTTCTCATGCAAAATATTTAAGTATTACTCCTTAGATCTTATGGGTCAGTGTAGCTACATTTCAGTATTTTAGAATTAGTAATTGTTGATATGGTCTGCATGTGTGTTTGGAAGTAAACTAAAATTTCAGGCTTACAAAAGGAAGACAACATTTTTAACAATGAAGCTGTTTTCTCCATTCTGTATTGCTTCTGTTGCCCTTAAGATATTGGGGTGAAGAAATAAAGTAAATTCCATCAGCTAAAAATAACAAAGATAACAGAAACACATAAATCAAGTATAAATAATAGCAACAAAAGTGAACTGAGGATTTCAAACAATAGTTTGTCTCCAACAGCAGGAGAGAATAAAAACAGAGCATGAAATATCCTTTCATAGTTTTGAATAATTATTATTCTTGTCTAAGTCAGTTGATTTTTAAATATTGGAAACTTTTCACACACACATGCATGGTATATTGAGAATCACACCAATATCTTTGTATGTAAATTGAAGTAAATTAGAATGTACAGATCAGGTTTTAGAAACTGTCATACTAGGCTGTAATAACAAAGTAATTATTTGATCAATTAATAAATTGAGGTGCAAATGGTTGAATATTGTTGTTAGGCTTAATCTCAAAATGTGATTTCCAGTGTTGCAGTGGCTAAAGACAGTTTAATCTTTCTTTGCTTGTTTGTTTTATTCAGTATAATTTATTCACAATAATGAAGGTGTACCTTTCTTAATTATGTTCTGAGAAATACAGTTAAGTTAAAAAGCCTCATGAACATCAAAATATAAGGCTCTTTTAATGAAAAATGTTATGCTTCACAAGGCTTTAAAGCTTCATATATAAAGTATTTGTGACACTGATGTCTTTGAGTTGCACTTAGTAAAGCATTAATTGGCATATCCTAATTGAGTAGTTAGAAATGTGTTGCTGTGACACTCAGAGTTTATATGCTGGGAGTGAACCTGGGTTGTTGTGGTTTGACTTTTTTCTTTTGCTTTTTTTTTTCTTAAACTCATTTTCCAGTGGACTGAATATATTAGTGATGAATGTGCTGTGAAACTAACTGTTTGTTTCCATGCTGGAAAAGTTTCATGGCTCCAGCAATTGCTAGCCATTTTACCACACAGCATCCATCATTTTGTCAAAGTTTTAATGTTTTGTAGTGAACCACCTAGGAAAGAAAGGAGGAGAAAAGAATGACAAAACAGCCCAATTCTTTCATTCCATGCCAAAAAACTGACTGAAGTTTATCCCTGTTTGCCCTTGGAACAATTAATGTGACATTTTCCTGAATGCCATACTAAATTTGATTGTCAGTTATTGAAATGTATGTTTAAATCAGCAGTGATGCAACTCTAAATGCTTTTTTCATTGATGTCATTGAATCCTTAACCCACTACCTTTGACACATAACAGAATTAGAAAGCCTTTTGGACCACTTGGCTGAAGTTGTGCCCTCACTGCAGTATCTCAGTTTGCTTGGAAACATTGCTTGCCCAAATGAACTGGTCTGCAAAGAGAAGGATGAAGATGACTACCAGAGATACAGGTTAGTGTTTTCACTTGTAGATGTGATAAGACATGAAAGTTTTGTTTTACTACTGTAAAATACTCAACTAAAATCAACCCAGAGTCTCCAACAAACATCTGCTCTATTCTGAAAGCATTGCAACATTCTGCCATGGAACACCTGGGAATTAGGGTAGCCCCCATTTCAGTCAGGTCATGCTCAGGAACCCTGTCTCAAGAAACATTTCAGTGCTGTATAGCACATGTCTGAGTTGAGCAGGTGTGCACAGGATTTCCTGAATGTGAGTATTCATATACCCCTACTCAAGGCATTTCCTTCTTTAAGGCAAGGTTTGCATACACTAAGGGTGACAGGCAATAAAAACAAGGAGAAAAAAATCACTCCACTCAGGTGGCCTTATCTTCTTCTCATGTTTGATATGGTGCTAAGCTGCTTCTACTGTAGTCATCAAGGCACTGTTAACACAGAATAAGTGACTCCTCCTGTATTGTGCTACTTTAGTCAGAGCAGCTACATTCTAATAAAAAAACCCAAAGCAGTCTTTATAATGTAATGTCAAAGAACTAGATTACACAAGAGGTCATCTGAAATTTAATATGGAGTCTTGATAAAATACTATAGGTCCAACTGAAATGTTGCTAAAAGTTGTAAGGATTATTTAAAAAAACCCCAAAAATACTTATGACTGATGATGGTTATGAGTATAGATCCATAACTTATGGAATGTCTGCTGAATGACATGATTTTCAGAGCTATAAGCTTAAGACAGGTGAGACATTGACTATGCAGGAAAAAAAACAAGACATTAGATGTATTTTTTCTTGCTGCCATCTGAGGCATTATTTCAGTTCTTGTGTGCTGGCACTTTTCACATTGGCTCCTCAAATGGCATTTGGAGACAAGTCAGAGCCAAGCAGTGCTGGTCACCTTGCCTTGCAGAGCCTGAGCTTGCTCTTTATTAGGATCACCACAGAATTCAGAGTTATATAATAAACTCTGATCTTATCTTCAGGTAATCCAAACTGTGCTGTTGGAGTTAGGGTAAAACAATACAAAGTAGAGGAGACTAAGAGCAGGTTTATGGGAATTCATGGCTTGAATTCAATGCATTCAGAAATGGTGTAGGTTAAACAGCAGCACATCTGTCCCAGGTGTGCATATATACTCTTTACTTTGTTTTAGATTTTTGAGAAGGATTTCTAGGTTGTCAGACTTTCACCTTTTAATGATTCTCCTTTTGTATCCAGCTTAACTTGTAGCATTTTGCTTTTCATGGAGTAGAGCAGCCTAGGTCTAATAAAATATTTCCCATTGCTTTCACACTTAAGTGGAAGGTATGCCTGCTATCCAGCTTACAAGGCTATAATAGTGCTGTCTCTATGTAAATTTATGTGACATGTGCTCTAGAAAATTGCTTAAAAAATGAATGATATTTCTACAGTTTACTGTTTTTCACTTTAAGTATGTTTTCTGACAATATGTCTCCTATTAATCATTTAAGCAAAAGTAGTATGTTAAAGGAGCCATTCAGAGGCAAGAACCCATGGTTCATTTAGTGCTCTCTGAAAAAATTCCTTATTGATTGACATCCTCTGTGGTTATGTGATGTAATATTTATAATATGTCACAGAGCCATACATCAAAACAAGCATGTCCCTTGTTTCATTTCAATGCAAAAATGTTGATTTCAGAGAGGTCAAGGTAGTTTTAGGTCACATGGTGGCAAACCACTATGTCAAAGTGTGAAGGGATTCTATTTATATATCTGCTGGAAACTGCAACATTGCTTCCATTTCCTTTCCTCTCAATTTTTCAAAACCTAGTTGGTTTTTTTTCCGTATAAACTAGGTTAGTTGAAGAAAGAAGAATGGGCTTCTAATTAGTTGAATGATTTATAGTTCTGCTGCTATAATGAAAGCTTCCTGATCCTTTTCTGTTATTAGTTGTTGCATTATGTGAATTGTATTTGCAAGACAGCATTAGATTGAAAACCCAAAACCATGGATGGAGCAGTGGATCTATCTGCCTACCTTTAGGGGAATATATGAAACCTGCATGATGGAAGTTATTAGAAATACTCTTTAAATTTCACTCTGAGTAGCTAATTCAGAGTTTGCAATACACATTCTGAAGCATCTTGATCACAATTTTGTCTTCCAGTTTCAGCATTTTTTAATGGTTTGAAATAACTTTTTTTCCTTAAAAAAGTTCCTTTTCATTTTGATTAATTTATCAGAAAGCGATAAAAATATTACATTTATGTGGCCTTGAATTATGTAAAAACTTGAATTATGTAAACATTGTTCTTCATCATAACTTCAACTGGCTTTGTTTTGTTCTGAATGAGAACTTCTCTTTGTAAATTTTTGCAGTGACCATTGGAATCAGAGCTTCATTTTTCATTGAGCTTTAATTTTGTTCCTACTGAGTTCAATTAGAGTTCAGGCTATTTAATTCCTCAACCAGAAAGAGAAAGGTGCTAGAAATCAAAGCTTTACTTAATCTTCTCATTCCAACAAACCAAAAAGATCTGTTAACCCTCTAAAATCTTAATGTTAAAAATGGGGAAAATAATTTTTTTAAAAATTCAAGGTCCAGTGATTCATAGTGATCTTAAAAGCAGAGGTTAAAACTAATATTACTTACCTTTAAAAATAATTAGATTTTATCAAAAATACTTGGAAAATATATATTTCTTTGGTCAAGAAATTATGATCTTCAGGTGATCCATTGGCAAACCATTTCTATCATTGCATTACTAGAGCTCTTTCCTCGTTTTCATTAAAAGTACATTTTATACTGAAACATTATTTTGTTTTTTTTTCTTAAAGTAGTTATTTTTTGTCTAAGAACCACAATAACTTCTGAATGGGATTTTTTTTAGAGAAGAAGAAAAGCTTTTTTTTTTTTTTCATCCTTGCTATTCCTTCCTTACATTTCAAATGTGTAGGATAACAAATTGATGAAAAAATATCTGTGTTTTTGGAATTTTTGCTTGGACAGGAAAAGAAAATGGAAAGTTCCTTTCTGTGAGATTTTTATAAGCGAACTTGTTTGGTTCATTTTAAAGATTCATGTTTTTTTTTCCATCATTGTTAAAACGGCTTTAGTTTCTTACTATTAAAAAAATCTTTAAGTTCTCTTTATCTTATTTTTAAGCTTTCTGTACTTGGGTGTTAATATTTTGTAAAGATATATCTTGGTGGTGAGAGCAAGGGAAAACAGAATATCTGATATGTAATGGTGATAGGAAAACTTAAAAGCTTTTGGCTCCAATAGGAAGCAAGAAACACAGAAAAATCAGCTTGCAAAACTGTCCTCTAAAATAACCTAGTCTCCAGTCTCTGCTTTGAAGATTGCATGAAAACAAAGGTCATGACCCAGAGATCAAAGTAACAGAAGTCAACACAGTAATTGCTGGTTGCTTCTGTTGTACTCACAGTTGGTCAGTCCTGTGGGTGTATTGTTTGCAGAGAAAACTTCAAACGTGGTGTTACTGAACTGTGAAAAATCATCTGGGTCACAGTGTATTACAAAGCATCTGTGAATGCTGCAGGTGACCTCACCTATTTCCATTAAAGCGATATGATTGTGAAGAATTCAGGCCATGTGTGAAGTTTTCAGTGCTTGTTCATTCTTCTTTGCTCCTTATTGACATTTCCTGGAATGATGCATTCATTAAATGCTGTTGACATGGAAACAAGGGCAAGTGGAAACAAATGCCTGGGTTTATTTTAAATTAGCTTAAAAGTACATGTACTAGATATGCTATCTTTGGCTGGGGGAGCAAATGATGATAACCTTATGAAGTCCTCTTAAGATATAACAGCAAGAAAGGAAGTGCATGAGTTTTGTATGGATTAACTTTTCAAGCTAAATCAGCTGTTCCCATCCCACAGTTTTGATTGTGAGAAATGATGGGTCTCTAATTGCTGCAGAATTTGTTTCTATTTTAATTAGTCTTGTATTTGGTTGGTCATATAAATATATATGTTCAGTAAGCAGTAGGAGACTAGAATACTCAATATTCACTCAATAATGAAAATAATGCTAATATACATGATGAGTACCAGTGAATTTACTGTTGAGGTTCTCTTTTAGCAGGAGGGATTGAAGTCTGTGGTATTTCTGTGTATGTTCTTTATGCACTTAATTAGATGATTAGGGCATGGCCTTATATCTGTATAATCTATGGATCTGTGTTACTTCAGTGCTTGAGTGAAACCTTGTCATCTCAGCAGTGCCTGGAAGGAAAGGTCTGTGCTTGAAAGACATCAAATGGCCACACAAGGTCCATCTGAGACTATCCACTGGAAGGGCTCATGAGCAACAACAATTACCATGGGTTTTGTTCAGCCAAATAAATTGAAATCCATAATACCCAATTTGTCTGTACTAACGCAGTAAATCAAGGCAAAACTATAATTACTGTTACATGTACAGAGAAAGATTTTTCTAATTCATAGAGTGGTTTGCTGCTCTGAAGAGCAGAGTGTGTTAAAATATTAGGAGGTGGTGTGGGTTTCTGCATGACTTGCAAGCCCCTCAGAATTACCTGGCCATCACCAAACAGAGCCAAGGCTGCTCAGGGTTTTATGTGATCCTCCAACATGCCTCATGGCAGCATCCTCTCTCCTGGAAGATGCTGCTTTCAGTTTATGACCTGTGTTCCTTACCTGTGTATTTAACAAATGGTTTTGGTGCAGAGGAAATTCTGTACCCTGCTATATGCTGTTTGGGGGTAGAAGGGTAAATTTCTAAAGGGTGCAGAAGAAGCAATCACAGAACATAATCTAGATAACTGTCATAAACATGTTTGTTCAATTCTTCTGATTTTTTTTTTTTGTCTTTCCCCACTTAAATGCTGATCTAACTTAGCCAACTCCAAGTTATTTATTATTTCTAGTTTACAATAATGTAACTGAGTGCATAATCAGCCCTTCAAAGTTTGAAATAGGTGTATTATTTTTATGTTCTATGATTGTTATAGAAAGGAAATATAAAAGAACAGAAAATAGAAAAATGAAAGTAAACACTTTCTGAAACAAAGAGCATGCTGCAGGTATGATACAGGTAGAGCTGGATATTTCTGCATTCTTGTGGGCAAATATTTCTCAATTTTTCACAGCAGATTTTTTTTTATTTTAAACTTAAATATTGATGCATATAGTACAGTTTTATATTCCAGTTTTTGTTAATTACAGTTCAAACTGGAATACTATACAGAATCGAGATCTTACAATAGTCTTTCATTAAAGGTTCAGTGGAAGAGTTTGTAAAAGTGTCTCCCAATATCCTGGCAAGTCTGTATGAAAAGTGTTAAAATGGAGCTTATTGCATGCAGCACATACAAAATTGGTAAATGAATTGTTAATTTTATTGTCATTTTTGCTTAACTGAGATGGAAATGTCATGAATTTTCATATTCGTGGTTTTTTTCCATATCTGAGTGGTCCTGTTGGTATGATGAATACTGTTATGGGCTTATTTTCATGATGGGGGAGATGATTCTGAATAAAAGAAAGTGCAACTTTACTTAAATAAATAATTTCTTTAATCCATTGTGAATTAGATGATCAGTTTGCTGGCAATGATAAGTGGATCTGTAAGTCCCTTTTTTGTGTGTCTAATTTTTACTTTTCTCTCTTTGAGTCTCACCTTTACCCTCATCACTGAAGATAATAACCTTTTTTCACACCACAACAAAGATGTTAAAACCCAGTAATAGCAGTTTCAGAACACATGGAGCTGTGCCAAGTTATAAAATTATTAAGAAAAGAAAAAGGGGGAGGGGGGTAGGGAGACTCTGCCCCCCAACTTCTAACCTAAATAAACCTTTCTAAACTAAATGTAGAATCTAGATGGGTCTTTCTTCATTAACCAATGTGCTTTTAACTAGTGATTTTACAAGTCTAAAGCAGGTGCAATGTGTCATGCAATTTATGGGTCCCAGTGCCTGCCATAAAGTATTTTATGATGGCTGTGCTCTGTGTTATTAGTAGCTGTCTCTTTCTGCAGCCATTGGTGTTTGATAATAGTCTTAAAACACCCAAAATTACTTACCTGCAAGCAACATTCCATAGTCCCTGTTGACAGTTTGAATAAGTTTAGTGCCCTTTTGTTGTGCTTTACCTTCAAAACAAACTGATTGAACCATCAATAGCTCCTGAAAGCTGACAGAGGCATGTCATCTGGTCTAACCCTCTGATAGTAGGTTATCTGTGGGAGTTAACCTCCCTGCATTGTTAACCCAAATGTTTTATGTACTATGCAACTTTAGGATACTGCTGTGATAACCCTAGTAACTAAGTCATACATCACAGTGAAGAGATTTTGTGCAACAAATAACCCTGGATTAAATTTACAAGGGTTGAATTGATATTGTAGAGTGTTCATTCCCAGGCTTTGGTAATCCTTTCCTGTATTTTTTATGGCAAACTTGTGTTACATTTAGATTGAAGCTGCATCTTCATTTTTCTAGCTAAAATGTTGCTTGCTGTTTTTCTTCAGCCATTTAATATGAATGTATTGTATTATTTTTAAATAGCATTGATACTTTTTATCCCACACTTAGTAAAAAGAATATGAAAAAGTGAGATTGTATTTCAAATCAACTTTTAAAATAATTAATTGCACATATAACTTCCTTCTACCAGTAGGATAATATTTATGGTACCTACTTTTTAGTATTTGCTCTGCTTAAGGAGTGCAAGTTTGAAAAAACAGAACTAGCCCCAAACCTGGGACTTGTGGAGTAGTTTGCTGTTTAATTTGTGTGAATAGGGTTTTTTAGTTTTGTTTCTGGAATTGACAAGTACTAGTGCTAATTCTGTTTTTTGAAATGCAGTCAGGATGGCTTAAAAATACAAAAATACATTTGTATCAAGGAATGCTATTATAATTTTAAGCTCTTTTGAAATGATTGAGAGACTGACATTAGGGCTGTGATCCAAAGTCAGCATAGATGACAGTGCTGTCTTATTCTGTTGTCATTTTTGTTGCAGCCTGCTTTTCAATGGCATATTTCATTCCATCATTAAACATTTGCTGATTTTCTAATACCGATGTTTTCTTCACCTGAATATTCATCTTTTCTCACCCTACACTTAGTGGGTGTCTTTACTCATTTTTAGCTTCACTCTTCTTCACTCTTGACATATTGTTTCCTTCTGTACATGTCTTGATTTGAAAGAATCTGTTGTCATCAGAGCTTTTCTGCCAGTAATGCAAGATGGATAGCTTCTCCTCCAGTGAAAGATAAGGACCAGCAAAATGCCAGGGAGGACTGGAAGGGCAGCCAGGAAAGCTGGAATGAGTCTGGGAATGTGTCTGCCTCATAGGTCTGTAATTGTGGTTTAAAAAAATGGTCTTAGGAGATGTTCTGTTTTGTGAAGTGACACTCTCTTTCTTCTGCTGATACAATTCAGAGCCATAGATTGAGGATTCACATTTAAATTGTCTGAGCATTTCAGAATTGAATATTGTCAGTTCAGTTGTTAACAATTTATGAAGGTGCTGCTTCAGAGGAATGGTGTACTTGATGGAAAGCTGTATTTGCACCAATACATTTTGCTTGGTTTTAGAAGGGGGAGCATTACAGTAATTTGCACATTTTTCTGGTTTTGACAACAGTATCATAAGATAAATTTTTACCTTTTGAAACAATTTTTTTCTGTGTTTTTTTTGTTTGTTTGTTTGTTTTGTTTTTTGTTTTCCAAAATGTTATGCAGTGTTTTCTATTTCTTTAATTTCTTCTTCCCAGTGCCATAAGGACTGGGTATGATGAGGAGCTCTCTGGCTGACTTGGGGTTTATGCAAAGCAGCTAAGCTGGGGAACATTATCATCACCTGTCTACCCCCTGCCAGGAAAAGTCTGATATTGCCCTCACTTTGCAGTGTCTGCTTCACATTTGCTTGACTAAATGCAAATGATGTGTACTTGAGGTGGTTAGATACTTGCATTTGCCATGGTTGTGCCTTGCTTTGGTTTTGCTCTGCCATGTTCTCTCCCTCCACAAGTGAAAAGCCAAGAGTGTTTTTCTGAGGCTAGAAAGCTGCTATCCTTCAAGAAGAAATGATAAATAGAATATAACACTGATGAATCCTAATAAGAACTTGTAATTATTGAAATGTATTTCCCATAAATAGTCTCTCCCTGTGTGCTTCTGCATTTAATGCTGAGCTGGGATCTGTATGCCATGAGGACACTTTGTCTCTCTGGTGGGACCAAATTGGAATTCTCCTTCCAAATGCTGATCATTGTGTTTTTAGGAAAATAAAATAAAAAATCCAAAGAAGTGTGTGCAAATGGTAAGAATTCTTGCAGAGAACTGGCTGGCAATTTCCCATATCTCAGATTGATTTTCTCCCTCAGTGTGGGTAGGAATCTTTGGTATCCCTCAAAATTCCTTTTCCTAACAGGCAATGCAAAATAATTTCCAAATTATTCTGTTCCTTGGTATGCTTTATACCTCACTAATGTGCAGAGAGCACACACACATCCATGGTGATAATTGTGTTTGATCCATCAGTATTAAATGGTTTTGGCTTCATTTGGGAGACTAAAGTAAGTATTATAACTTTGTACATAAGCTACATTGCCTGGAAAAGCTGAATACAGCAGGGAAACAAAGGCTGTTGCTATTTTTGACTGTTATTTTTTTTAGTCATTGAGCCTGTGAGCATGTCTTTGTGCATTACTAGATTTTCACTGTGTGTATTTTGATATCTGTCAGATATTTTGTCCTGCACAAATTGACAAACCTGAAATTTCTCGATACTCGGAAAGTGACGAGGAGGGAGAGAGAGGAAGCCTTGATAAGAGGTGCCTTCATGAAAGTGGTCAAGCCCAAGGATGCTAAGGTAGGAGAGTAAATGAAAGTGGTAACAATAATATGATTCATTAACACTATTATTAAATAACTCCAAGAGCCTGGCTGCAACTTTTGCTAAGGTAAAAAAAGAGGTGAAACCTTTGTAAGGAAAGGACTGATAATGATCAGATGGGGGACTAAAGCCTTAGTAATGTTTCTGTGTTTGAATGTAGAAATTTACAGATACATGTCTGAGTGGATGTGGCCACGTTATCAAATTTCTGATTTCAAACTCTTTCACTTAGCAAAGTAACTAATATGTGTCACTGAGCTTAAAAGATTGTTTTTACCCTGTCCAATGTATGTGATATACTTTTGTGAAAGAATGCAATTTTTTCTGACAAGTTTTTCCCTGCCTTCTATGTTAAACATCTATTGCAGAGCTCACATCTATGGTGTTTGTTGGCTTCCAGTGAACCAGTTGATTCTAATTTTGTATGATGTTACTTAATGTGGTGTCCTGCTAATAAGCATTGACAGCATCAGAGAGAGTTTCAGTAATCTGAGCATTTAATACAGCTTCCATCAGCTCTGGGCATCCTGCTGAAGCAATCAGGATGTGAATGTGAATTCTCCACTTTGCCTTCTTTTTCCATTGTTGATCAATACTTGATAACAGCAATCTGTGGTGTGCTCAGAGTGTTTTAGTACTGCAGATCTTTCTTAAAACTCTGCTCAAGTTTTCAGTCTACTTGCTTTCTGTTTGCTGCTTTTTCTCTAAAGTATACCTTCAATAATTGATTGCAGATTTCCAATAATGCTGAATAATAATGTAGTGGTTATGGAAATGCAGTTTGGTAGCAGGACAGTGTTGCTGGGTAAATGCATTATCATGAGTACAATTGCAGTGCACTACAAATTAATTCAGACTGATTAATTTATAACTACTAAAATGTTAACAGTTCTGATACAAACATTGCTTTGATATATTGTTTACCTCTGCCTTTAGTTATTTCAGCTTCATATATACAATGTATGGAATAATTTATTTTAAAGCTGTGGTGGAGATCCTATTCACAGCAAACCATCTTTGAATCTGGCCAAATGCAGCAGCTGAGTTGTGTTAGTTGTGTTAGCATATGTATGTCATCTTTTACAGTTCTCCTTATCTAATCAGATTTTGGATCTGGTGAAGTTTTTTTATATTTATCTAACAGTTAGATCATTCATGTAAAAGTCTACTCTGAATTGCATCCAATTTAATAGTATAAGAGAAAAAAAAGGTTTCTCAAATTTGAAATTACTTTTCTGGATTCAACCTCTTTTAAGTCAATAGCTAAGGGTAAATTACTTAACAAATTTAGGGATAACATCTTTATCTTTTATATCTACAATTGAACCTTTTGTAGAGTTTTGAATTATTTACCCACTAAATCTTATGATAAACCATGCATTTATTTCAGAAAATTTGCAGAAGGCTCCAATTTGCTGTTGTTATTGCCATACTAAAAAGTTTTTTTCTTCTTTATAAATGTTTCAGTACAAATTACTAATGGTAAAATCATTGTAAAGTCTTTTTATGGCATGAATTAATGCTTCTTAAGGTGCTACAAAATTACCCTCATCATACAATATTGTATACATATCATAGAAGTGGAAAATTTAAAATAAATATTAAATTTGATGCAGGTTTTATAAAGTGCTCCCAATTGTTTTGAATTTGTGCTTATTTCCTAGGATATTCATGCTTATAATACACATGCATACAGACTCTTTCCATGTCTGAGAAGACTCACAGGATTTTCTCTGCATATATGCTTTGAGATGCAGCTAAGTATGTGTGCAGCTCTTGGCAGCTCTGCTCGAAGACCAGAGCAAGCAGCATTCCCCCATAAATCACAAAGATGATGTGCACAATAACTGTACTTTGGGATTCTGTCATGTGTTGGACATTGCACACACAATGGGTTTTTATTCTCTAGCCTTCACACTTCCTGGATCTTGTGTTCTCTCCCACATAGCTGTTGATATTTCTGGCCAGCTTCAGCCAGATTTAACAGGCAGGTACTGGTAATATATTTTAAGCTTTCTGAATCTGGCCAGATTACACCTTGATTCAAACTCAGTGGAATATTGCAGCATATCTAGTATTGGTCAGAAAAACTAAAACTCCTTAATAAGTTGACACAGTGGTATCTAAGACCTTGATGATTATGAATTTCCCAATAATGTGGGCTTTTTTTCCCTTTCACCAAAGGCAGCAGGAACTGTGTCAGCCTATGCTCACCAGGAAAGGAGATGCACTGATTAGTATTTATGTTGGTGGATGCCACATGAAAATCTTCTGCCAGATTTAGTAACAACAGTGGGCCTTTCAGACCTGCTTTATCAGGAAAAAGCCCTAAAAACAACAAGCCAACAAAAAACCCTAACTTACTTGTTGGCTTGTTTTCCCTCATTATGATAAGCAGGAGATGGTGTGGCTTATTCAGCACAAAAGGCAGACTGATGGTCTAGAGGCTGTGATGTGGGGAGTTGTTTTCATTTTAGTCTTGACATGAAATATTTGGGAGAGCAAAATACCCCACCAAGAAAAAAATACACAAAATGAGAATGAAAGCAAGAAATTTCCATCTGACTAGCTTGTGTTTACTCAAATGTGAAAGTATCTAGCAATCACCAGTCATCACTAAGTCATAAATATTTTATTTTGTATAAATTTTTTTTTACTTTCATTATTCCCTATGTTTTTTAACAGAACACTACACTTTCTTGTGCTTTGCTTCATTTCATCCTTTGTTGAAAATGCATCTGTTTGTGATATGACTGTCTTTGGAAAGATACAATCATTTATTAGACAACAGTTTAATGTTACAATGCAGTATTCCTTCTCACTATGTAGGTGAGCTAAACTTCATTATTCTGTTATGTTTATGTTTTCTTTAGTCAAAATATTGAACACTGTATCATGCCTGCTTTTAATAAAGACTGGGGAAGTCTGGCTGGATAAGAGGCATTGAGCCAGATGAGGAATCCTTGCTTAATGACCAGAGCATGACCTCATTTCACTGGCACAAGTGTAGCTCAAAGTGGAAGATGCCTGTCCAGTGTGAAGTCTGTTTCTGGGCATGACAGCATTTCACATCAGAAAGACAGCTCAAGAACACGACAGTCAAAATTGCTTAATTGTGTCCTGGCTTTGTAATTATTCATCTGTGCTTCTACAAAGAGTGCAGTTGTCATTTCTTGACATAATCATTTAAAACTGTACCCCTCTTTGGTTTATGGGTTTATGAATTGTGCTTCCAACTGTTTCATTTTTCAAACTTAGAGATGCAAAGCAAATGTGATTTGAGAAAATATGTTAAGACTACACATTTTTACATTGCATATAATATAAATAAAATGAAATTATGTTGTATCAAAGTACATAATTTCATATTTTAATGGTCTGTATTCACGATCATTTAATGTAGATGATAAAATGTGTATTTATCCATTTAAGTGTGTTGCTATGAATAGATACACACTGTCATAAGGCTCTTCAAACATAAATTTTATTATTTAATACAGGGTCAGTCTGCTTGCTTTTATAAAATATCTTTTCCCAGTATTTCTCAACCCCGCTTCCCCACAAATATTTTTTGGCTTACTGCATTTTTAAGGTTAACATTTTCTTCTGTTTTATTTAGGGTGGTAAAGAAAGCAGAAGGCATTTGATCACCAGTAACAGTTCTGTAGCTTATAGGGCCAAATCACTGGCAGGTATCCTTAGTTATAATTCCAAGTAACAAACTTAATATTAAATGGAGTGATTCTGCTTCCTTGCAGCTTCACCAAAAGCATCTTGTACACTGGCTGTAAGCGAACTCTGTACAACATAAAGAGGCAGCATGGGTGTTTTGAATTTTTCAGTATTTTTTCGCTCTCAGATGCATTATTTTCATGGCAAGTTATAGTTATGAAACCTGACATAGCATTTGTTCTCTAAGGAACTAAGATGGAGACACTGAAGCAGAAAGGCAA
This sequence comes from Luscinia megarhynchos, assembly GCA_034336665.1. Taxonomy (NCBI): domain Eukaryota; kingdom Metazoa; phylum Chordata; class Aves; order Passeriformes; family Muscicapidae; genus Luscinia; species Luscinia megarhynchos. The sequence continues at coordinate 22,304,616 of CM067569.1, forward strand.
GTCTAATATCTGCATTCCATATAATAAATGTCTGTGATTCATGCCCACAGTGTTACTTGAAGGATAGAAGGAGATTATTTTATTATGATAGGAAGAGTAAATATTTAGGCAGTACCATTTAAGAAATAAGGTGAGATAAAATCTACAGTGCTGCTTTCAGATCATTGGCAGTATTCTTGTGTTTAGGCTCATAGGAAAAGCTCTTTATCAAAGTGACCATTGCTGATATATGCTTCTATTAAAGTCAGATGAGGCATAAGGAATGATTTAAGCAATTTTTGTCCAAAAATATTTAACAAGAATCATACTTTTCTTGAATATATATATTCTACCTGCTTCTATGAATATAGGCCAGAACATTTTTGCCAATGTATCTCATGGACCTTTTTACCCCCTCCCTAAATTAGGAAAATGAGGCTGGTTTTAAGAAGTAAATAAAAGGAGACAGATAAAACTTTGGACAACAGCTGCATTGCTCACAATCTTTTTCTTTTTACAATTGCCATTATATAACGATCTTGATTTATGAATTTAGGGCATTTGAAGAGCATGCAGAGTAAAGGGCTTCTAAATTGTAAAGAATCATTGTGTCAGTGAGCTGCTAGCTCATAAGATTCCTCTTTGAGAGAGCTCCCTCATAACAGAGTTTCTTATTGTCAGATGTCAAAATTTCACATACCAAAACAAGGACACAAACTGAAGACTCCAATCTAGACTGTGATGCAGTAAATAATATTTACCTCAAGGACATTGTAGCATTCATGCAGTCATCCATTTTACTCTGTGGAAACTTTATGTATTTTAAGCAGAAGTCCATAACATGTTTGGTTCATAACCTGCAGCAATTCAGCTGTCAAGAGGGAAGAGTAGACATGTGGGTCATATGTGTATTAGGGTAGGGAGAAAGACCCTTCTTTAGTGTTGGTTGGTTCTTACATTGACATTTCTTAGAAAACATCCTCATATGTTCTTACTGGACTACATTTCAATATCTTAATTGCTATTAAATATACAGAAGGAAAAAGGTGATGTCTCTTGCCTAAAATTATTCCCTTAATAAAAAGCATATGATTGTCATAAAGCCCTTGTCATTTTAGCCATTACTGCTCCCAATGCATGTTTCAGATGGGAAGGGGTGTTATTCCTGGAGCTCTGGCCTGAATCCAGTGCAGGTGGTTGCATTCTGCCTCTATGGGTTTCTCTACAGTCTCCATTTACTGAGGCATTCTTCTCCACCTTCTGCCCTAACCTGCTCTGTAATGTTGCAGTGTGTAGTTAGCCAGCTGCTGCTTTGCACCTGAAAAGTCTGTATCTTTAGTAGTGGTGAGCAAATTGATCCCTTTGTAAGACTTAATATTTGTAAAGCACTTGGAAATTCTCTGGTGAATGGCAATAGGCACTGTATACAATTGATGCCTCCATTTAATTGAAGAAATTATTATGACAACTTGTTTATTACCACTGGGCTGTGGTTTTTTTTGGTGGTTTGTTTTTTAGTTTTGTTTTTTGGGGGGGTTTGTTGTGTTTTTGTTTGTTTTCTTTTATTTTTGTTGTTTGTTTATTTTTTAGTTTTAATTTGTGGGTTCATGTATATGGAAACTTCAATAATTAGATGCTGGCTTTTGTATTGTCTACACAGTCTATTTAATAAAGTGCCTTTTAGCAGAATGTAACACCATGATATCAGACTGTTGGATCACAATTGTCTTAGATTCTTAATGAATCAATACGTTTAGAGTTTTATTTTATAAGGATTTTTTTTTCTTTTGGAAATAGAAACACTGCTGGAGTACAAGCAGAGCTTCTTGTAGCTCTTATTTTCTAATGCAATGGATCTTATTATCAGATGACCCCAGTGTCAAGCACAGGAGTTGTTCATATGTTGAATTTTGTAAAAAAGGAAAAATGGATTCAATATGGCATTGGCAAAACTCTTGGCCAGCTTTTGTCTATTCTTTATGTTCCTATAGGTGATTATTTTTTTTTTCCCTGGACCTCCAGACACAGTATGCCACATGTACTCTCAGTCATTTTGGTGATGTATTCCCATTGAAATAGTAGTAGTCTTAAGTGTAATGGTTAGAATAAATGCCAATTTTTAGCCATGAAACAAAGGTCCAGTTATAATTTTTCTTTCTGGAAACTGTTTGTCACAGCAATACTTCTGAAAGAGAGAACCAGTGGCAAACTATCACTACCATAGGATCTAGCTGGAATTTGGTACATGTTTACAGGTTGGAAAGAACTGTCGTGGCTGATTTTATATTTATTGCTTGTTTTGACTGTGGTTGGATGTTGACAGTTTTCACAGCAGGCTCAGCAGTGCATTTGTGTGCAGGGCTAGGATAAGGCCTGGCTTTGCTGATTCACTGACCCATGAGGGTTATGGCCACAAGGGCCACTGCCAGTGAGGACAAAGATGGTTTGTTGTGACCTTCTCAGGAGCGTATCTTGCAGCAAAGAACAGCTAAAGAACCATGACTTCATCACATAAAATATGATGCAAGTGCATCATATAGCATCCTATCATGAAATGCTAGATTTTTGGTTTTTTAGGCGTTGCTATAGTCGGATGGAGTCAGAGAACAAGAACTAAAATAAAGGTAAAATGAATGCACTACTGTTTCTAATCACTTTGGAAATAGTGCAAATGCCTAAAAATAGTAGCCTGGTGCCATTTTAGATCCTCTAAAGCATACAGCAGAACCCTGTTGGGATGACAGATAAGTATTACATAGGAGATGTAGGTTTTTTTGAAGCCATCATGAGAGACCAGGCATGGAAACAGCAGTAGAAACTTGTGTTTAAGCAGCTGAATCCTTCCTTTCCTGTTGTGCTAAAAGAGAGATTGTGTGCTTGAAATATTGGCAGGTCAAGAACACCAGAGCATTACAAAAAATAATCCTTCCCTTCACTAACTTCAGCCAGAGTGTGGTCAGATAGGGCTGTGGTGAGGTCATCTCCTAAAAGCTCAGGCATATCAGTCATCCTCTCTTCATTAATGACTAAGAACATGACCAATTTAAAGCTGGTTTATGAGTTAGTTCAGGGAAAAAAATTAATAATTTGTTTTTTTCAGAGAAGGGCTAATATTTCTTGACTTGTCTCCACCCTTACCAGAAATGTATAGGTCAAAGGGCTATTTTGTAAGAAATCCTGAACTTTTTTGCTTATGAGTTTCTAAAACTTCTCTTTTTATGAGAGAAAAAAGATAGAGCACAGGTTCATTTCCTCCCTTAAAATCATATTGAAGTTATAAGTTCTGGTTCCAGTTCCTGAATGTTAACTGAAGCTGATACAACATTTTTTTATTTTTTCCATCTTGCAGACAATGGACCTGGCATAAGATCTTCAAGATTTGGTGACTTAGGTTATGGATCTGTGTTTCAGGGGAAAATCAGGAGTTCATTGTGTGGATAAAAAGCTAAAAATATTTGTGACTGAGGACTGGTGTTCTCTTTGAAGTAATTAGTGAGATTATAAAACTTTTGCAGTAAACTGTTGCCCTAATTTATCTTATTCATCCGAGAAAAATGTTCATAGGAAAACATACAAGTTGTAATTAACTCTGTAATTAGAAGCATGTCTAAAATCAGATAAGGAAAATGTCAATCACATTTCAAAAATGGCATTTCTTAGAATCCTGTTCTGTGAATGATGTGTTTTAGAGGTAGGTTTTCTTGAGACTTTAGCAGACAGGGAATCTGTCCTTAAGAGATACACATTTAATTTTTGAATGTATACAAGGTATGCTTTAGTTCTAATATATTGTCTTTACATCAAGGAACCTAGTAAGGCATGTGCATTGTCCCAAAGATGATTCATTTCTCCTTCAGCCTTGGTGGGGTTTGAAAACCTTTGGCATTCTTTCCTGTAAAAGAACCTGTGGGATCTTTGCTTAATGATTAAATTGCTGTTGCTTTTGTGATGCTAACTTATGAGCTTGAAGCAGGAGATTAAGTTTTTTCACATCAGTACAGCAAACCATGCTGTGTATCTTATTCTGGTAACTTCATCAGGAAATGTATCATTTGGGTTAAAATAAGAGGTGAATTCAAGACTGAGAAATTAAGATTTTTTTTTTTTTCTTCACACATTATAAGACTAAATATACAACTTTGTTCATGTAACAGTTACAAACAGCTCACTGTGTAGGCCAAATGCTCTCTAATGCAGTAAAATTAAGAAATAATATGCTTTGAAAGTGATTTATGAGTGTGGTTAAACTGCCAGATTTACAAAGAAATAGTTCAGATCTTGGGAAGCCTCAGGAGTCACGTCAAAAATGAATTTGACCATGATTTAAACTGCTACTTTTCTTACATGACATTTAATATGTGTACTTTGGAGGCCCATATGTCTTTAATAAAATAGCATTAAGTTTTAAATATGATATGAATGCAGTTAGTTTCTAAATTCATAACCTTTTCCACAACTCCAAAATGCTAACCAATAAGGGAGTTACACATGCAATAAAACATAAACCTTAGAAAATAGTTTTTTATTAGAACAGTTAGACATTTGGCAGCTGAGTTGTAATGCAATAAATACATGCAGCCAATGTGGGTTTATCAGTCTTTGTTTACACTGTAAGCAACTGGGACCAGACAACTAATTATAACTGAGGAGCAAAGGCCATGAAAATATATTTTGTCCAGTGAATCTGTGCTTGCTAGGTGAACCCTATGCTAAGAAAAGTATTTTATTAAAAAGAAACACTACAGCATGCTTCCCAGTTGAGTTTGTCAGAGAATATAATGTTTATTAGTGAGTCTTATAATTTAAGACTGTTCTGAAGTAGTAAGTGCTTCAAAAATAATGAAAATATAGATGTGAAAAAACATGCACAATTTACAAAGGATTTCAATGTTCAGCAAATGGTGGCCAAAAAGAGTTCAGTGTTTCATGAAAATAGCAAAATGTCTATGCTGAAGTTATTCATAACAAAAGAATGCTATCATATTTTAAGGGGTATTTTTGTGCAATTCGAGGTGTTCTATTAATTTTGTTAAAATAATGTATTTTTTACATTACTTTCTGAAACAGAAGCTAGCCCACAACAAAACCAGCTTTCTAGGTAGCATGAGCTTTTACTCAGAACAGCAAATTCTGGTTTGCTTGTTGGGTTCCTCTATTTATTCAATATGCATAGAACAATACTGCAAGCCTGTTCACATTTTCTAGGTAGTCTGACTTTTTAAAGAAGACTACTGAAATGGTATGGGAGTTGTAAAAAGACAGATTTTCTGTGTGCTCTAAAGTGGGTGGGGAGGTGGGGCATAAAAACTTGATTGTGGTATACTTTGTCCTTCCAAATGCTTTCAGTGGTTTGATTTCTGGTTAGTGTGGCTCTAGAAAAATGACAAAAACTAAAATAAAAAAGTCTGCTTTGAGATGTATTGCAAAGTATATATTCAAATGCTAATCTCTATTCCTCTAGAATTATGGGTCCCCTAGAGCATCCAGAAAATTATTAACAGCATGTAATCCAGCTCAGTTTGAATGCATCTTTACTCTGTTAGCCAAATCTTTACATAATACAAATCATTCTACCTATAAAAGCACAAATATGTTATTGTTCTCAACAGGCAATTTAATGCAGCTATAGGGAGGAGAATAAGAGAAAAGAAGATTAGAAGCTAGCTGATCATGCTTTTATTTCTCTTAAATCTCTCAGCATTTCTCTGTGGTTGTACTTGTTTAAAGATTGTACACAACTGTGCTGTCTATATGATTTGGGAAGCAAATCAGCCTTAATATGAAGTTTCAATGGGTGTAGTTTTTAGGGGATTTGATACATTTATCACAAATATACATTTTACCCCAGAAGCAATGCTGAACCTGTAATCTTTTTCCTTATAATTCTTTTGAAGACTCCAGTTTTGCTGTAGAGAGCTCGGTTATATTTGCCACCCAGTTGTGCAGCTTTAGCTGTAGAGTAGCTATTAAAGTTAATTATTTTCTGGAGGGTTTTCTCAAAAGGACTATTAGTGTGAATTCATACAGAAAGCATATGAACAAGGCAGAAACCCATTTTATTGAAATAATACACAGCTTTTTCCAGTCATGCTGTGGAGTCAGGATCCTGCTCCAGTGGACTTATGCAAATGTGACAAAGTTTAACTCACAATTCTTATAAGCAGAAAGGTGGGTCCACCTTGCATATGTGTGCAAATTGTTGGGTTTTGATCACTACATTCTGCTTTATCACTCCTTGCATTACACCTGACTCTGGCTTGTGACTCTCACAGTAAAGTTTTGCATCTATATCATAATAATTCTTTTGCTCTTTTGTGTTGCTTTTCTTATTTTTCACTAAGCATGTGTCATTATGTTATACATCTATCTAATCACCAATGATTGGAAATTTATGGAAAATGTTTAGATATGAGTAAGCAGTCAGCCTATTATTATTATTAATTGCACACAGACAATGTGACATGTTGGTTTTAAAGTGAAAGGTGAAGGCACTAACACAAGAGAAATAGCTAGGAAGAAGAATGGAGTAGGAGAGGCAGTGAACATTCCTATTCTACCTGTTTTTATCAAGTCCATCAAGCAGGAACTGGATTAAACTGTAAATAATTAGTAGAAAAAAATAATTTCTGAGTTTGAAACAGGGTGTCATGTTTTGCAGTTAGCTACAGGTCTAGTCCATTGGACTGTTGAACATAAAGCATAAAATATATTTGCTGCTGAGTCTTAGAGCTGTTCTGGGAGAACTTGCTCACTTTGCATGCATTTTGGCAGGAGTTTGTGCTTTCTTTCATATTGCATATTGTTCAAGAGAAGTCTAACAGGCCATAATATTAATCCAATGCCCCAGGACTGCTCAAATGTTTAACTGTCTTGCTTTCGTATAATACCTCCCAGCTTTTTCCCTTCTTCTTATGTGATAATTTTTCATATCTTTATGGTCTGAATAAGGCTCTACAGGGCTATTTCTTCTAAAAAAACAAGTCTAAGATGTTGTGTGCAGTTTTGAAAGATGGAATGCTCTAACAGGCCAGGCAAAAGCTCTGTATGTGTGACACAAATTTTTTCTTTCACCTGGAAAAAAACTTTTGAATCCACTTTCATGTTGTTGAGGAGGCTCTGAAGGAGTGGTCTGCTGTGTGAGCAGCAGAAACAAATGGAGATCTGTGCCATGGCAAATGGTTATTCCAAAGCAGAAGTCACTGAAATGTCTGCATGTGTTGTTCTAGTTTCAAAACAACCAAACAATCACTCTCTAAATATACACAAGAGCTGTATTGGCAAGAACCTCAGCAGCAGCTATCCAGGTAATAACCTGAGAGGAATACTTTGGGTTTTATTGTTTATCTCTGGCAGCAGAGAACTTTTACAGGGTGAGAAAATAATTCAGACTGTTAGTAGAAATGTGTGTTTAAATTGAGTTCATGTGCTAGGCCAGAATGCTGTTTCTGGTTTCTCAGTTAAGGACACACCTAACTTTCTGGGAAGCATTGCTGCAAAGCCATTGGCAGTTTCAAAGTAAGGAAAGAAAAAAATAGAATTAATTTTATTTCCCTGATTTATTTTTGAACATGAAACTAGATATGTTATTTCTCATAAGAACTGTTTGATTTAAAGGCAATACCAGCATAGCTTTCTGGGTCTTTTTCTGCCCCATATGTTTACCAGTTTCTCTGGAGAGAACTTCTGAAGACTTGTTGTTTATGTGAAGTGCTCTTTTGCTGTGCTCTTTCCTCCACCTCCCTGCATGCAGAAATGAATAGATATGTTGTTGGTAGAGAACTTACTTGCTTTGTCCTCTTGAGGTCATATTTTGGCAAGCAGGAAGTCTATTTTTTGATTTGATAAACCCCTAGTGGGATATGGTTTGGCTTGTAAAAGCTGCTGTACACAGAGCCAATGGTTGTCTTGTCCTTTATGGCCTGGTCTTCCAAATTCTGCCCAGAATTCAGGGGAAACCAAAGATCACTGGCTGAGGCAGTGTCATATGAGAACTGCTGAAAATTTATGGAGCTCTAATTAAACCTCAAATGCACTAATTCAAGCCCTATAAATCTTGTGTAATACTGGTGCAGTTAAGTTAACATGAGGGCTGATGTGGTCTGGGAGGACAAGGCAGATCCCTAATATTCTCTGCAGTTTTATGCCTGGGAAGCAATTATGTTGCAACCCAGGCTGTCCAGTGATCCCAAAGATAGCTCATAGATGTTAATTTAAAGTTCACTTTCAGTCAGGGAATGTTGAAATGCTGTGTGCAGATAGACCAGCCATTACAAATTTGAAAAGTCAGATTTCTTTTTTTGGCTTCCCTTGCTGAGGAAAAAAAGTTTGACTGAGGATTTTGCCTACACTGCAGTTACCTGAGGGTGAGAGTAGTTTCTTCCAACCCATGTGTCAATAACAACAATGAAAACACTGCATTATCAGGCCTCCTGTTTAGATGGATGCATGATGTATCTATTCTGTGTAGCAGAAAATATTATTCTTTCATATGCTCTGCTATTGAAATAGATTAATCAAATACTAATATGCCATGTAAATTGAAAATTGTAGCTACTTAATCTCAAGATGGAGAAGGGCTTAAATTGATCGTATATCATTTTTTCATCTGTACTATTATCATGGTGAAATACTTTTAGTTGGTAGAAACTTGCTGTAGTGAGAATGAAATAAATAATTTACTTATCCCCATGACTGCACTTCTCAGCCTAAGCTGAAGAGCCACCCCTTTGTATCTGTAGTAAAATCCTGGGTGTGATGTAGTGGCTAGAAATAATTTACATTATCAGTAGAGCCAGGGTTTCATGCTCTCTCTTCTACACTGTTCAAAGAAATTCTTATTTTTCTGATGTAATTTGTATTGGAAAAGGCTTATTTTTTAAAGGGACTATGGACTGTGTGTTTGGCTTACATGTAGGCTTTCAGTGCTGGTTCTTCTCCATCCAGAAACAAGTCAGAAAAATGGAATAATCACTTTTTGCTGTGTTGGGGCCATAATAAAACCTGTCTATCAAGAAAAGCAGATGGGCTAGGTAAAAAGAAAATCTGTACTCATAAGACAGCCTGAGAGCATAAGACACCACTATTGGAGGATTGGTAGTGTGGCCCTGATGTGGATCTTGTGTGCAGATTCAAACATCTGTTTGTGTGCTATTTCCAGCCCTCCAGGATTTGAGGAGGTTTTTTTGAAGGCTAAGAGCTTCGTTGTCTTGACAAAATCTTTTCTTTCTCCGGGTTCTCCGTAAGTTGAGAAGTCTTTTAAAACCCTATGTCAGTTCTGTTCTTCGTGTGAAGGCTTTATAAATATTTATATAGCCCTACTGAGGAAGAGTCAATCCATTAGACTGCTTTAGGCTAAGATTAGCACTTCTGAAGCCTATTTAACCAGATATGAGTTTACTTTATTTAATAACATTAAAGAGATAGTAAAAGAAAGCTTCTTTATCAGATAATGGTAAGATCCATGAAACAGGTTTATTAATGTCTAACTATCAAATTATACTTGCCTCAAAATTCATGGAAGTAGCATAGTAATTGCCTGTTTGATTTCAGGCAGATTAACATGCTTGTTAATGTTGAGCTGTTTCCAGTGTGTGCAGAGCCCTTGGTGGGGTCAGCAGCCAGCCCTGCTCTTACTTCATACCCAATGGAGCAGTGTGCTCTGGCATCCCATGGCAGCTGATGCTGATTGCTTTCTCTCTTTTTTCTCTTTCCTTCTCAAATACTTTATGGGGCTCATGCAGAAGCATCCTGTGAGTCATGCTTGATCCATGCAGATATCCATACATGTACCACTGCTTGCCACAGGCAGCTTGCACGTGTAGAAGTGAAGTGAAACATCAAGGTAGAGATATTAGGGACTGCTGGTCTGCTGGTGCTCCAACACAGGCTGAAGGTTTCTGCTATTACTGTTAACTTCTAGGGGAAAAAAAATGCATTTTGGATAGTAGAGAACTCTGGTAACACTGGAAACACATCTCCCAGGCAGAAGCATAACTTTATGGTTATTTTTGCAGACCTATATAAAGGGTAAGTATATTTTAGTTTAGTCACATGTGCCACATAAGAGGCACCAATCATTGCATGTGTGGATGTCTATTTATAGTAACCATCTGACCACATACCTCTGAAACAACCATTTCCTTTAATTTATATATATTTATTATCCCTGAATCTCTGGTATGTTTTCAGAATTCTCTTGGCAGTAATATGAGAGTTTTGTAGCTCCTGAAACCATCATATTGTCATATTTTATATGTACCCAAAAGCTGAGGATTATACAATCAAGAAAACTGTCCTTGCTATTTCTTTGTTCTCTTTCCACCCTCCCCTGCTGCAGACCAACATCTAGAAGGTGTTAGTCCCAAATTCCTTCTATATCACTCAGAGAAAGAGACTTTGAGAGACAGTTGTATCAAGGAGAATCTTCATTCCTTCTAATTACTCCCTCTGGAGCAAGAAGTGATGAATGCAGCTCCTCAGTCCACAGCCCGGCCACTCCCACCACACAAACTGGGGTTCCAAAGAACCTTTGTTTCATTCAAACACAGGTATTCAAATCTCCCCTTCCATCTCTAGTTCTCTCCTCATCCCTGCTTCCTAAGCAGGGCAGATTGACCCTCAGAAATGGTGGGATCTGGAATAATCTTCAAGATGATGTCAGAACGTGATTAAAGTACTTTTATGGTGCAAGAAGATGCACTAGCACTGAAACATTTTCTTTGCAGTCACAGCAGTTGAGGTTAGTTTGCCTTCTGCTGTGCCTTCCCCTTTGCCATCCTCTCTAGAAAAAATGCAGGCTGTATTGGAAAGAATAACTTGTATTTTCAGGAATAACTTTTTTCCCTTTTCAAAGTGCTTGTTACAGCCCTATAAATATAAATGCTGTAGACTGTTTCAATGTCATAAATATGACTTTTTTTTTATTTTAATGAACCTTCTGCTGAAAATTCTGGAGCCATTAACTACAAGTTCTATATTTGACTCCTCTTTGAGTTATCTTTTGTAACTGTACTTTTTTTCTGTTTTTCATTAATATTTGCTCCTCTAATTAAGGTCATTACAGAAAGTAAGACTCAAAGTAGCAAGTGTAGGATGTTAACTTTAAATTTATTTTGCTTGATTTCATTTTTCTGAACACCTTCTAAGTTGGTTCAGTACAATCATAACTCCAAGTTCTTCCAGATGAAAAAAGAAAAGTAATTTTTATTTCTCTAATTCTCTCTCTTTTTGACTGACTAAAATATGGTAATTTGGTTTGTAAAGAGGATATCTGCTGAGTTTTTGTCACCTTAGATCTGCACTTTGGTTGCTAATGAGTAGAACTGCAGCTCTTGCCCTTGAGAAGTGAAAACAGGCTGTAAGTGTGGAGAGAAGGTGACTGGGAAAATATGAATAGTAAGCTCACTATCCCTTTTTCTTTAAAACAGTATGTCTATAAGTTGCTTTGAGCAGCAATAATAGAGAAAAGTTGTAAAAAACCAAGAAAAACATAGAAAAGAAGTGTTAACTGAATTAGAGGAACCTAGAAGTATGAAACAGTTTGGATTTATTTCTCCTGTGGCATCAGAGAAGTTGCAAAGATTGAAGATAATGCCAATGTTTCTCACTGAGCAGCTGCACTGAAAGAAAACACCCACTAAACCTTCTTAGCACAATCCAGTTAAAGCAGCCTTATGCTTCCTGGACACTTTAACTATTAAAACACGCCCATTAACACTCATTTATGAAAGTCAGGGATTTTGTTTGTTGTAATTCAGTAAATACCACTTTAGTTAACAAACTCTGCCTCTTGAAGAACTATGTCTCTGGGTGATTACAACTGCTTGTGCCTGTTTGAAACTGCTTTTGGGGTGAATTTAATCCTATCTAGCAGTTCCACTGAAATATAGCATTTCAGTGTAAGTCTTATCAAAAGTGAACACATTTTTAATAGAAACTCTGTGAGTATTGTGTTTTATCACTGTATTTGTCTGACTAATATTAAGAAAGATAAAAGTTTTACATACCATCCCAAAGATAACAAGAGGTCACACAGCAAGCCCCACACCTACAGATTAGTTGCCTCTGAAGATCTGAGTCATGTTTTTCATATAAATCATATGGAATGGCCCATTATGAACACCTTGTAAAACTCAAAAGGCTTTATGATTGTTAATAGCTTCTATGGTAGTGATTTACAGGCTAATTTGAGACAAAATATGTTGCAGTGTGGGCTAAGAGAATGTGTTATCCTATCTGCATAAATAATAGTCTGTTATTGGTTGTGCACTTCAGAAGCAAGTGGAATGTGTATTACCTTATATCTTCCAACTGGATTTAACATTTCAACTTTTACTTATGACTTAAATCAACCTGGTTAGGGACAAAGTGTAAAGTTGAATAATGCATTAATTTTTTCCCCTGCATGTTATCCATCACTGTACTAACCTGTGAACTAAATGTAAGTTGTAACACTTGTAATCAGTCTGTAACTGCAATTTATTCAATTGAAGACCATCTTATTACTGTAAAAATAGTTTCAAGAGACATTTTTATAATGACTGTGATAAAACTTTGATGTATCCTAAAATGTGTGCAATGTAAGACATTTATAATAGCCCCAAGTGTAATATTAACACAGCCTTTTAATGCATGTAAAAAGAGATCAGTTAGTTTTGATTATATTACCCAATACAGGTTTGATTATCTTTTGGAGTTAAAGCATTGCTTGCTGGCTCTAAATGTCAAAATTATTGGAATTTGAAGACAGGTAAATGAAGTCCCTGTTTTTGAGATGTACTGGGCAGTACAAAGAGGCAGAGAGGAGTTACTCAGTTCCTATGTGGCCAATGTCACTTTATCCATGCATGGATGTTGGTTTCTGAAGAGTCTTGTAATGAGATCTTGCCCACCAGAGACCTGGTGATAAATTCCAAATGGTAGATCAAGAGGCAAATGGATAGATATCCAAACACCCTGTGTAGATTCTTGAATATAATGGGAGTTTCAGCCTTTTTTTTTTTTTTTTTTTAAAATTTTAATTTGTTATTTAAATATATTAAAATTATACTGTTGAAAAGACAAGAATTTAAATTCTCAGAACAGCTGAATGGAACATTCATTACTGGCTTTCACAGAAAGCTTCTCCAAATGATGTGAAAATGATGGGAAAGAATATTATCAAACACTTTCCCTTCAGAATTTGTCTCATAGTTGCATGCTTCTCTATCTGCTGAAAATCTTGAAAAACTTTACAGAATTTGTTCTTAAGATTCAAAGTTTCTTTATAATTTTCAAAATTTGAAATTAAAGCCTCCTGTCCTTCATTAAAAGTGAAGGCCTTAATGTACATTTACATCACTGAAACATAGTTTTTCACTTGGAATGACATTATTGCATTAATGTTTCTTTTTAATCCTTTGAGTGTGTCACTTTTCTTAAACATTTCTTCAGTGACCTTCTTATCTCCCACAAATTCATCTTTTGTCAGAGAATTTCTCTGACCTTTCTTTTTTCTACCTTTTTCTATGGTTATGTTTCATTAAAGTAACCAAGAAAAAATTTCCTTGTGTTTCTAGGAAATCTATCTGGGTTTGATAAACCAGTAATTGCAGGTTATTATTACTTCTGTGTAAGATGATGAAATAATTAATCATAATAACTGTTTAAAGTATTGTTAGATTTTGGATTCCATATCCTTCAGTAAAATAATATTGCATTTAGAGAGGTTACATAGCAATTTCACTGGGTAAGAATGAATCTGTGGTGGTCTGTAAGAAAGTATGTTGGGGGTGGGGGGAAGGGGAAGAGAGATAAAAACATTTCTTCTGAGAATAGTAATTATTTAAATGTATAGTGTGGCAAGAAACACCCAAAAGCCTTTTTGTTGTAAATACAGAACTAATTGTCAGCTGGCTTTCTTGAGCATTTCTCAGTGACTTTTCTTTTTTTTGTGGAAAATTCCTAATAGGATATCTGCACTAGTTCAGACAATTGTATGATTGATTCCTTTCAGAGTTTGATAGTGATTATGGATGGGTTTTGCCAAAGAAACTGCTATTTCAGGATTATATAAGATGTTTTTATTTGGATGAGCATTTCAGGCTCAAAATTCTGCAATTTAGCTTCATTATATGAAATATATTTTAAACTATAATTTCGCTTAACAATGTTAAAATATTAAAGCTGTCACCCTGAGGAACAGTAGTTTAAGTGCCTCTATCCTATACACACCTTTGGTGCCTTTGTGAAGGAGGTGAGATATCTGGATCTGCTGAGTAGAAGCTCAGTTGTTCATCAGAAGACTCTTTCTAGGATGATTATGGTAGAAAATAATTTCCCATAAACCTTGCTGTGAATCACTTGAGTAAAACCCACTATATGTGTTGTAGGCAATCTGTGTTATCTGGTGTTGTTCATAGTAAGCTGTGATGTGTAGCTGGCAAGACGAGAAGGTTTGATGAGAGACAACTTCCAGAGCTGATATTCTGCTTTCACACTGCAGGATGTGTGAGTAGTCTCAATTCCATATCAGCAGAGAAATAATTAACTTTACTTTTCCCAGTTAAGACCAGACTGCAGAATAGCCATTGGCTATTGTCTATGGTCTAGTATATTATTTAAGCTAGAAATTACTCTCAGTGGCCAGGTCTTGGCAGATAGTTGGACATAATTGTTTTTTGGAGGGATGTGCTTCCTTCACCTAGTACAGAATAGAATAGTTAAGCTTGTCAGAATTTCAAAATCTTTATATGTGCCAGTAAGAAATAACTTTGGGCTGAAACATCTTCCCCACTCCCCACCTCAAATCTTTGCACAAGGCATTACTGAAAAATAAATGCAAAACCTGAATGATTTATTTGTGCAGAGAAAACTCCTGTGATTTTAGGATTGCTGCAAGAATCAGCTGTTATAAACCACAAAAGCATGTACATATGGTGAAGAAAGTAGCTCAAAAGTAATGTAAAAACTGATACAAATAAAATGTGCATTTACAGGTGCATATTACATACAAATGTGCACTATGGAATATAATAAAAAAGCTGTAAGTGCTGAGACAGAAAACCATTAAAATTATACTGTTTCTCAAAGTCTATAGGAAAATACAAAGGAAATGGTAAATTTCACAAAGAAAGATAGTTAAGTTTGTAAAAATGTTTATTATCAAAAGATTTGTGTGAACTTCTTACCTCCTCACCATAAAAACAATCATTCCATAGGTTAGGACAGAACCTATGTTTTACCTTAAGCCTGTCAGTTGCCCTGGGGTGTCCAAGGCCAGGTTGGATGGAGCTCTGAGGAACCTGGCCTGGTGGAAGGTGTCCTGCCCATTGCAAGAGCTGGACAAGATGATCTTTAGGTTCCCTTCCAACACAAACTGTTCCAGATACTGTGGTTCCATTGCATGACAACTTTTAGAAAGGCATAGCACTGTAAATGAACTCTCTGTAGAATAATTACTTAACTCAAACTTAACTCAGGGTAAGGCTAAGTAGATACTGATAGATCAATTGTAGCTGACCAGGTCATATCTTTACAGAAAAATATTTAGGACTGTGATGTGGATCTAATAAAGAGGCCAAAATTATAAAATCAAAGCAGCAAAAAGGTTGTTCTTGCATTTTTTTTACCTTCCTCATTCCAGATTCTTGGCATAGATTTAGGTGTTATCTGAAAAGCAATTAGATTACTTGTCTTAATTAATTCATCTTTGGTATTTTTTATGTGAGCTTTATGCCACGTTTCTAGTGCATTCCATTCATTTTTTAGGAAGGCGTGTTTAATATAATCTGTATTTATTTTACATGTTTCCTCTGCTGGATTTCAGCCATGTAAAATAAATGCTATGTTTATTATCCTCTTTGACTGCAGTATTTCAAGGACTTTCCCTCTTGGCGGCTTCTTTCCAAGGGTTCTTTATGTCCAGACCTGTCAGACTTTACAGACTGGGATGGAATAATGTGTGTTTGACTTGCCTCCCTTGCATGCACATTCCCTTGTTTCTGATCTAACAATGTGGATTTTGGAACTGTTTTGAAAAAAAATTTGAAAATTCATGGAAGATCTGGAGCAAAAGGGGAAGAGCAATGAAGCTTTCTGAAAAGCAGATTTGCCACAAAAATATAAACATACATATAAAATATTTCTGAAATCAGTGTATATTATCAGGCACTTGTATGACAGATGAGTTCTTAAATTAAACTGGTTTTAATGCATTCTTTAAACCAGTTGCTTTATGACCATATAATTTTCAGGAAATCATAATTTTTTGTTGTATATTCATGTGCTTTCCAAAGCTGGTGGAATATTTAATTGATACCTTGAGGGTCCAGAGGACCTTGAGGCTTCCTTTGTGCTGAAACAGCAACTCAAATGGTACTAAAACCCAAAGAAACTCTATCCACAGAAATTAACTTCTGAAGAGAGGTGCAAGCTGAATTACAGAGCTTCTTGTATTTGGGGAACCCCAAGGATAGAGTGTTGATACAGATACTAAATTTGTTTCAAATTTTAGGAACCTTAGGTTATTATTTCAGATGCTTTTACCTGGACTTAAGCATCCTTAAACAACATTCACAGTTTCAGGAGAGAATGTTTCTTAGAATAAGATTACTTTTTAATCTACTATTTTTGGGGCTTATATTAAATATTCAGTTTTGAGTAACTTTTCTTATCATAGGGCGTTGTTTGTAGCTTTACTATAAATTTTACTAAAATAAAAATAATAGCCACTTTTCTGCAGTTTGATGTTCTGTGTGCAAAAGTGAATCCACTACATCTGAATTTACTTTTCATTAATAACGATAATCATGTAGACTACAACTACGAAATGAGGTACAATTAGGGAAAGGATTATTTTTATTAAATAGAAATATCAGAGGAATAAGCATGCAAGTTGCAACAAAACCACAGATGAATAAACTTTTGAGAAATGTGGAGGAGAAAAAAAGTGGAAAAAAATTACTGAATTTACCCCAAAAATTCCTAATTTTTTCTTTTTCTCCCCAAAAGCGAGTTAGGTCTCAAAACAATATTTGACTTAAAGATTCACATCCACTTTTGGCACCTCAGAATCTACAGGGCAGTTGATAACTTAGCAGCAGAGATGAGTTTAAACTTCTAAATCAGTGGAAAACATCCTCTCAGCTCACACTGAAGTGAGAAGTGCAAAGCTGAGCAACAATGAAATACTGGTCTTAATTCTGATATAGCAGGGACTGCCTTTCATTACAGTGCTTAGGCCTGGATTTACAGCAGACTAAGAGCTATCTTGGTAGACTTAGCAGTCCAGCTCTGTGTTCCAATGCCCTTTCTAAGCCAGAGGGAGTTATGTTTCCATCTGCTTGAGAAGTTACTAGAAGCCTTATCCTGCTTCTGTCCCCATACCTGCATTAATGTAGATCTTAATAAACCCAAACAACTTCTACTGGTGTTGGGGTAATTATAATCAATGTTGCTCTCTACCAAGGTTATAAGACAAATGTTTTGAAGAAAAGCAATATGATGACAGAAGAGGACTCTTTTAGTAGGAGTGGCTTCTTGGCAGTAGTTAAGAGGAATTATGGATAGTACTTAAAGAAAAAAGTTGTTCTTTCATCTTACAGTGCTCTTCCAGGTGCTCCAAAGTTTCATTTCTTTCAGCATTTATCACCAAAAATGTGGACTCAGCAGACTTTTGATAATCCAAGATTTTAGAGGCCTTGTTAAAATCCACTTAATGTCTTGTGCCTAAAGTTGTCCAAGCACCAGGTATTGTTGTTTCCCAGAAAAATCAGTGAAAACTTAGAATGCTCAACAGGTAGTGTGCTGAAACCCCATGAAAGTCTGGCACAGTTTCTCTTCATATTTACTAGAGAGATGTGGTCTTTTAAAATAAAATTTAAAAAAACCAAAACCACAACCCTCAACCCACTCTATTTGACAGTAGGGGTATGCATGTGCCATAATAAGTATATCAGCTTATAGGAGACAGTTTGATTATTAAGGATTTATTAAGAGTTATTTTACAATCAATCTCTGATGCTTTAGGATGATGAACTCCAAATTTAAATTCCATTTATCAAACCTACTAAAATAAACTTACAGGATAATAGCAGCATTAAGGAATTGCTTTCCCTAACCTTAATTTGGAGATTTCTATTTCCTTGACAAAGTGGTGCACCTGGCAAGAAAGTCAAATCAGTATTTGATAGATGTAGCCTGTTTGGAGGTATTAACGAATAATTTGAAATTATGGTCATTATTTACTTTATGGAAAACATTTTAGAGGATATGATTTACACCAGGAATAAGCTTTTGGTGCAGTACAAAATCTAGAACTAGAGGCTTGAAACCAGAGAGTTTAGACTAGAGAAAGTTCATTTAAAAGTCATGTTTCCCATATAAATTATATGCAGTTGTGCAAACATGTCAAAGTTTGGTAAATTAAATTTGTTTAATGTAAATAATCCTGAGACCAAAATAATAGCATCGCTTCAGGAGAAAAGACATTATGCTCCCACTTTCATAAAGTTTGTATAACTCAATGCAAGGAAGAACTCAACTGTTACTCTGTGGAGAGTTATGATTTGTTAGATCCAAGTCCATAAAGCATGCTCATAAATGTGTTTAATTCCTTTAATTGGTCTAAGACACAAAAACATAGACACATTCTTTTTCACTGGTTGAAACTTCAGTGCCAAAGCCCTAATAGGTGCTATTGGAATTAACTGCTTAAGTGAAGAGAGAATTAGTGCAGGTGGTGGCTAGAAGAGTGGAAAGAAATTTACTGGTAGCCATGTTTTTCAGGTACAGCAAAAAGCAGTGTAATTTTACTTTGAAAAAGGCATATCTTCAATGTGAGGAACACCTACAGCTGTAGCATCAATAAAAATTATTTTTGGATGAATCAACATGCTGTATAGGAGCCAGGAGCTGTATAGAAACTGAAGTGGTCATTTCTTTACAAACAAATTTAACATTTAATGTGTTGACCATGGGAGAAGCTGAAATTTGCATGTAGGCCTAGAACTAATCCAAAGTTTTGGGTTTCTTAATGTGTACAATTTTTCGAGCATGACTGCCAACAATTAGAGGCTTTTGGCCAAGTCCCATGAAGCACTGAGTGTTGTGGCCTTAACCTAGGACACTACCATGGCATGTTGTAAATAGTTCTGTTGATGTTTTCAAAAGTTAAGCTTGTCCTGATTTCCTAGTTGTCTGAATGATGGCTTTTTGACAGGCTGTGGGTTAGTGAAACTTTGATCTTGTTGTGGAATTGAGGAAGAGCTCTTCATATCACCCTGGTTCAGAAGAGCATAGCCCAAAAACATGGGGCATTGAACAGTGGGCTCTTTCCAAAATCTGTGCAGTGTCACAGTTCACCAAGGGGCTGCCAAGGGGATTAAAGGTCAGTACACAGCAAAGTAATGAGTCTAATCTAATCTCTGCAAGAAATAGGATTTCCAGCTAAAACTGGAACATTTAATTACATTTTGAATTATGCAGATTCAGGAGATGTATTTTCCCATGAGCTGGGGACGTTGGGAAGGGGCTGCAAAGTAAAAACCTGATGAAGTTTGTTTGCTACTGCTGTGAGGAGGTAGGAGAGCTCTGCCCCTTGAATGTCTGAGGCATCAACACTCTCTTAGACTAATATGGTCTAAGATATTTTCACTGGACCTGTCAAGGATTTTTCAAAGCAGGAAAGGGAATATAAATTCACCCTCCCTCAAAGCAATGTTAAAACTCACCATTACAGTCCCATTATTAGTTAATGAGTCATTTATCTGCAAACCTGTGCTTAACCAGTTTATCAGCAGTTGAAATGGCTAACCAGTATGTATTGAAGCATGCAGAACTGTGTGGGCTCAAAGTCAGTTCTTGTGTCCTCACTAACAGGTCAAATCACATGCAGCTGTACTTGTTTTGCAGCTCCAGCCACCACTTGTGTGCAGATTCTCTGGAGAGAGCTTTGGTTTAAATGGAGGAGAGAATGCAGCTCTGTTGTTGACACTGGGGTAGCTGTCAGGGACATTTTGCCTTCCACAGAGGTCATAACTTGTCACTGAATCCCATTGTTGGCAAAAAGGGGTCTGGTTTTCACGGCATTGCTATTTGTTTTTGATTTGGTCTCCTCCTGAGTGCACAGATTATAGGCCAGTAAACCTCTCTTTCTCTGACTAGTATGGGAAGTTCCAGTCTCATAAACCTTAAATAAGTCTTAACTCCAGATCACTGCCTTTTGGAGATTAAATTTCTCAATGTTTTTCTGTGTTTTTAGCCCAAGGGTGCTGTTGACAGAAAGCAGTGTTTTTATTCCCTGATTGCTGTCTGTCTTTGTAATTTTTTTTATATGTTGCATTTTTCTGCATTAGTGGAGGTATCTGTGTTTGAAAAAGGATTACATTAGTCAAAATTTAAGACAGATAATTTGCCCTCTTTCCTTACTGACTGACAGGAGCCTAAGCTGCTCATAATCTTCTGAAAAAATATGGTCCTTTTGCAGCCTATTGAAAATTTCAGAACCAGAAGATTTTACCTCTTAATACATCTAATTGAAAAGCTGTTGATTTTTGACAGTGGCAGCCAGTAGTGGTATGAGCTGCCTGAGATTTGCTGACATTGATTTTTTAAAAATATTTTTTACTAAACAGATCATTTTCGCCAGTATTTCCCTTATTCGTGATAATTTATAGTCTTTACAGCAGTGAAGGCAAAAATGAGACTTCCTTAAACAGTTGCCTTGAAGGCAAAAGAGAAATCATAGCTTTAAAACGTGAATTTCAAACACTGTAATTTTGGAGAAGCAGACTTAAGCAGATCACCAAAGTTCTATTGAAAATTTTCTGTAACTTAGCTACATCAAAAGCATAGCACGTCTATGTGGTTTTCTAGTACTCAAAGAGAATCTTTCAAATATTTCTCAAGCACTCTGAGGGGAGAGTTATCAAATTTGAGCATATTTCAGTCAGATGTAAAACTATTTTGAGTGCAAAGTACTAGAGCTGCCTCTCAGTGCAGATGCTTGTGTCACAGGTTATTTTTCTCCAGGAAGAGCTTGCAGAATTTTCCCAGTTCTCTGTCGTGTGTTCCTCTGTGCCAGTGTGAGTCTGTAATGCAAAGCTGGTTTGGACATTCTGGAGAAACTACTTCCTAAAACTTTAATTGATGAAACATTGAAGTAGGGGTGCATTCTGCACCCTGATCAGGAGGATTTTTGTCCTGCAGTAGTTCACAAGTTCGCAGGTAAAGTTAAAAGTTACTTGCTGCTTCTCTCATGGAGAAAGCTCTCTGTTTGTCTCCCATGGAAACCTTTCCTGAGATTTCCTAGTTGTCAAGGATGGGTTCAGAGTTCATAGAGCTTTTTATTGTGCCCTTTTTGAGGGATAGAGGCTGATTTGCAGCACTATTTAAAGCAAAGATGCCAAATGAAAGTTCTTCATTTTAAGTTTGTGCTTACACAAAGCTTCTTTGTGGTTTTTTAGGCCTGTCAGACTTGTCAGGCGTGGTAAGAAAAAGTATATTGTTTCCAGCACTTGGATTCCTTTCCTTCTGACATCTGCCACTCTGTAAAGATGATAAATTCCTGCCTCATTAGCCAGGGGTGTGGGATTACAGGCTGACAACACATTAATCACCAGCTTCTGTGGCAGGCTGACTAGCAATAGGCATTGTTAACAAAACTTTTCTAATATGTCACTCTTCCCTATGACAGCCTGTAATCAATCATCTTGATTGACAGTGCTGATAGATTACACTATTTATACTTTGTGTAATGAAAGATAGCGTTTCCACCTACTGTCATTTCTAGGCTAGCATTGGAGGATCGCTGAATAGAAACAAACACAACAAAAACCCCCGGCCCCAGCTCGGCATTGTGAAGTTCACTCAGACAGCCTTGTAGGTCCTTTGTGGTGGCTCTCAGATGATGTGTATTCTTGGGGAGCCTGGTAAGCACTTGCCTTTAAGTAACCCTTGAACCGAGCGTTTCTTTGCCGACTTTGCTGCAGGGAACTGCCGGGTCAAGTTCAGGCAGGTAGAGACCGTGTTAATCATGTGGTGGCTGCTGCTCCTTCTCCCATCCTGTCTGTCTTCTCCTGCTGACAGCCCTCCACCCCCAGCCCCAGCCCAGATGAGAGGTGATTTAGATGTTGATAAAGTATGCGTGTTTCATGATTTAGAAGGCAAAATTATACGTGTTTCCCGTAATTGTATGGCGCGGGGAAAGTAAACATAGGGAGGAAGTGCAGAGCCAGCTTGCCAAGACAGCAGAGTCTGTGTTGGAGCTTGTTTGGCTTTTGAAACTTAGGAAATCAGGAACAATATCAGGATTAAAGTGCATAAGCAAATTGATGTCTTGTTTAGGTTTTGATATAGCTCTTTCTGGTTCTAGAATCACTTGATTATTACCTTTATATCTTCTTTGCTTCCTGAAGTTATTTCATTTGGCTGTACTAGAAGATAGAACATTGACTTTAACAGCACAGAAATTCCTTGTAGCAAATATCTGTTAGAACAGATTATTTTTTTTTACAATTGACTCCTATAGATTCATGTAGAATAATTGCAAATAAATGCTGCCTTTTTATTATTATAATGGCTCAGATATCATCATCTTCATTTCTATATGCATTCTGAGAACTTTCTTAATATATTTTATTGATATATTTATTTATCTCTCTCTTTTTCCCTGTGAGCAATTGTGCTTTTTTTTTTCGCATTGGAAAGGTTCATGTGCTAAGTCACAACAAGAAACTTAAAATTCAACCTTTGGAAAGTAGGAAATATGAATTGGGCCCTAAATTATTGTCCTTGGGAGTTGAGCTAAATTTAGGCATTTGGACAGGAACAAGGATGGAGAAGATCATCTAAACTTTAATCTCCCTGAGAAGGGTTTCATTGTGAGCCACAATGATTAATGAGAAACCTGACCATCTGATTAAACCCCTCTGTGTCACAGGACATGATTAGTAGGTGACAGAGACTGTAACAGTATCCAGCGAAGCCTTGTTTCTTTCACAGCTCAGACTGTTGTATGATTAATGTCCCCAAGGGCTATCTCCAGGTCAGGCAGGGATAACCTGTCAGAACAGGTGGAAGTGACAAATTCTGCAGAAACTCCTTTTGCAGAAGAGGCAGCACGCAAGAATGGATGGATGGGGAGGACTCCAGATGGGCTGGTTGACCTTTCTGTACTCTGAGCAGACACCGAGAGCATCACGGGAATGAAACACAGCAAAGTATCAGAAAACTGCAGATGTTCCGTGGCTATTGAAGAATTACAGCATTGCCAAGTTGGGTTGGTAAAATGCACAACACGTCATATTATCGCCACTGGTTTACACTTTCTGATATGCTGGAGGAGACTGTAGATCTAGTGTGTGTGTGTATGGACTAGATAAAATACCACACACTGTGTTTTATGGCAAGAGGGGAAGATTCTTTGCTTCAGCACAGATAAGGCTTGATAGAGTTGATGCTTTAGTCTAGCATTTTCCTGTGCCAGTATATATAATCTATCTCATTCTCATCAATACTGCTCCACTTAGGGCAAGACAATCTTGGAAGTTAAAATGGTTTATAAAAATCCTCATTCCTTTTTATTAGGTGGCGGTTATCTAGTCAGGTATTTTATATCTTCCAGAGCACTTTCACCTCTTAGGTCATAGGTTCAAATCCCCAGCTTAAGTATCCTGACATGCTCCACCTTCAACATCACACAGCACAGAATTAGCAAGAGGATTGCTAAAGTATCATCTTTCAGATAAATAGACCTTTTCATTTAATCATAGGAATGGTATAAAATATCTTTGTACTACTACACAGGCAGAGAAGAGAATGTTAGCATGGGGGTTCTTATGAAATTCCCTCTGCCTGCAGTTAATTTTTAAAACAAAACAA
Organism: Luscinia megarhynchos; assembly: GCA_034336665.1. Taxonomy (NCBI): domain Eukaryota; kingdom Metazoa; phylum Chordata; class Aves; order Passeriformes; family Muscicapidae; genus Luscinia; species Luscinia megarhynchos. The sequence goes on from CM067569.1 coordinate 22,328,454, forward strand.
AAGTGAAACCACAGAATAGGGTTTTCCCCTTTGCCAAACGAAAGAGCTACTTCTGTGCAAATCTTAATGCTGTTATACCATTGCTATTCGTGTTGATACCATTTTTAGCCATTTATAATCTTGCTTTCTTCAGCTTCTCTTTTAGCATATACAGACTATCTTCCTCAGTTTAGTTATAAAAAGTGGATTTTCTTTTGCATATGATTTGTTTTTCTCAGCTTTATGTATCTTTGAGAAGAACGGCTGCTTTTTGCTTTATAGACGGAAAAGAATCAGCCCTAGTTGAGTTATTGTGCTCCAACATTAGACTTTACATTTAATTGAACTTTAGTTTGCATTTTCACCATTTTAAAGGGAGCTATTCTGAATAAGGCTCTCATTGCTGTGGTTCTAAGACTAATTTTTTGTTCTTTGCCACTGTTTAAACTGTCAGATCCAGCTTTGGGTATGGTAAATGCTGTGCTCCCTTGAGCAAATCAGCTGCCATATGCTATAATTTACACTCTCTGAATCTTTATTGGCTTGGCAAAAGGTCATTTTTCAGAGTGGTTTTCCCAATACAGAATGCATAGAAGAAACAGCCACAATTCAGTGGACTGGTCACTGGAGATGGGAAATCTCCTCTCTATGCATGGTCACAGAGTAGCAAATAGAATATAGGTAATAAGCCCTGGAAGCTACAGAGGGAGTGAACCACAATCTCTCACTTGAACACTCCAGATTTTGAAGTCCAAATTCAGTTATTTTCTATTTTTGTTAAAAAATCCACAAATGCACAAATCTGTTGTAGCATAAAGATTTTAATAGCAATTTCAAGCACTACCTCTTACTCGGCTCCAACAGAAGTGATAGAGTTTGATAAATTGTGACAACTTCTTGTGTAAATAGTTTGCCTAGGTATTTGTTTCAAACTTTGCTATCAGTTTTTCAAACTCTTGTCATTGTAGATGCTTCCCTGTAGTTTCATCAGTAAATCAGAAGGGAAGGCTGGATATGAATTGCTTGTCTGATACAAGAGGAGACAAGACTGGCTTCTTAACCCTCTGTGCAACCCTTGGGGGAAATCAAAGCAAGAAAAATGACAGAATTTTGCTATTGAAGGGTAGTTAATGAAGTTAATTTTAGGGGTAATCTGCTAATCCAGAAGTAGAAAGGCAGTATCATGGTGCAATATTCCAGTGTGATCACGTTAGCAACTTATGTCATTTGTCTCAGTGCCTGAGGCACTCTACCTGAATTTAGAATTACCCTAACGAATCTTAGTAGTAGGGAGGTGCTGGTGTGCATCTGTTGTATTTTGTAATACACTCAGGTGTGTTTCTGTTGTTATGAGTAGCACTAATGAAAGCCTAATATCCATTTCCATAGAGAGTTGCAAGGATGGCTGTGTTTCTTTAATTTGTAGGGAGTGTGTTTATAATGTAAAAGGAGCTTGTAAATTAATTGTAATTAAGGCTCCAAGACTGGTTAAACATTCCCGTGGAAGAGCACCTGCAATGGGATTTATATCATCATCATCATCCTGACAAATGCAAGAGGCTGCTGTAAGAAAGTTAAAATAAACTTATGTCTCTACAAAATGTTAATTAAATGTTTTGAATATAGCATTGGACATGAAAGGCTGTCTATATTGTATATACAGCTTGTACAGTGATACTTGTCTCCAGGCCTGTATTGAGCCTTGTAGAGAATTGCTGCTGCCTTATGAATGAATTGTGTCAGGGGTTTTCTGGTTTTCTTTTGAGACCTTTACTGTCAATACCAGGAATGGGAGGAGGAGAAGCATCCCACTCCTCAGTGGCCCTGAAATGAACTTAATGTGCACCTCTGCTCCTTCAGAAAAGCCAATTTCATTGATGACTACCTGAAACTGTGCAAGCAGAACACTTGTTTCAGCTGACATAGCTGGACAGTGAGGATTTGTGTGTGCAGGATAGAGCTTTTCTGGTTTAGCTCTGTCTGTACATTTTTTTGAACACATGAAGGCACAGTTTTTGAAAATCTGTGTACATGCTCAGCAGCCTCTAAGATATGGGCAGGTCAATCTTGCCACTGCTGCATGGCCATGGGAGAGCTCAGCTGTTCTTCACAGCCATATCCTTCTTTCCCAAGGTGGAGTACAAACTGAACATGAGTTGAAGTTTTCATCATGTTGTAGCTTCCAGGGACAGCACAGTGCTCCATCCCAGGGCTGAAATGCTTGGGTTCTCTGTCATCACAGACCTGAGCTCTAGCTGAGCTCCTGCTGTGAAAGATGACTTGGAGATACTTTTAATGCATCTCCTCTCACCCGTCCTCTTTAAAATATATGATAACAATCTGGACAGTTTCTCTTGTCATGAACATGGGCTTGTCTCTCTGTTCTTTGACAAGCTGGGAGTGGTGCTAATTGTCAGCCTATGAACATGGGCACAAAAATGGCCATTACATTTTGTACTCTAGTGTTTAATCTGTGGTAGAAGGAATCCTCTTTTTGTTACAGGTAAATCTAAAAATGTCATTTTGGGCATTCCTGAATGCCCAAGTACCATACCATGTCTGGATTTCCTTATATTAGGAGTTCTTTTTAACATATGCATTTATAGTGTAAATGCTGTGTACTTGAAGCAGTAGTTTGCTAATAATTATATATTTTTTTTTCTTGTCATGATCTGTTATGTAATTCAGATGAGGACTATGAGAATTACATGGAGAATCTTTCTAATACTGTGCCAGCTACCCAACCACTTTTTTGCCCGTTTTTCAAAGAGCACGGGGCAATATGCCAATAATGAGCTTAGAAAGTATGTATGAAGCTCCAGATAATGTGACATGATTTTTTTTCTTACTTTTGTTCTTCGTTTCATCTTAATTAGTCCCAGTAGAAAAGATTGATTTTATTTTTTTTTTTTTTTGCTTTTAAAGCCTTGTAGCTAACATCTGTTTGTGTTCCTGGGGTCATTCTTGCTCTGTCCTATGTTTGACATTTCTTGTAAAAGAAGAGGAATTTGTTCATATTGACATTAGCTGCCTTGGTATCTCTCAGTGGTGCAGATGGCCTGTGAATAAAGACATCAAGCTAATAGGCAAGATGACAAGCCTCGATAGCACTGGTGCTCCTCGTGCTTAAGTGGCAGGGCAGCATAGATTGCTTTTGCTGGGGAGATGCTCAGTCTGCTGGCACTAAAACATATGGAATTAGTTAAAAATGCAATGGGATCCTGGGAAAAGGATAGCACCTTGAAAATCCCTGGCTAGCTATAACAGTTTCTTCTTTTAAATGTAGCATTTCCTTGAGGGGCAAAAATTGTAGAAAAATGTGTGCATGTGGAAGAAAGGTGCCTAATTTACTCTAGATACTGAGCGATTGTTGCTGTTTAATGCATCAGAATAAAACATTATTGAACGAGTTCTTTGTTACACTGTTTGCTTGTGTGATTTTCTTAGAAGTAAACAACAAGCTTCTTGTGTGATAACAAAGGTTAAAATAAACCAGAATCTCCATGAACATGTGCAGGATGCATTTTAAGTACATATTAAAATATTATTGTGTGAGTGTTTGGGAAAATGTCATAGAGCCCCAAATATGGAAAATCATTTTCTTCCACAGTGGAAATTTATATTACCCTCTGGAGAAGGCACACTGAAAAACTTGGCATTTTCAAGTCAGCTGATTACTTCATGTGGTAGAATAGAAAAAAAAGTCTTACAAACAAAGAATGAAAGAAAAAAGATAATTAAGCTCTCGAGAAGCAGAGATTGAATAAGTTGCTATAATTTTAACAACACAGTTAGTTGGCAGAGCTAGTGCCTTGGGGACCCTCTGTCTTATATGGTGTGTAGGGCCTTTTCCCAGGGCTTATTTGGGATAAATCACAGCTTAGGATAATTCAGAGAAATCAAAGGGATTGTACTTAATTGGTATAGGCGCCAAATTCAGGCTTCCTAAAGCCAGCTGTTACTAAGGCTGACCTTAAATATTATCATGGTATTAAAACTGAAAAATGGGGAAAGGAAGGAACAGAACTTTTATCTCCCCCTTCTTGTATTTAAAAGAAAGTTATTCCTATCAGAAAGACAACATTTTCTCTTCTCCAGGCAGATGTGACACACCAACACTGAAGAGTTAGCAAGCTCTTCTTTAATCAAGGAAAATCAATCTTGGTTGAAATACTTCCATGTCATGAAAGGCAGGAAGCAAATATCTAAACGAAACCAGATTTTATTTTGAAATTGAGTTAACACAGTCCAGGGTATGTAATTATAAATGGGCCAAATATTGTTGTCAAAAACAAAAGAAAACAAAAAAAGAAAAAGAAAAAAGAAAAAAAAGACAGTCACTTAGAAGTGTTTTGGGATATACTTCAATGGCATTAAAAAGCCAATATTTTCATCAATTTGTATCTCTTAACAAATCACATTTGAATTTACTGGAAACTCAGTGAGTAATGCAATCAGGAATTATCATGTATATTGTTGTGGTATGTTTGAATCTACTGTAACTAGAAACAGCCAGTTGTGTTCTTGCCTTTCAGGGCTGGAGTCATCTCACTTGGACAATGTTTCTGAATTTCTCAAGATGAGAAGTGATTTCAACTGCTCTAATAAGGGATTTTCACAGGTGTATTTGATACTTAATGAACCTTGAAGACAAACACATAAATGTTTGTATAAGTGAGGATTTAGGAGTGTTTGTATCCATAATGCATAATGCTTAATCTCAGAAATTGTATTTCTCCTCTGCCTGCTCCCCTCACCTCAACTTTGAGAATTCATTATGGGGCAGCCACATAAAAATTTTCCTATGAGGATCCCAGAATTTTTCAAGATGAGTTAATTAAGCTTCTTTGAAAGAGGGGAGAACTTTACAGATCATATTTGTATAGTTCATAGAAATGATATGACATACATTAGATACCTGAAGTGAAAAGTGAGCAAAAGGTTCAAGCTGACAAACCTCCAAAATGTTCAGATTTTGAAGTCGCAGAAATACTTGTTTCAAAAGCTGAAAATTCAAAGAGCTACCTGGTAGTCAAAATAGGTTTGTAAAAGCAGAAAATCACACAAGTGAGCTTGCCAGCTGGCATAGCCTCTGGGAGAGGTGTGTGAGGCTTTACACAAAGATTTTAATGCACATGGTTGGTTCAGGATGGTGCAAATCCAGGGGTATTGGCAGAAGTGGTGTCTTATTCTGTGTGTGTCAGATGTTAAGCCATCTATTGCACTTGAACGACAGCCAAGACTAGGGGTTGTGAGTGTTCAGCTTACTGAATTCAAGGATGGGTTTTGGATAAATGATTTTTTGCATCCAGACCTTTTAGCAGCTCAATTACTCCACTTTATCGACAGCTAGAGTTGCTCTTTAGTTTCTTTCTCAGACCTTGCCCTTTAAAACCCACTGAGATAATTTTTCTTCCTTGTCATCTTCTGGTGTCTCTTCCAAGCACTTCATATTGTGCACAATGTAGTCACCAAGATATGGGCCATGATGGGAGAGGCTTTACTGCTTCTGAAACTGGGACTTTTCCACAGATTTCTCTGTATTCCTCCTCTGTTAACAGCAGCAGTGAAGGTAGATCTAATTGAGCTATTAGGACATCATCTTCTGTTCTTTTGCTGGTGGTTTTGTTTGAGGGTGGCTGATTTCACTATTAGCAATTCATTAATACCTGTTTTATTTGATATACTGTGAAACCACATGATTTTAATAGGGGAGCTGTGTTGTTCACACCTGTATCTTGGAAGTTGTGCTAATTGCACAGTCGTAAAAAAAAATTGACAAGCTGCAATGACAGTGCTTGAAGATCATGTGGCAAATTACTCCTGAAAGTGAGTGAAGTCTTCAATTTAATAGTCACATAGTAGGCTGTCTTCCACTATAAATATGATCTGTTTTACACTAAGGAATCTTTAAATCTCTTTGTTGCAGATGATTCCATAGTTCTAAAATGGTCCTCAAGGATTCCACTTTTCATTCTTTTGCAGCGCTCAAAATATATTTATACTGTGTCAGAAGACAGCCTGGAAACCTGAAAATAGACTGACTTTTGTATAAATAAGACATAACATTTATATCTTCAAGTTTCCCTTATATACAGGCTCAACATTTCTGAAAAATAGGTTAAATTTTATTTATGCTGAAGAACCTGAAAATCTGAGGGAAAGGTATAGGAAGAAACCACATTGCTAATATTTGATTCCAGACAGTAGATCTTACATATGTATGGATGTACTTGAGGATGTGTGTACATACATCTTATAATCACTCCATATCCATAGTAAATGTGAAATAGTGCAGTATTTTATTCTATGAGAGCTGGATGAAAAAACACTGATAAAGGTTGATTTTAGAGTGTTATTTCACTTGGAAGTCCAACCTTCACTTGGAAAAGAAGTGTGGTCAGAGAGAGAATGGAGAGATGTCTTCCCTTAGAAAAAAGTTTTACAGTCCATATGTAAAGCTGTGCCCTATCTCTTGGCAATCTCAACACAGGAAAAAGTCTGCCATGGTCAACAAGATAGAGTTTTACATTTGCTTCTTCCTACTTAATTTTGTTAGGAGGTTGTTGCTGTGTTTCAGTGGGATCTGTAAGGATTTTTAGAAAGCTGTATTTTCCCCAAAAGTAGCTATATAGGTTTTTCACAACTTGTCTTTATTTGGATAAGGAAACATGGTGCAATTTTAGTTAAGAGGAGATTTATCTGGCACAAATCTTTGCATGCTATTTGTTTATTGATTATGATCTACTTGCAAGTAATACAAGTGTCAGGCCCTCTCAGCTGAAGTCACTTGAAATATGTATTGGGTGTTTTTAAGGCTTTAAATCTAGTTGAAAGAATTGGGGGCAGTGTGAAAAGCCTTAAGCAATAACTGCTTCAAGTAACAAATCTGCTTTTTTTTGCTAAATGAATTGCTGGTATGGATACAGCCTGTGTGTCACATTCTGGAAGGTTTGGGTCTATTAAGTTATCAGCCTTTTCTACTTACTGAGAATTGTCTCATTTGTTTCATAATTGTCTCATAACCATGACTGTTATTTTCAAGTAAAGTTTAGTTTTCTTGTTAGCAGAGTCCTTTGAAAGAATTAAAACTAGCACTCTGATCTAGGAACCACTGGACAGTTATTTTCCTGAGGATGTTCTCAGGAATTAGTTGTCTCTAAATGGTAAACATTGGTTGAGAGGTGTGGCAATTTATGTTAACCTTTAAAATGCCTAATAAATTGTGATACCCTGCCAAGTGATAGTAAATAATTTTTCCCTTCAGAAGTTTTTATTTAAATGAAAAGGTCTCCTAAAGGTTTGAGTTAGATTCTGACTTACTATGTTATTGTTATACTGAATATCTGTATTTTTAAAGAATAATTAATGGCAGCATAACACAGAATTACAGTGTTGTGAACATGAAAACTGCTGTACTTAGTAAAGAATATACCATTTAATTCAGATCTTGGGTTGATTTTCTGGTCTACATGGTTGCTACCACATGACATACATCATGACTGTTAAGAGAGTAAATAACCTAAAGATACATGAGATGAAGATGCTTTTCAGGAGACTAAAGATAAGATATTTAATTTGTAAAATCCATTCTACTGTTCCTTATATGTCCTGTTAATTAAATACCTCTGTGACCCAAGACAATGTTCAGAACTAATCACAGAATCTCAGAATGGGTAAGGCTGGGAAGGGACCACAGCTGGGTCATCTGGTCCAACCTTCCTGCTCCAGCAGGGTCATTCTAGAGCCCGTGGCTCAGGATTGTGTCCTGACAGTCCTTGGATGCCTCCAGTGAGGGAGGCTCAGCCTCTCTGGGAAGAGTGGCCAAAGGCCTAAGGCTGTGTGCCTGGCTGTGATGCATGTATAAGCTACATTAATTTTGTGAGTGTTTAGAAACACATAGCTTTTGCTGGTAGCAACCACAATAAAAACATAAATTTAGAGCAAAGGGATGAAACTTGGTGCTTTTGCAGTGAAGGATGTGCAATCCTGACCCAAACAGTTGGTGTTTATGGTTCCCTACCCTTGCCACTGCTGTCCTTGTGAGCTCTCCACCATTACCATGCATTTCTGTAGTCACCATTTTCTCCTAAACACTGGAGGTATTACACCTGGATTATTTTTCTTTTATTTTAAGCTAGCATGTGAATGGAAGCTATGTGGCATCCCCAGCTCCCTTTTTGGGCTCAGTGACTCACAGGACTAAACACAGCTGAATGAGTCTATTGTCTAAGTGCCAGTTTCACAGTGGGATAAATCTTGTAAACTCAGATGAATCTTCTTCATTGACAGGAACTGCAAAAACCTGACTTGGTCATGTAAACATTCTAAGTTTCTGTCTAAACATTCAGGACTTGGCTTTCCTGTGGAAAAAGCTTGGCTACCCGGGAACAATTGCACTTTCTGTTCTTGTATTTGTAATTATTATTAATTGGAATGTTGAAAAAAGAAGAGAGACAATGAGGATAGGTTAAATGAGCATATGGAATATGAAACCTTTGTTTTATATTTATGAATTAATGAGGGATAATATAAGTGTGCATATAGGCATCTTAGCCTAGATGTGTTCAGCTAGAACAAGCAAGTATTTTTTAGATCTTAGTGAATTCTCACCAATAGGCTAGCTATCTGATTCCTTAGCTCTGCTTACCTGCCTCTAGCACTGTGCAGTGTTCCCAGGATAACCCCAAATATCAAAAATACAGCAAGAATTAGTTTAATGTTATGCATGGGAATTTGGCCATGTGCTGTGCTCAGCACTCTCTGTCCTGTCACAGAGGTACAAGTTAAACTGCATTTTCAAGAGGGTTGATTCCTGATCTTTCAAAGTTGGAGAAGTGTTCAGTGGAATTTTTTAGTCCTTTTTCAGTGTCCTTCTGTCCTGGTTGTTACAGGAGATGAATTTTAAAGCTGCCTGGTTTTAAGCAGTAAGGGGATTTTGGTATGTTAAGCTTGATCTCCAGTCCTTGTGGGATGCTCAAAGAGGCCAAATCCTCAGAAGTTACTCAAAGAATCAAGGATCACATTGGTCTTAAGACCAGAAAATTGTGAGGATTTGGAAAAGAGTTTGAAATAATTACATTCTGTTAGGGAGTAGTGTGGTGAAATTTGATGTGATGGAACATGAGGAAGGTTGTGCTCAATTTTGAGCATTAGGAAAATCGGGCATTTCTTGAGGCAGGCAGGCATGCATATATCCCTCTGTGGATAGTTGTTGGGATGGGTTTCTTTTCTGTTTTTCATAATAGTTAAGAATCTGGTACTTTAAAATTCTGTATTTTCATTCCTCATTGTCCTATTAACTTGTTTAGAAAGTGCTTTAACAGTAGTTGTGTTGTAACACTGTTGATCTAAAAATATATACAGTCTAAGTTATTAATCTTTTGTTGTCCCAGCTGACAGAAGAAACACGAGGGCTTTTAGATGCACTGATCCTTCTTTAGGCTAGAGAAAGTTGCTTTTATACAAGTAAGCACAGTAAATCTGAGAGATTGTCTCTTGGGTAAATAATGCAGTTTCAGAAGTGTATTATGGTTTGAGGTTTTTTCCCCCTATTGAAGATTATTCCCTTTTTTCCCATTTATTTTTATTTTAACTCTTTCCATATAAATTACTCTAATCCTGTGCAACAGCCTGTGTGGCAAAAGGAAAATTGCTTTAGTCAGCTTTGGTGTTGAATTTCTCAGTATTCTGTTGGATTGTTATACCCATATTATTATATAAACATGTCCAAAGTTGTCATTGCTTGTTCATTGGAAGTGGGAAAAGGTAAAATAGAGCAGATATTTGCTCTTAGGAGTTGCCAGGTGGAAGCCATCTTTCATGAAAGTATATGAACAGTATTGATTTCTTAGTTTGTGTTTCTGGTAATTAGGAAATAGATTGAAATGCAACCTTCAAGCTACTGTGCTGTTTTTTTTTCTTTTTTCCCCACCTTCAAACTGCTGAATAAATGGTTTACAGTTGACCTTAACTTCTATGTTTGTTTGTTTTTTTTTCCTCTTTGGTTTGGAATATGACACTTGAAAAAATTATAGCTAAACTTTTCAAACTTGTTCAAACTTGGCTTGTCAACTGTTTACAAATTTTATTGAAAATAGTTTAAGTGTGTATGTATGGTACATGTAGGTGTGTGTGTCCACACCTAAAGAATGTGGTTTTCACTTATATTCATTAAACTCCAATAGCTTGTGAGCTTTGATCTAAGGTCATGCTACTGTAGTACCTTGCTTAGAAAAATTCACATTATGTGAATATGTATTATGTACTTTTAAAAAAAATCAAACAAGGTTATTCTTAAAAGCAGAGAAAACATTTCTTAGGGTATTTTTTTATTCCTGATCTGTTCCTATTTCTTTTAATTTTGCCATGAACAAATAATCACTTAGGAGATGGATATTGTCTTCAGTACTGCCCATCTGTAGAATAATTTTAAGCAGTACTTTTCATCTTATTTGCTAACCATTTTCCTGTAAACTTAAAACTTGCCCAAGAGCAGCACAAAAGCAATGGTGGCAATTATTGATTAAAAATTTTGTTCATACTCTAAAATGAAATTGGAATCATGCTGGCTTTGTCCTTGGGATGGGTACAAAAAGCTTATGCCACAAAATGTCCTTTAAGGATTGTTGGGACAGAGACAACCTATATTTTCTGAACAAAACATCTGTGGAGAACTATGGATTTCTGCCTTTAAATTGGATAGTTGTTTAGTGTCCTGCAATGCCAGACAACATGGCAAACATTCTGGTTCTCAACCAGAAAGAAATATTTTGGGAACAAGCTCTGAAGTTTAGATGTGTGGAGAAGAGTGTTGGCAAGAAAAATGCATTTTCTTTTTTAATAGATTTTCTCCATTGTCTTATTCTCTGCTCTTGAGTAGACATGAGACAAGTTTACAGGAAAAGCAGTTATCTTTGTGGAAATTTGTTGGGCTTGCAGGGGTAGGAAATATGTTTTTTCTTCCCCATATTTGTGCTCAATTTTTCTTTAGAGGAAGGGATGGGCTTATTTAAATATGAAGTTGCACATTACATTTCTTCTCTGAATGAATGCGTTTATTTTTTTTTTCTTTTTGGTTTTTTTTTGTGTCCTTTTATACTTCTGGTGACTCTTTGCATAAAGTGTAGTGCTTTTTCCCTTCCTCAGACTGAGAGAAAAACCTTTTTAGCTGTGCTTACATTCTGGCCAGCTCCCACTAGTTTCTATCTTATATATTCATGGACAAATATTAGTAACTCTGATTCAGTTTCTAACAATCATCTATCCAAGTATCAGAATGTTACATTTCAGCATGAAAATGCAAGCTTGAATAGCAATGGAATCTGAATCGTTCTTTTCCTTGGTTTCCTGTCTTCCCAATCTGGAAATTGGTTTGGGGCACTTTGTTAAAATAATTGGCATCAGCTTAAATCTTGTTCTCCATGAACTGTGCTGGTGACACCAGCCTGCATTTTTTCACCAGTATGGTATTAAGTCAATTTACATGACTAAATCAGTGATAATCATTAGATGATAATTTTAAATTTGTAGTAGTTTTGTGATAGTGAAGAGCATGCTTCTCTTGTGTCCTGCACAAAGTATTTCATGGTCTGTTTTCAGGAGTTTGTATATTATTTGATCAATTACATCCTATGGTAATAAATGTATCCTGTGTAATGTCCTCATGCTTAGAACACAAGCTGTAAGTCAAAGGCAACACATTTTCATTAGCTTGTTTGAGCAAGTGACTACTGTGTTTCTTCATCTACATAAAGTTAGAATAAAATATTCCCTTCTTTCTTCACACACAGCAAAGCTTAATTTAATTAGAAAGCTTATGCAGTTTGAGAATTGCCAACAAGGGTGATGATGCTCAAAACAGTTGTCTGGAAAGCATGCTAAGTAGTCAAATGCTCAATAAAATTGAAAAGTAATTAATGATGTGGAATCCTATTTTATGAACTATGATGATTGATACCAGAGGAAAGCCTGTTTCTTTAGCTCAGTAAATACAGTGCTGCCTTGTAAGAAGGTGGAGGATCTGACTAGCTCAGGAATCAGGTTGGAGGTGGTACTGCCTCTCAGTGAGATGTTCACACTATTAAGGAAATTAAGGAAAAATTGCTTCCTACACAATCCTGAGCACAGCAGTTGGTGAGAAGGACTTTGTGCTCTTTAGAGCTGTTGAGTAATTTACATTGCTGAGGACCAAGAATAGTTTGCCCAGGTTAGTCAAACTTACTGAGTTAAACTTGAAGGCAGTAGGAGGTCAACCATAAAGAAATCAGAGTACCAGGATATGATATGAATGGCAATCTCTCAGAAATTATTAACTAAATACAATGCAATAAAACAAAAATATTGGAATAGATTATACAGGCATGATCTATTCCTGTTTGCTATCCTTTTGCAGAAAAGTTTTGTTCAGGGTTTGGAAGCATGAGAATCTGGTGAACATGGAGAAATACAGGAGTTCTTTGGTTTTATTTGAATCAACAGATGGATCTTGAGAGGAATCTATAGCAGAGGGCATCTCTCTTCTCATAGTCATACTTATGAAACATTTGGTTACATTATTCATGACCTGTGTATTTGACATTGTGAGCATAATTTTTAAAGTTTGCATTATTTGTCATGATCTCATTTATAAATAAATTTATTGATATTTATATATTTTCTACTTATTATTGAGGCTATGTGTGTCTTTCATGGTTTTAGATAGAGATCAAGGGTACCCTGAATTGTGAGGGATTGCTGATCTGGAGATCAAAAGAGGAGTCAAATTGCTGGTAAAAATTTGGCTGTGATATGTGCTTAACTAATCAGTCTAATACCAGTCAAGATAGAAATGAGGAAAAGAAGAGTTGTAATGGAACTTTTGACATTTGCCAACCTATAGCCTTGCTGTCAAGAAAAAAGAGTTGCCAGTTGGAATAAACAAAAAGCCTTTTTCAGGGCTGATAAAATGTGTTGGAAATGGCAGCCAGATTAAAGCCTCCACATCAAAATGAATGCTGGAAAAGCTCTTTTCAGGACTAAAGAGGAGATTCAAGTTGTCAGCAGCCAGTCTGAATCTGGCAAGCAATGTGAAGTACTTAGGGCTAGAGAACTTTAATTAGACTTCTCTCCAGGCTAAACAGAAGTTCTTAGTCTTCATCCTTGATAAGTCACTGATTGGCTTCTGTTGTACCGACAGATATTAACTTTGACAGGAATTTGTGCATGTGTGCCATGGAATAAAGTGCTATATTGCTGTATGAGCAGGAACTTGGGCCTTGTGTGCAGTGGATTACGTGGGTGATATTACAGCAGTAGCTCAAACCCAATATTATTGACCTCCTGTTTCTTTGCCTTGTGAAGGTGCTGTGTTTTGTTTAAAAAGCAGCCTCCAAGCAGTAATTTCTTTTATGTTTTATCTTTCCCTCACAGCAAAATAATTTATGATTTTTACTAAAGTTTATTATCTTTATGAAGTGAATGGATGTTGGCAAGTTTTCTGGTTGGATCAGGAGTGTTATTATAATCTATTAGTTTCAGTGTCGAAAGAATTTTGAGAAGATAATTTGGTTCAAAATCATGCTCTTGTGAGCTGAAAAACTAATTGGAAATACATAAACTAACCAATGATGTAATATAAAATGAGATATATTATTTATGAAAGGCATGAGAATTTGATCAGAAATGTTTTAGAAATAATATTTTTATACTTTGATCAAAGTCTGATTATTTTGACCTTGAGTGAAATTATTCATTAATTCTTTTTTTAGACTGTAAGCAAAAGTTCCTGTTTTCCTTGAAATGACTCAGTTTATTTTCAGATTTTATGGCAGTATATGTCATGTATACATGGTGTTAAAGCTAAAATTTAATATTTAGTACTTTATTCTTTAATATAGGAAGCCCATTTTGGTTTTGGAGAGCAAAGGGGGATACGGGTTGTTGCTGAGTTGTTACTGTATTTATTGAGTAGTAGTATAGAGTCATTATTGTAGATAGAAGCAAGATATTCTGCACTTGACAAATCAGTGGAAATATATATTTCACCATTGCAAGCAAATCTCAACTATTACACTTAGCTGCAGAGGTGAACTGTTATTTAAAGTTTTGGAAATGCCTTGTTGAATCAGAACTATAAATACTTTGCATTTTCTTTTCTTGTAAAATGTTCTTCATCCCGAAAACACTTCTAACATTAGTCCCCTTTCCTTCTTTTTTCAAAATTGTTCTCTTCAAGGTGATGTCTAGATATTCTTAAGTATAGTTGCATTTCTTAATGAATTGATCACCTATGTTATTCATCAGGGAGACAGCTGTCCTTTTCAGGATCTTTCCTCTACCCTTTTCTGTTTATTTTTTTCTTCTCCATGATCTAAGCTTTTTTTCTTGAAGCATTTCAGAATGGCAGTGACAGTAACTCACAGAGCTCTGTCTTCCTTCTTGTTGCTCAGGTTCACTTCAAACTATGCCAGAGGAAATTTAATTATGGTCCATTCTGAAAATCAGTATGAACATTGTTTTTTGATAGCTAATATATAATGAATTGTCTCTGTACCCCAGTGAGATTTGATTTGAAACTGATGGAGACCATTGGAATTTGTACTGGGTCTTATGTCTTTCTGTTTTCACTGGTGAATTATGTGAAAGCTTTTCTCCCTCTGCAGTCCATCTGTGTTGTGTTTGGGAGCATTGTGCTGCTAAGCCATGGATTTAGAGGGCCTTTGTGTTGGCAATATTGAGTAATTCATGGAGGAAGCTCTTCTGTGTCAGTGTTGATGAACCTTTGGAGCACTGTTGTCTTGGATTTGCATTATTTCCAGCCCAAACTGGGAATGTATACAAGACATAGAATGTCATCAACACAAAACTTCCTCTAACAGTTGTCTTTCACCTCCACCCACAGCAGAACAATGGCTATGATGCCATCCTTCAGCAGCACAATCTCATTTCTGGTGCTAGCAGCTTGTCAAATAAATGCTGCTGTGTTGTGGTGGAAAGGAGGCTCAGCTCCAGTCCATGCAGAATGCTTAATTACATTAATGTTGTGAGATTTCACATAATGCAGGATTTAACAGGTTTACATCTTCCAGTGGATTTTCAGAGTAAATTTGTAGCTAACATAGATTACAAAGTGATGTAGTGCACTTAACCATCTAACTGTAAGAGGAAAATCCCCAAACCAAAGCAAGTGATGCAGTCACTCAGCACCTCACTTGGGTGGGCTGTGCCTGGGCAGTTCCCCAGCACGAGATGGCTCACCCACCTAAAGCCACCCTGGTTCATTGCTGAGGGGACAGTTCATGCATGGAATGTCCTCAGTCTGGTCCTTCTTCCTGCTCGTGTCTCCTCGTGCACACACCCAGTGTACTCACTGTGGGACCAGAGTGGGGAGCAGGGAGTGACTTGACTGGGCAAACACTGTTCAACAATAACTAAAACATTCATATGTTGTCAGCTCTGCTTTGATTATAAATCTCATCCACAGCATTATGTAAGCTGCTGTGAAGAAAATTAACTCCATTCCAGTTAGACCCAATACCATTTCTTACTTCTCTCTTCTCTGTCTCTGCCCTGAGTTTTTAACTTTAAAATGCTCTGTTCAAAGACAAGAAATGTAAACAGATTGAGAGGTGTAGCTAAATGGAATAAAGATAATAACCAAAGGAAAAAGTCTGTGTATTTAGTATCCCAGATTGATCAGAACCTAACTCACTTGACAGATAATTGCCTGACAAGCAGTATCTTTGATGTTAAGCTTCAGTGAAGTAGAAAGTAAGCTCCTCAGCTGCTCCCCAGCAGTCCTTGGGTGGTCTCTTGCTGTCCGATGCTGGAGCACCCTCTCACCCTGCTGAAGGGATTGTCTGTGACACTCTGTGTGCAGGCAGTTCCACACTGCCTGCTCTCTGAGGTCCTGGGGAGAGGGAGCAAGGTGTGGAGAGATTTGGAGGGAGCAGGAACGGCCAAATACTGTTTAAAATAAACAACTTCTAAATTAAAAAGAATGTTAAATACAGATCATCTGCTCAAAGCATGACAGCAGATTTAATTCCTTCCTCCTTTTACCTGATGGAGATGCGCCTGCAGGGCTCGCATCAATTACCTGTCGACATGTGGAAAATGATTGATGAGCTGCCTCAGGCACTGAAGTATACTTTGTCAACCACTCATAATTTATACATCTTATCTCTGCCAGAACAAAAGACAGGACAGCATGCACTCTGAAAGGAGGAAAAAAAAAAACAGAGAGAGAGAGTAGGAAAAGAAGAAGGCAAAAAATAAAAAGGCTGTTTGAGTCCCAGTATGTAGCACAAGTTGATAACATTGATGCCTATCTATTTGCTCCTTCAGCAGACATCTCCTGCCACTTTCTACTGTGACTGCTGGAGTTTGCCAGGCTCTCTGGCCATGCCCTGCTAGAAAGATGCTGACATAGTAAGCATGGAGCAGTCTAGAGTTACATTTTAATTACACTATTATCTACAGGAGTCTCTGGAGCACTGATGTTTGTTCTGACCTTTTGTTTTAATCAGCACTCTCAGAGCATGCTGTTAACCACCACTGACAGAGATTGATAATTTATATAGTGGGGTCTTCTTAAGAAGCTTTCATTTAGAACCATTACAGAAATCAGATACTTTTGCATTCAGACATTGTTTTAGCATGTACTTCAGATAGGTGAGTCTTAGAGTAACATAGAAACCAAATCTCCACTTTGACCTCCAACTGTAATCAAACTCAAAATAATATTTTTTAAATATTTTTGGAGGGAAAAAATATTATTTATATTCCTTTGAGACTCTTGGAGCACTTTCAATCACAATGTTTATTCAGTACTAGCTAGGAACTTGCAGATAAGCCTCATATTCTACTCCTAATTTTTCTGAAATAGCTATTAATCTAGAGGGAGGATGGAAGATTATTTAAATACCAACCTGAGACAGTGTAAATAAGGCTAGTTTCTAAAATACGAAGTGTTTAATGTTGTTCAAGTTTTTCAAACTGAAAAGCAAACATCTCTTAGTAGTTTTGAAAATTTTATTTTCCTGTTTAATACAATAATGAAACTTAATGTGATCATTTCTCCACTTGAATTACACGGTATAATAGCTCTTCAGCATATACTACATTGGGAACAAAATAGAAAGCATCTGTGTTCTGAACCCATGTGTTAATAGTGAAGGATTAAAAAAAAGGTAAAGACAAAACCTATCTGAATGGAAAATTTCATCATAGAATGTTTTAGAATATTAGAAGTTTTAGTAAATGTTGAGTGCTAGTATACTGGTAAATTTAGTTTGGTAGTCATATTGTCAGGTATTCTCTTGTCCTCTGCTGTCATCTTGCTAATTTTATTGCCCAGACATACCAGGATGTTTTGGAGATTTCTAAGAAATATTCAGTTCATGTGTATGTTTTTTTCTGCCTCCCCTTTTCATAAATGTCTGTGTTGAACAGGGCTATGAGACATCTGAGAGCAGCTTACTCCAGAGCCTCTGGTCTGTAGTGCTCACCATTTAAAGTGCTGGATGGTGCCACAAGGAATGCTTCTGCATATAGGCATCATTTTCTCAGTCATGGTTTTATTTTACCTGGTGACAGTGTGAGCAAAGCTTTCAGCTGACTAGACCTATTTTGTCTGTGTGTTTTTTTACATTAATCTGTGCTTTTTACACTAAACTGTTCCAGCACAGATTTGTTTCCTTCTACCACGTTACACATCCAGCAGTGGAGCAGATTACTAAGCCACAAAGAATTAAATTAATTACCACAAGTCCAAACCTGCAGTCATGCATGGACTTCAGTAACAATTAAGTACAATAGCTGCTGGCTATTTAATTGAAAATTGTTCAAAATTATATTTAATTGACTTGGTAGAACTTCTGGGAGAATGAGATTATTTGTGCTCTAACTACATAGAAAACTTTCCTGATAACGTATTTGTGAAAATACATACATGTTTTTGCAATTCCTGGTTACCAAAACAGATCTAAGATTCAGAATTGGTAAATGCAGAAGCAAATAAGAGTGTGTCTGAATTCTGCAATTGGTGCTTGCATAGAGTGACAACCAAAAAGGTTTAGCTACAGAATATGAGTAACTGGATTAAAAGCAAACTAAAAGTTTTGATCAGGCAGGCAGTTTTGATGATTACAAGCAGCATTGTAACATTGTTGCAGGACTTGTAGTAAAAATAAAATAAAAATTGCTTATTCAGCTTGTTAAACCCATGAGACTAATAAGTGGTGAGACAGAAACTTACTTTTGCTTAACTTCTGAGCAGTTGTAATCTTGTTTTGCTTGTATTTCCAGCTGAGAAAAAGCAAATAAATGTAGCCAGTGTGAGCCTCAGCCAGTGAATCCAACTTCTCAGCAGGATTTATTAGCTGCAGTATAGCAGCAGTAATACTGGTATATGACATTTTTTGGGGTGGACAGGATAAGCTCCTTTCTGTCTGTAATGCATTGTGTAAGCACATTAGAGTTTTGTTTAGAGAGGGAAACTGCTGAAAATCATAAAACTAACATACACTGATCAATATGAAATAGAATTTCATACCATATTGCTTGGAGTGAAAAGAATATATATTACAGAGGCAGTTTAAGGAGACAGCAATTCCCAGTCAGTGGGGGCAAGAGATTTCAGTGTGGGAGAAACACTTGTATCTTCCTTTGCCATCAACCTGCTGTATGACCTTGAATAGGATACTTAAATCTGTTCTTTATGCCATTTTTCTGTCTGTCTTGTCAGGTTAGATTGTGCTCAGTTCAAGGCAGGGCCCGTGTGCTGTGATTCTGAGAAGCCCAGTGCTGGCATTGCCTGACCTTGAGTAAAAGTGCAGAGGGTTGCTCTGGTGTGAGTGAGCAGCAAGGTGTCTCCAGGTAATGGGCACTGCACTGTTGCTGTTATGTATGAGATCAGTAGCAATCATTTAAAAAAAAATAAATTAAAAAGGAGCACCAGCTATGGGAAAGTCATGCCTAATTTCTAGGCTTACGGTTGCTAAGCTATAAAAATATCACCTTTGTTTGATTTCTGTGCTCTTTTGTCCTTCTGTGCAGCCGTCCTTCATTTTGCTAGTCTAACTGCTGGGGAAGCTAATATTCCTTGCTAGGGAGCATCAAGCTTATGAATTTTTATGAAAGCACTTGCTTTTGTCCAGCTTTGTGGATGGTGTTTTAGGGTACAGCTTCCCATAGTTATCTTTCTACTTTCTTGTGTGCCTTCCCCTCCTCCCCGTTCCCCAAGCCTGCATCCCATTCTCTGTGGTAAGCTGGTCCTTAAAGCTGTCTGAAATGGATTTTAAAAAAACCAAAAAGATGTCCCTACTTTGTTTTTAAGTAGGTTATTTCTTCTTAGTGCTGAGCTGCTTTTTTGTTTTTGTTACTTTGTTTGACAGGCTGCTTGTAGATAGAACAGTTCTCCATAAGGGATTGAAATCATACATCAAATCTATTGTTTTATATGTAAGCCACTTGAGAACAATGAAAGCAGTTGCTGGAACCCAAATACCATTACAAATAGATTTATTGTAGTATGTTTTCTCCCACCTTTTTCTAGAAGTTATTACTTTAATCTTAAGAATTTATGTAAGTATGCTTGTAGCTTTTATATGCTTTATGCATTCACTTTTGAGACTTTTTAGCTATTTAGTGGCATGGTGTTTAAAACAAGTGTTATCAAGGAAATAATTTCAGCTTTACATCATTTTTTTTTATATTTCCCTCTGAATGCTACATATAAAATAGCCAGATGGTAATATAAAAGAGTTATAGTAAATGTCATGGAAACTTATCTTCACAATGCCCTTTAGCTTGGTGTGTTCATCTCAACCTGCAAACATCAAGAGGAGATAAAGATGTAATATCCCTTTGTCACAAAATTATATAAAAATTCAATGTCTTCAAATTTTAAATGCCTCTAAGAAAAAAACTTATTAGAAATAGATGCAATTAAAGTCATTCCAGCTTTTGTAAAAGAGCAGAAATGCTTTTAAACTGCTCTTTCCACCTCAACTAGAACAAAGCTATTTTGTATTGAAAATATTTCCCAAAACTACAGTTATGACAAGCTAGATCAGATGTTCCTAAGAGAATACAGGTTTTTCTGCCATTTTAATAGTAAGCCTAAATCAGATCTCAAAGGGCAGAAAGTTATTTACATATTATTGACCCAGAACTTAATACACTCAATAGACATCAAAATGAAACAACATATTTCATTTACAGCAATATCTTAAATGCTTTAGTCATCATACTGGGTGAACTAGAGTCTTGATAGTTTGTTTTTTTTTCTCGTGGTTTCAGGGGATGAAAGATTGCCAGTTGCTCTGGAAATATATTTGAGTTCACTGTGTTGATAGGTGAAAAAACTGCTGATTAGACAGCTTTTATAAAAAGTGTTGTGATTCCACAGCAGTTCTCACACTTTCCCAGTCCCTGTAGCCATATGTATTAAGATGGTGTCAAATGGAGTTGTTAGTGATCTTAATTTGTTTTATGTGAGTGATTGGATGAAATGTAAATGTAATATTGATAAAGCTGACAATGAAATGGAAATGTGGTGCTCTGGTTGAGTATTCAGCTGATGGCCAGAAATACTGACAAATGTAGGTTGTGAAGCCATGCTTATCCTTGTTAAGGACACAGGATTAATAAACCCCTCTGAGGTGACACCTACAAATAATGCTTACATAATTTCACATTTTAGCTTCCTACAGATGAACATGAAGAAATTAAAGTAAATATATCTGTGTAAAAAATAACAGTAATGAACAAATGAAGAAAAAAACCATGAAAACAAATTAAGGAGGCTAAAAAAGCCAAAATTGTAGCTGTGTTGAGCTAGTTTGGTAATCAAAATGTTGTGATTGAGCAGTGAGCAATTTCCTTCTGTCTAGGGCAGTCTTTTCTTAGTGAGACTGGCACAGAACTAATTGTTGAATTTCAGAAATGTATTTCATGGGGAGGGGGAAATGTGGATGTAGTCGTCGTGTAGCACTGTTAAAGTTTGCTGAAGTGATGTCAGCAGCATCTCAGTTTTGGAGTTAATAAAAACCCTCTTGAAATCTATGATAAATATTTTAGTTAACATTTGGAAGCAAGTGAAATACAGTTTCATTCCAACCTTGCAGCCAAATTTCACCACTTTTCCCTTAAACCTTTGTCTTTAAGCTTTCCACGACTCTTCTACCTTAAATATTATTCTTAAATATCTTCTACCTTAATATTGCTGATAAGATGTTATTTCTGTCTGCAGGTAATATCAGCCTATTTACAAAGTTCTTTGGAAGTCAGGAATGATAAAACCCCCAGTTTTGGGCCAGTGTCTTTACTGGTCAAGATGTGAAGGAGCAGCAGGTGTGAAATGCTCCTTCACTATTGGTTTTGTGCATGTTTTCTCTCAAGACCACCAAAACAGACACAAGGAAATTATAATAGATCTTTTAATGAAGGATGGGATTGCTGATGTCAGACCTTTGCATGGGTGTGAATCAATGGATTCCTGTTTAGTTAACCCTGACACAGTGTTTTAGGCATTAATCCTCTACAAGGAAGTTTCTGTGTGTGTCTCATTCTCCTGGGGAGTCTGTGGTTGTGTGATAAGTGTTTTATCCAATCTTACAGGAATTTTACTGAGTCTTTTTGGCTTTGCATTTTTAAAAGTTCCTTTTTATTTTTTTCCATAAGAAATAGCTATAGGCTGAGAAAAACAGCACATAAGCTTGTTGTGTAAAGAAAGAGAGTGATAATCTTTCCTGTTTTCTTCTTAATCCCCTAGAAAATAGTGGACATAGTACTTTGGAACCTCAGCTCACATTTGTTTTCAAATATATAACAGAATTTGAAATTTAGTTTTGACTTCCTGGTGAAAAACCTCAATTGGTTGCCCTGTGGCCGTAGAATATTCCTAAAAAATTGAAGATATAGCTGTAGAGGCAAAATGTAGAGCTTATTACTTTTTATAAATACAAAGAACAGTTTAAAAAAAAAGAAAAAGGAAGTCTGAAAGAATGATGCATGAGAAAAATGAGCACGGAAACAGCATTTTCTGTTTTGCTTTATTGCAAATATGAATAAATATGTATTCAAACTACCATTTCCTTTTAACTGGTCAAGAGATATATTTTACTTTTTCAAGAGAATTTGCATTGAGCACAGGTTTTCTTACTTAGCATGATCACTTTCATGGAAGCAGCTCTATTTCTGTCAGCATAGTGGTTCTTTCATTTAATTCTTTAAGTCTCTCCAGTTTCTCCTTTAGAGAGTTGCAGAACCCAACATCCTGCATCCATTGTCTCTTTATTGTGATGCATGCAAATAGAGCAGTTTTAACTTTCCAATCTAAAGTATAAAAAAATTGGATTGCACATTTGAAGTGGAATGAAAATGATGCATAGAGAAGTAGATAATTTTATAGGCTACTGTTCTGTTTTATGGAATGATAAATAATGATGTAAAGTATGTTTTCCTTTGCTTGTTTAAATTGCTCAGTGTACATAACTGAATTTAAAATAAATTCAGAAATGACTGCTCAGCCTTGCTGTAGTACTTGGAGAACTCCTTTATTCTTAGTGTCTTTTCTAATAAATAAGTTGCTTTGAATAGAGCTTCTTGCTTAGATCTTAAATTTCCTCTGGACTTTGGCAGATTGAAATTTAATCTGGACACTGTAGGGGTCTATACTGTCACTCTTTGCCTGCTGTTTCAAGTGACTGATTTCTCAACCTATCCCCCAGCCATTTTATGCAACTTCCTTTCAGGAGCCAGCCATGCTGTATGAACTGACAGACTAATTTCTTTATTTATATAAACGTGTACTTGGTCTGGCTGGGGATGGAATGAGGGTTCAGTGCAGGGTTTCTCTGGTTTGTGGCTGAAGCAGTGTTGATAGCACTCCAGTAATGTGGCTGTGGCTGACAGTGCTTGCACAGCACCAAGGCTCCCTCTCTTTGCAGACACAGGCTGGGAGTGGGCAGGGCATGGAAAGGGCCATAGCTGGGACTACACTTGAAAATTTAATCTGTCCCATCAATTGATCTGTAAATTCCTCCTTGATTTTGCACTTTGTTTCAGCATGTGGTGGTAGTTCAAATTAAATCTTTTTTAAAGTAATGTTGCTTTGCGAGTAATGCATCAGAAAAAATGAAAGGCAACTTCAGTGTTTTTATTTTTGTTTATGGAACTTGCCTTGTATTACTTTATTACTTTGCCTTCCTCTCTTTTTTCATTGTGGTGGCACAAGTTAGCACAAGTTGCTTTTTTTGTGGTTAGCAAACTCAAAATGGAGGTTATGGATCAACAGAGACTGTCAAGTGATTACTAAATAAACTAATTTCTTTTCACTTTTTGTGTTATTTTCAACTACCTTCTCATAAAATATAAACCTTTTGAAGTATTGAGAACTGGTGCTTGGATTAATTCTTTGATACTAGTATTGCCTAGCTGTTTTAAGGGCATTATTTGGTTTATCCATGTGTGTACACACACATATATATGATGGTGTTGTGATAGAGTAAATCAGCAGCAACCTTCTTTGGGCATTTCAAAACAACCCAACTCCCTTCACTGGCCACAGTGACTCTCTCAGAAGATCTTTTAACCCTTGTGACTTGCTGTTTGTGAGGTGCAAGCCTGAGTTAACAAGAATAAATGTATGTGGCTGAGAAACAGTTTCAGTTGTTCCAGAGATCTGAGTGCTTGACTGTGTAGATGTGGCCTAAATGTCTTGGTTTTCACTTTCTTTCATTTGCTCTTAGACAGTGTGTCACACTTGGTTATAATTTTTAAAGCTTCAGCTGTGGGAGAGTGGTACTGGTGTGAGAATGATGTCACAGCATGAAAAGCCCAGAGAGGCTTTTCCAGTCATTACTCATTTAAGTGCATCTCACAGGCAGAGATATAGACTGGGTGACCTCATATGTCTCCTTTGCCTCTGCCTCCTGTGACTCTGTGAGTGATGGGGCAGCACAGGAGATCAACAAGGGTTTATTGGCAGCTGCAGAAAGACAAGGCTCTGAACATACCTGCACATCCTGGATGGGGTGTACAGGGGCATGTGGCATTTCCCTGTAGACATCACTCTGGAACACTGTGACATTACTTATTCCCCTCCTCCTGCTGGCTCCCCAGGAAAATATGACTTTGACTATTGAAGCTGATACCTCTTAGTTACTCAGATGATCAGTTTACATTGCACTCCTAAAGCAAAAACAGTGTGTTAGCACGTGTGAGAGCTGATACAGAACACTTTTACATTGTCTCTCACCTCTTAGGACGTTTGGAGAAGAAGCCTAAACTCTCCCACCCCCCACATTTCAAATTTTATAGGCATTATACGTTAAAATAAGATCTGCCCAGATTTGATATTCAATCAGAACTGGGCTAGGAACTTGACACCTGTTAAACTAAAATTCTACAGTTGCTCTATATTTTGAATTACATGCCAAGAAGTTTTAGCTAAGACATATGATCCATCCAGAGCTTTCAAAGGAACCTAGAGTAGTTGGACTTATTAATGTATAATTGGAAATCTGGCTAGCAACTGTGATTATTCCTAAAAATATATCATAGTAAAGAAAATAAGTACTTTAACTCTCCAAAATGCTATTACATTATTTTCTTGGAAATAATAATTATTTAATTCTTAAAAAAAAACACATGTTGAAACTCAGAAGAATTTGGGCATGCTAAGGGAGAGAGCCTTTTTGAATGCCAGTGGTCAATTCATTGGCAAATTCTCTTTAGCCTTTTTTGAATGCCATTGGTAAATTAAAAAACTTTTTGAAGTGTATAAAATGGTCTAGATATAACAGCAGCATACAAATAACCCTTGTAACTCTAGATTACCTTATTTGTTGAAAATGTTGATACTTATGCTTCTCAAAAAATAGAGTTTCAGTTCTTTGGGAATGGAGCTTGAAGCCAAGTTTTCCTTTTTGACTTGGGAGGTGTGCAGTTGATGGATAAAGTTTAGATATTGTTGAGATGGCAAATATTTGATGGAAGTGAAAGTAGAAGCCTGAACAAGTTTGTTCTCACAGAGGAAGATGAGGGGTTTTAGCAGAAAATGTGGAATGCCTTCTGTGCATGATCTCACCTTAATTTTTGAGCATGCTCAATTTTCAGGTCATCAAGCAGTTTATTAAAAGGGGCTTTCTCTGCTGACATAAGGGTATCAGTTTTGGATGTGTTGCAGTAAGTTAGGGAGAAAAAATTAAGTAATATAGGATGTCTTTTGTCTCCAGCTTATTTTCGTAGACATTGCAGTGAAGCATACAAAAAAAAAGCTTTGCAGTAAAGGATGGATGAGAGGATAGCATGGTATGGAGAAAAAGGCATGGACAGGAAACTTCTTTGTATATTAGTGCTGATTTGAGAGGATAAGAATACCTTTACCTAAAATTTAAAATTAAGTTAAAAAAACTCTACTAGAACAGTTGTATTCATCTAATAAATAAGTTGTATATCAGTATGGAAAGAGTAAAGAATTTCTATGTACATTTCAGGGATATGGAATATTGAATCCATAGCAACAAAGAAGTTTTTATGCTCATTTGTCAGTAACAACAAAATATTTACATACTGTGTTGTCTTGTTAGAAGATGTGGGACATTACTTATGGACTTGTGCACTTATGACATTATAAGCTGGAGAAAAAGTTCTTTATCTTACTATGGTGCTTGTTCATGTGTTGCAGAGTTTTTATTTTAAGTTTTAACATTTTCTCTACTTTGCTATATATCTTACTTTATTAGAATAGTTGAATACATTGAGCAGGTGATGAAAGGAAATAGACTGGGAAAACTACTTCTTTTGTTTGAAAAAAATAATTTTAAATCTCTACAAATCTCTACTTAACAAAAGAAAAGGCAAGATAACTCAAATTTAAGTGTATATTTAAATTGTCCTTATTAAATCTGACTTGAAAATGGACTAAGCAATAATGGTGCTGGACTATTGTGTTTATCAACTTTATTGCAGAGCTGTTGATTCAGAAATCATAGTCATTTATAGAGGATAGCAGGTATCTGTAGTAATTTGTGGAGAGTAACTGGGAATGCTCATTAGCTCATTTAAAAGGAAAAAAGCTAGTCTAATTTGCTTTAAATTTAAAAGCCATCACAATTTTTTTAAAATCTGAAATGTGTCTGTCTAAAATGTAGCCATTTGAAGGAAGGATAAGGCCTGTCAAGCTCCTTCTCCTGTGTTAGTGCTGCCTCTGCTTTGTTTGACATCTCTAAACAACTCTTTAAAAATGTCGATTTTGGCATGCTCCACAAAGGAGGACTGAAGGGTGTTGTTTAAGTTATTTGGGCCTTCTCTGTTTTTCTTTCTGTGGCACAAAAATGGGCATTTTTTTTTTCTATGCCTTTCCCCCCAACAAATGTGTGTTTTAGCCTCAAATGACCCTGGCATCTTAACATGTCAGAGTGTTAATAAAGCACCGAGGCTGTCATAATGTGGGGTTAAATAAAGTCTTCATGAGCTGTCTATTAAGCTGATTTTTTGTTTGTCACTTTCTGTAGTTTCTTTATGGATGCAGCTTGTCTCGGTTTGTGGGCAGCCAAGCAAACGGGCTTTGTCTTTGTTCACTGCTCTGTTTAATTCTCCCCCTCATTCATTAATCATCCCTTTGACTATTTATACCAGTGGCAAGTATAGCTAACACACTTAACGTTTTCCTTTGTCTCAGTGGCACTCTTTGTGCAGGCCAGAGGAGGGCTAATTATTAACTGTAAAGTGACATTAAAAACCCGTAGATAAGCATACAAATGCTGCATCCACTGAAATGCAGAGTTGTTTTTTGGTTGGGTTTTTTTTTTAACATTCAAGTGCTTGTGGCCAAATGAGTTTTACTTGCTGTGTATAGTTGGGAGTTCACAGTAGCACTGCCAGTGTCTAGATAATTAATGAAGAAGCTCTGTTAAACCCAGAGAGTCTGCCAGTGTCAGGTTTTTTAGTTTCATCTCTGCACAGCTTAGTTGGGTGTTTTGTACCTTATCAGGCAGAAGCAGGGATTTAAATTGCTGCTATTTACTTGGAGGCAGTTCCTCTTCTCTTTAAAGGTCCCATTCCTGTGTTTATTAGTATTCTGTATACACAAGTCTTGGAATGCGTTTTTTGTTTTGACTTCTTATGATGGGAAAGATTTTAGCATTTTCTTTCCGGCTTCCCTCTATGAGGTTGTCTTGAAATTAAAACTTTGGGCTTTTTTGAAACACTGACAGTGATCACACCTTTCTTACTTACTCAAAGTCTTTCTGACCCTCTTCCTTGTCACTCATGATTTCATGATATCAGCACAACAATTATTCTGGAAACACTTCTTTGAAAAGATAATGTTTAGAAAAGCTTTATGCTCTAGCTCTTTGGAGGAAATCTAGACGTCACAGGATATATTGGTTTTTTTACTGTAGTGTCTGCCTCCTTCCATTCCTTGCTGTAGGTTTGAAACCAGATTTTTTGTTTTTCTGTGCCTTGAAAATAAAGTGCTGCTCTGTGAGGTGGGTTCAGAGAGATTACTGCAGGATTTAAGTAGTGTTGCAATCAGCTGCTAACTTGTAAGTATAAGTGATTTTCCTGTGACTGATGTTGCAACCAGAGGCATGTGTTCATAATTCATAATCATGAACATAGCACATAGATGAGGCCTGAAGCTGGAGTTGCAGCTTCATCCTTCCAGTGGGTGAAACAGTTTGGTCCATCAGGGATCCACTGAACAATTTGAGCATTTCTGGCTCATGTCACAGCTGACATTTTTCTGGCTCTCAGCATGACCAAAAATCCTTCTGAGTTTAACATAAAGCATACTATCCACTGAGATAGGTCTTTGATAACAGAGCTAGGAAGAGGTTATGCTCTATTATTCAGGCCTATGTATAAGTGAATAAGCTTATTACTTCACTCTATTGTTATTGCCAAATGGAATGTCTTTCAAAAAATTTCGAGCAAGCGATAGCGTTGTGAGGGGATCACGGGCAGTCTGCTTTTAGCTGCCTTAGGCAGACTGCAGCTCCAGCTAAAGCACCAGATCAATAGGTACAGATTGCTTTCTGCTTGTCTCAGTCAGGAAATTGGTATGTTGATTACAGAGAATCCTTACTTGAGATGAAACTGAGAGCGGTGGGAAAATCTTGTTTAAAGAAAGTGTGGTGATACAGTAGACTGTGTTGCATTAATTCCTTTGTATTTGATTTTTGTGCTGTGTAACTGAATAGGTTTTTAACATTTAGAAATGAACCACTTCATAATGTTGTGGGGTTTTTTGGTTTTTGTTTTTAAGAACAAAGATAACTTTGGTAGCTCACTCTGTTTTCTTTTTTTCTCATGCATTAGATACAGCTCTCATATTCTGTTTAAGAAGTCAGTGTGAATGAGTTTTGCCATGGTATTACAGAAGAATATTTACTTTTCCAGAGTAAACTTCAAGTACTTTAATTCTTATTGTTTTGCCAGACTGAATGTTCATATATTTCATGACTATATTTTGTAGCAAGGCCTTGAAAATATGAATTCTTATTAAATATGAATGCTTTCCTGGCATGATGGACCAAATTAGTCTTCAGGTAGATAAGTCTCTCTCTTGCTACAAGAAAGCAAAGTTCATTGACTTTTCATTAAGGTTTTGAGTGTGTAGTTTATACAAGACTGGGCCTTTCTTTCAGGTAGACTGTCAGCAGCCCAGTAACAAAAATCAGGTTGGTAACTTTGATATTTTAATATGCTAAAAGTAAGAGATAAAATCTCTGCAGAAAGAGACGTAAGTACAATTAATTCATCAAACCCGAACAAAAAAGTCTGCAGTTCCTCAGCCTATGGCATGCACAGGCAATCTCTTAGATGAGATCACACCAGCTTTGTGCTACTTGGCTCATTAACAGACACCCCTTACTTTTAGCAAGGTAGCAGTTTGAAATAATGCTACAATTTCTTTTTTTTTCTGGAAGATGTTTGTTGATAATAATCTTATGGAAATATGCAGAATTGTAGAAGCAAGAAAACACTGTGAATTGCTGCTGGACTTCTGGCATCAGAAGATGCTGGGATTTGGTTGTAGGAATGTGGAGATGGTCAAATGCAGATCTGATCTTCTCAGATGGAGGAAAGCTGTAATGATATAATAGATGAAAATGACCGTAATCATGGAGTTGAAGGAGCAGTATGTGATACAGAGTTTTTTTCCTGTGACATTGTTCTGTTCTACTGACATCTCTGCAAGTTTGCTTTTTAGTTGAAGAAGATGAAGTCTGTATTCAAAGATTTATTGTGTTTATTCATTTAAATGTGCCATGCAGTTATAGATCCCTTCATTTCTTGTATACTTCACTTTCTTAGTTGTGTTTATTGCATCAACACCACTACACAATATTGGCATTTCTGTGCACTAAAAAAAGCTGTCTTAAGGGAGAGATGAGTCCATAACTCAAGTTACATCACACTGAATACTCAGTGCTACGGTGAATAAATTTTTTTTAAAATGCAATCATTCTAATATGTCACCTTTTTCCCGAAGTGTTTCTCTCACAGAGAACATTCTTCATGTTAAAATTATTTATGATGTGTTTTTGAAAAATAAATAACAATGATTTACACAATGTCAGCAGATGCACCCTGGACATCCCCTGGTGTAATCAAGAGTGTCGACTCTTGTGACCCAAGGGTGACAGTTTTGATCAGCTTTGCTTTACAGTTCTCTCATCCTATGGAAGTGTGAGGCAACACTTATGATTACCCAAGAGCCACCAGCTTACAGCTACATGCACACACATGTACAGGCAGGGTATTTAAAATAATTGCAAAGTGCCATGATTAGGAGTTCCACAGATTTTTGTCAGAGGTTTATACTAATTTTTCATTGGAGTGGTGTATTTTATGTCTGACTCAAAATCTCCAGATGGTCTGGTGTTCAGGAACTGTGTTGGAAAGCTGGGGGAATTGTTTCCAATTCACATTTCTGCCTTTGACCTGCTATGTAGCCTTGGGCAAATAATTTAATCGCTGTCTACCTTTCCCCTTCTCTTTTTTTTTTCTTGTCTGCTCAGTTCATAACTTTCAAAACTGTTTTTTAATCCTTAATATGAGTGAACAATTAATTTATATAAAATATTATATCTTCTCAGTTGCAATACTATAAATATTGCTGAGGGTTGATAAATTTAAATAGTTGTAGAACCATTCTTTTCTGTAAATATTTTTTGTACTACTTTCAGAGAGTACAATGAAAAACTTAAATTTTCTTTGATGCTTTGTTACTAAAAAGGTATAGTTAAAAGCTTTTGTGTCTTAAAGACACTAGACTGGACTGGATTATCAAGGAAATGGAGTTTCAGTCTTGAGAAACTGTTGACATAGAAACACACACACTAATGTAAGATAAGGGGGAAAAAGCAAGGAAAATAAAGACACTTCTCAAATGTTTGATTCCAAAAAGAGAGTATGTATGAGAAGATTACCAGGAGGAATATAAAAGAAAGATTGTGTCCAAGTGTTATGTATCTCCACTTAAATGAATAAACAATGAGAACACCGGGGAAATTATGGTTTTTTTTTTTTTTTTTTCTTTGAAAAGTGTTTTTCTCTTCTGGTTCTTACTGAGTATAACCCTACTTTATAAGGTAGGCAGATCCTAAGCACTGAGTAATTGCAGGACTGTTTTCCTTCTCTGTATAATATAACTTTTATTTATTCATTTATTTATTTATTTATTTATTTATTTTAAGTTAAGCCACTTTTAAAATTTGCAGAAGTGTACAGAGTGAATTATGTCTTAGCACAAAATTGCCATCTGGGAATTTATGTCTTTTCTACAAAATTAAGTCTTCACTTCTTTATAGGCCTTCAAAGTTCAGAGCCACACAGCCTCTTACCATTGCCTTTATAGTATTTTTATTTGTTGGGCTGTTTATCCCAATCCTCTTCCAAAACAGTAGGAATGGGATTGAGTATATGACAGATTAGCAGGTCACCATTTATGTCCACATTGGGACAAGGAAGAAATAAAGAAGCAAGAAATCTAACTAGAAAGTAATTTCAGCTTTAAGATTTCTTATTTGTTGAGTTGAGGTCACAGTGCATGCCTTTTCAAAAATTGGGAAAGGGTGAGAGGACTAGATTTTTTCACTTGTCACGATTATAGTTATTGATTTCTGCTAATTGTATATGGATGCTCTTGACTTTAATTTAAAATCTTGAGTCTTGAAAAGATTAAGTCCAGAAAGCAATTACATAACTGTCCTTGAGTTTCATTTTCTATGTTTAGTCCTGGCAATATTCTCTGTTGTTGGATAGTAATCTTTCCAGTTTTTTAAGGGTCATCATCTAGAAGGAGTCTCTGCAAGTCACTCATCTGAGTTCAAGGAGGAATAACCTAGGCATTAGCATTCTCTAGTTTATGGTAATTATGTTTTCATTCTATTATTTTGTTCATGTTTAGGACAAGTGCTCAAATGAGATTGTTGATAGAGGAGTAAAACTGGAACCTTGCTGACTGGTCCCTGATGTACATATCAAGGACTGTTAATTGTGCATACATGGCAGGTAGATCTATGTCTCCTTGTAATACTGTCAAAGAAAGATAACTGTAGCTTTATGTTTAATATGTATTATGTGGGTTGGGTTGCTTGTTGATGGGATGGATATTAGAATTTTTAATTCCATATGTTAAGTCAGAGAAGTGAGCTGTTTAATTCTATTGTCTCATTGGTCATTTTTGAGTGCTGCAAATTTAAGAAATCTGAAGAAAATGTGTCTGCCTGTGCAAAAGTAAAAATACAGCAATAATATTACTAGTTAATTTTACTGTAAAGTTCCAATATGTGGATCTGGATTTAATAATGAAACATTATTGATTTTAAAACTTATTAAATGAAAGGGACTTTCTAGAGCTGAAGACAGTTTCCTGTTTTGGAGAAGCTTATGGTTAGGAGAGAAGAAAAGTGCTATGGATCAGGTAGGTCTGAAAAGATCTGACTATAGTACTTAGTAATTGTAGAAAGAAAAAGGGGAAAATGTATTAAGTGTGTGGAGCTGCATAGCCCAATAATCCAGTTTTTAGAAGGTTTTAAGTGAGTTAAGATTACATCTGGTATTTTTCAGAAAAAATTATTGGATTAATTGCTTGATTTCTGTCAGTTTGCAAAGCAAAGGGAAAATGCACAGATCATAGGTATGGAGCTCGGGGCAGATGAGGACTGCAGCCCATGACACGTTTGGCTTTCTGGGCTGTGCACGTGGCCTGCTCATGGCCAGCCTCTCATGCAGCAGCTCTCCAAAATCCTGCTTGGCAGGGCCACTCTCATTCTGCTGTTAATTCAGCCTTCTCCTTCTCCATTGTTACCAGTTTGCCAATATTGTTTATCTTCTTTGACCTTCCTTTTCTGGTTAACATATCTGTAGAAGCCCTTTCATTCTTTGCATTCCTTGCCCAGTTCAGTTCCAGCTTCACCTGTCCCTACACGACTGAACATTGTCCCTTTTCCCTTCCCAGGGGTTCCTGTTTGTTCCCACTCTCTGTGCATTTGCTTCTTTCCCTTTGGTTTGACCAGCAGCTCCTTACTCAGCCATGCCTGTCTCTTGCCTTCCTTGCCCGATTTCTTGCACCTGGGGATTGCCAGCTCTTGCACTCTCTGCAACACATCCTTAATCTGCCAGCTCCGTTCCACTTGTTCTTTCCAGAGGGCAAGTCCTACTGACAATCTCCTTGAAGAGCTAGAAGTTTTTTCTCTTCTAGAGCTCAGAGGCATAACTTCACTCCTTGCTTGACCCACATCCCTCAGGACAGCAGACTCCACAGCTCCAGGCACTCCACTGAGCCAGCCTGCCTGCAGTCCCGAGCTCCCTGAGGAGCTCACTGCCTTGGTTAGCAGCAGATGCAGTATTTATTGCATCCCCTGTGCTGGGGCTGGCTCTTACCTGCCTCATCTGCACCTTCTGAGTGCCTCCAGCCATGGTGATTCCAGCGCTTCCCTGGGCAGCCTGTCCAAATGCTTGGCAACTCTTTCAGCAAGAATTGCTCCTAATAGTCAATCTGAAACTTTCCTGGTGCAACTTGAGGCCATTTCTCTTGTACTGTCCCCTGTTATGTGGGACAAGAGACTGACCCTCACCTTGCTCCAGCCTCCCTTTAGGGAGCTGTAGGGAGTGATAAGGTCCCTGCTGAGCCTCCTTTTCCCCAAGCTAAATGCCCCCAGCTCCCTCAGCCTGACAGGGCTCGTGTGTATGGTGTGTCATTGCTGGTTGGGCATCACTGTGTGCTGCCTTCCACGGCTACAGAAGTACTTTATCATCTCCTAACCATTTCTGTATTTTTTCTTTTCCTGTAAGGTGGCTATGGAACATCTTCAGTTGAAATCATCCTTGATTGTAAAAATGAATGGCATTTTTAAAATAGAGAAATAAATTACTTTGACATTACATCATATCTGGCTTTCCAGTTTTGCTGCTTAATCACTTGTCCTCACACTGAGGTAGAGAAGGGGAAATTAAAAGCAATTTTTATACCCCATCTCTGTATTTTATCATTGCAGGGGATAGCAGAGGTTTGCAATTGTAGAGAAAAGGACTGGTCACTAATAATTTGTTACCAAAAGCATGGTGAGAAATATCATTGCATAGCAGCCAGCAGATTTCACCTGGTGTGTGTTTTCACAAAGCCCAAAAGACACATCTTTAAGGGAGGATGCTGTTAGCCAGTGCAGGCTGAACATCTTCACCAGCAGTGTGAATGGAGGCCTGTGCTGTAATTGAGACACATGTGGCTGTGTCAGCAGGTGATGGCAGACAGACACACCTGAATGACAGTGTGACAGGGAGCAGAGACAGGGGCCCCATCCAGCCACTCTTACTGCCGGAGTGATGAGCGCACGGGAACACAGCCTGTGAATTATCAGCAGCCCAGGAGCAGATGAGGCTTAGGGAGGGCTGCCAGACAGTTTGCAATGTGCTACACATTTCTTTCAGCAGTTACTATTTTGCTATGCATAGCCCCTTGCTATTAAGCAGACAGAACAGCTCATATCCTGTGGACGGATGATAGATATGTCATATCACTGAAAAATTGTTTGTCTTCCACAGGTGTATGGGATGCCTTTTAAAGCAGACAGAGCACATGACACTTTTCAACACTCTTTTCGATACTGATTTGGCATTCAGGGTCTATCAAAGGAGAAATCTTTCACATGCAATTATGACAGAAAATAAAGGTGATGAAGTGTTGTATACAAAGAATGGAGAGAGATCAAAGGGCTGTAATGAAAACTGATTACAATAAAAGAGCTGCTTCAACCCTGAGAACTCCACAGAACTGCTTGGGGCATGACAACACACACACACTTGCATGCACAAAGGAGAAGCTGTAGATAAAACCACAGACACTAATTCATAGGAATAAATGAGAAAAACTATATAGCTGCTTGCTTGGATATCACAAGGCACATTAAGACACTGAAGTGGTGTAAAGTGACCATTCTAACAGGGGAGAGTCTGATTGGATGCTTTTGTAAAACTTTCTTTACTGTAGTACCAAAGTTTTGTGAATTTATAACTTCTGATAAGATTGTAGGATAGATGACTGTTTTCAATTCTTCTATTGTTTTCTTGATTAATCTCCTGGGGATTGCACACAGAATAAGTCACTCATTCAGGTTTAAATATTAGCAAGGACACTGTTTAGTACTGTTAGTTGCATAGAAATGAAGAAATTAATCAAGTTTACTCATCTATCCTTTTGACTCCTGTTCTGATTTAAAGCCTATTCAAATGACTTTACATTGACTTCACTATGTCTTTCCCAAATTCCTGAGCTGAGTTTTGAAGCCATTCATTGGCCAGTTTCAGTTAAGTGCCAAGCAATTTTGTTTCCTTACAAATTTAGAGACCATTATGCTAAGTACCTTTCACATGTTTCAAAAAGCCTCGTGTGATTGAGTGCAAACCAGAATTATTTATTTACTTGTTTTTAATACTTGTGTTCTTTAATAACTTGCCAATGTCTTTGTACTGAAAGACCTATCATTTTACTCAAGGTAAAGAATTGACAGTCTTTGCAGCTGTGTTGTTTTGAATTTTTATGTTCTGCCAAGATTCCTTATAAATAGTGAGTTTAGCTTCAAACCCAGAAGGAAGAAATACTTTAGGAAACTCTGCAGAGCTTGCTTTTTTTCCACTTATATTCTGAATGAACGATTTTATTTTTAGTCCCAAAGCAGAGAGTGTTACCTGGAGCAACATTGACTCAAACCACTTATTTTTGCTAACAGTTTTAAAAGTGATTTAGCTCCTTGACTTGTGCGAAACAAGAACATTTCATTGTTTGAAAACTCAGCTACAAAACCAGAAATGTTACCCACAGCGCTGATGAAATTTCAACTAAATCCAGAAAAGCAGCTTACCAGTTCTAATATCTTTCCAAGGACTGGCTTTTCTTCTCAAAAGTCTGTTCTGTCTCTGTGAACATAAGACATACTACCACTTAGAGCAATGTATTTTGCCCACAAGTTAGTATTTAAAAACACTGTCTAACATAATAAGCAAAATTGCTTTCTCTTATGTCATTCAAAAGGGCTTTGTAAGGGCTATGGTGCTTCCCAGAATGAACATCCAAAATGTATTTAGAAATGTTCTTCTGTAAAGTGCTAGGAGACCTGACAATATTTCTGCTGCAATAAACACCTATTAGTGTGTTCTAATGAATGTTGGCCATATCAGAATAGTTTTTTTTCCCCTCCCACAGTTTATTTCCTGCTGTGAAATAGAACTGTTAGAATATCAGATTTAAACTCTGCTTTCTGTGGTTTCTCTCCTTCTCTCTCAGGCAGTGTTCCTTTCTTGGTATCACTGTCAAAGCCAAGAAAACCTCACTCTAGAAAGGTCAATTTTCAGAGAGGTGACCCTTGATAGTATGAGTGTCCTATTTAAAAAGTGATGGCAATAACAAGCCCATCCCCACAAGCCAGAAGACTTTGTAATTCCTTCTTTTTGCTCTCAAGTTATTCCAGATAGAAGGATTGTAAGGAGAATCCTTCTTTTTGTGTTACTTGAATGACTTTCCCTGCCTGATGGTGCTTACAGTCATCGTGTGTCATAAGCCCACATTCTCCTCTGGCTGTGCAGAATTTGTGTCTGTTGCATCAGGCATTTTGAGTTGTACTTTTGTATGTTTTTGGCAGAGCTTTCAACACCATTCAAACACATGCTCTTAATTTCAGATAATGAAAATAATAGCAAATGGACCTGGCTGCCTGGGAGGAGTATGAAGGCATTTCATTTGTTACAGTGATCACTCTTTTAAGGATAGTTATTCAAAATCACCAAAACCATGGCAACAGCTTATCTTCCACAGCAAAGATGCAGTAGGCTTGCATTATCTTAATTTTTGTTGCCCTTTTCATGACCATGATACTAGTACTCCAAACTGAATACCACGTGTTTAATGAGAGATTTAAAGTACAGACTGACAGAAAGCAGAGCTAGTGCAGGTTTAGACAATTTGACATTCTCAAACCTCCTGAGAGCCATTTCTGAATATTTTTTAAAGCAGAAGTCTACTTATTTTGCATCTGAAAAAGACTTTCAAGAGAAATTTTATTGGTATAGCCTAAATCTTCAAATGCAGATGTTCAAGTTTTCAGGGTGAAATGAGTTGGAACAGATTTCTAAGAGTAATCAAAGAGTGTAAAGTACATCTACAGAAGTACTCATTAATATCAGGGGTGAGTGTGCATTCCTCTGTGTTTTAGCTACCTAAATCGTTCCTGATATTGTCAAATCTCTTGTTGATCTGAAAAAAGTCTAATTTCAAAAATTGCACAACACAATTTTGGAGAATCAACAGGTTCACAAAATAAGTTAATTCACATTTCTTGAACTTCTGTGGTTTAGCACAGTAGAAATGGCAATACTACCAAACATTTTAGTCCAAAGTGTTTTGTTTTTCATATATCTTTAAAAGATAGATTCTTTAGGTTATGAAAGAAGAATGCTGACTGTCTAATGTACTTCTTGAGAGGGAAATCTATTGATATTTTTTCATAATTGAATATATAGAAATATCACAATAAAAAGTAGAAAAAATTTTGTAAATTAATTGTGCTATTACTCACTCTTGTATGTTCCTAGCAAGTTATATACTTGCACTATAATGAGAATTCTTTTATAAAGAAGGCAAGGCAAAGATAATTTATTAATTGTTAGATCTCTGTCTACAGAGAAAAAACAATCTCCCTGAATATTCCATATCATGTAGTAATGGTTTGAAAATCAGTGAGTCATTTGTCAATATTTCTAAAGAGTTTATTCAGATCCATTCCAAAATTAATAGCTTACAATTTAATACATGTTGTTTAATCCTTGTATATACTGTCAGTAGCTTCAAAAATAACTTTGTGTGGTAAATGTGCTCAGAAAGTAATTTAATTAGATGTTTATTATATACTGAGTTTCACTTATATTAGTAGATTGAGAATAATGGTTGATTTTCTTGAATGGTAGTAGAGAGATGCAGTGAATAATTCTGTGCCTATTGTAACACATTAAGATGCTACTGTATAGTGTGGAGCTGCTAAATTAGATTTTAAATTATATCTATTTTCAGGTCTGGAGAGAGCAAAGGTACCTGAAAGCTTTCTCTTCAGCCTTCTTTTACAGTTGCACCTTTTTATTGGAAAGCAGGTGATCTGGGGACATCTGCACCATCTCTGTGCTGCCCTAGCACACTCATGTAGCCTCACCTGCTCAGTACAACTCTGTTCTCAATTTCTTGAAGTGGAAGCAACACACAATGTACCTACCACTGGGACTGGGGCCTTTGTAGGAAATGTAAACTTTCTGATAAATTTTATACTTATTACTGTGTTACAGTTCCTTAACAACCCATTTACATTTCTCTGATTAATTATTTTTAGTTAAAATGTTCTCTTTTTGTATGCTTATTTTTTGGCATAGGAAGACAAAAATATGAATCTTTCTTACTGTGAGAAAGTTAATACAGCTTTTACCCTCATCCTTTCAAAGTCATTAAAATGCATGTCTGGAGTTCACAAGCTGAGCATTCCTTTTGTTTTTCAGGAGCCTAATGTCTTTACTAATATTGGAAAAGGACTTTGATGGCAGAAGGAGAAATGGTTATTTATAAAGGCAAAGTATGACTGTCTTCCAAGTGTATTTATATTTATAGTGTTAGCTTTGTAATAACCTATGTTGTCAGCTTTTTAAGGTTTTATTTATTGTCTTCTGCAATTCCATATTGCATATATTTTGGATATGCCACTGTGTATTTGTAAGCAATTTAAAGTACCCTTGACCAGTACAAAATACTCAGAGAAAACATGGACTGTTCAGGTGCAGTGGACCAAAACTCTAGGAGGACTTGACTTTGAAAATATCAGTGTTCATCTGCTGAAGATAATGCCTTTTGTGAATGTTGGTAGAGATGCCAAGAATTCCTTCCCAGCCACAGGCCTGGAGTTGATTTGACTCTGCTGCTAAAGCAGCAGCCCAAGCCTTGCTGCAGTGGAGGGAAAGCAGGGTGTGCAAAGAGCAGAGGAGTCTGAGAACAGAGATCAAAGGATCCCCTGTGGCTGCTGCTCCTGGCTCCAGCTTCACCTTCCATTTAATTAAGAGTCAAATCACAGAGGCCTATATTTTAAAGTGCCTGCTAATTCCAATGAGTTATTTTTTTGCTACCTGATTTTGAGATATGTGAGGTTAGTTTTTCTGTCTTTGTGCATCTGCATCATATGTGAACTGCATGGAATTATGGATACTCAGTGCCCTTAAAAATAAAATAATATCTTACTTAACATCAGGCTAGGAATTGAACCTGTGGACTTGTGAATGTTAACATTAATTCTCTCTCTTCTCTGGGGCAATATGTTACTTAAACCACAAGACTAAGTTAATATCTATACATGAGTAGACAAAATGTTAAATTCAAAGATATAGATAAAAGAGTGAATGAATAATTATAAAAATAAACAATGTTTTTGCAATTCCTTTGTAATTTTTTTAAAGTGGGTAAAGGCCCTAGTACAGTTTCTATGAAAACTTAGGTTTTAATAGAAATATGTTTTTATGGATGCAGCTTACAAAACAATTTAACTTTGGAGAAAGTTACTGCTTGTCTTTGCAATCACAATTAGTTATGCTTTGAGAGAGTGGGTCTTTAAATTTGGTTTGGGTTTTTTTGTTGGTTTTTTTGTTTGTTTGTGGGGTTTTTGGTTTGGTTTGGGTTTTTGTTTTGTTTGTGGGTTTTTTTGGTTTTGTTTTTTTTTGTTGTTGTTGTTGTTGTTGTTGTTGTTTGTTTTGGGGGGTTTTTTTTGTTTGAGGTTTTTCTAAGAATAACCAATCCTAAAAATGCCAGACTTGTCTGGGTCTATATTATTGTATAATAGAATCACCATACACTATATTTACATATGTTTGCATCCTGCCTAATAACTTGAGGGCAAGTTAGTTCTGAGCTGTGCACTGTAGACAAGGTATGACACACTTAATTTTCATACTGAATTTTGCATTTAGTGTGATAAATACTATTGTCATTAATGAAAGATTAGACACAGAGAAAGGGAATGCAAGTCTATAAACACACCAAGTTGCTTTTCTTCTCTCTCTGCTTTGTAAGGGTTATTCCAGTAAGACCTCAGGGATACCTAGTTCCATAAACATCTGAATTACTGAGTCTTACAAAAGACTTACAAAAGTTAATTTTGATTAAAGTTGATTAAAGTTCTAAGCATTTCATAATTTTATGTGCTTAGTCTTCTCCTTCACCCTTAAAGGAAAAAAAAAGTTTACTGCTTCCTTATGGTCAGAAATACTAAAATATGTGCAGTCCAGCAATACCAATGACTCCTATGTTGTATTACATTAAAATGGAATTTATTGTCAGCTTCACAAAATACATTGTGTAATCTTACACTTTTGTAAGGCTTTTAAAATGACAATGACCATCTTAAAAATACCTTCAGATGAGGTGATATTTTTAAGACAGATCTATTTTATATTAGTATAAAGTACTGGTGTTGTCTCAGTTTCCATATCCAGGAGAAGTTTTATAAAGAAAAAATAATCTGTGTGAAGGTGTGAAATATTTTGTACTATACTGTTTTCATAGTGATTCAGATGGGCAGGAAAGGCTTCCAGCAGCAGTTGTCTTGAGCCACTTGAAAAGGTGTTACTAGATCTTCACTCCCATGTAACTCAGTCCAGATCTGCAGCAGGGATTCTTCTGGAAGTGCCCAGGCAGCTCAGTCCTTGT
Organism: Luscinia megarhynchos; assembly: GCA_034336665.1. Lineage (NCBI taxonomy): Eukaryota > Metazoa > Chordata > Aves > Passeriformes > Muscicapidae > Luscinia > Luscinia megarhynchos. The sequence goes on from CM067569.1 coordinate 22,368,664, forward strand.
ATTTATTATATTTTTTGTACCTGGTCCTGAGAGCATGGTATCCCTTGTGCTGCTTTTAGTGAGGGCCTTCATTCCTTTGGTTGAAATATCACTCCAAAAGGTTACTCACTTCCTGGACTAATTCTAAACAAGATTTTTTTTTCTTTGAAAATGATCTAGTGGCATTGGAGAACTCCACTGACAAATATCAAAACTGTGGAAACCTTGAAGTCTTGCAACGTGGAAAGAGAAGTGTAATAGCTTAGCTAAAGTACAGGTTACAGGAATTTCAGTCATCTCAGAAGTACTTAATTTTCAGAAGTGCAGCCCAACAGCACAGTTTAGTTTATTTCTGTCCTGGGTATTGCAATCTCCTTTTATAGGGAAACAAAGTAGTAGTTTTCACGTTTTGTCGCAGCATGGCTGATTCATTGAGGCATTAGAAGTGGTTAATGACTACCAAGATACCAACATTTTGTAGTTGGAATGCAGAAGTAAGCAGTCAGCAATTGGGACTCAAATGTTTTATTGCAACCTGTCTAGTTTAAATAGAATCACCTGTTTCTGTCAAGTGAACACCAAGTGTTTTATTTTCCACCAGTAGGGACCTCTTGGTCTGTACGGAAGTTGCTTTTCTGCATCAAGAGGGTACAAAAGAATTCTCAACTTTTACATGCAGTTGTCTACTGCATCCTTTTGGGGTTGAATTGCTGTAGTAAAAAGTTAAAGCACATTTGAAGAGCATCCTGGTAGAAGCTGTGCTGATCTCATTCATTCAAAAAAAAAAAAAAAAAACCGAAAAAGCAAACACAGACCTAGAAATAAAAATTAAAGATCTGTGTAGAGTATAGAGCTATTTTTTTGGCATAACTCTGTTAAGATTTGTACTTCTGAGTGACTGGGCTGAGCAAATAGCATGAGGTATGGTGGTAGGAACTTTGGCCACGGTGCACAGGACTCACAGCTGTTAACAATACAGCTTTGTAACAAATCTGCATAGGATAAGTGTATGTGTGATAGGTATCAGTGATATCATATGTACTTTGTAAAATTACTTTTTTCTTCTTAAGAAATCATTGTTGCCTTACATCCAAGGCTGTCCTGTGCTCAGACAGATAAAAATCTCTTTTTCTTCTCTACCAGAGGGGGAGATGAGAGTCACTGAGATTTCAGTCTAGGACTTGGTTGGTTGATTCTTCATTGTATAGGAGATAAAAAAGGCCTGATGCTTCCAAAGGACCTTTGTGGATAACCTCCCCACGTGGCTTCTGAAACATGCGTGTGTGTCCTGGGTTAATAATTTGACTAACTTTTTACCCTGCCCCCCTTGGCCATGAAGCTGTCTGCTCCCGGGGGAGGGGCCGCCTGGGCTCTGCTCTGCGGAATGGCCTTGGTTTGCCGCGGGCTTGGCTTGGGGGGGTGCTCGCACGGCTGCGCGCTGGGCTCTGGCTACTGCTGCTGCGGGTGGCTATCGCTGCTGTGGTGGTGGCTCGTGGCCTGGTTTGTGAGTTAGCTGTTTTTTGGAGTTTTTTTCTTGATTTTTTTTGACTTTATATTGCTTAAATTATTCGGTTTAGCTCGCTGCTGTTTAAGGCTTGCTAGCTATTTCGGCTGTTTTTTTTTTTTCTTTCTTTCCCTTTCTCCCTTTTCTCCCTCACTCCCGAGAATTTAGCACCAGCTCCAAAGGAACCCTGCGGCCTGCTGCTGGACACCGGCCAGAGAAGCATTTCGCCCTTCTAGTGAAGATTAAAGCGTCCAAGTTTTTCTCTCTCGGTGAAAACTTTTTTGTCACCTGGATCTGTGCTGGGAAGTGTTTCTCTTGTATGTGTTAATAAATAAGTTTTTTTCACTTTTCTCCCTGAGTGAAATTTTTTTTTTTCTTATTTCCTGAGAAGCTCTTCTAAGGGTTTTTTCCCTAAGTTTGTCCAAACTTAGACATTCATTATTTGGTGGCCCGTACGGGGAAGAAAAAAGTGGAAAAAACTTTAATAACATCTTGTTTTTAATTGGCCTGTATTAATATCAGTATGTTTTTTAAAGCCGTGATGTCTGTTAAATTGGAAGCCTGCCTGTATGTTTGCTCTTTAAAGTTTTTTAAGATCTTAATACCCCTGTGGTCTCTGGGCCTGTTCTCTTACTCAGAGATAGCCCCAGTGTTGTCTCTAGCACGTAGTTTTTTCATGAAAGGAGTATTAACCAAAATACTCATTAAGCTAGGCTTGGTTGTAATAATCTGCCATAAGTTTATAAAGGTGTTAAAATCCACTTCAGAAATGTACAAGTCGTGGTTTGTGTTGTGCACTCAATTCATTAGAGGAGAAGCAAGCAAAAAAAATTTTTTGCCTTTGTTTTCCTTCTTCTCCCCTGAATTATTTACATCTCTGTTAGAAAATGTTCAGCTCTCCCTGAGTGTAAAGGAAACCATCTTTCTGGTATTTAATTTAGTAAGTTTTTTCTATACTGTCTGCAGTTTATACAAAATAAAAGCTGAAATTTCTAGGAATGCAGGTGTTACAACCCCTGATTCGGTAGCAAAGCAGAGTGTGAAAAATTCTGAGTGGTGTAGCAAATGGGAGGAACTGGGCCAAATTCTAAAAAAGTTTTCTAAACCTATAATCTGGAATTTTTCATCTGAACAAATTCAAGACCCAGTCAAGATTGCAAAGTACTTAAAAGAAAAGTGTCAGGACAATTCTAAAAAAAAGAGAATCACTGCAGTGAGCTGGGCTCTGGCGTACGCTTATCGAACCCTGTTAAATAGTGTAGGACAACAAACAAAAAAAAGGGAACAGGGAAATAACGTAGCTACTATTCCAGTTACTCAGACTGCAGTTAACACCTCAGGCTCCAGGACAGGGGCAAAATTAGACAGCAAGCTTCAACCTATGGCTGTGGCTACCAGTACCAGGAGTAGAAAGTGCGCAAAAAAAACAGATCAGCCGGTAGAGGATAATAATAATAAAAATGCAGGAGAAAGACCTTCAACTCCCCCTAATATAAAATCCAGAGTTAAAGTGACTGATGAGAGATCAGAAACTAATAACTTTTCCCTGAAAGATCTTCGTAGTCTAAAAAAAGATTATACAAGGCAACCTGATAAATCCATAATTAGTTGGCTGGTCCGGCTTTGGGATGCGGCAGGTGAAGCAACCACCCTGGATGGCACGGAAGCGAGACATTTGGAATCCCTGTCTCAAAATCCAGTCATCAATCAAAGTATAATGAGGAGAGCTAGTCCTCAGAGCCTCTAGTCACGTGTATTGGACAGTGTGGCACAAAGATATCTCTGCGCTGATGACCTGTACATGCAGCAGACCAGATGGAAAACCATCAAGCAGAAAATCCAACGTTTGAGAGAGATGGCGGTGGCAGAAATTATTTTCTCAAATAATGTAACAACTAAAAATCCAGATCTAGTACCGTGCACACCAATTATGTAAAGAAAGCTTGTGAGGCTTAAACCATCTAAATATGCCTCAGCTCTTGCAATAATAAAACCAGAAAACACATATAAAACAGTGCTTGATATGGCAAAGAAGCTTCGGGCGTACGCTGATGCTGTGCATGGCCCAACGCATGCCAGAATTGCAGCCGTGAAAACACGTTTACAAAACTTGGAAAATAAGTTGAAAAAAAACCATAAAAAGCTGAAAAAGGAAATCAAGAAGAATCTCCTCCAAATCTCAGCTGTGCAAATCAGACGTCCTGGCAGTCAACGCAGACACTCCTCTGCTGAGGAGAGAAGGTACACCCCACGCGCGGAGTTATGGTTTTTCTTGCGTGACTGCAAAAAAAACATAAAAAAGTGAGATAGAAAGCCCACAGCTGTTCTAGCACAACGAGTGCGTAATTTAAAGGAAGACAAGGCTCAACAAAAAGGTTCCACCAGAAAAAGAGCAGCTCCAGTCGCCCGGAACCACAGTGCCACATATGAGGAGGATAATGACAACATGTCCGATCCACTTGAAGGAACTTCTAAAACCTATGCCCCCGTCAAAAAGAACAAACAGGCTTAGAGAAGCCCTGCCTCTAGCCAGGGTGAGGCCAAGAAAAACCGAGTGTTTTGAACCGTGTAAATTCAGTGGCCTGGCACATCGAAACCACAAAAGTATAAAGCTTTAGTGGACACTGAAGCACAGTGTACTATATTCCCATCAAGATGTGTCGGAGAAGAGACTGTTTCTATTGCTGGTGTAACAAGTAAATCACAAGACTTTACCATAGTAAAAGCGGAAATGAGTCTAACCGGCAGAGAGTAAAAGAGATACCCAATTGTAACTGGCCCAGAGGCCCCGTGTATTTTAGAAATAGATTTCCTTCAAAGCGGGTATTTTAAAGACCCAAAAGGCTTCAAGTGGGCATTTGATAGCGGCTGTGATGGCAGAAAGAATCCAGCAATTGAACACCCTGCCCGGACTATGTAAAAATCCAATTGCCGTGAAACTCCTGAGGGTAGAGGAGCAAAGGGTACCGATTGCCACTTCGATAGTACATCGTCGGCAATACAGAACCACTCAAGATGCTGTGATTCCGATCCATAAAATAATCCGAGAGCTAAAGTGCCAAGGGGTAGTAAGCAAAACCCACTCACCCTTCAACAGCCCCATCTGGCCTGTGCGCAAGTCTGACGAAAAATAGAGACTGACTGTAAACTACCGTGCATTAAATAAAGTCACCCCACCACTAAGTGCTGCCGTGCCGGACATGCTGAAGCTCCAGTACGAGCTGGAGTCCAAGGCAGCAAGGTGGTATGCCACCATTGACATTGCCAATGCATTTTTCTCCATTCCTTTGGCAGCAAAATGCAGGCCTCAGTTTGCTTTCACCTAAAGGGGCGTGCAGTACACCTGAAACCGACTGCCCCAGGGGTGGAAGCACAGCCCCACCATCTGCCATAAGCTAATCCAGGCTGCACTAGAAAAAAGTAAAGCTCCGGAACATTTGCAGTATATCGATAACATCATTGTGTGGAAAAACACAGCAAAAGAAGTGTTTAAAAAAAGAAAAAAAATTATCCGAATTCTCCTTGAAGCCAGTTTTGCCATCAAGAAGAATAAAGTTAAGAAACCTGCTCGTAAGATCCAGTTCCTAAAAGTGAAGTGGCAAGATAAAAGACGTCAAATTCCTACTAATGTTATTAATAAAATCACAGCTATGTCTCCACCTACTAACAAGAAAAAAACACAAGCTTTCTTGGGTGCTATAGGCTTTTAAAAAATGCACATCCCCGAGTACAGTCAGATTGTAAGCCCTCTTTACCAGGTTACTCAAAAGAAAAATAATTTTCATTGGAGCCCAAAACAACAACAAGCCTTCATCCAGATTAAACAAAAAATCGCCCATGCAGTAGCTCTTAGCCCCGTCAGGACAGGGCCAAATGTAAAAAATATGCTCTACTCTGCAGCTAGAAACCACGGTTTGTCTTAAAGTCTGTGGCAAAAAGTGCCTGGTAAAACCCGAGGCCGACCCCTGGGATTCTGGAGCAAAAGTTACAAAAAATCGAAAGGCAATTATACCCCGACAGAAAAAAAAAAATCTTGGCTGCTTATAAGGGAGTCCAAGCTGCTTCAAAGATAATTGGCACAGAAGCACAACTCTTTCTGGCACCCCGGTTGCCAGTGCTGAAGTAAATGTTCAGTAAAAAGGTTCCTTCCACCCACCATGCCACCAGTGCCACATAGAGCAAGTAAATAACCCTCATTACGCAGCGCGCCCGGATCGAAAAATTAAATCGCCCAGAGATCTTAAAAATAATTACCAACTGGCCAGAGGGAGAAAGTTTTGGTGTGACAGAAAAAAAACAAAAACCAGTGACCCGGGCTGAAGAAGCACCACCTTACAACCAGCTACCGGCAGAGGAAATTCGCTATGCCCTGTTCACCAACGGTTCCTGTCGCATTGTAAAAACAAATCAAAAATGAAAAGCAACTGTATAAAGCCCTACACGACAGGTTGCAGAAGCTACTAAAAAAAAAAGAAGGTCTAGTCAATTCGCTAAACTCAAAGCTGTCCAACTAGCTTTAAATATTGCCAAAAAAAAAAGGTGGCCAAAGCTCTATCTTTACACTAATTCCTAAATGGTAGCCAACGCTTTGTAAAAATGGCTGCAAAAATAAAAAAAGACAAACTAACAGCGCAGAAAAAGACCAATCTGAGCTGCTAAAAAGTAAAAAAACATAGCTACTCAGTTAAACAAGCTACCCGTAAAAGTTCGCCATGTGAACGCCCATGTCCCCAGAAGTAGAGCTAATAAAAAACAGCAAAATAACCATAAAGTAAATCAAGCAGCAAAAATAGGGGGGTTAAAAATAAATTTAAATTAAAAACATAAGAAAAAGTTGTTCCTGGCTCAATAGGCCCATAATGCCTCAAGCCATCAGGGGAGGGATGCCACCTATAAGTAGGCACAAGACCGAAGGGTAAATCTTACCATGAACAGCATTACTCAAGTTATTCATAATTGTAACACTTGCGCTGCCATCAAGCAGGCTAAGCAAGTAAAGCCCCTCTGGTATAAAAAACAGTAGTCCAAGTACCAGTATAAAAAAGTTTGGCAAATTAATTACATCGCACTGCCTCAGACCCGCCAAAGCAAACGTTATGTGCTAACCATGGTAAAAGCCACCACCGAATGGTTGAAAACCTACCCTGTATCTCACGCTACTGCCCGCAACACCATCCTGGGCCTAGAAAAACAGGTCCTTTAGAAGCATAGTACCCCTGAGAAAATCAAGTCAAACAATAAAACTCATTTTAAAAATAACCTTGTCAACACCTGGGCTAGGGAACACGGTATTAAGTAGGTGTACCACATCCCTTACCATGCACCAGCTGCAAGTAAAGTAGAAAAGTACAATAAATTGTTAAAGACCACCTTAAAAGCATTAAGTGGGAAATCCTTTAAAAATTAAAAGCAGCATTTGGCAAAGGCCACTTAGTTAGTCAACACTCAAAGTTCCACCAACCGAGCAGGTCCTGCCCAATCTGAGTGCCTTAATACAGTAAATAAAAACAAAGTCCCAGCGGCCCATGTCAGAGAATTGCTAAAAAAAACAATATAAATTAATCCTGCCTCAAGCACAGGCAAACCCATTCGGGGGATTGCCTTTGCTCAAAAACCTGAATGTACTTAGTAAATAATGCAAAAAAATAAAACAACCCGCTGTGTACCTCAAAAAATCTAACTGTAAAATAAAACAAAAAAAATATGTAAATGTTAAAAGTTTAAGCAAGTCAAAAAAAGTGTTCATATTGTGTTTAATAAGTGTATATCCCAATCGTGTGTCAATAATCACGATATAAAATAAGAAGTAAAATGTCCTGGGTTAATAATTTGACTAACTCCTTACCCTGCCCCCCTTGGCCATGAAGCTGTCTGCTCCCGGGGGAGGGGCCGCCTGGGCTCTGCTCTGCGGAATGGCCTTGGTTTGCCGCGGGCTTGGCTTGGGGGGTGCTCGCACGGCTGCGCGCTGGGCTCTGGCTACTGCTGCTGCGGGTGGCTATCGCTGCTGTGGTGGTGGCTCGTGGCCTGGTTTGTGAGTTAGCTGTTTTTTTGGAGTTTTTTTCTTGATTTTTTTGACTTTTATATTGCTTAAATTATTCGGTTTAGCTCGCTGCTGTTTAAGGCTTGCTAGCTATTCCGGCTGTTTTTTTTCTTTCTCTCTCTCCCCCTCTCCCTTCTCCCCCTCACCCCCGAGAATTCAGCACCAGCTCCAAAGGAACCCTGCGGCCTGCTGCTGGACACCGGCCAGAGAAGCATTTCGCCCTTCTAGTGAAGATCAAAGCGTCCAAGTTTCTCTCTCTCGGTGAAAACTTTTTTGTCACCTGGATCTGTGCTGGGAAGTGTTTCTCTTGTATGTGTTAATAAATAAGTTTTTTCCACTTTTCCCCCTGAGTGAAATTTTTTTTTTCTTATTTCCTGAGAAGCTCTTCTAAGGGTTTTTTCCCTAAGTTTGTCCAAACTTAAACAGTGTGCATGCAGCCTGTTAACTGGGGTGGATGTTTAATTAGGTTTCTGTATGTATTGATGATAAAACATACTAAATTCATGGTTTTGTTTTAATTTTACATTGTTGGTTAAAAAATGCTGGTGGTAATGGAGCTGCACATAATGCTTTCTTCTGCTCCAAGACACAAGTCCTTGGAGACTTCTTCCAGAAAATAACATCCTTCCACACAGATGTGTTTTGCTGGGAGAAGGGGCTTCTAGGGTGCTTTTGCAAAGGAAATCCTTGCTTTACAGGTGGCATATGGATATGGTTCCACACCCCATATGCACTCCTAAACTTTCCTCGGAGCTGCTAAAATCAACCCATTTGCTTCAGGACAAATGGCCAACTAACTTTTTGCAACACTTTACTTAGTGTTTGCATGAACAGAGTGTCAGGTAGAAGCCACTTTAAAGCCAAGATGTACAGTCAAAGCTATAGTGTTTATTTACCATGGCACAGCCTCTCTGGCAGTGCAGTATTGAATCCTCAAATACTTGCTGCCAACTCAAAACATGCTCATTCTGCTGAAATTTCAGTACATTTATAATGAAGGTATAAAGAACCTTTTCTCAGTTTTCAGTTCAGCTGTCTCACCAGGCTTGCTTAAGCTGTAGGCAAAGTAGTTACTTGCCTAGAGCAGCAGACAAATAGGGAAGGTAAAATTATGGCTTTAGGCATGTGTAAGCCAGGCACTCTCCTTGTTAACATTCCTCTCTGCACCACAGATATTAACTGTTTTTTCCCTCACATTACCAGCTGATTAACATAATCTGGCTAAATTCCCAGCAGCTCAACTAGTATTTAAATCAAATGTTGCTGATTCTGCTTCAGATGTGAAGAATGATACACATGTCAAAAGGCCTGTCTAGTTTTCCTAACTATATCCCTTGGTCTAAGAAGTTATTACCTCGACCATTCTTTGCTCACAGTGTGTTCCTGCCTATAGCATATCCTTGAGTTTGCAACAACTCAGCTGCTGCTTGATAATAGCAGTCTTGAAGAGGTGGGATTTGTCTTGTTTGCAGGATTGATTTTCTCTGCTGCTGTCTATTTGAGAGCAGTTTCCTTGGTTTTAGGTTTGCTCTGAAAGCTTTGCTACATAGTAGTTTTTGTCTGCTAGGGAGTATGAGGACAGGAATTTAGTGTTCCTAAATCAAAGTGTGGTGCCCTTGGGCGCAAGGTGCTTTGTTTGACTAATTAAAAACAAAAGTAAATTTTACTGAGATTTTTTTTGTCTACCTAACAACTTCATTGCTTGGTTGAACTACAGACTACAGTCAGTTTATCTTCTGGATTTACACTGCTGAGCCTTTTGTATTTCAGGAGCTTCACATTTCCTGTACTGTTATGACTTTATATATATCTTGTTGCAACCCTGAGTGGCTATCTGCACCAAGGTTTCCATAAAATTTCTCCTTGGTGAAGCACTGCTACGGGTAGCAATGATGAGAGTTGTAGTACAGAAAAGGCATCAGCATTTTTACTGCTGTGTCATCTGCTGATTCTCAGGCTGACCCCTTAGTGGTAATATTCTGGTAGCTGATGGTGTCATGTCTTTTTTTTTATATCAACACTGTTGTTCCTGTTGGGAGCAGTGGGCTGGTGGGGAATTTCAAAGGAAAGGCTGCTGTAAGAAAGCTAGAAAAAACATACTGCCAATCTTCAAAATATCAAAGACAGTACTGCTGAAGAGAAGAACTCCTGCTTTAAGGACAGCACAACACATTTATACCCTCAATGAAGGAAGTGGTTATTTAAATGTCTGTACTCTCTGAGTGATTGCCAGAGCAACTGTGAAACCCACATTCACAGTTCCTTCTGTGTTCACATTAACAGAAGCCTGCTCAGGTGTTCAAACCTGCTCCACCTTTTTTAAGGTGTGCAGCAGAGGGAGAAGCTGGGTACTTTTTCAGCCAGGCCAGGGGGCTCTATTTGGATTTGTTGACCAATACAAGTAGGCCTTTTAGTATCCTTAAACTTAAATGTTAAAGGTTTGGCTTCTTAAAGTGGTTCTTTGGACATCAGTGGAACTATTACAGGGTGGCAAAAGATGCAGTTAATTGGTCATGATTAAAGCTGTTTGAAACCTGATTCCCTGAGTTTTCAGAACACATAATGGTTCCATGTAATCCAGAGCGTTACTGCTCTTTCATCCATATGAAGAGATCAGAAAAGAGAGATTTACAGCTTCAGTTGCCCCAAGCCACACATAGCTGACTTAATTTTCCTTTCCAAGGGAATTTAAAGATTGTTGTTGTGACTGGTTCTTGGTGGATTATGTGTTATTTTGAGGTCACCTGTGAGGTTTATTTAAATGATTGATTGACTGAAATTAATTATTCTGTCACGGCAGTAATGGAGGTAAGATTGAGGAGACTGATAAATACAAAAGAAAAAGCAATTCTTATAAATGCACTTATGTCTTTTTCAATTTAAATAAATCAGGCAGAATACATATATCCTGTATGGTTCTTTTGATCCTTGTATTTTTCCCTGAATAGCCAGAGTGTTTTTCCTTTGGTGATCCCTAGCTTGAAAAGAAAACTCAGTCTGCTTGCAATGAAACAGTACTTAACAGTCAAATATGTTTTCTGACCTATCCTAAATACCTGAATTCAAATTCTCTTTCTCTGTTGTTTTTTTTCTCAGATAAACTCTTTTGCTCTCAGTCACAGAGTAATTTCTGTTAAAGTTATGGGTTAAGTGGACAAAGTGCAGAGAAAACAAGTGAGAAAAATTTAACAGTTGATTCAACACTTGAATTGATACTATAGATGTAGAAACCTTTATGAGTTATATTTGTTAGACTGACCTTCATGTGAGGAGGGGAAAAAAAAAAGACAAGGAGAGGTCTTTCACCTCCTTATCCTTGGCCTAAATATGCCTGGTCAATTGACCTCTCTGAAGTGTGTGGCAAGGTGAATATATCTCTGTAGGCTGTTAGAGGAGATGGGTGTCAGGAGAGTATGGCAGAAAAAACCTTCTGGGTTCTGAGTTCTGCAGGTGTGCAGCCCTGAGCTGGCCTCACAAGAGCTAAGGGCTGCCTACTAGTAATGTTTGCCTCTTGAATCATGGAGGTACTGAGGGTTTGGGGTGAGAATCAGTTTTAATTCACTGTGGAATGCAAGGCAGTGATTTAAAGGCAGCATGAAATTGTTCTCCTAAGGTCTTCAGGCCTTTCAGAGCATTCTGGTCAATGCAAATATGCCTTTTCTCTTCTAAAAATAGTTCCTTTTTTTCTGGAAATTGTGTAAAGGACATATTTAGAGTGGTTTCTGGATCCAACATGCTGCTATGTCTCAGACTTTGTGTTAAGTCTCTTATTAAACAAGGGGTCCTGTTCTCTTCAGGAAGAGCCATGTCAAGAGCTGGGCCTGTCTTTGTGTGTTTAGGTTCTGTGATTAGTTAATATATAACTTTATTAAATCTTTCATTTATATATAGGGTTTTTTCCCCAGCTTGCAGTAACAACTAAACATGACCAAAATCCTTTAACATGCTATATATACCTCTGGAAGCAGTAAAGTGTTAGAGAATCAGTGAGTTCATCAGATGTATCTATTTTATTGATTCCTGCTCTCCTCCTTGGAATCAGTGTGAGACAGGAGGTCCCCAGAAGTGTCCATCCATTTGGGTAGCATATCTTTGGAAAGGAGCTGCTAACAGTGTAATACTGCACAGGCACTACCACGCTGGCAGACAATCACATATGTGTTATCTCTCTTAATAAAGCTCTTTTGCAGCTGCAAAAACAAAAGTTTAAAGGGTAATAAAATGTTTTCTTGTACAAGTCAGTGTGTTTTTATGATTAGAATGTGACCCACTTTTCTCTTGAGAGTTTTAATATATGTGTGGGCAAGGGTTCACTGAACACAGTAGTAATCCTTCTCCTACTTGTGTGTAGATGCCAGACTTTTCTTCAGTTCATACTCCAGCAGTAGGTGAAAAGAGTTGATTCATATCTTCATGTCCTGAAGACACAGAGGCTTTTGCATCATGTCATTTTTAAATTTTTTTCTATTCAATTTATCTTTATTTAATCTTTTTGATGTTTATGAAGTAATAGTTTAAATGGCATTTAGGAGAACAAGATCTAATACACTGAAGAGATCAGTTCCATAAGATCTTGAATCAGGTCTGCACAGAGTACTGCACTTTAAAATACAATAAATACTTTTCATGTGAGATTAGTAAATTGTGATGTAACTCTTTCCTTGAACTGTTATGTAAATTTTCACCATATTTCTATAACGCTGACTTTGTGGTCTATTATTTAAAGTTATATTTTGCTTAAAAATAAAAAAAAAAGTTGACTTTCTTTGTCACCACTGGAAAAAAAAATCAATCTTTATTACATAAATCTACTGTAGTCTTGTGTGTTTTAGCAGTATTAAATATTTGTGAAGTAGTTAATTATGGGCAGGAAACTTCCAAGATTTGTTTCAGCAAATTGCAGTTATTGACAGAATAATAAATGAAACAATAATTTAGTCCAGTGTATCTTTGACCTGAAGTGAAATGAAGTAACTTATACATAACTAAGTTTTGAGTGTGGGTTAATGAAAAAGGGATGCTTATTTTGAAAAACAACCACAAAATCTGGATTTAATGCCCTATTATTTGAAACTGTTAATATTGAAACATATATTTAAAAGCAAATTAAATACTGTGAGAAATATAAGATATTTAAAACCGAGGTTTATTCTTATTTATTCTCATTTATTGCTCTCAGCATGTCTTATAGAAAAACCTTGTAGGCTGCTTATTGTTAGTCTTAGATACACAGCTGCAAGTAAGACTTTCTTTAAATCCAATATGTGTCTGGGTTTCAGCAATATTTTGCCTTAGCTTTTTTTTTAGAAATCAACTGCAAGCAGTGATAGATAATTTGAAAATTTATACATGGAAAGAACATTTTCATTTTTAAGTGCATTAATTATGCTTTTGAAGAGTGCCAGTCTTGGCCTCATTTGTAGTTCCAGCAGTGGAATTACAGTAACTACATGGAACTACATTAAATGCACTGGGTTTTTATTCTTGTAGGTTCTGTTATACCTAGTATCTTGTATAAAACCGTTTTTGTTTGAATATGTCTTCAGAAAATGGGTGCTGGAGAGCTTGCTGATGTTGGTGGGCAGCTGGGGGAGGCGGGTGTGTGGTTGGTGCAGCTGAGACCCCAAAGTGCTTCAGACATCTGCCTTGCACAGCCCTGCCCTTATCAGCCCAGCCAGACTGGAGGCTCCCAGAATCTCCTCAGAGGGCATTTCCTGAAACCCCTGCCCTGGGTAAAGCTTCTCCTCAGCCTCATCTGGCAGCTGTTGACTGATGCATAAAAGCTTGTGCTCCCCTGGAGTCTGCTCTAGCTGGGCATGTGTGCAAGCCTTTTGGGAGAGCTGGGAAGGAATGATGTGCTCAGCATCTGAATGTGTGAGAAAGACCAAAGCTTAGCAGCAGTTTGATGGAAAGGAATCAGTGTTAGGAGTATCCACTGAAAGTAATACTCTTAGATAAAAATATTGCAGGTTTTCAGAGTTTTGTGTCCTTCCTGGGCATCTTAGTGCTACTTAGCAAAACTTCCCAAACCAATTGTATCACCTGGGGAATAAAACAGATTTTGTTGCTTTTTTTTTGCTTTGTAGATATGTGTGAACTTTCTAGGACGAGTCACTATGGATGTTCCTTAAATATAGTTATTGATCTTAATATTTACCCTGTTTAAGCTCTGGGGTTTGTCATAATACTGTCATTGAATGAGCAGCTCACCTCACACACTTGAGAGTGATTTTATGCCTTTTAAACAAATTACTGAGATCTTATTTTTTTTGAGATGTCACATTGAACATCTGAAGTTAAAACTTGGGCCTTCCTATTCCTACTATTCCCTCTTAATTTTCATCTCTTTTCTCTATTCTGTTACCTGCAATATTTGCTATGAGCTTTATCATAAATTCTCACTCATGGGCTGTAAGTTTGACATTCTTGAAATAAGACCAAGATGAAACTTTGATACAAGAGAAACCAGTTAGCTGTTCATTGATTCATTGAAGCAATTCAGTTATTCAAAGCACAGACCCCAAATGTTAAGGAATCTAAAGAACAAAAAATGCAAATTAAAGGACTTTGTGAATCAAACTCCTCTCTTTAACATCTGCTTGGTAGATATGCATGACTCATTTCCTGTAGAATTTGATAAAACTTTTTCAAAGCTGTCACTAGATAACCTGGGATAGGAAGGTTTTAATATCACTACAAAAAATGCCATCCAGTATGTTAATGAGAAGATAGTAAGCGTATTCATGTGGTGCCAGTTGGTGTTTTGCTGAGGAAAACTTGTGATCTGGGCTCTGACATGTAAATTAGGAGAGTTACTCAAGTGGGAATGTGGTTAAAAGTGTTAATAAAGTGGGCCTTCAGAATGAACAGCTGATATAGCAAACTACATTCACCACCTGCAGCAGTCTGCACCCTGACTTTGTAGGTAAATTGTCTTTCTTCCCTTTTTCCCCTTCTGCAAAATATAAAAGCAAGATTGCAGTACCTTTGCATAATGACTCAAGAAGTTTTCTTACTATTCACCCTTTGAATTGAAGATTACAGCAAAGTTCTGGACACTCACTTATAAAGAAGCACCATGAGGTCAACCCAGTGGATGATACAGTATATAAAAGAGTGACATAGAAGGGTGAAGGGATGGTGATCCCTATACATCCAGATTTGGATCTGTGTCTATTTCCTTCCCAAAAACTTTTTTGTGGATTTCCTGTCACCTTAAATATATCATTTTACTGAGTTGTTTGGTGAGTATACACTCACATTCATTCTTACTGCATTTCTAATTTTCTTCAGCTACAAACCACAAGTTAAAGTACTGTATTTATTGTTGTACTATTTGCACATTTTGTATATAAGCATTTCATACCAGAATCTGGATATCTTTTGAGCATTAGCAATAAAGAGAAAATAAAAAGCTTCATGTGAATGTTAGGCAATAGATGAGAAATTTATATTTTCATGTGATTTATGATGATAAAAAGGCAGGGTTTGTGAAACCATCTAAGCATAAACTAAGGAAGGCAAGGAACGAAAGAAGCAGCAAACAAGGAGTTTGCATCAGGAATAAGCACAGCAGAGGCTGCTGGAGGGAAAAAGGGATAGACAAAAAGCCAGTCTTCATAAGTGATTCAAAGAAGGCTTTTTCTGAGAGAGGAAATTGTTTGGCCTACAGAACCACTGATGCTGCTATCTTGAGCTTAAGGGAGAGGCCTCGCTCCATAGAGACAATGTGATTCCAGGATAGAGGAATCATGATCCATTGGGCTACAGGCTTAATTCAATTCAACATTGAATTAAGATGATACTTTTGAATGCCATGTATTACATTTTTAAGACAGTTATGTTGTAATGACTCATTGAAAGACTGGTGGTATTTATATATTCAATTATGCAAAGACATTGAGGTGGCAGTATGAAAAGAATAGCAATAGATTTAGATAATTAACCCTGCAAAAGCAGTGGTTATCACATTCAGAAGTAGTTGCAAACTGTTAAAGAGAAGCTGTAGATGAGAAACACTATTACTGGACCATTTTATCCAAACAAGTGGTCATTGTCTGTTGTTTGAGTCCTTCTGACTCGAGGGATGTCTGGGGTGGGAAATGTGGAGCTATGGGAAAGAAGGAGTGGCAAAGTGATGATTGTGAATCATGAAGCATGCACTGACTCTTTCTCTTCTATTTATAGAGTCTTTGCATGGGATAAGGATGCTTTGCTGTAATTCCATCTGCATTCATAGGATACTCACAGCTTTAGATGCACATGGAAACTGAGACATAATTCACTGTAATGTTTAAAGTTGTACATTAATGCTTCTGTAGTGCAGCTCTAACTGAGTGAACTGTGGTCACCAGTCTAAGACACTGGTCCAGAGTGTTTCAAGGGAAGACCTAAGGGGCTGAACTCACTGAGCCCCCAGAATATTCAGCACTGGTATGTGAGATTGCAGAAAGGTCAGTGTTACTTTTGCAAGTGTTACACATGTCTTTCAACATTTAGACAAATGTGGGCAGACACCCTCCTGCTTTTAATTATTATTTACTACACAAAGGTGATGTAGATGCCACACTGTCTTCTAGTGTAATTGTAAAGCAAAATTTTTACAAGTGCCTCCATACAGATGAGCAGTAGAGATTATGGAGTATAAGGTGTACATATATAATAATTTTGGTTTAAAGATGGTTATTCATTAACATGTTCCTTTGTAAACAAAATACACTTAGACTCAGGAATGGAAATATTCCTTTTATATTTTTAGGATTCCAGACTTATATGTTGGTATATCTAGTTTTGCACATTTCTCTTTATGCAGTAAGTCAGTAGATGTGTTTTGACAGCTGATTTTCCTTATGTTCAGCTTCCTAGCTCTGAGCTGGTTCTGAGTAGGAAGAAGTTTTCCTTCTCAGATGGTAACAGTGCTTGTGCTGTCAGGAGTTTCAATCTTTTGTGCATTTTCCCTGGTATTACTAATTGATGGCCACCCTTCTGCAGAATATTTCCTGATGTTGCTGTTTTCTTCACAGAGCCCTCTCAGGAGCTAATAACTTAACTCTGCTTGTCTTGAGGAAGAATGAGTAGGTGATGACTGAGGAATAAACTTAAGAGAGCGATACCAGTTCTCTGCCCGTTACTTTCAGGCCTTGGTGAAGGATGTACCTTTAATGGGGAAATGAGAACACTGAATTAAATGCACTCAACATCTGTTTCTCCAGAGACACTTGAGCAGTGTGCAAGTGGAGCTTTTCCTCGGTGGTGCTAGCAGGGTTTAATCCCATGACCGTGTCTCTGTCAGTAACAATTATCCAGCTTTTGGTTTACCCATCCCAGGGACTTAAAGGAGTGGGAGAATGGGTTTTTGAACTGACAGGCTAACTAGCTTTACAACAGTGAAGAGCAGAATTAATTCAACAATTTTGGAATCTCTTTCTCTGCTCTGTTTTTTAATGTCTTCTGTTCCAGTGACAATGTCTTTTTTTATCCCCCCTCTCTCTCTTTCTCTCACTCCCACCACCTCTCTACACACTTCCTTTCTCCCTTCCCTGCACAGCCCATCCCCACCATCTAATTTTAGATTAATACTTGCATGAAAAAATAATTGCAAGTAGATTTTGAACTATTATTTTTCAAGTTAATGAAATTACCATACAGTTAGGTTAGATCCATTCCTGAGCTTGAGAAATGTGTGCAACTGGAACAGTGGGGTTTTTTTCTCTTTTATTTGGGTGCAATCGAAAGAGTTAACATGAATTGGTAACAATGTCATTATTGAATTACTAAAAAAAAAGCCTACATAAATAATTTCTACAAAAGAAGTTATTTCCACATGGTTTGCAGCTCCCTCCTGTAATTTTTAGTACCTTGCTTTTGTCACTTGTGACATTTCAAAAGGCATTTCTTTACACTGAGAGCAGCCTAAGAGAAGTAGAAATTCAAGGCCATATCCACAGATTAGTGGTAAAAAGATATTTTTGCAAAATTTAGCAATCCAGGATTTGTCATCAAAGGAGTTTTTTTGTTGGTGGGTTTTTTTGGGATTTTTTTGCTTGTTTGTTTGTCTGTTTTTTGGTTTTGTTTTTTTTTTTTTTAAGTCTGGTTGGTTGGTTGGTTGGTTGGTTTTTGTTTTGGGAGAGAAAAAGCCAAAATCCACACAAACCAAACCACGGTGTGATAATTAAATGGCTGCTTCTTTAAGGACATCAACTGAATCTGGATGTAAAACACACCTGAGCTCTCAGTTTAGGATTATGATACTCATGAATGATACCATCATTACCAAAGAAACCCAGATTTCTTTTTGTCAGCTTTCTGTGGAAGGCAATGATATTTTCCTGCAAAGGGGAATGTTCTGCAGTAAGATTGAGGAAGTAAAAATTAATCTGATCAAAATAATAATTTTAGTGGCCTCAGTAGGTGCATGATAAACTATCTCAGAGATGGAATGCAAATATTACACAGGTGAGGCTC
Source organism: Luscinia megarhynchos (assembly GCA_034336665.1). Taxonomy (NCBI): domain Eukaryota; kingdom Metazoa; phylum Chordata; class Aves; order Passeriformes; family Muscicapidae; genus Luscinia; species Luscinia megarhynchos. The sequence continues at coordinate 22,386,651 of CM067569.1, forward strand.
CTAAAACTCTGAATTCACTGCAGTGAGATACCAATTAGATAGATGTGATAGAGTAGGAAAGGGATGTGAGTTGTGCTTGATTTTAATCTTGGGAATTGAGATCACTAAAGTGGTGATTAGTTTTATTAAGTTACTCTCCTAGGCATGCTCCTATGAAGATTGCTGAAAATTTGTTTAAAAATTTGACTTGGTTGTTGGAATTTAAAATTTAACTTTTGATCCTTGTGAAAGTGGTCTGACAGAAAAGAATCATTATGCAAAGTGAAAGGTGATCTTGCTGCTTTGATTGTCACTTAATCAAATAATTTGTCTTCCATGACCATTTTGTTGTGCTGAATCATTTGCTCATTGCTATCACAGAGAACTGAGTTTTGCATTCTGGTTTTCCAGCACTGAATCAGCAGAACATGGCAGGTCTGTGCCTCTCAGCTTGTAAGGTTCATGATCAAAACTAAATTAACATAAAGAAATTATCTTCAGTGTTGTCTATTCTTACACAAAAGAAAAACACAGACTGGAGGTACCTGCACTTTCCCTATGGGGGAGGCATTGTGGCAGGATGTTAAACTTGCCCATACAGCTCTGTTGTGAATTTCAGCATGAAAAATGTTTTGGCTCTCCTAAAGATGGATACTGGCCTGGAAATTCTGTAAGAACTTATTATTCCTAAGTTAGATCATGATTGGAGGTCAGGATATTCAGCAAAGAAGAATTTTCTTTTAATGATTAGTTGAAATGGTTTTAGTCACAGGTTTGGTCTTTCTGTCATTCAGCTCCAGCTTCAGAGTTCTGTCTTATTCTTCACTTTTCAAAATCTTGTTAAAAAGGCAATTTTTCTTATATCACAATAGGAATAGAAGCTATTTTTTAAAGAAAAATAGTGCACCTTTCAAATGGATTACTGTCACAATAACCTTTAATGCACGGGGCATTGAAATGGGTAGTCATTTATGCATTGGTGCAGCTAAAGAAACAGCCTGTGATGGGCTGGGGTATTGATGGTCAGCCCATAGTGCCACACAGCCAACAATTGTATTAAATTATTGCATGGTACTTGCAAATTAAAAAACAAACAAACAAACCCAAAACAAACACTGATTTTGGGGGGAACTGTAACTGGAAAACTTTTTTAGAATGAAGACCAAATGAAAACATTCTGATCACAAATAATGGAGTGTGTTTTTTGCTTGCTTGTTTTTCAGTGTGAAACATCCTTTGCTAATATTTAAGAATTATCCTGTTAACTTAATAACCTTTGACTTTAACATCTTCCTGTGTTGAATATAGTATTAAACCCCTTCTGCCCCTTTTCTGTTATGGATTTCATGGCTGGTGTAATATGTCATCAATTTGTACCACTGTGCATCAGAATTGTTCAGTAAGTTCTTTGAATTAGTGAAATCAAATATGAAAAAAATAATCAAATAGTGAAATCTGTTCTTACACTTGTCTCTATATTGTTTGCTGGTTACCACTTCAAAACAGAATTTTCAGAATGAAATGCAGTAAATTATCCATGAGGAGTACAAAACCAAAAGCAAACACCTTGCCTCTCCCTACCTATTTGTAATGACTCCTTGAAGTGTTTCTATTTCAGTTCTTTGTCAAAGTTTGTGAATTTTATGTTAAGCAACATAAAATTGTTCTTTTTGATGATTTTTGGGGTGTTGGGTTATTTTTGAATACCCTGTTTAAGTAAAGCTTCCTTATTACTTGAGAGGAAACTTTTTTGTAAATGTACTTGCAGCTGAGCTTGGAAATTTTTAAACTAAGACATAAGAAAAACCTTGAAAATAAAGCCATATGTTTGTTTTTCTAAAGGGAGGAAAACCACTCCAAAATTTGCCTGGATATTATGCTGTGTACTTGATGAATTATTAACCTTCAAATCTGTAGTGCTTGCTTCAGCATTGTTAAATTTTATAATGTTAATCTTATGCTGTGAATGTGAATATGCTAAATTCCATATAAAATTTCAGAGGTGGGAGAAAAAACTTACAAAACAGAAGCAAGTATATTTTATGAAAATCATATTTCCACAGTAAATAATTCAATCTCTTTTTTATTGATTTGTTTTTCATAGCTCCCACAGGCACTGGTCTATAGTGTAAATATACACCTTGTAAATATGCAGGTTATTTTTAGCTGATTTTGTATTTGTAGGAAATTAAGGCCTGAATCTGAGGAATAATGTCTTCACTTTTCTCAATACTTGCAATTATTTCCTCTTCAATGTAATTTTCACCTTTCCTGTCCTTTAAATATTCTTTTAAGTCAGCCTGATGAAAATTATTAAAAATGAGAATTCAAGCAGGAATGCTTTAGACAAAGTAGTTGGGGTTCTTTACTTTTTATCAGTTTTCCTGCTTAGAAATATGCTTGGTCATATGAGGGAATGATGAAATGATATGTACACATTTTTTAGAAGATGACTTTTTATGAAGAAAAAAAAGTTAGCTTGTGCATCAGAAATCACAAAAACTATAGGTAAGCCACTTAATGACTTTTAATTTTTTTACCTGAATGCTATACTGAGGAACTAGGCTTAAGTAAGACAACTGTTAGTTCTGATGTTAGTTAGATGTGAAATCTAACAATAAGCCCAATAAGGACAATAAGCAGTTTATCATATGATTATTTATTGACATATTAAAAAAGCTGCTTTAAGATCTTCAGAAGCATGTGAAAACTTTTTACAGTACTAGCAGATTACAGATATAATTTGTAATACCTAAAGGAAAATAATTCATTTCATCAGATAATTATGCCAAGCATATCTTGTCATATTTTCCAAAATTTGTTGCATATATGGATATAAGTTCTCAATGCCTGAAGATGAAATCTCTCCTCCTTTCTAAACTGTTACCTTTGAGAAGTGTAAGCATTATCAATTGAAGAGATGTATGTGACTAGATTTTGGATTTGGACAGAGGATCCTTATTATAAAATGCTGGATTGGCACAGTGAAGTGCAATGAGAGTTGAGCAGTGTAATGTTGAAGGAAGGCTCTTAAATGTGGCTTTTTGGTCCATCCCATGTCTTATACATAGTGCAGCTCGTGTCCCACCCTCCTGCAAGCTTTTGCAGGCAGCACTTACTCTTTGGAACTCTTGATTTTTGCACAGTGGAAAACTAACAGCACTGGATGAAATAAAATTGAGCAGTCTTGGTCTCAGTATTGTGGGAAGAAGTTGTTTCAGAGAATGTAGCAAGTCACCTTTATAGTTCTGGTTTTGCAGGTTCCATGTCACATGGAGCATTAGGCATCCCCTGGTCTCATTGCCATATCAGTGGGGGAATTTGGGTTTGCACATAACCAAAATTATATCTGTTTTTGTCCTTGTTTTTTGGGTAAATCTGAGTCAGAATCTTCAGATATAAGTACTCTTTAAAGTCTTGGGAATATTTAGCTTGTTGCATATAACACAGAAGAAATGTTTCTCAGGTTGAGGTATATAGTGACACACCTGCTGAATAATGCTTTGTAGGGATTGTTAACCCCTCGGCTTCTTATGTACTGGTATCATAGAAAAAAAAGGTAAATTTGTCTAATTGTATTTTCTACTGAATTGCTTTGATGCTAGTTTTTATGGCATATGTTGGAGGCATCACTTGACATTGGCCAAAATTAATGTTCCAGTACAGCATAATACTGTCTTAAGTTTATTGTTGGATTCCTGCGTGGCAAAGCTGGACAAAGAGTTTATTCTTCAATTTATTCCTAGAGGCTTTTTATTTGTATCAGCTGATTGAATTGTGAGATGTTATTTGGGGATACCAGAGCACTTCTGCTGTGCACATCAGGATGAGGATTGTCAGGGTTATTTTTGACCTTTGCAACACACCAGTGTTACAGGATGCAACTTGATTTTTTTAGTTCAGGAAATTGCATATACTAGTATTTCTTTTAAGGTGGTGGAATTAAGTGTTCAGTGTTTGTATAACATTTGAAATAGCTTCCACCATTATTTCCTTTGTGTGTGCATTTTATCTTATGTCCAGCTCATACCTTCTTCTTGTCATGCTAGGTCTAAGCATGATGCATTTGGGATAGGGAATGTACATAAAGTACATTACTGCAGAACCAGTGAGAGTGACTTCTTGTATTTCAGGTATTAACCTGAGACAAAAGGTGTAAAACTTTTCTACTACTGTGCTTTGCTAATAGATGTGCTAATGTTGCTGTTATGAGAAGAGTAGTTGTAAAAAGGTTTCAATTGCACTTGCAGGAGCAGCATTAATCCTGGCATTTGTAATTGCTGAGGGTTTTTAAAATTTATTTTATCTATTATTTTATTTTATTTTATTTTATTTTATTTTATTTTATTTTATTTTATTTTATTTTATTTTATTTTATTTTATTTTGCAGCCTCTTATAGAATGTCTCTTTATGTGCATTCTGTCTTTGTGTATATTATCTAGATGGACAGATACAGGTAAAATTAATGAACACAACTGTAAACAGTAATAATTCACTTTGATGACAGTTTTAGCAGGGTATAATTCAAATTCTTTTTCCACCTCAAGCAATTCTTCAAAACTGAGGGCTAGTGTTTTCTTTGAAAACAAAGTCTTCAATAACCATCACAAGATCTTAGAGAAAATCACATGGGATATTGCTGGAGGGCAGGAATGAAATTCAAACATGACACCAATATATGACATGTAACAGAACTGTAGAGTAAATAAAGGAGTCATAACAAGCTCTCTGTCTTGGGAATAATTATTAAATAATTTTTGATAGCATGAGAAGGGCATGTGTTTGTTAATATGGTGCTGAACAAATATGAAACAAAATATAGAACCTAAAAACCTTGTGAGCTCCACCGACACATGATGAAATAAAGATTCAATTTGAGTTTCTGGCTGAAGAGTTTTTGAGCTTAAATATATATCTCCCAGGGTGTGGAGAGTGCATAAGAAACGTTCTCAGTTTCCTTGGTGAAAAGATTTATATGTCTGCAAAGGTTTATTTTTATTTATTATTTGCTTTGTTTAGATAATTGTGACTCTTTAACACCCTTTCCTTGCTCTAGTCCTACACAGATAATTTTATTTCTATATTCACACAGTATAGTCCTACAAACTGTCTTATTATCCTGATATTTGTGATTCTGCAGTAATGTCAGCAGCACTTCAGTCTTCAGCACAAGGGATGACTGAAGCAAAATAATACAAAATGTAGCTATTGTGCTTGGAAGGCATATTGGACAAAGTATGCCTAACTGGAATAAAATAGTTTTGGAAATTTTTTTCTGGCTGTCAAACCCATTGTTCAGAACTATTGAAATATACAATTTCAGCCCATTATTATTTTTTTTTCTCTGAGCTTATTTGAGAGCCTGCAGTATGTGTACCATTCTAGAAGAAAAAAACCCCAGTGGTTTTGACATTTGCTAACTCGTGCAGTTTAATTTTGCTAATTCTGAACTCTTCCTTTAATTCTTCATTTCACTAAATTATGAGATGTTCCAGAGCCAAGCCATCTGGCTTCTATAAAAGCCACAGAAAGATCAAGGACATCTCCAACTGATTTTATTGTCCAGAACGCCTCATGAGCCTTTAATGGGAATAGTGGGGGTGGGCAGAAAGTTTGGGGTTTGTTTAGCCTAAAGTGCTCTTATTGATGGCCTTAGAAGTGAAGTCAGCTTTCTACACTGTGTTTCATAAACCTTTTATGACTACAAGAGAGTAAACAAGGTAAAGGTTCAATGTGTTTCTCACTGAATAAAAAGGATATTCTCAAAATTTGATACACAGTTTTATTTAAGATGTTCTTAGTGAACTCCATGTGATATTCATACTAAAGTCACTTTCATTTGAAATATCCCAGTCTTTAATAACTTGAAATAAAAGATAAACAGAAAATATCTCTCTCGGGGTTGAAATACAAATGGTGCTTGGCTAAGACTTTTTTCCTGTGTTTATACCTTCTGTCTGTCATGGTAAATTTAGGTAAAAAATGCTCCTCATCTATATAAAAGACAAAACCTGTGAAGAATTTTCAGCAGTCTGGGGAACTCTGCAGTAATTGACAGTGTTTCTGCATTTAAAATCATGGCTTATTACAAGTCCATTATAAGTGGCTAAGTTAGCTTACTCTCTAGTCTCAATTTTGCTTTCACTATAATTCAGCAGAGAACAGTTGGGATATTAATGGCTGTACTTGACAGCATTCTTCAACTGTGTATAAAGTTATTGTTTGTGAATTGGAAAATTACTTTTATTGTTATAGCAGTAAAAACCAAAATTCTATGTGTAAAAGAATAGGAATAATACAGGTTTTATCTTTGATACTTTTTGCAAGGTGCCCTGAATGCTGATCTGATATTTAGGAGCTTCTTTCTCTTAAGACCAGATGAAGGCTTGTTCCCTTGAGTCAATGAATTAGAAGAATATGGTCATAAATCAGGGCTCAATAGAAAGATCACAAATATAAATCTTCAGTTTCATTCATATGAACCCTTTGCTTCTGTACTTCTTTGAAATGTCTGCATGCCCTGTCTGCCCAGTGACATCTTGATGCAGCTGATAAATACAGAGAGGTCTGTGACCCTGACTGTCTAGAAGCTGGGGCATGGCCTTCTGTCAGAACCTTCAAGGCTTGATTGCTCAAGATATGCCTTAAATGATTTTAACACTTGTTAAGCATTATTGACTTGATCCATATATTTCCAGTTACAACTATTGATGTAAAAAAATGCAGCACAACTTCCAGATGAGATGGGGATGTGGGGCAGTGCTGGTGACAGTGTTGAGCATGTGTGGGATTTTCAGGAGCAGCCTTCAAGCCTTTAACATAATGGCAAGTCTTCACAGGAGGTCATTAGAATGACTGGGAAGTGCAGAAAATGCCTCCATCTCACCAACAGACTACCCTGGCTCTTGTGCCCTGGCCAGAACTTGATCCAGGATTCTCAGGTAGATTTGACATCAGTTTTTAGATCCAGGACTGTCTGTACAGCAAATAATGCCACTCTTCCAAGTTCTATAGGCTGCAATGCATTACCTGCCTGAATAGAAGTATTTTTTTCTAGAAGTAGCTTTGTAGAGATGTTGAGTGAAGAAGTAGAACAATGAGGTAGTGAGCAGTTTCACACTGGTGTTCTGATCACCACAGCAACAGAATAAATTGCAAAAGGACAAGAGTTCTTATTTCTCATTATTAGGTAAATTCAGAACATTTTATATCTGCAGCATAACCTTCTATTCTGCATTACACATTAATGGAGAAATGCAAAGTGTGAATACACTGGTACATCCAGTACATGAATAAGGCATAGTAGGAAAATACAACAGATAAAAAAGAGTGGGCAGTTTTACCAGCCACCACCCAGAACTATGAATCTGTCTGGCATTATCACTGGTTAAAAGAGATCTCTGCCTTGGCTTAATTGCACATAATTTGGCTGACAGCTGAAATACAAACCTAAACAGTCACTTAGCTAAAGATACACAAAATTAAGTATTTCATGTGATGCTCAACCCCTTCAATCTTTATTAATAACATAATTACATTAATTATACTATGGTTTAAAGCCTTGCTAGCACAAGAGGGGGAAAAATGATAGGCTCTCCTAAGTAATGGGTTGCATAGCAATTCTGTTAGAATTAAGACTAGTAGCAATATGCAAAGTAGCAGTAATTTGTAAATATATACTTCACAGTTTATAATTCCTCTTGTTCCACCCTATAATTGTTTTCTTTAGCCAACTCCAGCAGACATAATTCTGGAGGTCAATCCAAGTGTTCCAGGAGTTATAAATACAAGGCTATTCTCAGGCTGAGAAGATATCTGGATAATGGTAGTCCCATTACAGTTCCACTCCTTTGTGTTTGTTGCTGTTTAGAGGGTTTTTTTGGCCCCATCTTAAGTAACCATCTGTTACTGAAGCACTAAACTGAGTTTTCCTTATTCTGTTCCATTTCATCAAGCAACAACACTGTCTTGCACTGAGGTACTGAAGCCTTTACACATCAGCTGAGATGTGGAGAGTGTGCTAGGTCCATGTGGAGGATCAATGTTTCTGGCCCTTAGCCTCTTTTAGTGGTAATGCTTTCTTTTTCATTCAACTACAGAAATTATTTGGATCTTTGTAATAAAATTGGAATATTTTTACTCTTAAGTGGGAAAAGTAATTTTTTTCTGAGTTGTTAGCTGTTTGGATCAAAGGGATGGAAGCTTTCTAGTGGTGAAGTTATAGTTTGGATATTTGGTTAAATATCTTTCTAATCAAATTAGAATTTATTTCTTAAGTCAGGTTTATCCCTTTTAACTTACTCTTTTAAGCTGAACAATTCTGATGACTGCAGATACATATTCCAATAAGAATATTCCTGGAAACTCTTGCAAATTATTTCAAGATGTAAAATTATTGCAATTTTTTCTATTGTCTTCAGAATGAAGTTTGGTCTTATTAAAATGTAGACCCAAGCAGAATTATCAGGGGAAATATTCCTTTATTTCTTGTCTGGAGCTGACACAGACAATTGCAGAGATCCTGTTTTAAAATGTAGAGATACCACAAAATGGAAAGGTGTTTAAAGCATTCAGATTTGGCTAACTGGGGTAGCCATTCCACGTGAAGGGGCTGGTTGCATTTGCAGTTTGTCAAGGATTTTGGTGCTTTGTCATTCCAAGCTACATCCCTGAGTGTGTCTTTGCCCAGAGACATCCATAGCTCAGTCCCCACAGTGCCTGCCTGAGGGGTTTGAGCATTGCTCTGCTTCCCAGCTGAAGCTGCTGAGAAGCTCAATGGCATAGACTACATGAGCTGCAGAAAGGTGCTTTCCCTATTCTTGCCATGATAAATTATGAAAGTGTCCATTGCAATCACTTAATTACCATTCTTCCTTTTGCTCCAGTCACCTGTCATCTGCCTTTATCATTGAGATCAGTGATTTGGTGCTTAGTCTTTGAAGATTCCCCAGATGTGATATCTTTATATTCATTAATACTCCTGAACTTCTGAATGCCTAGTTAAAAAGCTGTCAGGAGTGATAGATATCTACAGAGATGTCTCCATATTGCCACAATGGTGATTCTGTTACCTTCAAAATTAGAATGAAAATATCTTGCTAATTTTTAAAATTTGCTATCTAAGGTTGTATGTTTGGGATGGAAGGAATCAAAGACATGTAACATAGAATGCTTATTTGTCTAGTAGTAATTCTGTGATGACAGCAAGAAATACAGAAATGTTCTTTGCTCATTTGTGCCCTGAGACTCGAGATCTCATTTTCCTAGATTTTGATTCAAGTAATCTGTATACATTTATTTCAAAACTGAAAAATGTAAAGATTATTAATTTGGTCCCAAGTACTGCAGCATTACCTTTATACTTCTACTGAATTCTGATTATCACAAACAAAATTTTTATTTTTTTTGAATTTTAGAAACTCTTTTCTTAGCCTTTGATTGCCTCAGTCTGGGAAGAGTGTAGGGGTGAAAGGATCAGGTTGGGACACACAGCCCCACTCCCTGCTCAAGCAGGGTCACCCCAGAGCCGGTGGTACAGGATTGCATCCAGGCAGTTCTTGAGCACCTCCAGTGAGGAAGGGGGTGGATGAAATTAGGTGATTTGTTAATTGTTCTTCCTGGTGAATGGTGGTGAAGGTATCTCTTCAAGTCCTTTTATGATATATTCTTAAAATTAATTTGAATTACTTTAATATTGTTATTTTTGTAACACAAGGGAAGAAGGAAAACTCTGGGAAACTTGAATTTTGAGGTTGTCAGTTTTAATTAAAAACCATAATGCTTTCTTTTCTTTTTAGTAAACTTGATGCCCAGTTTAGATCTCTAGGAATAGAAATCCCAAAGACAATTTTTTATACTGCTTTTGCAATGTCTTACATCTTTATTTCTTATAATCAAAAGGTTCAGAGTTACTGTTTCCTGAAGAGGATTGCATGAGAACAATTCATTCTGAATTATGAGACAAAGCACTTGTATAAGTTCTGTGATTATATTAATTCCTTTTTGTAAAATTGTCTTGATGAGGTAATGATACAGATAAATAAAGGGTAATAAATATAAAATATAGCTGAATCTGTTTTATAACAGAATGCTGTTTCTTTTGCTTGAATTTTACTTTGCTGCAAAGGCATCTGATTTTGAACTTTTCAAGATATTCAAAATGCAGTTAGACCACTATTGGGTGTATTAATGAATTTGTAAATCCAGATGAATTACATCTGAGAGTAAGTCACTATATAAATCTGCATTATGGCTGGTTGTTAAGGAAAAGCAGTATGAAAATGGTATTATAAAAAGTATAACTGCATTATTTGCTTTCTCAGTCTCTTTCTAACTTCTTGATCCTTCCTGAACCTCTGTATTTTTCTCTAACACTGAAGAATATTGGAGCAGTTAATGTTCAGGTGTGCCTGTGGTTGGATCAGACCTGTTTGTCCAGCCCTGAAAAAGCACCTATATTTGAAGGGGATTCTGCTATTGTAATATTTGGTGAATAGGATTTCACTGAGAACTGATCTGTGTGCAGTGAGAAATAGGGTCCTTTTGCACACTGTTTGTAATGGAGTGGAAAATTACATTTGCTATTGCAAGAACAGCCCCATTAGTGAGAAAGCAGATTCTCTTGCAGAGAGCTGGAATGCACCTCAGGCAGTGTCAGGGTGACAGTCCAAATAATGGGAGTTTGGAATGAACAGGGAGATTCTAAAATGAAAAAAATGCTTCTCTTCATACATTGTGGTTCCTTCATAAACTTATTGCTACATAAGGAACAGTTTGATTTAAAACAGCATGAAACGAAAGAACCCACACATTTAAGCAACTGTTTGTAACTTGTTTTGAGGATGAAGCCTACTGTAGTGAAAAGGAAATGCAGTGATTTTATTCTTAGACCATTATCTAAACCAGTCTGAAGCTAGTAATGTAAACAGGGATGCTAAACTGTTTTGTTGGAGGTTTTTTAGTTATGCTTTTAAATACCATGGCAAGTGTTGTCAGCTGTATCTCAACCATATGGGCTCTTTAGGCATTGAGTAAAGGATCTTCTGTATAAGTGTAAGCACTGAAGACAAGTTGTAGCTGTCCCTGACCTACCCTAACACCTTTTCTTCTCAGTGAAACTCTTTTAATCTTACTCTGGTAATGACTAATTAACTTCTGAATACGTATATAAAATCAGTGGTGTCAGTTTTATTTTAAAGTGCTTACAACACTCTGGCAGTGAAGATAAATTTCAAATGCTGATGGTTCAAAGAGTAAAAATAATGTATATTCTCTTGATGTTTAAAACTCCCAGGTAACATTATTATTATTATTATTATTATTATTATTACAAGTATAATTAATATAACTATTAATGACTATGAAGTACATAATATTAAGAACACAGGGCATATCAATTCACTGTAATTCTGTAAATGTTTTGGGATCTAGAAGAGTTCTGGTAGGCCTAGGCTGCACAATAGAATGATGGTCGAACTTGAATTTCTTTAAAATTTGGCATTTCCATACGGAACACTTAGTGATCAAAAAAAAAAAAAAAAAAAAAAGACCAAAAAAAAATATAAAAAGACAAAGTATGTGCTGGAATTTATTCTGCAAAGTCCACTAGTCCACTACAAAGGATTGTGAAGTAACTATGCTAGAGAGCAGGAGTTTAGAGAGAATAAAAGGTCTCAGGTTTTATTGTAATTTGTCTGTCACAGCTACCTGCTGAGTTTATAGTCATTAACTTCTCTAGGAACTGATCTAAATGGTAACATTCAGATTGACATTTGATTGAAATAAATGCTCAAAGACTGTTAGAAATAATTAAGCTTATCAGCCTCAATGATTCACAGATCCCCGGCCATTTAGACTGAAATATCTGTCAGGGTTTTCTTATGAATCCCTTGTTTTGCAACAGAATTTCTCTGTAGAGGATCTTATTCCCACAGTAATTTCTGCTGGCATTTCTCTTATTCTTATTATTATGTGATTCTTGTGTGTTTTGACCAAAAGCTTATCTTAAATTTTTTAGATAAGAAATATCAATCATTAGGAAATTAACAAATTTTTCAAGGCCAGTATTTTTATCTGTGCAAAAGAGAAGTACCCATAATGGAATTAAGTTGCACTTTTAAAACTCAACTGAAAAGGTAGGTAGAGTGAATTGATAGAGGAAGGATTTTTGGTGATGTCACAGAAAAAAAGAGATACTTGCACTTCATGCCCATTAGAGGTATGATTTGATTTTTTGCTCTTTCTTTGTCATCTGTAGCATCCCTCTGACCTGTCTTTTTGTCAGTAGTGGTACCATCTAATTTACAACTTAAATTTTTAATAAGTTTCCCACTCTAACACACGTGTGAGGGAATTGAAACCCATGGGTAATTAGTATTTGTGGTTAATATGGGTCCATTCTTTTTGTCTTTCTCAAGACTGACACTTGGACATGTTGGCTTCTATACTCAAAGATAAAAGGAAATGCATAGTGTCTTCTGATTTGTATGTTTCTGATGAAATAATTTTGATTATCAAGGCAAATTAACTCTTTCCATTAAGTTTCTTTCAGCAGCTGTCCTAAAGCCTGGTTTGTGTAGGAGAGTCTCCAGCTTGTATCACTGAGCAAAGAGTGAGGCCTTTATTGTCCAGGTCAGATTTTTACTTTGAAAAGTCAAGATAATTGGGATGAAAATGCAATAAGTAAACAGGGCCTGATGCCCAAGCCTTGTGAAATGCTAAGTGCAAGATCTTCTGAATGAAACCAGTGAAACTGGTGTTTTGGCACTGTGGGGTAGGGATGGCAGTCAGGCTCTGGGCCCATTAAAAAAACTCTAACAGTTCATGATGGACTGATGCACAGTGAATTTTAGTCTTTGTTGAAACATAGTCAGTTTTTTGAACTAAGTTGATTTTTATCAAAGGGGAATATCCACAGCTGCACAATGCAGGTCCCTGTACTGGAAGGTAGTAGACTAGAGCTGCAATTGAAATACTAAACCAATCTTGTTAGGGATAAACTTTTATTTTTTCAAATTTTTCTTCAAAAAATGAGGAAACTTGAGAACTTTTAATTGAAATTATGTATCCTGCTTTTATTTTATCTGTAAGAAGTGCAAACTGTGGAGTGAAATAAATATATGCTAGGGGATGACACCATCTTGGCATTTGTACACATTCTTTTATAAATATATTCTTTATCTTACCTGCCTTGAAATACTTTTAATATAATTAAAAGCACAGAATGAGTGCCAGACTTGTCAATTCCACCAGCAAAGTGCTGAAATTTTCAGTGAAACTGAGAGATCCATCTCCCACACATTGTAATGAATAGGTTCATAAAAGGAAAATAGTTTAATTACATTTTAGTTCATGGATTGTTAATAGGCTGGAGTATCTAAATTGAATAATGTGATTCTGGTAATAATTATGTGTAAATGAACTTGTTTAAATGATATTTTACAGCTTCTTTATAAAATTACAGCTAGAGGCAATCCAGTGATAGACAGACAAAGGCCATGCAAAAATTATCATAAACTATTAGCTTGTTTGCAAAGGGTTTTATGTTAATCTTTTAGTACTTAAAGCACTCTGCAATTAACATATCACGGGGAGCTGCCTCGCAGCAAAGGCATGCAAATTAAAGTGCTCAGATAAAAAGCCATTCACATAAAAAAAATCAAAGAAAGGGTGGCATAGCACTGAAAGGGTACTGGTTTTATATTTGAGATTAAGGAGGTGTAATGATTGTGTTATCTAACCAGAGTTGTAATTAAAGCTTTTCTCCTGCAGACATGACAATAGATACAGCATTGATTTCGGTGTTTTAATTGTGAAAGTCATTTTATTTCAGGGCAGAAGATATGAATAGCCTAAATCAAAGGGCTAGAAGATTGCTTTGTTGATAGTACTTGTTCAACAGCTGCCTTGTTGCTTAATACACAAATGGGGAGAATGGTGAAAGAGATCCTGGGAGGTGCTCCATATTGTAATTCTCCTGCTGGTTTCCTTTCCTTTCATGAGAAAGGCAAGGATCTGTGTACTGATTGTAAACAAGCAATCTTTTCATACAGCACCACTGGTTTTCCTCCTTTAGTTTCCTCTGAACAAAAGAAGTCATAAAAACCTTGAACTAACTTTTACTACTGCTCTTTTCAAACTACAAAAGTTTTTGTAATAAAACCATCATCTGCTCTCAGAGATATCACACTTTTAGTGGGGAACAAAAAGTCTCCATGTGGCTGTAATTCCTGTTATCAGAAATGCCACTGTAACAAAAGGGATGTGCTGTGGGGAATTGAATGTTAGATTTTATTTACATTGTGTTTGTGGCTGTATAGTGTTAGATTGGGAAGGGGTGACTTTTCCTTCTTTTCTTTTTTTTATTTTATTTTTTTTTCCTCCCCAATCACTATAGTAACAGAATAGAAAATGAATAATCAGAATAAATACATCTGGCTAGATTCTCAGCTGGTAGATGTAGCTGTCTGGTGTTCTCATTCTAGCAGGGAGTTACATCCTAGGAACAGGCAAGGCCCAGGGGCTGATTTGGGAATGAACTAAACTCGAATTCAGGAGGATATAGTTATCAGCTTGAAAAAGACCTGTATCAATACAGTGTATTTCCTGATATGGAAGGAAATATGACTAATCAGAATAGCTTGTTTCCTTTCTGGTGTGGAATTAACTGAATGTGCAACTACATGCATGTAAGAGGAATTCCATAATTTTTCATGTATACTTGAAATAACTACAGTCTTTCTATTACAGACAAGATGCAATCAGTAATTGCATGCTTTCTCTTTCCTTAACAGAACACAAATTGTTGGTTGCAGAGGGGAGCATTGTACCAAAGGATAAGGAGAAGTCTGGGGTATTTAATGTTTTCCTTGCCTCAGCCTTCAACAGAGAGACAGGTTATGCTCAGAGCAGCCAGCCCCTGAGCTGGCAGAGAGCTCAGGGAGGCAGAATGGGCTCCTGCAACCCACAGGAACACTGAGTGACCTGCTGGGCTGCTTACACCCAAGTCTATGGGGCTGGAAGGGACCTCAGGGTACTGAGGGAGCTGAGGGGCTCACCAAGCCACTCTCCATCATTTTTCATCAGTCCTGGCTAACCAGGGAGATCCCAGATGGCCTGAGGTTGTATATTGTAATGACTGTCTGCAAGAAGGGTCAGAAGGAGGATTCTAGGAGCCACAGGTCTGTCAGCCTAACCTTGGTGCAAGGGAAGGTTATGGAACAGATAATTTTGGGTGCCATCACACAGCACATAGAGAACTGGGCTGTCAGGCTCAGCCAGCATTTGTTTAGGAAAGGCAGGTGCTGTGTGACCTGATCTCCTGTGACCAGGTAACCTGCTGTGGTTCTTGTCTACCTGGACTTTAGCAAAGCCTTTGACACTGTCTCCCTCAGCTTTCTCCTGGAGAAGTTGGCAGCCCAGGGCTTGGACAGGTGCAGTTTGCTGGGTAAAAACCTGTCTGGATGCCCTGGCCCAGAGTGGGATGGTGAAGGATGCCACATCCAACTGGTGGCCAGTAACTGGAGTGGTTCCCCAGGGCTCTGTAGTGCAGTCAATCTTCTTTAATATCTTTATCAAAGTGCACCCTCAATAAAGAACTTGAAAGGGAGTGCTGATCTGCTGGGGGGCTGGAAGGCTCTACAGAGATATCTGGATGGGCTGGACCAGTGGGCTGACATAATTTGTTTGAGGTTCAGCAGGACTGAATGCTGGGTCCTGCCTTTGTGTCACAGCAGCCCTGACAGCACTACAGGCTGGGGACAAAATAGCTGGAAAGTGTCTCCATGGAAAAGGACCTGAGAGTGCTGGCCAAGAGCAGCTGAATATGAGCCAGTGTGCCAGGTGGCCAAGAAGGCCAATGGCATCCTGGCCTGTATCAAAAATAGTGTGGCCAGCAGGACCAGGGAGGTGACTGTCCTGTGCTGGCCATTGGTGAGGCTGCACAAGTGCTCTGTCCAGTTCTGGACCCCTGGCATGAAGAAAGACCTGGAGATGCTGAAGTGCATCCAGAGAAGGGCAGTGGAGCAGCTGGAGGGCCTGGAGTGAGTGTGAGCTGTCTGAAGAGAGGCTGAAGGACCTGGAGCTGTTTAACCTGAAGAACAGGAGGCTCAGTGATGATCTTATCACTCTCTTCAACTACCTTAAAGGAGGGTGCAGCAAGATGGGGGTCGGCCCCTTCTCCCAGGCAGTCATTGACAGAACATGAGGATGTAGCCTAAAGCTGTGCCAGGGGAGGTTCTGGGTGGATATTGGGAAGAATTTTTTTCACTGAAAGGTTGGTTAAGCACTGGAACAAGCTGCCCAGGGAAGTAGTGGAGTCACCATCTCTGGAAGTGTTCAGCAGATGACTGGATGTGACACTTAGTGCTAGGGTTTAGTTGGAATGGTGGTGTTTGATCAAAGGTTGGACTCAGTCCTGGAGATTGTTTCCAACCCTATGAAAGTAGGGATTGATGCAGGTTCTTACATAATAAGAACTGGCCTAAATTCCCTTGGAGCTTTTCTGAGAGACTGAAACACACTGAAATAAGCTTGGCTTTCTGCCAGTAGACCTGCACATTTCCTAATTTGGGCTTAAAGTAGGAACCAGTATGTCCCAAGAGAAGCAATTCTCTTGTAATTATAAGCAGCATGGACTGGTGATGCTTTGAGACTGCACTCCACTGCTGGTCCCCACCCTTATTGTTGCTGGGGTATTGATTACATTTGCTTTTTTCCCTTATAAATTTCGAAGGTCTCCATGGAACTGGCTCAAACTATCTAAGTAATTGCTTTCCTCCTGCTGTAGTGACAGATTCCCTTGACAGCTACGTTTCACAGGAACTATGAAACTGTCAGCCTTGAGAATGATGTTTTGAGAGCAATAGACTGAGGTTTCTCAGCAGCTGGCTGAAGGCTGTAGAGCCTAGTTCTGGAGGAGGACAGAATGACCACAAATCTCATTTTTTTCTTGCTTTGTGTAGAATTTGCTCATTGAGCTGATGTTACCCATAGACAGAGGAGAAATGATGATAAAAGCAAAAGGTAAAAGAGACTGCAGGCAGGAAAAGATCCTGGGGAAAGTGAAGAGACAAGACCATCTGACAGTTCATGTAACAGGGTGGTGATAAGCTCTGTTCAGATAAGACTGAGGAACATGCTTTTCTTCTACTGGAAACAAAAATGTTGTGTAGATAGTCTGGGAGTTCTAGCCTGACTTCTAAGCCAAGGACTTTAAGAGATTCCATCTATATGTGGTGCCATAATGTGGTGGTTTGTAAAGATAAGATAGCATAGGTTCATGAACATTTAGGAGTACAATGTGGTCCTTATTCATTTATATTTATGTATAGATTGTTGAAATTCATCTGTGAGTGATACTGTTAATTGAAAAAAGCTTTTGGGATTGTTCTGTCTTTACTTTAGGTCCAGTCCTGAGTGGAAGAATTGTCCAGCTACATTTCTATAAGCTCTTCCCTCTTTCCATTCCCTTTCTACCTCCAAATGGTTAATGAAACAGCTACTTGCTTGAAATATTTAGAAAAAGTCTGAGGAGAAATAAAATCTCTTGTGGATCTTTTGCAGTGTGTTGTGTACAGATTTCCAGAGTAGTTTTTTGGAAGGTAGAGTTTTTTGTAATTGTTATATAGACTTTATTGAATCTTACTGAGGTTTAATCTTTACTCTTACAAGTGCCCATATTTGCAGACTTCTACCTATCTAATTATAAAGGACTTTAAGGGAGTACACTATTTTGCTGAATCTTAATCCAGTAGGAAAAGTCAGACTGAATGTAAAGATAAGTCTAAATAGATTGTGTTATATTTATATGTAGCCCTTTGTGGCTGTTTCCAATATTTAAGCAAGGAAGTTTGAAGGATAGCATTACATAAGATTGCACACCAGATAGAATAAAAGCATTTTAGGAAACTTTTTGTGCTTAAATAATTGGTATACTACTTCATATAAAATAAGAATATTTTAAATATCTATTCCTTGTTTATTTTCAAGAGATCATTTCCCATATAACTAAATCCAGAAATGTATGTGATCTGCCTAGTACTTTGTAGCACAAGGAATTTTTGGAAGCCAAAAGCCTCAGGCTCTCAAGAGCTGTACTGAGGACTAGAAACCACCTAGTAGTTTGAGTCTGCCACAGGACTTGGACTTCTGAGGAAACAGTAAACGCAAAGGTTTTACAGTGCCTCTCATTAGGATTACATGTACATGGTAATTTTGCACAGTTACAGACACAAGAACATATTTTTTAGGCCTTCCAAGAGCAAATTCCTTTTATCTAAGTGGTAAAGTTCTAGTCAAGTAATACTGTTTACTTGTAACTTTTGGCTTTGTGTTTCTCCCAGTCTTGAATGCTCATTACATTTCACCAGGAACCCAAGATCTGATCGTTTTTCAGACATTATTTCTCTTGTAAGGGCTTTGCTGATCTTCCCATGGAGATACAGCTCTCCTTTTGGGTTAGTTTTTTCTCAGCTGAACCAAACTCTTCTATGGAAGTGTATTCCTCTGTTGTGTTCTCGTGATCAAATTCTCTGTGGTTTTGGTAGTGTCTTTAGTAGAACATATTGAATTCACTCTCAAATGTCTCAGGCTTAGTGCTTTTTACAAAGGCAGAATCAATTTGCTCTTAAATTTTCTAATGAGGAATTCTGCTGCTGAAGACATGAGTACTGTACTGGGACTAAAGCTGCTCTGGTGAAAATCCTTTACTCCTAATAACTGATGGGAAGAGCACATACTCA
Source organism: Luscinia megarhynchos (assembly GCA_034336665.1). Lineage (NCBI taxonomy): Eukaryota > Metazoa > Chordata > Aves > Passeriformes > Muscicapidae > Luscinia > Luscinia megarhynchos. The sequence goes on from CM067569.1 coordinate 22,405,371, forward strand.
GTGCTGTGGTCAATGGCCATCTGTTCCTGAGCTCAATGCTTGCTTATTGTTGTCATGTCACTGCTCTGAGTTCTGAAACTCTCATATTAATACATAGACTTTATAACCTGTGCATTTATTAATAACTGTCTTCCAAGTTATTGTAGGGAAAAAAAATAGTGGATGAATAAAATAGCCACAGTCAACTTTAGGAGTTGTTAAAGATGTAGGATAAGACAGTGGAAGATTAGTATATTTCCAGTTCATTCACTGTTGCAGAAAGGATATGAATTCCTTTGAGGTTATGAAATTCTTGCATCATTGAACATTTCAGTTTGTGTGGATCCAGTCATGTGCCATATATCTCCCACATCAGGGACACTGGAAGGTCACCATCCATAATGACTCCTATTTCATTGGTTAACCTGCTGGAATCAGTACAGCTAAACCCACACATTAGAACACCTTTAATGTCAGAAAGCTGCAGTGGAATTTAAACAAACAGGAGGAGTGGGCTATAATCTTAAGTGTGGTATTGATTCACTACATTTGGGGAAACTTCTTTCTTAGTTTTAGGTATGTGCTGAAACTCTGGCTGTGCCACAATTCTGGGTCAGACATTTGCTCACAGAACTAAGTTCAAGTTGACTGCATTTCTGGAATATGTCAGATGCTCTTTTGCAAAATCTGGCCTTAAGAGATCTTCTTACTGATAATTTCCATTTTAGGTTTGAGCACTTTCAGCTCACCGTACATTAGAGCATCCAATGGAAAGAATTCTTCAGTGTGATTGAACTCTTATTCACTGGAAACTCTGGGCTCAGGGGACTCAGAGCACAAGATCCTGAAGCAACAGGCCTTTGGTTTTCTGTCCAAGTTTTGCTTGACATTTCTGAGCTTTGCTGAGTGTCAACTTAGGAGTATGTTTTAAAAAATATTTTCCCTGAATGGTTTGTTGGCTACCATGTATTACCATGGACAATTAATTTATTTTACAAGAACTTAGAATGTCAGAAATGTAAGATAATTCAGGGTTACTAATGGACATTTTATGTAGTACTGACATGGGGATTTGTTATCTAGCAGCAAAAGCAAGTGCTGACTTCATTAAAAGGGAGGAAAAAAAGCCCACCCAAAGAAACAAACAAAAAAAAATCCTGTACTGCATTTATCACTCCTAGTCCTACTCCTACTTCTTAGTGCTGGTGAGTTTTTATTAAGCACACCATTTTTATTTTGTGATGTCTGTGTCCATGAAGCAATGCAACTATAATGGAACAGTTCATAGACAAAATGATCCTTTTTTAAATCTTTGATTGAAAAGTCATTTTTCCTCCTGTGGGTTATGTAGTCACAACCATAGAAACATTGCAGTCAAGACTTGTCATGGATTACATGATTTTTACAGTATTCTGTAAATTTCTGTCTTGGTTTCTTTCCTCAAAAATTGTATAAACAGTCTTCATCTAGTTTTTTTCTTATGTGAATCTTTCTAGTCTTCTACTGCCTGGTATTTTAAAGAAGGCTGGTCTCTTTGGTACAGGAGATGGAAAATATTGCAAAAAAGCAACTTTAAAATTGCTCCCAAAAAGTCTGAAATTGAAGGCAGGAGCTATGACAAATATTAGGAGTGACTCAAGTGATACTGGCTGGGAAAAGAATTTCTCAAGGACTGACCAGGCATTGACTTATAGAGTGTTCAGAGTTTATGAGAACATGCAGTTATGAAGTCAAAGGCATTGCAGATGGTAGACTCATCACAGGAGCTAAATTTGAAAATAGAAATAATCAAAATAATAGAAATATCTCTTTTCCTTCAAAGCAACATTGAAAAGTCTTTGTTCAAAGCATATGTTTATTCAATACAAATGTCTTTGGTAACTTGGTTGTCATTAGTCAAGCTAGATAGTTTCCAAAGAAACTAGTCTTACCTTCAAGAGACTGTTTCCAGGGCAAAACAAATATAAAAATATGTTCAGGCACAAGCTCTAAAGCTGAAAATAGATGGTCACTAAGAATCTGAAAAGAATGCTTTCTAAAATTTATCATATTTTTTATGATATATAAATCATGTATCACATATTCCAGCCATGAGCAGGCAAGTTTTTTCATGATTCCTTGAAATTCTTCCCTTGTAGTCTGCAGTCTCGTGCCAGATTCCATGTGGACTGCCAAATTTTTCCAGTCAGAGTAGTCATTTATTTTTTGCAAGTAGTTGGGATTTAGAGGGTTTTTCATGGTTTGGTTGGTTGGTTGGTTTTCCTTTTCTTGCAGGCTGTATGTCTATTTACAAGACACACAGATAATTAAGGACAGCAGTAGAAGATCTTTGTTGTCAAAAGGAGAATGCATTCCTGGGTCAGCTCAAGCTGTATCAGGCAGGTCTGCCCTCAGCATTGGGTCGGGTGGCTTGGACCTGTCTGCTCTGCACCAGATTTCAAACAGGTGCTTTTCCTTCCCTTGGTGTCTTCTGAGACTTCTGTGGGACTGCATGTTGATTCAGTTTCCAGGCAGCTGTAGAGCTGAGAGAGAAGTATGCAGCATGGCTGCAAAAATGGGGACAATCCCACTTTTGATGAGGGATAGTTTATTTACAGGAGGTAAATAGAAGTTATGGGCTTTTAGCTGTTCCAGTCTGTCTGTGGGTGTCGTGCCTTGACCAACAGAGACAGAATAAAAAATTTATGGTATCTTCTAGAAAGCTGTCAGTGTTTCAAATGTATACATGTCAACCAGGAAAAAAAAAAAAACAAACCAACAAACAAACAAACAAACAAAAAATTTGGTGTATCAGGAATGTTGTGGGAGAAATGAAGATGTGCACCAGTGGCTAGCCAGGAAGAAGTTGGGTAGAAGTCTTCTAGTTCCAATCCAGGCCAGAATCTCGGGTCATTGAGATAGTTTGATGTTCATGATCTTGTGGCACGATTAATAAAATCAGAATATCCAGAGTTGGATGGGACCCGTAAGGATCATTAAGTCCAGTTCTTGGCCTTGCACAGGACAGCCCCAAGAATCACAACATGTCCCCCAGACCATTTCCCAAATGCTTCTTCAACTCTGGCAGGTTTGGTGCTGTGACCACTTCCCTGGGGAGTCTGTTCCAGGGCCCAGCCACCCTGGCTCAGTTGTCATTGCATTCTGAAAGACAAAATCTGAATACTGAAATGAAGTAAGGAACATAGTAATTGAGCTGCTTTTTGCAGGTCAGGGTAGGTAAGCAAGGGAAATGTTTTCCTCACTTTGAACAGTCACTCCAGTAATGTGTTCACATGTACCAAGGGGAAAAAAACCACAGCAACTGAAATGATGAAAAATGAATTAAATTAATTAGAGCGAGAATTGTGATCTAGCATTGGACTCAAAAAGGAGCTGAATGCATAGAAAGGAAAAAAGCTTACTAAGCAGTTCTAATAACAGAAACAAACAGTTCTATATGTTAACTTCATCTTGTGTTTAGTCTGAGAGGAACAAAGCAATCCCTGGAAAAGACAGACAATATCCTCCCACACACTTAGCAGCACAAAAGATGGGTGGCACTATTATAGTGGAAAACCTGTGCAGCTCATGTTATACATTTCATTTAAACTGTGCAGAGCAGAAATCTCTGGATACACAGAAACACTCTTTTGAGTTAAATAGCAAAGCTGAGCAGAATCCTTCAGTACCCACATTTATAGCAGAAATAGCCTCCAGAGTCGACTTTTTATTTATCAATTGTTAATTGAGTTGATGTTTACTCATGATTGTAAACAGATGATTAATTTATGGCTGAGTGTTATTACTATGATAGTGAAGAGATCATTAGAAAGAAGGATTATAATAGGGTTCTCTGCACTTGTGAGGCTAGTAATAAAGATTGACTATTATAATTAGATAAAGCTTTGTAACAAATACTATTAAATTGAATCTGGACTTTATTTAAATGCACTGGCCTGTTATCTAAAATGTATTAGCAGAGTGTGTGGGTTAAGTAGAACCCCTGCCTACACTGTTTACTGTCTCCTTCAGAGATTAAAATGGCTCTGTACTTGTTGGCTAAATGGCAATACTATGCATTATGCATGAGTGTTATTTCTATTGAAAACTCTAAAAATACTATTGTAACACGAGATATGATATTTTTCTTTCAATTTTAACCTGAGATTGTTTCCAACTTTAATTTTGATAATAGGTGAACCAAACCTAATTCAAGACGGTAGTATTAGGCTTCTTCAGAAAGGCTGTGCAACACTTTTGCATAATTCTGTTTAATGAAAGTCAGAGTAAGACTTCTGTGGGAATCCAGTGACAATGTTATGGAGCATTTGATTTCTTAATTTTCACAGAAGCATGGAAGGCACCAAAAGAAGATGGAGTGGGATGGGATGAAGCTTTCACAAGTGTAGATCTACATCTACCCTCTCCCCCTCCTTCCTATTTTTCTTGTTCCCCTTTCTTTTGGAAAAGAGTCTGTTATGGCTCAAAAGTTGTCCAAATTGACTAGAGCTCTATGAGATTTATCTGTTATTTTTGGACATAAATCTAACATGAAGAAGCTCTTCTTTGGCCTATTTGGGAGTACAGATGAAATGTGAATCTAGTTTGAACAAGTATAGAAGAATGGGTGGGTATTTTAAGAGTATTTTGACACAGCATGGGAAGAGATACAGACAGAACTTGCAGCTGTAATGTAAGCATCATTTTAGCACTCTGGGCATTTCAAATTAAAAATGCAATGGCAGCATAGGAAATAGTGTAATGATATTACAGGAACTATAAAACCAGACATTTTTTTAAACCTTAATAACTTACACTGTAATAAGTCCTTGGTTTCATGACAACTGAGTGCAAAATTTCCACTCTTTTTTGTCAGATCCTTTAAGGGTAGAGAAACTCTGTTCTCACCTTCCATGGCCTGAGTGCTTGAAGGCTTAGCATCTTCTGGAGTTGCTTCAGCTACTGTCAGACTGTGAACCCTCAGGCTATGCAGAAATGCTCTCATCCCAATAGGTGCTGAGTCTGGAGTGGAGATCAGTGCCTGCCAAGCCCCTATCAGTGCCTGTTTCCAAGTGACCACAAAGCACTTCTCTGCTCAGCTGAGACTCGAGACCCTTATACTATTTATAATGGGAGATGGAAAGCTCTGCCCTGTGGTCTGAAAGGGTCCCCAGTGGGCTGTGCAGCTGCTCTGCCCTGGGACAGGCTGCTCTCACAGTCAGCAGAAGTGGTGAGTCTGCACTCAAAGTCTGCACCTCGTTGCAAGAAGAGGTTTGGAATAGATTAATTTATGTAAACTATTTGATTGCTAAACTGATATTTAGAAGAAATGTTAAAGCCCAGAGGTTCAAAAATAACAAACTGAATTGAGCTGCAGCTTCCTTACACAATTTGCTGTCCCCTAAGGAGATGGAAAATGTGAAAAATTTAAATGCTTTTCATAGAAATTACTTATAAAGGATTAATAATGTCTCAAAATAGTCTCAAAAAGGCTCTGGACATGTTCATGGAAAGTTTCTATAGGGAAGTTCTGCTAGTTTGAGCCTTGCACAGCAAGTGAAGAGAGCCTTTTGTTCTTGCCTGACTTGATGGGACATGGGATGAAGCAGACTTTAATCACAAATGATTAATAAATAATTCCCAAAATGCTATCTGTCTTTCCTAGGGAAAGTAATTTTTTTAAACTCTGTGGGGAAAATAGAATTTTTTAGCACTTTTTATAAATCTGTCGGCAGGTTTTAGCATTATCAGTTTTCACCAGCACTCTGTCCCGTGGCTGTCAATATGACTGTGCTGAAAAATAAACTGTCATTCTCGAGCTACTCACCTGCTTGCCTTCTGAGATAGTGCAAAGGAAGGTATTAAAAAACACAGGTGGGATGGGAATTCAAGAGGGAAGCATCCAAGAATGGATTTGAAGGCAAAATAGAGAAATGTAGAACAATTTCATCTAAAGCTGACTTTGAGAAACCTACATGTAAGAAATACCTTTGAAGAAACAAATGTGGATTGGTCAAAATTGCCATCCTCTTCAGATTTTGTTCCTTTATGTGGCTAAGACATATTTTTGTTTTTCCTATGAAAAGTGTGTGGTCTGAAGCCAAGTGCACAGGGTGAGTTTTGAAAGGGTCTCAAGGAAACAAATTGATCAGTTGCAGGCAATGCACAGAAATCTAGAGCTATTAGGGAAAAAAACTTGGATTTTGGATCAAATTTGTATGGCAATAGCTAAAGATTGTTTCTCAGAAGCAGTTGGAGTTGACCAAACACAGGGATGAGACTATTCCTTATGAACTGATCAAGGTTTCTGTTTTCAAAAGAATATAATAGTGTTGGTGGAGAACTTTCCATAGAGATTTTACTTTTCCTCCTAGAGTGTGTGTCTTCTGTTAAGCACCTGGAAAGACTGGTGCATGGCATCAGGATCTCAGTGGCAATGAACCAGTAATTTGCACATTCCATTATTTTTCTCCTAGGACTCCCGTGAAAGGTATAAAGTAAAAGAATTCTAATTTTTTTGCTGTTAATAAGATAGAATTGAACTTCTAGACAATAAATCATAGTTATTGCTTTATTCAGCTTTCTGCTGTTTCCTTGGGTTTAGATATTTTAATGTTAGGTTATGTACCCTGGAGATATTAAACAAGGAAGGGAAAAGAAGCAATCTTTATAAAAGTTTATGAAAACTGGCACATAGCTGGCATGTGAAAAGCTGTCATGATAATCAAATCTTTGTTAGATTTGACAATGATACGCTTGCATAGGTAAATCCATGCAATCCCAAAAGACATCAAATGAGTCCTTAAATCCTCTAGAATATAGATCATTTTATTCAGTTCCTGAGCATTAAACATAGAAGAATTAGATAATTTTAGCTAGTGTACATAGAGCAACGACAAGTTGACTTGTTTTGTTTTCTTCTAATCTTCTTCAAAGTTTCCAGGCCAGCCTTTCACTGAAGAATATACAATATTTTAGTTGTTTGATAAGTCTTACAACAAGAAGAGAAGAAAGAGCAGCATAGTACAGCTGGTGTTTTTAAAGTAAGTTGTTGTTTGACAGCCGTGGAGATATTATAATTGTAATTCATTGAGCAGGACTCTGTGAGGAAGCAGAAGTCCCTGTTGGAACTAGTCCACAATTTTCCAGCTGTTATCTGTTTTCTTCACACAAGGAGGGCTTGCATTGCATCTTAAGCCTTCAAGAATGTATGGTGCACTGGATATAGTGTGTATTTAACTGTGGGCTGGAGAATGGAGCCAATGTAAACTCCAGTTATTGCTGGGCCTTTTCATTTTCCTGACATCAGACACAAAAGGTCATGACTGCTTATGTCCCGTTTAAAACAGCAGTAAAGATTCAAAAACCTAAAAAATGGCAGTGCTTTAATTAAGCACTTCCAGAGAAACACTCTGTTTACAAGTGCAACCTGTAGCTCTGTTTATATTCATATGCCATTCCTTATGGTGAGGGGGTTTGCAGATATGTGGGAGAAATTAGCCTGCATCTCCAAATGGTGTTTGAACAGTCTTCATTTCACACTTACTGGGGAGTGTTTTTTTCAAACAAACCATCTTGTGAGCCTGATGTCTGTCTGCCTGGAGCAGAATCATGTTTTGCTTTTCTAGGGCTGAAAATTGCACGTAGGGATGCAGCAGAAGTGGTCAAGATCCCAAAACTCACAGAGGAGTTGTGATCCACGATGCAGTGTTAGTCCTGCTGAGCCTGAGATGACTTTTTGCAAAGAAGAAAAGCTAGTGTGGGATCACTGTGTTATAAAAGAGCTGTAGAGCAAAGGATTAGCTCAGCTGATGTTTGTTCTTTCTAATACTTTATGTTTATATTAAGGGAAGGAGGTTGTCATTTGTATTACAGTCTCAAAGAGTGTGTAAGATTGAAACAAGATGGGTTTAAATGAGAAAAAGACAGTCATTTGCAACAGAGAAATAACTTTGGATATTTTTTCTAAGTTAAAATAGAGAAAAACCAGACAGTGATAGTGAACCCAGCAGAGCTTCTAATTGATTTGGAAAAGAAAATCACTAAATGCCTATGCATATAGCTAAAGAGAGAGTAATCTCAGTCAATGCAGAATAAGTACACTATTAATTCAGCCTGGTTAATAGTAGGAAAATAAAAACCCAAAACAAACCTCAATTAGATTGAGAAAATTGCAGTAAAATATGTTCTGAAATCTTTTTACTGGTGGTGCTGTATGTTGCCATCTCTTCTCATGAATTTGTAGTATAGATTCTGGTGTCTAATTAAAACATTAAAACTGCTGAAGAAATTTTCATTTATTACTCGAAATTAGTGTCACTGGGGAAGAGCTGTTAAAGAAGGATGTAAAGTAAAAGCATATTTTTGTGAGTGATTTTTTCTAAAATCACTTAGTATGATATTTTCACCAAATGTTTGTTTTGCAATGTCTTACATAACTGTCATTGACTTTAGATTTATTAACGATATATAATAGCTTGAGGAACTGCTGTTGTTAACTAATTATCCAAAATGTAATTAAAATTTGGCTCAGGTGGTAATTTTTTGCTTTTATTGAAAGGAAAAAAATGTTACTCTAGGAAAAGACATTTAAGATGCCTTGAAGTTAATTTTTAATTAACATTCTTGCATCTGTCTCAAAACCAGATAGCAGTCTTGTATTGTTGGTAAAAGATATAGGTAGATATTCCATTATTTCTTTTTTTTTTTTTTTAATTCCTCTTTTTTTTAACAAAGATTAAGAAATAACAATGACTACTAAGTTAAAAATGCCAACTGTCTTATAAGTAACTGAAATTAGCAATATTTTCTAGGATAAAGGGCCATGTTGTCACCTTTTACTTCAAAATTTAAGACTTATTTAATAGAAAAAGTTGAAAAGATCCTCTGAAGTATAATATGTGCAACCAAGTCTGCGTAGTCAAAGGGTTTGTTCAAGGAATGTTTTGGAGTCTGCATCAGCTGGAACCATATCAATGTTTTATTTCTAAAATGCTGGATCAGATTTGTGCACATTGGTGTCAGACATCGTGTTGCACTTATTTGATATGCTTAATTAATTGGCAAATGTTGTCTTTTCTTTGGTTGTTGTCTTTTTTTAATATCCCAAAGGCTAAAAAGAAGTGAAGGCACAGAATTCCAAAAGATGCTGAGTAGATAAGCTATCCCATTTGTGCTCGTTTTCAGTAACATTTGACTGTTCAGCTCTCCTGTGTTTAAAAATTCTACTCAAATCATATGCAGAGAAAGAAAAAAAAGCTAACATCTTTCTGATAAATACAGTAATATTTGATTTTAGGGAGGTCAGGTAGTTGGGAAGTCACAGGACTCTGCCCTGTCTATTTAAAATGTGCTTTACTTGGTTTGCTGAGTGCTTAGTTGGTGATGGATGGTTCAGTCCAAATGTTAGCTTTGTGTACTGACACTGTCTCCCTGATATACTTTGAACTCTGGATGAATTTTTATATGGCTTTACATGAGTACTCATGAAAACAGGAGCGAGCTATTCCATTGCTAAATCTCAGGTGGCCAACCTGGTGCAACTGCTGTAATATTTTAGGTGAGTTGAGAAATATAGTTATTATCCAGCAGTGGGGAACAATGAATGTGTTAGTGGTGAGACTGGCAGGGCTGCATTTGAGGTATTTGGAACAAACATCTTAGTCAGCAGTCACAGGTGGGAAAAAATACCTTTGACTGTGAAAAATAACACAAATGCTTGATTCAGTTTTTTACAGTAGTTTGTCAAATAACTCTACCTGATGCTTAGTCCTCAGCAGCTGCAAGAAAGTTTGTTCAGAGAAGGCTGAACCTGTGTAGAAGAGTCTATTGAATCTTTAAATCTGGTTTCCAAACTGTAACCATTAGCTTTCTCTTTGTAGGGAATTCCTGATCAGTAAAGAGATCAGAGAGATTTTTCCTTTATTCTTGATGCCTGTTATTTCCAGGATCTGGGCTTTCATGGTCTGCCTTAAGCAGAGGTATTTGTAGAATGCCTTTATGAGAGATTTGCTCCTAAGAGAGGGGCTAAACCTGCTACATTTTTATCTGTTTCTGCAGAAAACCCATACAGTATGAGACCTTGTTTCTTCAGGCTTTATTAAATCACTGGACACTTTACCAAGGGAATGGTTGGTCATGGCCAATGTACTGTAGCTACAGGTCCATTTCCCAAATGAAAATAACCATGTGGTGGTGAATATTTGAAAGCTTTGTAGCATGGTACAAGACCTATTAAATGGTGTCTTATTGCTGGCATAGACATGTATTGGATGGGCTGTGGAAGGGGGACATGTGCTGAGAGGCACCATGGACACAGGATTTCCAGCCAAATAGCCACTGATGCAGAAGCCCTCTAAATAAAGGAGATTTTGTTGCAGTCTAGCTTTGGAATCTCTAGGAAGATTTGTTTTTCCCCCTCCACTCACAGCTAAATAATGAATTAAATTTCTTTTTTGGCACTGTGAGGTTGTGCACTGAGAGAGACTTTTACCTTAATATAAGAGTGAGATGGGAGTGCAGCAGGCAGGGGTACAAGATGGGCCAAGTGAGTAAATCCCACATGAAAAGCACAGCTCTGGAAAACCCTTCTGTCCTGCCATCAACTGCACAGATGTATGGTCTGATGATTGGTGCAAACATGTTAATTACAGTTTCTTACAGCTCAAGTAATAATGAAACTTTTTTATTTTACATCTTATCAACTGTGGGTTTAATCATACTTTCTTTTAAAACTAGACAGTTTTGTTCAGATCAGAACAAAATTTTGAAATATATTTTTGAAATGTTATTAAAGATGAAAGACCCCAAATCAGTGCTGCTTTAATTAGCTGGGATGAATAGATGAAAGAAAAGTGATTTCTAAGCAGATTAGTTTCATGATAAAATATTTCATTTTATTAATGTTTGACCGAATCTGACATATACATTTTCAAATTTTTAAGGCATGTGAACAAGACCCGATGCTATTAAATACTGGATTTCTTAAGGTTCGAGGCAATGTGGTATGCCATGTGATCCTGTGAAATATCATTTGTGATTTTCAACTTGACATTGAAGGGAAAGTTAAAACAGCATTAGTATATTGCACAGATTAGTGGGATCATAAGTATCTCTAGCTGTCTTGAACATGTTTTAGAAATCTACTGTAAACGGCATTCATTAATGGAAAGCTAGATCAAAGTTTGATGAGACAATATTTCTTTTGTTTTAAGACTAAATGATGTTAGAGTGTCCCAAGTAGTGTTTTCTGCATTGAAACAGCCTCTGGATTTGGATGTAAGGATGGAAGGTACTGTTTTCTAGTGTGTTTTTTTACATTTACTATTGATTACAAAGATTTTCAAAACCAACTCCTGGGGATTTAATTCTAATTTCTTTTTAAAAATAGTTTGGCAAAGAACTTGTACAGATATTTAATGTCCTTAGCATAGATCTTTGATTTCAGTGTGTTGGAGCTGTGGGATATGCTTGTCTGCTTTTGACTCTTTGAAGATGTCCCATAGACTTCTTTCAGATCAAATCACACCTCACAAAAACCCTCAATTGAGTCCAAGTTCCTCTTTTGTTGGTCATCAAAAGCGTTAAAAATAGTCACTGAAAATAAGCCATGCTTTTAGGGGCATTGCAGTGTGAATTGGATCTCTGTGAAGCTGTTTAGAAAACACGTTTCCTATTTAAGGTTATCTTCACTCATTTCTTTGGGTATCATGTGAACATTTAACAAAAAAAAGCTGACATTCCTATCCTGGTGCTGTGTGTATTCTTCTCCTGTCCTATGCAGCTATTTCCCACATTTGTCAAGGCAAAGGTTGAAGGGGGTATGGACAAGGGAAATAGGTCTCCCATTCATTCCTATCTGTCAGGAGTTCACTTTGTCATGATAACATTCAAGGAGTGTATTTATCTATCCTGCTACTGGAGGTTAAAGCAAGGGTAAAGAAGGAGAAGGGAAGAAATCATGTTTTAAAAGTTTACAAATTCTACTGCAAAAACTGTAAACAGAAAGGGGCTTGCAGTGGAATGTGTAAAATACTGCTGCATTGATAGCGATGGGCGGCAGGCTGCCACAAACCCGCTCGCATAAACAGAGGAGCTCTTGCTGCAGATTGGGTCTGTTTTGGCTTAAAGTCTGAGGAACACATTGCTTTCAAAGTGAATTCTTAGGTGTCACTTCCCATAACTTATAGCAGAAGATTACAAAGCTACTGATATAACATATTAGTTTGATGGACAGAATTATACCCCCAACGCTTCCTGCTCTCCCCAATGACGCACACTGACTTAGTGTGCTGTGACAGCTGCCTTGATTTACCACCAGGCTGGGAGGCCAAGTGGGAGAGGGAACATTCACATGAACGCAGGGGCTGATACTGGCCCACAGCCTAGTTTATAAAGCTGCCCTGTAATTCACCACAAATGTGTCACCATTAAAAGGGAAAAAAGGATTGCAGATAATAAATACTCTTTAATTTATTAGCTAACAACAAAGAGATCAGAGCCAGTTGTGATGTGATTGTTTGACATAATATTGTCAAGGAAAAAAGCTAAGTTGACCAAAGATGTATATTACACATTCAAGCAGATGCATCAACTCTTGGCTTGTCACAAGCAGAGCTAAACAAAACGCCAAACAGAGGAGAGAACTGGCAAACAGCACAGTCATTTATCTCTGAAAGAGACATATTCAAGAGCAAGTGAAATAAGACATAGTTCTTTGGACTTGGTCAAGGGCCAAGTTCTAACTATTATAAATTAAATGTTTTGTGTATTGTATTTGGCAACTGCAGCAGCTCTTACCATCTTGGTCATGGTAGGAGAGTGTTAGATTTTCCTGTCTCCTTTTGCCAGAATGATGGCTTTTGTTGTGGGGGACAATATTAGAATGTGTCCCTGCATACCAATAGCCACAATGCATGCTGCAAAAAAGGCATATAGGATTGGAAAATGCAAATAAAAGCTGTTAGACTAGCCAGCCTACAGAATTGAAGTTTTCCAAAGAAAATTTTAGGAAGTCCTGAATCTTAGAATTTTATTTTCTAGATTGTTTGAGTTTACAGAATATAGTCATCAATATAATTATTTCAGGTTCATATGCTTTTAATCAGAGTTTTGAATTTCATAATGTATTTGGAGGAAGCTCTGCTTTTGGTTTTCTATGAGCATTGTTCATGCCACCACAGTTAGCTTGGTGTCAACATTTCCATTATAAATTTTGCTTAACTGTTTTGGATGTCAGATGTAAAAATTCTTGCCCTGGCTTGAAAACTGATGCACAGGATAAGAAAATGCAGATTATATGTTTATTCAAGCCTATGCACATTAAAAAAAAATTTAGATTCATTAATTCCAAAATGTCCAATAGTGTAAGCCAGTCTACATGCTATATACACACACTTTCAGACATGTTAAACATGTAAATCTGTTGCTGAAAAGTATGTTGAGTGATTGTCTTTCATATTGTTAGAGCAGAGAGATGGGGTGTCAGGTATTATTTAGGATGCTTTTATGTGACTGTTGTAAAAAGAATGTAGTTCTGTTTCCTCACCTCTCCACATTTCAGAAATATGAAAACTTAAGGCAGTTGTGTTACTTGTATTAAATAGAAAATGTTTATTTCTGTGAAAATCGTGCCAGCAAAAGACCTGAGAGTTATTTTGACTCTGAAGCAAAAGCCAAATCCAATATTTTTGTAGTACATGGTCTTCATGCTGAGTGTTTGCATGGGTATAAAAATTATCCCATAGTTTAACGTCCATGAAATTGTTTGCTTCGACATCAGAAGCATCCTGAAAAGACTGAAATATTGGAATTGTGTCTGCTTTTAATATCATGATATTGTCTTATAAGCTTCCACAGAATTAATTTGGAATGGAAATTGAAAATTCAGATCTATATTCCTTAAGGCCCTGCCTTTTCTCCATTACTCCTGACAGCTGGATCATACATTACTCTCCAGAGCAGGAAGGGAAAGGTGCAATGCACACTAAGGAGAGGTGAGAGACTCAAGTCATGAGAATTCTCTGCCTGATCCAGCAGCTCTGAGGGTGATGTGCTTTGTGCACAGTGGCACCCAGGGGCGTGGGGGCTCTGCAAGACTGAGGCTTGAGCAGCCAGAGCATGGGAGCTGTGTTGAGCTGGAGATGGAGCAGAGGACCTTCCTCCTGCAGTTCCTAGCACGTTGAATGATCTCTGTCCTCAGGGCAACATATATCACACTCCACCAACCTATCTGGGATGAGTAATTAAAGGAAACTTTTCAAATTATATCCTAAATTAAAAAGAGAGAAGAGGACAGGCTGTGCCAAAATTGATAACTTGCTCCATTTTGATGAGCAGGGCACTCAGTTCCCGGGGAGAGGGAACCAGCATGTGCTAGATGTGGAAAATTGCATTTTGGAATAGAGAGAGTGAAGTATGGAGTCCACTCCATGGCAGTGCTCAGGATAATAAATGACAAACCAGATGAATATATATCAGAAAGTACTTTACCATTGGTTAGAGGTAATATGTGCAAGTGTTTCATATTTATGCAAATACATATGAAAAAAATTATCTGCTTTAAGATTCTGATGGTCTTGCAGTCAATCTCTTCATTCCCAAGCCCAGGGGCATAGCTACAGATAAGGCCAAAGTTATTCTGCTGCTTAAATGGCAGATTAATTTTGGATTTATTTTGAATTTCTATATTATCAACATTGTTTTTACTAATATGTTGATAGTTAACAATTTCTTATACCCTGTGTTCTGAGACAAACTATTCTTAAATTCTCAAATGCTTTCAGTATGTAGTGGAGATTTAAATTTTCTGTTTCTTATGTGTGCTAAAAATCCTTCAAGTATGGCTGTGTCCCTCTTCAAATGAAACAAATGTAGAAAAAGGGAAGGAATCTACATTTCACTAGTATTAAGTCTACAGGCTAAAAAACATAGAACTGTTTCAAAATCGTGCATCCTGATTTTCAAAGATTATGTTCTCTTAGTGAAGAGTATGTTCTTTAAATGTTTGGATTTTGCAGTTTTCTTTCCTTATAAAATAGAATTCCAGTTGATATTCCTTAAATTCATTAAAGAGCACAGAAAATATGAAGGTGAAAGATAGCATAGAGGTGACAATATAACATATAGTTTTCTTTTAGTCTTCTTTTAGCTTTCAAAGAAACAATATATTCTTAACTCCCACTGGAGATGACATTTAGAAATTCAAACACAATTCAAATGCATTCAACAGCACACCATGGTGTCTTCTAGGAAAGATTCTTTATAAAGCTAAAGACAAAATTGTATGTGTTCATGCTTATTAAAAGCACCACATTATATTTTATTTCACTGCTCTTTAAATATAAGGTATCGTAAGAAAATTTGTGCAGGAGCAGATGAAAAACAAATCACATTAACACCACACAAATGCTCTAAAAAATTAGAAT
This sequence comes from Luscinia megarhynchos, assembly GCA_034336665.1. Classification (NCBI taxonomy): domain Eukaryota; kingdom Metazoa; phylum Chordata; class Aves; order Passeriformes; family Muscicapidae; genus Luscinia; species Luscinia megarhynchos. Next base: position 22,420,754 of record CM067569.1, read on the forward strand.
CAGGGTATAAAACTGTTTCAAACAGATACTGATGTGTGCTAGAACACATGACAAAATGGATGTAGCAGATGAAGAAATGGATACGACATGCTGAGGGCTTAATGTAACATACAGCAAAATTGATATACCTCTTACTGAAATAAATAAAACATGGCATAATATATACATTTTAATGAATTGAATAAAGCATGTAAGGGAGTTGATTAGAAAGTGTACTGAACTGAAAAACATAAAATAAAACATAACATAAAATAAAACATAATATTATGGATTTAATCAAATAAAAATATAAGGGATTGAATAATATTGGAATCACTAAAACAAAAGGGCTGGATTTAAACTGTGCTGAATGGAAGTAGAGAAAATATGGGGTATGGAGAGCTCAGTAAGCCCTGGTATGAGTCCATCAGGGTCACATGGCTCATTTCATTTTTCAGCTGCTTGCCACAGAGAAAACCATTAGGGTACAAGATTTGGATAAAGATATCTGGCTCTACCACACAAACGTTTAATTTGATTTTATCAAAACAACTTATTCTCTTTCAAGTGCTTTTTATCCTACTTTGTCTTGCTTTTCCTCTTCCCCCTTTATTCCACCCTTGTCCCATTTCCTCTTCTCACCTCCCTCCCTTTCACCATCCCTCACGAGCACCTCTGTGCCCCCACCTGTCCTTTGCTCTTGCCTGCACACCTTTTTCCCTTTCACTTCTCATCTTCTCTCTCTCTGCCAGTCTCTCATTCTCACACTCCTTTGCTGACCCTCTCTCTGGTGTTTGCCTGTTCCTCTCCCACATTTGCTCTCTCTTTCTTTGTAGCCCTCTTAATATTGTCTGGGTAACAACGATTCCTGTGTCTCAGTTTTCTGTATATTTATTATATATATTAAAAAAAAAAATATATATATATATAATTATATTATTTCATATAATATTATACTATATATTGTATACTATTATATTCTATCATATAATATTCTATTCTATTCTATTCTCATATATATATATATATTCTGTATATAAATTTTTCTAAATATATAAACAATTGAAAGAATTGATAGAAGTGATTGCCAGATTAGATATAAACTTATTTTGAATCCAGATATGAAAATCCCAGTATTTGTGTAATGATGGAAATGGAAATTTCACAAAAAAGCCCCATTTCTCTTTAGGCTTTTTAGCATCTAAGCAGCCATCCTCCCTGCTTCACTCTTCTCTTTCATGTCAAAACTTGAGTTTAAATTCATATATAGAGCCTAAGTTTGACTGAGGTGCTTTTCTTCTAATTCAAGTAGTAAGAACCAGACCTGAGGTTTGGATTTTACTTGTTTCATCCTGGGAATATATGATCCATGTTTTGGCTGTGTTATTGAATATGCAGAATCATTGGTCTCATTGTTTTTCTTTGGTTTGTTTATATCACAAGCTTTAAATAAAAATACCCCTACTTCAAACTTTGCCTAGACAGATTTTCACCTTTAGGTTTTCTTTTGTTATTCCTCTTTCCTTCTAAAATTCACCCATTAAAAGTCTTAAAACTGGAAGGCAAACAAGCTCCTATCTTTGTAGTTTTATTTCTTAGCTATTAATCTCAGACTGTAAAGGAAAACTATATTCCTGCCAAGGCTGGCTTCAAAAGTTTGCCCTATTAAATTCATTTTATTGTTACTCTTTATTCTAAGTAACGTGTTCATTCTGGTTTAATCACAGCTCATGAGGACCTTGTAGTTGTCTAGAGAAGTAATACTTGACATAGGAAGCCCTTAGTTAAAGAAAGAGGGACAAGGGAAGCTTGATTTTCCCTGGTTCATACTGGGTCTGTGTGGAAGGCATTTGGCTTCTGTAGCTGTATGGTCATGAAATGGTGAAAGAAAAATGATGTTTAAGGATTTTTATCATTGAAGAACACTGAAGTGTGTATGTCAGCAGAGTACCTGAGTTGTTCTCCCAGTCACAAAGCTGCTAATCTGTCTCTCTTTTGGTGAGTGCCCCAAGGTGACAAGCTATGAGCAGCCAAGTAATTGATGCTGAGGACTGTCTGTCTCCTCTGTAGGCACTGGAGTAACTGGAAGGTGTACTTTGGTTTATGCTTGGTACAGCACACACAAAATGCACACCCAGAGTAGTATCTGGATTCAAAGTCCACCATATTGAATAGTTGCTTGGTAGAATTTGCAGTACATTTATTTGTTTTAAAATCTAATTATTAGGGAGCACAAATAGTTCTATCAATTCACCCATAATTCTTGAATCTGTTTTCCAACAAATATACTCTAAATCAGTATTTATATATTCATAAAACATGTTATGTTATTAAAACATATTAAAACATGATGTTATTAAACACTGCCCTGTACTCTCAGGAGCTTATGATTTGAAGGGTTTGGTGGATAAATCATTTAGAAGTGTAAGTGTTAAAGGTAAACAGATTCTAGAAAAAAGTAGGGGTATGAGAAAGCCATCTGTGTGCTTTTCTTATTTGGTTTTTCTGAGAATCCTGCTATATTTATTATTTTACATATTTGAATAGCTGTTTTCTAACCCTGCTTCATTTTAGGGTTATGCTGGAAATGTTTGTTTGCAAGTCATTGAAGGGTATTAGTCAAGCAAGAGACCAGGTAGAGGTCTCTTTGGACCTTAAAAGACTTTTATCTGGTCTTGTGAATCTTGAAGCTTAACACTAGGTGTACAAGAAAGCTTGAAAAATGCCCTACATACTGTAGTTTTAGACAGCTTAGATTTTATTTTACTGTCTAACACTTAAATTTTTTTCTTATAAGCCCAGGTGGGTTCCTGCACAGACTTTGAGCTGTGATCTCCAGCTGCAGCTCTGTCTTTTTTTCCCCCCATTGTATTTTACTTTGTTACTATTCTCAGTAGATTGTGTATTTAAAAGTTCTCATCCATTTCTCCTTCACCATTCTTTCTGAGGGGTAGCTTGCAGTATATCAACAGAAAAGGGAGCACACTATTTCTAACTTAACCTTTTGTGCTTACATCTTTGGCACTTGTTGACCATTCCAATCCATTAAACAAGCATTTCAGTCAACTGTGTACTGAAAACAGCCACGACTCTCCATCAAATGGAGAGACATTAAGCTTTCACAGCAGGAATCAGACAGCCTTCAAAATGTAAAGGAATCTGTTGTAATTTTTAAACATTCAAACTGTATTAATTCCCATGACAGTTATCCCTTAAGTCATTTCAGGCAGTTGCACACTTCTCAACTTTCACAGCTTTCATGTGGAGATCATGATTTTTTTTTCTGATTGAAGTATTTCCCCCATTTTCTCATACTTGTGTTCTACTGAGAATATTTTGAATCTGAAAAATTACTTGAAGAAGTTCACAGGTAACAGATTAAACTACTAGTAGTTCCTTTTAATGGCACTTTGACTGTGACTCTTATGATATTCTAATCCTCTTGGTTTAGATGGATTCTCTGGCTGATACTGGGTAACTTTCCACAGACTCCCCAAGTCTTAGTTCCATTTAAGTTTATTAATTATAATTTAGTAAATTCCTTAGGTTAATACAAGTGAACTAAACAAAAACACTTTTTTAAAAATTGCTTGGTCTCTTCCATAAGATCCATTTTCGGAAACTCGCTTCCAAAGCTGTTATTTTCATAGAGAAATTTAAAGTAGTTGTCTGCTCTGGATTTCAAAACCTAATCTGTGGAGTGTATTCTTTGTGTTCTGCATATGCATATGCATAATTTGAACATTATGCATTTGCTGTAACAATTTTTATGAGCCAACCTTACAGTGGTTCAGAGTGCTGACCTCTGAAGGCTTAGCCATTGTGTAGTACCAGTCTGGAATTTACTTCTCTGGGGAGTGTAATCTTTGCTTGCACTGCAGATCATCTTTTCCCTCTGCCCTTTCTACCACTGGGCTAAATTATCCAGGTGTATTTCATCATTTTCATTTTTTTCATAGTTTTCCTTTTTGACACTGGGCCTGCATCAAGGACATCACTGAACTTCATTTCGAACTCTGGCCACAATGGCTGTGTCCATTTCCAGCTGCCATAAACCAGTCATAAATCAGGAAAAAGTGCCCTGCTGCTTAAAACTGCTGAAATGAGCTTTAGAGCATTATGCTTACAAGAATGTCAGCTTGTCACAAAGTAAATCAGCAAAGTGTCCTTAAACCTTTGTTGCATCAGGGAATCTCTGGCTATGTGGCTTGAAGCCTGGTTATTCATTTTACTGCCCTATTTCCTCCCCTCGCAACACACACATGTGATTATTATTTTGTTTGGACACTTCATCATGCTTTTTCTGCTTTATTTATGGCTGGTAATTATAGGTTTTATTGCTTACTCCTCTTTAGATTTTGTCTGAATATATTAAATGAAACTTCTGGTGGCTTCTGGGCTCTGAAAGGCCACAGATTTACATTAATGCTCTATGAACTGTGAGTTTATTTTACTATGTTACTAGATGCTAATTCTACAGATTTACAATACCTATTCCTGCCTTACTTGAAATCTTTTATCTCTGCTTTTTGAGGTCAAAGTTCATGTGTTGAAAGCAATCATCCACAGAGATTGCCACTGAATATTGATGCTGTAGTGGGGCAACCTCAGATCTGTTTGTTGAACTTGCACTGTTTGAATCTGGCCTGATGTTATTTGGCTCTGAATTACTCTGTCTCTTCTGAAAATCTGCATGAGCCCAGTGTATTTCTTATTGTTTGCTATTCACTGTCATATAAAATCCCTTTTGTTATGTCCAGCTATTGCTAATCTATCTCTAAGGCAATATTATATTGAATTTTTTTCCCTGATAGCCCTAAATTCTTGTAAAAGCTTTCTAGGAGTTGGGTTCTTGGCCAGTATAAGGAGAGGCTGTGTTTCACTATAATCTTTAAAACAGTCAAAAGCTGAGTAGGAGTAGGTGGAAGAGTTAAAAATCCCAGATAGTATTTCCACTGCCAAGCAACAGTTTATTCCTGCTGCTACTGAATCCCAAGCAGTTGGGAAAAAGGAGGTTTTTCAGAGACAGTTCATTGTGGCTCAAAGTTAGGGAAGTAACTTCAAGACAGTGTAATTGATTGTGATTGCTTAATTGGGGTTTGAAATTTCTTTCTGGCTTTGTTTCAATCTTTCTGACAAAGTAGGGTCAAGCATAATTTAAAAAAAAATCAATTACTAACCTGAAATAGCAAGTTCATTGCATCAAAATAGATAAGAAATAAAGTTAGAGTGTCTCTGTTTCTGCTAAGCTTGTGTTTAATCTCTGAGTTTGTTTATGAATGATCAGATTTAGGAATATTTCAGCATTCTCATGATATATATTATTGTCAGTTGTTAATATGATTTAATCTTCAAACATAATTTAATTTTAAATTAGATTTTGCACTGGAATTTTTTTTCTTCTTCACTAGGATTAATAAAAAACCCCCACAAATGGCTTTTTCAAAAAATTTGATTATGAAATGTGTTCAGAGAAACTTCAGATAAAGACAATTTAGAAACAAGATAGGGAGGCTAGATCACTAGAACGACAGGTAATTATTTTAAAGATCTGCTTTATGGTTTATAAATTAAATAGCAGTTTACATATATAAAAATAACAATTCATTCTGTGATGAGAGAGCATATGTTTGGGTTTTATGGAATATATCTTAATTCTTCTTTAACAACAACATACCTAACCCTGATTTCATGGCTGAAAATTTCAATTTATCCTTACATTTTGTGCTTTAAGTACCATTTTGGGAACATATTTTTCTGCATGGAGAGAGAAAGAAATTACCTGAAAGCAGTGTATTCTGAGCTGTAGTTGTGTTTAGTTTACCTTAAATCTGTTTAAAGGTATTCTTGCAAGAGCAATGCAAGTCAGTCTTGTCTGTTCTCTTTTTTGGAGTGTCTTCTTGTAGCAGCCTTTTCTTATTTCCTTCTTTTTTCCAATTGTCTTTGTTGAGATGCATAGGGTTGTCATACAGGGAGCATAACAGTGACAAAGTAAATCAAGTGTTAAGTAGGCCATAATAATTTGCATAATCTTTTTGCAAATCCTTCTAGGTGCATATTTGCTAATGACTAAGATATAACATTACAGGAATGTGATAGAAACAGCATATTAATGGAAGACATATTTCAGTTTCTTGAGTTGTTCACAGCTAACTATGTATTAGCAAAGATTATCAATAAACAAATTTTTAAATCTTGTAACATTAAAAATAAAATCTAATAAGTAATATCTACTATAGAAAGTGATTAATAGATTCTATCTTCAACTCATAGAGAATAAGAAAGAATAATAGTGTGTATTTTGAGTTTGTATGTTTTGTCTCTCTAACTGTAGAAACTTCCTCAGTCATTGAAATTAAACAAAGCAAGCTCCAATGTATCAGAAGTTATTTGTAAAGATTTTTTATTCTTGCTTTTTTTTTGTTTGTTTGTTTTTAAATACATCTGCCATGATAGCAGAGTCCTGCTGAGCTGTCTGTATGGATGCTGTCCCATTGCAGTCCTCTAGGACTTCTCTGGGGTTCAGAAAAAGAAAGAAGGGCCCTGTGACAGTGTTAGAAGGAAAATACAACAAATATGAACACTACAGAAAGAGAAGGAATACTGATGATAAATAATGAAGAACAAATTATATAATTTGTCTAAATTACTGTTTTTATACTACTTCAGGTGTTGAAAAGGATTTCTGGGTGGGGTATTCCCCCCACCTCCACCCCTGGATTATTTGTTGGGGTTTTTTGTTTGTTTGTTTTGAGCTTGCATAATCTGTTTCAGAGCTCAGGACTATAATGCCCATTTTTGATTTGTGTAATTTGTTTTGTGGGTTTAAATTTATTCAGTCACATGGAGAAAGATGGGGTACTGCTTCTTAATTAAGTAAATTTACACCTGGAATGAATTATTCTTATGTATAAAGAAGCAAGTGAAGCATTCTGAAAGATTGCTTATGCTCCTTTAAACAAGCTGTAATTTTACCAAACTGAATAATTAATCAAAACAAGATTGTTCTGCTCACAACAGCATCGTCAGAAATCATGTTTTGTATTATGTTACCTTACATCAAAATAAGGTTCTTCAGTGGAATGAAGATGACATCTAAAAATAAGTATGTGACTATTTCTTTTAATTCTTTATAAAGGCAAGGATTACTTGTGTTGCTTCCAATTAATCTTTGGCACATTTCCATTGAGGAATTAGGACACTAATGAATCTTGAGACATTCTGTAAATCGATCCAGTAACAGATCACATCGATAGTTGTTCATTCCATGTTTTTCTTGTTTTCTGTCAGGATTTGAAGCTCTGTGCTTCTCTTTTCAATATCATCACTAAATGGCTGTTATGTAGGGTATTACCTTGCACCCCTGCATGGAGGGACAAGAAGGGAGGTCTGTCTGGAGGTCTGTCTGTCCTGGTTACCTGGTGAAGGCAAAGGGATTTTACTGCTGTGCTTGTAGGTGATCTTGCAATCTACAGACACAGTGATGGTAATCATATCATCTCATCAGAGAAATGTTTGTTAAATGTAATAGCCATGCTCAGAGTAGGGAAAAAAACTGCTGCTCTGATGATTGTATCCAGTTTATTCAGTAACATCACTGTGGTTAGAATTACCCTTGACTAATATACCTAAAAAGAAATTAATGGTGTCAGGTTTCTTGTTCCTCATTCCTTTTTGTATTGTCTCCCAACAGTTATGTTTATCCAGATAGGAAGATGCCTAAGTCTTTGGGCATCACATTTTGCTTATTTGGGGTCTACTTTTGTCTTATAAAATAGTGTTTGTATGTATGGGAATTGAACTTTTGCCTTGTACAATTTAAGTAAAAATTCTTTGGTGGAGCTAATGCCTGTGCCATAGTAAAACACCCAAATGTGGAAAAAGAAGAGTAAAGAGAGGAGAGGAGATGGTGACAAGGAATTTGGTACCTTAGGGACACAGCCTTATAAGTTTAGCTCATCCTTCAGGAACTTTAGTAGCATGAATCCTCTGTAATCATCTTGGAGTTTAGGAATGAGGACCATAAGTGGGATGCTTTTGCTAATGTATAGATAGGAATTAAATACTGGAACATAGAATTTAATGGTTTTTGTGTTTTAAATTTCGAGTGAAATTACATATAGCATCAGTAGAAGTGAATATGTAGATTTTCAATTGTTTAGTCATTCAGTTTTTTCTTTTACCACCATAAAGAGTTGTGGGAAGTGGTTAAATGATTTTGTGTTCATATGCTTCTTTTTCTTGAGGTTTTTATTTTTGTTATGGAAAAATAGTGCCATTGGTAGGAAATCTGTCCATTATGAAAATTTGAAATTTATATTGTGGTTTGGTAAGTACAAATATTTTTGATGGCTCTCATGACTATATTGCAAGGGGAAGCCACCATATGGTTTAATGGAATTTCAGCCAAATTGCTATTTTTGAACAATATTGTTAACCAAAATTATATACCCATTCTGGAAAGAAGAAGGTTCCCACATGGAAATAGTATGCAGAATAAGAAATTTTCCTTTTTCCCTGCTTTTCTATGATTTATGATGTCATCTTGAAATTATTCCTGTATATCTAAAGTATTTTAGTATCTCAATTTAGTTGTAGCAATTATCAGATGCACATAATTCTGTATATTTTTCTTAATGACTTTTTTTTAGGTTTCTGTTAAGGATTTCACAAATTCTTCCAGAATACTTGAATCCCAAAACATTCAGTGTCTCTTGGGATGCTCAAAAGCCCATTAAGTAAAATTGCACCAAGTTGTAGATGGTGTGGGAAATACTACTAATAATGGTAAAGTTTATCCATTGCACAGAAAGTGCATTAGAATTACTGCAGTGTTTGCCATTATAATGTAATTTGGATGGAGAATTACTCCCCCATCACCACCACCATATCCCTCACTTTATAAGGTTTAGCATGAAAAGTCATTTTTTTAAACCTGACACTAGATTGTGATATGTTGTCCATTTTGCATTTGTTTTGATAAAAGATGTCTTGATTATGCATGCTCATTCTTTTTAACATAATCACTCAGAATTAATGAATTTTTTTTTGATGGTAACTTTGTTCTCAATTTTTGGGAAGGTTTTTTTATTGGAACTATTTTCCAAAAAAATTCTGCAGCTTGTATCTACTGTTTTTCACCTTTTTTTTCCCTTAGCCATTTCCAATTTTTAACTGAATTTTCAATTTTCTCCATATAGAAGAGAAATGTAGAAAATTCCTTATCAGGGAAGTACCTGATTATTTATTAGTAACAGAAGTAGAACTTTCCTCCTATTTCATATTCTTGAATAGTTTCAGAAAAGCAGCTTCCAATAGGTACTAAAGATCTGCTTGTTTTTAAGCATGTTCCAAAGTATTTATTCAGGAAACATTTATCTCCTTTAGAAACAGGGATGGACAGTGAGGGTTATTCAAGTATTTTCTTATTCATACATTATTCTTTCCTAAATGGAAAATACTTTGCAATGTTTTTTCTTGCATACTTCATGAAGATTGTTCCAAACACCATGAGCCATCTAACTCCTAGACTTTGTGTTCCTTTTTGTTTTTCTTTTTTCTCTCTCTCAAGAAAGAAAAATTGTCTTGAATCAGTCATTAGGAGAGTTCATAGCCGATGTCAGATTAGTGTAACTCTCAGAAAAAGGTCTAAAATAAACCAAGCTGACTCTTCTTCAAAAGAAAAAGAAAACAGCTGCCCTTAAAATGAAAACAACTGTCCTTCAGACTTTCCACCCTTCACACATTGCCTTTGAACCATCAGGCTGCTGGTTAAGGTTAAGAGTGTACCTTTGTAACATTAAAAAAGGGGTTCCCAGCCAACAAAAATCCCCCAAACAGACAAAACCAAACAAACAACCAACTTACCAAAACAAAACAAAAACAAAAACAAACCAAATCAAACACTACTTCCCCACCCCAGAAAAAAAACCAAAAAAAAAAACCCAACCAAACAAAAATTATCTGGAGAAAGCTGATGGAGTCCTGTTCCCAGTTGCCCTGGAGCACCTTGCTAATTTCTAAATACACAAAAAAAGATTTTTCTACTTTCAAGCTCCCGAAATAGATCTCCTTTCTGAGTGATCCAACTTTTTCCAGGTGTTTTTACCACAATTTTCTTTCCCATTCCACCACAGATGCAGTTAGTGTAGATTTTGAAGTTGGAATTCCCTTGGTGTAATTAAGAGTAATTTTTTTCCCTTCTCTGACCAGTGATGCTTCTTCCTGAACTTCTATAAAGATTACCTCTTTGCCATGAGAAGAATAATGGGGAGATGGTATTTTCAGACTGCTTTGACTCTTTTCTCTTAGGCATTTCTTTCCCCACTTGGAATTTTATGATGAGGAACTTCTGCTTTTTTTTGCCAATTGCACCATTATTATTAACCTTTCAAAGATTTATACAGCTTATTCATTGCATACTAATGAATATATAATATTGATATCTTAATTTTAATGAAGACAGAGCAAAAGAATTGCAAAAAAGTTAAAAAAATGTCAAATCATCCCCAATGTCAAACCATTTTTTGTCCATGCTATTACTTACAACATGTAGTTTTGTACATGTTGTTGTCTTCCTCTGATAAAAATGAACCATCTATATAGAGGCAAAAGCCACTTCATATTTTAATTAATCCTCTATTTTTTATCTGTTGGAGAAGGCCATTTGATCTCATAGTTCACAGTGGCTGGGATATATTTGCTTTCATTTCAGGAAGAATGGGGGAAGAGGGTGAAAGAAGGTTAAAATAAAAATTATGAAGTACTTACAAATGTGCATGTTCTCATGCAGACCAGTTTTATATCTGTAATAACCCAAAGTAAGTAGCTGTATTCATGCCTCTGTCAATCTGCCCACTTTGATTTGTATGGAAGCCACAGCTTGAATTTTCTCTTGCACTGCACCACTGACAATGTTTTAACTGAGGTGGAGACTCCTTGGAAAGAGTAACTTTTATTCATGGTTGGGGGTGAAAAACCATCCAATTATCCCCACCCACTAATTATAACTACATTATATGTTTCTGTGTGTATGTGATAAACATGCATGCAAAATGCACTTTCAGAAGCTTGAAAACAAAATAATTTTAAAATCAAGTGTAATCAACAGGGTTTTATTTACTGTAGTTCTTGGCTTTGATAATAAGCCATCTTTTTCCGTGAACAACAATTCTGTATCATTTTAAACATATTTAAATACAGTGTTGTGGAGAAAAAGTTGCTTATTTTTAGGTAGAAAATTTCATATTCCTGTGAAGTTTCTGTAATTGTATGAAGTTTATTTCTGTCCCCAGATGTCAGCAATCAAAATCTGCATAAATATATTTTGTGTAAATCTGTTGGCAGCTGCTCTCCAGTCAGGTTCCTCAAGATATTAGCCTGTCTTTGAGTTTATGACAAAGTTAAAAATTATTCATTAAACTGACCTGCAGTATATTCAGTAACTGTAAAATTGCCTTGCAGTTCTATTTGGTTTGTAGATGTGATCATGAGTAAATTTTTAACTTAATTAATTGGCCGTTTCTGTTGACAAGAAATTTATGTGGTAATAATTTGCTGGGAATAGATGCCGAGTGTAGGAAATGAGATATCCATCACAGGCTTGTGTTCCACCAGCTGCACAGTGGCTATTATGGAAGCATTTCAGCTGGGCGACCCCAGTGTTTGTGCAGTCAGGATTATATATGCCCACGATCCATTGCCTGCCCGAGAGGCGCTCATGGAGGTCTATGATAACAAAGACTTGCTGATTTATGGCTTGCTGTGAAAGCAGAGCTTGATGAGATTAAACAATTTCATAGCACAAGTGTTTCTTAAGACCTGATTTGTAGTTGCAAGCTGATGGTAAATCACATTTATATATCTGAAAGCATGCTCAGCAGAGGAGTGCAATTACAGTTTAAGACAGCTACTTTTTATTTAATTTTTATCCTGGTTTTGTCTCTTTTATATCCCCTTCGTCTGCAAACCATTCACCTTCACAAGTCCTTTCTTGGTTAGAAGGCCAGAGACTGAAGTCACTGATGTTCTTCCTGTTCTGTGTGCACTCTTAATAAAAGGGAAAAAGAAAATATATCTCTGAGTCATTTCAGAATAGCTTTCACTGGTTCATCTTGGCTGACCTGGGTTACTGGGTTCAGCTTGATTTGCTATTGTGTTCAAAATCAAGCAAGTTTTTAGACAATTTCTAATCACAGACATATATTTAAATTTTAAATACCATGGTTAAAACATAGAGAAAAAGAAACCAGTTTTGGTGGCATAAATAAAATACTTAATTAAGTATTTTCTATCTAATAATTTCTGGATTCCTTTTTTCTTATACACAATAGAAAACAAGACTATTTCACCAATAGGTGGCTGCTTTGGGTTTGCATAGGTATTGGTATTGCCAGCAATGTATCTGCTGTGCTTCATAAGCAGCTCCTGCTCAATATTACAGCAAAGATGTTTGCATCAATATTAAACCATGATTTGTGGGGCTTAGTGCTTCAAAAACAGAATCAAATGCTTCTGATACACTTGGGTTAGAGCAACAAACATTCTGCTTTTGACTCAAGATCAGGTTGGAGTCCAACATGAAATCCCTGATTTAACTGATGCTGCTAAATTCTTTCATGCTGTTAAATGCATGAAAAGCAGAAAAGTAGCAGAAGCCATGAGGAGAGTTACCATTCAAGCTCTTCATTTGCTGTTGTGATGGAAGACCAAGTTCCTCAATATTCCAAACATCTCCTGTGGGGCTGTGAGCAGCTCCCCAGCTCCCATCTGCTCTCCCCAAAGGTCTCAGCATCCCCAGTGAGCAGCCAAGGTCAGTTTTGTATCGAGAGAGGTGGTGAAGAGGTTTGTCCTAAGGTAGTTCCTGCATTCTGAAAGCTTTTGTTTATGCATAAACATGAATTTCCAGACCACAACCAAAAACAATAATTGCATTACAGGATCAAGTAGAAGGAGAAACACTGATTTTCAGGAGGTTATTGCTTTTTAAATTGCTTTATCTTATGTTGTTGCTAAAACCTCATAAGGAACTTATGAGTAAATCACTGCTTTTACAGATGTTTAGATGTTAGAAATCCTAACAATGAGGCATATTGTTTTACTGTCCGTTTTTCACACCCATTTCTCATCACAGACAGTTCACTTGGAGTTAGGTGTTGGAATAATAAAAATTAAGATGTCTTTGCCATAGCATCTGGGAGGTTAGTATTGAGAAGGGACTATGCTTAAAAAAAAAACAACTGACAAAGACATTTTCATTACTTTGCATACTTTGCCCACAACTTTTCAGATGAATTTATGAGTTCAAAATTTTCTAAGATGATAAAGTTATCAAAAAAACCGACCCACACACATACACACACAAAAACTAACCACAAAAATTAAATGGATGTGTTTCACAGTTAAATCCTCTATTCATTATGCACAATCCTGAGTTTACTAATTGTGAAGCAATACAATGGAAGACCATGTTCATGGAATGCTTACATTTTTCTCACTGGAGTGATAAGTTTTTGAAAATATGTGGGGATTTATCCAAAATAATGAGCTCATCTTGCCTCTTTTGGTTTTGGATAAGGCTCACAAGGATTCTATCTAGTTTTAAACCACAGTATGGCATGGCATCGTGGTTAGACCAGTACCTGGTTTGCATATACAATAACTGAGATTACTAATCTGTTTTTCCTCGAATTTCTTCTGAATAAGGCAGAATAATCATCAAAATAGGATTTATTATAAACTGTGTATTTGAGCTATAGAAAAAAAGCAGTTTAGCAGAGAAAAAGACAGGGAACTCACCACCACTGCTATTTTTTATCAGGTACTAAGCAGCAGATTCTACCTTCTGTCTTCAATCAGTGGCAGAAAGATGGGAGAAGGTATTTCCATTGTTTTTAACAGATGAAGCCTTGTAGGATGTTTGGTATTTCCTCATGTGATAGACAGCCACTGGAGAGTAATCAAGATTATTCCCTGAGGTAAAATGCCTGTGTAACCCAAGTGGATTATCAGCCCTCTTCCAGGTCATCCCTGGCACCTCCTGCCCCAGGTTACTTTTCCTGCTGGAATCCAGGATGGGTCACAAGGCTTGATGTCAATGGTAGTCAGAGAGGTGAAGTTAAAGAAAGGAAGGAAAAAGAATCCCTGGCTTGTGCTGACATTAGTCAGGTGCCTTGGATTCGCTCAGGCTGTCCAGCACATCTGCTTTTGAGATGATCTCTCTATTACCAGGGCTGGCTCTCCTGTTTCATTTTCTGCTCAGAGAAAACATCCTGTGAACAGGCTGCTCAGTGCTGTGTCTATTTTTTTACCTACTCAAAAACAAAGTTTTATCTAGTTTATCTTCTTAAATTTAATCGAATCTATTTAGCTTTTTGAAAGGACCTGACATACTAAAAATGCACTCAACATTATTCAGTCCTTTAGTACTTGAATTTTGGAAAAAATTTGGTGGTTTAAGCCCGTGGAATTTTAGGGTTATGGAGTAGGCAATAGTGTTTCCTTGATCAGGGTTCTGACAGATTGTGCTATCAGACAGCTGTGCTTTTTGGTGAAAACTGGGGTTTGGGGGAGAAGTTTGGGGTTTTTTCTCTTTTGTTTTTGTGTGTGTGTGTGTGGAGGGGGGGGTGTTTAATCAATATTTCTGCCTAGAAATGTGGCCAAGAGAACCTGACAATTTGTCCAGAACTTTTTCTGGTAATTGTACAAATTTGAATCTCTGGATTAGGTTTTAAATCCACACCTACAGTGTTATTCTGAGTCATAAGAATTAAGACAATGTGTTGCAGGTGGAATGCTACAAGCAGATGCAGTGTGACAAATGAAAAAAACCAATTTTCATATTGATGAGCATTTATATAAACACACTTTTCAGAACAGACTATGATAATATGGTTCCAATATAATTGTGAATTTCAAAATCTGTTCTATTTTGCATATCACACTACCTTCTTGTGACTCAATTTCTTTGGCTAAGAAGGACCTAAGAAATTCCTTTTGTGGAAAATTATTTCTAGGGTTTTGGGGCCTATCCACACCTTAAACCTTGTGTTGGCTTGGTTTGTTTTTGTTTTACTTATTGCTTTTATTCTTGCTTCTTTTTTCTTCCTTTCTGCTCTTTTCTATATTCTTATCTTCTCTCTAATTAGGAACTAATTATTAGATTTGATTCACATTGTTTTCTTTGGAATTTTTTTTGTTTGGTTTGGTTTGGTTTTTACCAAAAAAATATGTTCAGGTGGATTTAGCCTCTGGAGTTCAAATTTTCTTTTCTGAAGTGAAACACAGGCTGAATCTAGTGTGTCACAACAAAAAAAACAACCATTAACAAAATCATGAAAGAGCCTTATAAGAAACAGGAAAGCAGAAACACCTGAAGTCCAGATGGCAGAAGTGTGTGTTTGGCAAAAACTGTGTCGATTTTGGATCTTTTGAAGTGAATCTCATCCTCACATTCTTTGGGAGGCAGCAAATGCATTTGACCAGACATGCTAGAATGGATCAGGTTCTCATCCTCAAGCACAAGAGAAAGTGATTTCATTCTGTCAGGTGCTTGCCTGTCTCTGATGTAAACAAAAGTAATTTTGTTTTCTGTTACTAGAAGGCTGGGATGTAATTCTGCTGAGAAGGATATGGTCTGGCCAGATGTCATAATTTTTAACTCATAGTTTGCTTGTATATTTTTGAAGCATTAACCAATAATGTTTGCACCATGCTGATTCCTGTGTCTTGACTGATTTATTACTGTAACCTGGTAAGAGCAATTGAAATAATTTTTAGCTAGCTAATTTTGAACACTAAAAACACTGAAGAGTGAAATCTCTTTCTGAGTCAGTGGCAAAACTTGCAGCATTTCACTCCTAAAGTTAAACAAATAGAAGAAAAACTAAAAGTTTGAAAGAAGTTGTGCCTGGAACTCAGCTCAATCAAAGAGATAGGTTTCATTTTTTTAACACAAGGCATTATAGTGCATTTCTAGCATGACTGTGACTATCCAGTACAAGCTTTTACCTCGTAGTAAGTGTAACCTAATTTGATTTAGATCAGCTGTCTTCTAATCTAGATTAGGTTGACTCAAATTTCTTCACACAGATTGTGAGTTAAGTGCTTGTCCACTGACAATTATGGGAATACTGGTGATGCTCCCTAATTTATTAACTCAGAAATTTGGTCATGTGCCAAACTGAAAGGGAGAAAATGGATTGAAATATGGTATAATGATAAAATTCAAATCTTGTTGGACAGTGTAGATATAGAAATAAATAAGCATAGAAATTATCTTCATGTTTATAAGTAACTGAATTTGTGTAAATCATTCAGCATGCTATGACCTAATGTCCATCTATATATTTTGCTATTAAAGTTGATATCAAAATGGTGCAGAATTGGATGCTCACTAAATATTTTCCTTATTTGAAAAACAGAAGTTTAGGTAATATGAGATTTAAAAATATTTAAATTATTATACTTTTTCACATTCATTATGTGAAATAGAAAGGCTGGCTTAAAGCTTACAATGAAAAGAAACAAGACCTCATTTTCAGCTATATAATAGAAAATGAATGAGCATCATTACAAATAAATCTGAAGTTTTCTTCTGTCTCAGGATTAATGTTACATTTGCTGCATCTGGCTTTGTCTTTCTTAAGTTCTTGGAACAAATAATACATGCACTTAATCTTCAACTTCAGATAATCAGTTACCGACACCTGGAATAATGTGATGAGCAATGTAAATTTTATACACATATAGTCATAATAATTTAGACTGTCATCTTAATCTATTTATGATCAGCTAATGACTGAAATGTTTTACCATTGTGTGGGATATTTTATAACTGAAGTTTTAATGGGTGAATCAGTAACACCTGGCTGTCTGGAATGTCTTTCTTTTCCCCCGTTAGACATTTAAATACATCTCTGCAAGGCCCACAGGGTGTGATGTGACATATAAGCTCTTAAAAGGAGGAAAATTAGTTCTTGATACCATAATGATCAGTGGGATGAACGTTTGCATACTTAGCATTAATGCTGTTAAATGTAAGAGTTTGATTAAAACTCTTAGAAAGGTTTTTTTTTCCTTCCTCTCCTTTAATGGTCTTTCTAGTTTCACTTTTCAAAATTTGAAAGGAGCTGATGTTTTTGCTTTTGCCTGTGGAGGAATTTTGAATCTTTTATTAGCCTTTTCTCTCTAAGAGCCATTGTTTATTTTTCTTCTCAAATAATCTCTAACACCAGCAGAGCCTCTTAGCTTCTAAGCATTTTAGGCACCTAACAGAATATCTAGTATTGCAATATTAAATCCAAAAATATTATTCTATTAGCAGTCTCCTTTCTATAATTGAATTAAAGCAACGTATTTGCAGCTTTGCTCATTTTCCTCATAGATGTTATGCATTTTTCAGTTATGCAGTTTTAGATTTTGTTCTATATTTAAAGTGTACAAAGTGCAAGAATGATAAAATTGCAACTTCTTAAGTGAATAAATCCTGATGAAGGCCCATAATATTGTGGCTGTGCTACCTGTATTTTCTTGTTTTCATGTTCCTTATGGGTGGATTTAGCTGTTGTTTTTATGAGGTAATACTGAGGGTCTGGACAGTAAAGACTACTTTGGTGATATCTATCATCTTGTAGATATACTAAGAACTTTTTTTTTTAAAATAACTTTTCTCAAATATTTTTCCAGTCAAGTAGTTAGTCTTCTCAGCTTTTGATATTGCAGGGCTAGTCCTATAAACTGTAGAATGACAAGTTAGTGGCATTCCTTTGATAAATCCATGGCCACTGTAGTAAACAGGAAAGAGGCAATGGAAGGAAGAGTGTGCTCATGTGATTAGTTCCCTTTAGTCTTGCTCCATGCAATAGATTTTGAAGGAATATATTAATTTGTGGCTATTTTATGACTTTTACAAGTCCTGAGATATTAAGCAGGGCTGACAATTGCAGTTTCTCCTGTGATGTCTTCTGTTGCCATCTGTCACCAAAGTCTTTTTTATATGTACACCACTTAATTTTTAGGTTCAACATGTGTTATAAATAAAATAGATGTGCTTCCAGTGTACTGATTAAAAGTGATCAGGAAAAAAAAAGTAGGCTTTTAATCTCTTCTTTGAAGTAATGAAAATAACATTTTGTCTTCTTTTAATTATATTTCTTTGGAAGCACTGCTTCTGATCACTGCAAATAGGTAGTGAATTTTTGCCTTTAGCTGGGTGACAAGAGAAATAGCCCACTTCACATGGGTCTGGAATGCCAATCTGTGATGGCACAGAACTTGCATGGTCCTTTTCTTAAAGGGTTTCAAAGCACTTTCCCAGACTGGTTAGGAATCCAGAAACACCACAGCCAGGTAGGTCTGAGATTCCCCAGCTTACAGAGAGAAAAGGCAGCTGAGCAAACTGGAGACAGAAGCCAGACATCCCCTTAAAAGCACCTGCTGATCCACAGACATTCCCTTTCCACAGAGATGCTTAAACAGTTGTGTTCCATTTTACACAGAAAAATTATGCCCACAAATACTATATATATGCCCTCAGGCTCTCAAAATTAATTTTTATTTTCAGAACAGGCCTCCAAACACGTATGAGGATAGTCTGATCCTTTTCCAAATATTACTTTTGGTTACTAAAGTTGTGTGAATCTCCTCCTTCCCTGGAGGTGTTATGAGCTTGACAGTGGCACTGTGATTTACTTTTCCCCAACATCAGACTGTCTGGCTGGTACCATGAAGATCTGTATTAGCCAAATGCAAAGCTCAGCATTTAGGCAGCATGTCAGAAATGAAGTTTACAATGATGTTAGGACAGCTTTCCCTTTCTCCTGCACCAGGGCCTGTGCTTTGCTTCTGAATGCTCTTCCCACTGTCACCAAAAAGCTCCCAGATGAATCCACTCAGGGCTTTTGCTCAGGAGTTCAGGTACACACTTCTCTTCTGTGTTATTGTCCACCTTGTCCCTAAAGCTAGGTCAGAACACTGTGCCTGCAAAATTCTTCCCATCTTTTTCTTATCCTAATCTTTATTTCTATCTTATATGTAATACCATTGCAGCCATGATGACTCATATTTCTAGTGCCTTTAGGAGTTTAGACCTTAAGCAGAGGTGTAGATGATTTAAACAACTTTCAGTAAAGTGAAACTGTTTTATTTTGGATGCTTTGTGACTGTGACTTCTTTGTTCATAACTTTGCTACAGCATCATTTGTCAAACAGCCTGGACAGTCTTCCAGGACCAGTTGGGGCCTGCCAGCATCCTCTTATTAAATCTGATACAAACCCTGAGTTAAGTATATCATCCTGTCAGGTTCTCAAAGTCTAGACAGACACTTCCTAATGCACATCAATAATAGGTGTGTGGCAGGGAGCCATCCTGCCTGGGCATGCCTCTGCAAGGCAGCTCCTTCTCCTCCAGTGTTTGCTGAGATTTCTGTTTTGCAGAGATCATAAAACACACATGTAAGTGTTCACAAGCAGCAGTATCCAAACAGACCTTATTTGCAGTAGTATTTTAGCAGAATATTTCTTTTCAAGGGGAAGCATAAAGCATTAGTGGTTCTGCATTTTACCTGTGTAGGCAAAACCTGTCTAGCTTTGATGCCACATGGAGGTATTTGAACTGAATATCAGTGTTCTCTTCAGATTTAAAAGCAATTAAGAATTTTTCATCTTAATTTACCAAAAATCTACGATGTGATAAAGTAGTTTCAGACAACTGAGGAAAAACTCTTATAATAGCAATTATGTTTTACTAAAACTTAAATTTCTTTAGTGAAGGCATATTGCATTTAGATTTTATATAATCTGATGCAAGGATCTCTGCACTTATCTTTTATTCATGTAGTATCAGGAATAATGTTATTTGCATTCGGATTTTATGTGCCTGATTTAGTTAGGTGCAGATCATGGATTTTTCAAGAATGGGTTATTCCCTTTTCATGTTGCATTCCAAACAGACACACAAGATCAAAGAGAGGAAGGGACTCTCCTCTTCTGCTATGTGATGAGAATTTCAGCACATGAAGTACAGGTTTGTGGTCCTTCACTTAAATGGAGTGCTGGTGTCACCTACATTTTTAAAATAATGGATGGAAGTTCAATGCTTGTTTAAAATTAAGGAGTACATGCAGAACACTGACTGGTTTATAATGGGCAGATGGAAGCACCTTGTAGCTAAGCTAAATTAATGGACTGAGGAAAAGAGAAAGAATAACTTAAAATTCTAGGGTTTAGTGCCTGTACTTGGAGAGGAAAAAAAGCTTTGACTTTGTAACACATGGATATTAGCAAGCCATCAAATGTCAGATGCTGGACAGTCAGCTAGAAAATAAACTGAGAGCTGAGAAGTTTATTTTTGCTGTATGTCATTCAAAAGAAGTGCTGCTTAGTGGCTGAGGGTTGCATCTCCCTTGGTCACCCTTTTCTTCCTCCAGCATCTGAACGTGATGCATCTTCTGATACATCTGTCTGTGCATGTAGAAGAACAGTAGGTAGCTATGAAAGCTGTGAAAGTGTTAGCATTGTTCTTTTGCTGTATGGAAAAATAGATGAAACATGAATTGCAGGGAAAAATAACAAAATAAACTAGAGATCCTAAAAAAATATGTAGGATAGTATGCTTTAATTCATGTAGAAAGATCTGTGAAATGAATCAGAAGTCTTTTGCTCAGAAGTCGTTTTTGACCTTAAAACATTTTGTCCTTCCATGTAGGGCAAGGGCCTCTTCTTTATGCTATGAAATAGCCACACTTGACAGAGAAATCCATTAATTCTTCATTAGTTTCAACCACAGCAATGAGAAAAATATTAAACATGAGATGAATGAGTAGGGCAGAGGATCACTGCCTTACATTGTCTCTTACATTTGGACTTGTGTTTTCTGCAACATGAATGATGACTGGTTTTATTAGGTTCAAGCTGTGCAACCAGCAGCTTGCTGATCACTTTATCCTTTTAATTTCATCTCCATGAGAGGAACCTTTCTGAGCTATTTTGCTTTATACTGCATATATCCTCTGCTTTGTGATTGTAATGTTTCTATCATTTTAAGAGCTCAGTATTTTTTTAAAGGTTGGTTTGCTCATTATTAATGGAGGGTATGGTAACATTAAGCTTAAAATTAATGGATTTGTTCATTGCAGCTTTACCTTTGTGTTACCTGAAGCAAAGCATATTTTTTTGTTTGTTTTGTTTTCGTTTGGAGTCCTTTCATCCACAAAGAATGGGGATTAGCCTTTGGCTAAAATAGTGCTTTCAGGCCCTTTCAGCATTCAGTAACTGTTTACTTATCCAGGTATAAATGGGTAAAAACACAGTTAAAGCTCCCAGCTGCAAGGTCAGCTACCTTTTTAAAATTCAACCTCATGAGCTCCCCTGGGCTGAGGGCTTGCTGGAATGAGCCATTAGGAGCCTGTTGCATGTAAGCTGCCCTTGTCTTACACAGGGCTGCCCACGAGCCTCTGGTACCGTACAACACGCCCCGGCCCCGTGCGTGCAGGGAGCACACCCAGCTGAACTTGTGATCACTGGTCATATGATCCACTTACAGCCTGCAAGCTCAGCCAAGCAGAGCTAGTAAATCATTAAATATTAACTCAGCACCATTCCTGCTGGGCACAGCATCACAGTCTGGTTTTCTCCGAGTCGCCGGTCGTCACCAAAGCCTTTCCTGCTTTAACAACGAGCTTTTAAAATCATAAATTAGTTTTAAAAGTGTAAGACCCATTGCAAAGTGCAGGACATGGCTAAAAGCTATAATGCATGGCAAAAAAAATTAATCCATTGGACTAAAATTGCATATGAGGAACCTAAAGCACTGGGACCAATGAAATGACAGTAGCTCCTGTTGCACCAGATCTGCTTCAGGAGACAGCTTAAACTTAGTTCAGGACATCTTGTAAGAACATGGTTCAATGCTGGGCTAAAAAAACTAAAGCTACAAAGAAGTCCTCACCCCTGACCAAGTGGTTTCTTTATGTTTTATTTTTACCAATTAGCATACAAAGTTTATTGCCTTAAAAAGATTTTTTAAAAAGATGCATTTCATCCAACATCTAGAATCAGCATTTTTTCTTGTTTTTATTATTCTGGTTAATTTTTCTTCAAGTGAGGCTATTTCAGAAAGCAGCCACAGCGCATAGAAAAAAATAACTTTTTTTCATAGGCCTTCTAATGATGTTAATTATTTGGGGAAATGTATTTTGAAGCTATAGTAACTGGTGATAGATGGGCCTTGTTGTTTTAGATGAGTACCCAACATTCACAAGGAATGTGCCCCTTGTTCTGTGAAGCTGGAAAAGTCTTCTTTTAAGATGAACTCACTAAAAAAATTGCAAAAGTTTTTAAAACAAGCAGACTCTTTTCTATGGATTAAAACAGAGAGATGGGTTAATGCTCAGTATTAAAAATAGAGAAAAAGAAGCACATTCTACAAGGTGAAAATCCAGTAGATGAGTGTTGGTTTCACTGAAAAGCCTTTTGCTTTCTTTACCTCTGTGCTTCTTTTTGTCAATGAACCTGAGCCTGATGGAAGAGGCTCTGTAAAAGCAGTCATGGCAGAAGGTGATGATTGACAATTATTTCAAATGGCTGAGCTGGGAAAGACTGTTTTCAGTCTCCAGGTGTATTTCTGATGTTCTCCTGTTTGTCTATGTTCATATCAGAGAGGATGAGTTTGGTTACAACTAAATCTAACTTTAAAAATATGTTCAAATGTGTAGCAGGGTTTTTTCCCCCTCAGGTGAATATTGAGGGTGAATTGTTCATACATTAAATACTGTGTCTACAGCAATTATTTCTTAAATTGATTATTTCTCTTCTTTCAAGATAGATAAGATAACAAACAGATTGAGAAAGCCATCTCTTTTAGCTTCCTTCACCAGCACAGAGGAACACATAACAGTTTGGTTTCAGAGACATGCTTTATAGGAAAAGAGAAAATAATTTTAATCTTCACAGAGGAGTCTGAAAAATAGGAGCTGGAAGAAAATAAGGTGCAGAAGAATTTTACATATATAATAATGTTTCAGGCAGCAAAATGAGATAGATGATGGCAGAGTTTTAATCAAGTTACCATCTTAACCAACCTAGAACAGGTCATTTTTCTCTTATACTGATGTACTTGCAGTTCTGCTGAGTACAAAGGCCTAAATCTGTGTGTTAACATGGGAATAACTTGCTAAATGATGCAACAGTTTAAGGATCATGCAAATGGGAATAAACTGAATTCCTTTTGTGTTTCAACAGGAAATTAATGAAATGGTGCTGGCCCACAGGTGTCTGCCAGCAAGGTAAAGGCATATATATGTTCCACTCTTCTCAAGCCAAAACACTTGGAACTGAGATGGTTAAAAAGGAACCATCTTTTGGGTGCTCCTCCTGGGGAGCAATATGGAAGAGCACATGTTAGACACTTGCTACATAACTGGACACTTCTCATTTACTCTTTGTGATGATGGCACTGCAAGAAACATTATAAACAACATTAAACCCAGAAATTCAATATATATAACTATGCAAATTGCTGGGGACATTTTTCTTTTCCTGCTCTGCTGTACTGCCCTGCACTGCTAACATGTACTCTCCTGCCTGTGGATCAACAGGGCTTTTGACTTCAGTTTTTTGGTTTAACGTTCACTCTTAGGTTAGACTGTGGAAAAGTGGAAAGTGCAGTTTTATTGCAGCAATAAAGTATTTCTGAGTAATAAAAACATATTGTAGCTAAAGTTCTAGATTCAATGGAGGGGGGAAAAAAGCATCTTTTAGCATAAAGGTACTTTAATGAGAGAAAATAAGTGAACTCCAGATGCAACAGTTGCGTTTTAAGGAACTGAGCAGCTTCAGTCTGTTTCTAATAACTTGATCTAAAGTTATGAGTAATAGAAAATGAATTGTGATGTGATTAGTCAAAATATGTCATCTTGGGTTTAACTTTGATACTTTATGCAGCCCATAGAGATAATATTAACAAACAAGGTTATGCCACGAGGTGGGTGCTGAGACCAAAGTCCAATCCTAAAATTACAGAATTCTATGAATATTATTTTTCTAGTATTTCTTCCACAAGTTTTAGAATAACTGTAACTGGAAATAAATTGGTTTTTAAACTCAAATGTCTGAAGATATTTGCCGTAATATTTGTTTGTCATTCCTCACCTGAAGCTGGAAAACTGGAGCAGAGGAGACAGAGATATGAGAACTGGCTCTTTTCATTTTGTTTCATTATGGTGTCTGAGAATTTGTGGTTATAGAACAATTCACTCAGTGTTCTAGGAAGTAGAATTAGATGTTCTACTACAATGCCTATGTTCCACTTCTGTATTAATAGATAAAGGAAGAAAATCCAACAAAAGCCAAACACAACAGGAACAAGTAACTCAGAACAAGAGGCAGTGGGTAGAAACTGATTCACAGGAAGTTCTACCTAAATATGAAGAAGAACTTTTCTAATGTGCAGCTGACTGAGCAGTGGAACAAATTGTCTGGAGAGGCTGCTGCACCTCCCTCACTGGAGATCCTCAGAAACTCTGGTCCTGTGCCATGTGCTCTGGGATGAGCCTGCTTGAGCAGGGAGGTGGGACCTTTCCAACCTGACCTTTCCTGCTTCTGTGGTTCTGTGATTTATGTAAGTACAGTGGAATAATTGTGGATAATTTTAATTTTACACAATTCTTATATGCATTTGGTTGTACTCCAAACATGAATTCAAGCAGCTCTTGAAGTTACCCACTGTATAACCCAGGCTTTTATTCTCTTTCTGTTTAGCTTCAGTTCCTTAGTAATTTTATATTGTCTGAAGTAATTCTGAGTTGCCTGCCTGTTGTAGCAGTATTGTCACTACCCAGATTTTTTATATGTGGGTTATGGAAAAGGAAAATATTCTTTCCACACCATCTAGTCACCCAGTTTAGTAAACCATGCATCTATCTGTAAATTTCAGGGTTCCTTTGATGTTTCTAATATTATGAAAAGAGAGTACCTCCAAGTTCTGTGGACAATATTACAATTCAGGATATATGTGTAAATTCTGTTGTTTTATGCTTTGTTTGAAAGTGTCATCTTATTGCCAAGAGGCAGATTCAGCTGCAGGTGGAAAGAAGGAGAGAGATGACAAGAGGAGGGGAAGAAAGATGTGTTTCTTTAGCCCATCATCTCTTTGGTCAGTGCAAGCACTGCTGGTAACAGAAAGGATTTCAATTAGTTTTTGTAACATAATTATCAAATATGACCTATATTATTTTGTTTAAGGAGCTAGAGCAGTACAAATTCAGCATGATGTATATTCAGTGAATTAAGTACCGGTGGACATTTTTTATGTTGGTAAAGTAGACATGCTTTCATGGAGTTCAGGTTTTTGCCCAGTTCTGTGTAACTGTGAATGAGATGAAACATAAAACAATTAGATTTCAATACACACAGCTGATAATCTTTAGGGTATTGAGTAAGAGAGGAAATTTAAACATTATAATTGTACTTTTTAGTGGTACAACAGCTACTGGAGCACCATGTCTAGATTTGGGATAAGTCTGTGGTTCCAGAAAGTTGGATGGGACACTGAACACAGAATGGAGGGAGCAGGGCAAATGATTTCTCAGAAAGGCTGGATGACATGGTGAGAAATTCCAGGAAATTCTGTCTTTCTTGGGTAGCCAAGGGGATGTGGAAGGGTTGATCACAGTATGTCAATAGTAGCACCTCAAGTGAACAGCAGCACAAGGAATGAGGTTTGGAGTTTCCATCTAATATGGGCAGTGGATATGAGAAGAACCAGCTGCTGCAACTGATGCTTACACACCCAGGGTAGAAAAAAGAACAATTTTAATGGCAGTGTTATTTTGTTGGAACAGATTTCCCAGAATTGTGACAGACTGTACGTGGATGGCAATTTTTTTAGCCAAGACTGGAAGTGCTTGGTGCACATCAACTGTGTAAGTAACCATGGTAACAGCTGAAACCAAGAAAAGTTCAGCAGCCCTATAAATGAGCAGTTACCCTGCCTGACAAAAAACCTCCCCCTCATCTCTGTATGTCCTGAAGTTTTGCAAAGTTGAGGGCAACAGTTTTTTGAGCTGAGGAATAAACTTTGTTAAGTGTTTGTCTGGATTTTATGGATAGTGACAACTAATTAGAACGTTTCTTCAATGGAAGCATAGAAAGCCTCTTGAAGAGACAGAACCCAATGCATTTTAGGACAGTATTCATTAAATCCATCACCTCAAGGAAGAAAACCTCAGTTGCCAGTACCTCATGGCCATACTGAACTCCAAGGATCCACACACAGAGCTTGGAAAACACATTTTGAGATAAAGCAGCTCTCCTGCTCTTTTCTCTCCCCTCTTATTCAGGGTGAAAGATATCTTTCAAGTGGACATTAATTATGAATAAGTTCAAGAAAAGTAATTATAAAAATGAGTTAGGTTGGCTGTTATGCAGTTCATCTCCCACTTGTTAGGCATATCTGGTATATAAACATGGACAAGAAGTCTCAGGTCTGAACTACTTTATGTAGGATATTATTTTGGAGTTAAGAAAACCTAAAGCAAAAGTGCTGGGACAGTTTTTTTTCTATACCCCAGTTTTGTCTTTCTACAAAACTGGAGTTTTAACATAGTAATATATTTTCATTTTCCATTGCTATTTTGATTGCCTTTTCTTTTTATAATGTCCAGTGTTTTCCATTGGTTTTAGTTTATTTTTGATTCACCAAAAACTATGTCAAAAATATACTGATGGAATACTGCTCTTTTGTAGTTTAATGCCTTTGTGTATGATTTCTTATCTCTCATGCATTCATTTGTGAAGATTCTAAAATTAATTCCTGCTCCCTTGGTTAGTAATTTTCATCAGAGATTGCTTCTGTTTTCTAAGCAGATGCTTTACAAGTTAATAAGATATTGATTAATCACGTCCTTAATATCTCTAAAATTTTTGTGTTTGAATTCTAAATTCATAAGGTAAAGCCTAAGTATTCTTTATTCAAAAATTTTAAATGTGGCTGTTGCATTGATTTCTTGTGGTTGTCCACTGTGGAAACAAATCTGACCATAGAGACACTTATAAAACCATCAGCTTTCAAGGCAATTATACACATTGAGAGATGCTAGCTGAAAAGACAGAAGAGACAAAGTGTGTCTTTCATACTGCTGGGTCTTCTGTCTGGGACAGAAGTCATCCCAGGAGAGGGAGATCTCCCTTTACAGATGTATGAATAGTTCACCCTGGCAGCTCTCAGGCCGTGGCAGGGACTCCAGCTCTTCTGGTTGGGATCCAGAAGTGAAAACCTACAGAAGATAATGTTCCTGCCTCTTGATCCCTCCCCACCCACACACCTCAAGCCATGGGAAGTTTACCTTCAGTCAGGTCATCAGCTTTTCAAAGGAAGACAGAAGAGACAAAAGTAGGAGCAGAAGCAAACCCAGAAATTATTAGTATTTTCTCCTTTTTTTTTCCCCTGACAGTGCTGTCAGTGAGTATTTCTGATTGGGACAACACTAATTTCATCTTTGCCTCTTCTCTGTTTCCTATATGCATGCTGAATATTGTTTTCCATTTATCTGAAAAAGTCCCTTTAGAGGTTGCCATCATAGACCAGTGCTCTTATTCCTCTATTATTGTCTGATGGCTTTGATGCTCAGGACTCGTATTGTTATCATCTGGGGTTATTTTTTTTCAGTTTGCTGCTGAATAAAAACATTTTAAAAGCCATTGGGCATTTGACAAACACAGAAAATTGCTAGTACAAACAAATTCACCAAAATTATCACTTGAAATATTAGTGTGCATGTCATTTTTGAGTTACTCATATGGCTTTTTCTAACTGGAATTGTGTTTTAGTTTGTTTATTGAGAATTTTTGCTTTTTTTTGTATGTTTCTGTGGGGTAGGGGAGGAGGGTACCATAATTTGGTAACCTCAAGGATGTTCTGTAGGAAATAGGTTAACTCCCACAGTAAGCAGTACCCACACTGGCTTTAAAATTCAAATGTTTCATTAGACTACCTTTTCCACTGGCAGCTTTCCTTATGTTCTGAAATCCTTCAGAAAAAAACCCACTATAGAACATGGAGCTATCACATAAAGTTGATTTTATGTTTTCCCAGTCTCAAGCTACTTAGTGCAAATAAAATTTTGTGCCAGTCAGCCCGAGATGTGTTACAGCACTGTTAAAGCCCAGCCTGCTAATTACAAATGTTTTGCACTGTTAGGGTGATGCACAGATTTCTTGGAAATAGGTTTCCTTCAGCAGCATGTAGTTTTACAGTACAGTCAACAGAATGCTGCAGAATAGCAATTATGGGAATAAGGAGAATGCACAAGCTATTGGTGTGAATGCTTTAATGCTGATACATTTTTCCTGATAAAAGCAACTCAGATAAGAGGATATGCAAGTTATTGTAGCAATTAGTTTTTCTAAGATGTCTATCTATATGAAATGTTTCATGGTAGGGAGAAAAACCACAACTTTGTAGTAGAATGCAAAGTTTATTACATTTCTAGACTACATTATCCTTGTCAGCTAGATTAAAGCATTCTCCTAGTTTCTGTCCTATATTACCCTAACAAGTGAGGAAATAATGTAGTGTTGTTACAGGGAGTAGCTTATAAATTTTGACATAAGTGTGAGAGAAATCACTTGAAATGTGAGGCAACCAAGAGGAATAATTAGGAACAGTAGAATGATCTCAGTAATATGACAATAGTTTCTAAAGCACCCCACAGGATTGAAATCATCAGGTTTGCTTGACCTATATCTTTAATAATACACCTCATTGCCCTTGTATTGAAGCTAGAGGGAAGTACAAAGTATAAGCTTTATCATGTTTTAGGAGAAATTGCAAAAAGTTTATTTATTAACACAGCACAAAATGGCCCATTTCTATGATTACCAAACAGGAAAGCAAGTTGGGCCACAGTTCACCACACAGAACACTTTATAGTCAGGCTAGGCTGGCAAAAAATATTATGTAACACTCAAATAAGATAAATGGCTGCATTGGCAGTGGAAATAACCTTCTGTTTAATTAGAAAATAAGAGCTGTATGGGACAATAAAAATGGTTACTGCTGCCCTCAGTCACTGTTTAATAAATATGGTAGTGCTGAAGATAATGCTAAGTGTTATTTATTTGTGTAATATCATGGACTCAGTAATTGTTCATGTTCTTGATAGTTACCCTGCATGTAGAATGAGTCCGTTTCATGTTTTCTTTGTTTAATTTTTAAAAAGGAAAGAGGATTTTTTAAAGCTGTTTTTAAAATCCAAAGATATGTTAACACCTCAGTGTTGCTGTAACCAAACTACTAATTTTCTTAGCTTACCTTCAGGGTAATTAAGCTTTGAAACTTAGTGTTTGATGCTATCCAGGCTGGATTGTCTATCTGCCTTGGGTGGGTTTCTGCGTCTTTGAGAGGGAGCATAATTTGAATTTTCTGCTGTCCATTTAATTGTGGGTGTGTTTTGAATGAAGGGGAGTCCCAAGGCTGGTTTTAGCATGGTTTTACCTTCCTTTGGAGGTTTAAGCCCTAAACATGCAAATCAAGTCCAGCAAGGCACAGTGTGGAAGACTGAAGATTTCAGTGAACCTTCTCCCCAAAGGGAACAGTCTTCACTAGTAAATTGAGCATCAAATTGTGCTATGTGCATATGTATCAAAAGTTTCCTTTCTCTGTAGAGCATGCTTATTGGATATGGACATTGTTCCAGGCTTCACCTCTTCAGGAACATGCACATATTTATCAAATTCTTGACAGAAAAGCAGGGTATGGGATGCATTTCACAACATAATTTTAACAGGCTTGGTTTCCCTGCCCTATTGCTTTTGGTCACAATCTTTCTATTTCAAACCTACAGTAAGTACAGGGATTTGAAAAAGGATATCAAAGACCTTTCTTGGTTTTTTCCAAAAGGATAATTCACAAGATGTTTCATCAACAAGCTTTAACCCCTCCTTCCTTCCTTCCTTCCCTAGTTTCCTTCCCCCCCCATATGTGGACTGTATGTCAAGAGGCAAAACAAAACAAAACAAACCCCCTTTTCTTCACACAATTCACTTTAAGCTTTAAAATCCTCCAAAATCCCCAATCTCCCTTTGCAGTCTGGTTCCCACTCTCCAGCTTTCCTCATCTCCCTCTAAAAGAAAAAAGCTCTTCTTTAAGGGACTGATAGGTTGTAGAGCGATGCTTAGCAACAACATTCCTGTGCCTTAAGTAGCTGCAAGCCCCTAGCTGAACCCTTTGATGTGACTGTCAGGGCAGATTTATTTTGTTTTAGCACATTGTCTACTTGTCCAGATGTATCAGGAGATAAAAAGGAGTCATGTTTACACTCTTTTTGGGAGGGGGAGGAGGGGAGGAGATGTAATTAAATCGCATTTTTGATGAATCTCTGAGAGATCGAGATGAAGAACAGAGGAATTGGCTTGAATATAGATGGGAAACCCATTTGCCTGCCCTAACACCTGACATTGCAGGAAGATGAAGTGTAAAGCCATGGCACAATGTGTTGATTTGGTCCTGCTGAACCCTTTAGCTTTGTGTTTTTTCATGTGTTGGTAGTTCACGAGAGCCCAGAAAGGCTTATTAGAGAGTAGCAGTTGTGCACCTTAAAGTCTTTTCTGTGTATGCATATATTTGTCCAGGTTGAAAAAAATGCAGTTTTCTCTATAATATTAGTGTTGTAGATCACATATCCTGGGATCTCTGGCTGTGGTAAGTGGCTGTCAATCAAATAATCAAAGAAAAAAAGAAAAAAAAGCAACGAAATTGAGCCTCAGTGATCTTGGATAAACAAGTGTGCAGTGTGAGGCAGGCCTTGCTGAATGCTCCAGGAGAACAAATACTACAGATAAATCCATTTTTGTTTATTTGCTTTTAACTTGCAGCTTTAGTAACACCATTCTGAGCTCTATTAATAACCTGTGGTGTGCAGTGACAAGTCTGATTCCAGCATTCGCTGTGCTCTGGGTATGCCGAGTGAATAAAACGCTAGTTTTAATCTGCTCTCACCGAAGTTACTCTATTTGCATTTTAAATAGGTTACACTGCAGCACCCCCTTCTGCTGACTGAATAGACTGACAAGGGTTTGAACTGAATTCAGTTCTGTTCCCACATGACAGAATGAAGGTGCCTTGAAAGCATTTTTAACCTTCCAATTTCTTAATTCCTGTTAAGTAAGGACAACTTAGCAACAGTCATTAAAGTGCTGTTACCTTATACTTTTTAGGATCTAGCTTTCATTTCTTTGCAACATTTTCCATGCTTCCTAAAAAACTAAGGCAAGCAGAAGGTAACAGAATGAATAGCAAAACAAAATCAGTACTCTAGCATTGCAAACAATTATGCTGGCCTGTGAAATGTATACATGGTTATGCATTCCTCTGATTATCATTGAATTGCTTACAAGTGGAGATATTACATTGCTGATTTTATTTATGGAACAGTCTTGGAAGTTCCAATCCAAAAAAAACCAACTTAGCCTGATGATTTTGTCTTTGCTTTTGAAGAATCTATGGGTATCTGGTTGGCAAAAGGAGGTGGAGAAGTTTTGAGTTACCTTACTTCAAAATAAAAGGCTATGAAAAGTAGTGAGCTACAGTATATGTAATGTGTATTTGAGCTCTGCATCATGTTTGTGTGCAGCTTATATACTGTTGCTATGCCATAGCATAGCAGGAATCTTGGCCATTACTCCACTACTGCTATGTTTTGTAATTGATGTAATTGCTTGAAAAATATTGCAGGGAATGACTGAAGGAAACTTGGAAGCCAATACATTGTCAGTAATTCCCTTCATATTGACTTACCTATGCTCTTGGCACCTTCTGTTGATGCTACAATCTGTAAAAACTCCATATTTCTCTTTCACTCCTTCAGAACTGTTGGGCAGTGAGTGAAATTCAATAAATGTCATGTTTGGGTGTTGGTGAGGTGGGAACTTAGAAAAAGGTTAGTATCTCCTAACATCTCAAAATTCAATTGTGGTTCACTTCACGAGGAATTTCAAAGAACAGTTGTCTTTGACAACTCAGAATTCTTTAGCAACAGTTGCAGAGTTTTGTGGTTTGGGGTATGACAGACTTATTTGTGGTTTGCTTTGTCCTTAGGCTTTACTTCACTAGTGTGTGAGCCCATTGAATCCTGTATAGTATAAATGAAAAGAAGGTAGCATGTGTGTTCTCAGAATATGGAGGTAAAGATGCTGACAGAGAAATGTGAGGTAGAATGTATAATAATTGTTTGGAATTACTTTCCCAATCTCAGATTAGGATTCAAGGCCAACAGATCTTTCTTTATTGTTTTATACTTCTGTGGGTCTTTTGTTGAGTTCTTGATTTTCATTAGTACCAACCTAAGAGATTTAAAAAAATTAAGAAATCTATTTTAGGGATGAGTATGATTGAGCAACTTTGAATTTACTTTGTAGTGTGATTTGAAACGAATTTATTGTAATTTTAAAGCCTCTCATGTTTTACAGTGACTAGATTTCTTGCTGGGTTATATTAATGGGTATTGCTTTCATTCACTGTTGTGTGGCTAGCATGTTAAAGTGCTCCTTTAGGGACAGATTCTGTTAACTACTGTAATGAAAGGTGCTGAGCCACTTGAGCAGTAAGATTTAATTTTTAAAAAGTGAATATGTCAGATTGTGGCACATGATTAGGAAGAGGTGGTAATAGTTACTTGCCTTCAACTCATTAAACTGAACCTGAGCTGAAGAATCTCTTGTATCCTTCTGCACTTTTTAAAAAGAGAAGGCAAACACTGTGCAAGAAGTTCACTTTTTATATAATGACCTTGAAAAAAATATTAAGGAGATGCTAAAAATTCTTGGCCTTTGAGTGATATAGGTTGAAAAAGAACGGTCTTGCAAGTCAAAAAGCCTAACGGGTGTTTTTGTATGCTATATGTTACAGTAGAACAAATCAATTCAGGCTCCTTAGATGCAGTCATTGCCTTGTGATTATATTTGTGTAAAGTCTTGGAGCCTTTGATCAAAGAAAGGCATTTGTGACTAGGTCTAATCCAAGCTCTTTAAGGTGTTTAACTTGCACGGGGGGGGAAGAGGTTGATAACAGCTGGGATTTAAATTTAGTTTTGCTGAACTTTTGTTTTGAAAGGATTTCTATTATACACTGCTTCCTTTTCCATACAGAAGATGGATCATTGAGTAAACCTAAAAGGGAAAGAGGATATGGGAGGAAATGGGTGGGGACATGGAATTAATCTTCTGAAGAAAAATGTTTGATCAGCGGGTAGGAGAGTATGAAATCCTCTGATGTTGACAGCAGGCAACTTTCTGACTAGTGTGTGATTGACAACTTTGATGCTCCAGTGGGGAGCGAGTGTCCAGCCGTGCTCAGGCATCCTCTGTCTGTGGGTGGTAGTGTTAATAATGTGGCAACTGGAAAGATTAATTGTGGACAAGCAGCAGGATTACGAGGAGGGCTTCACAGGTCTAAAAGGAACAGTGCTAGGAAGGCCTCTGATCTGTCAGCCCAAAAGGAAATTAGTTAGGGCAGGCTGGAGCAGGCTTAAAAAGGGAGGGGGGAGGGTAAGATGGAGTAATGGAAGAAGGGAAGCATTTAGGATATTAAGGCAAAATGAAGAGGATATTGAAAAAGGTCATAAGGGGATGGGATCAACGTTCTTGAAAGACCTTAATACACTGCATCCTCTTACAGTACATGCAGAGTTCAGCTTGTTTTGCAGAGATCTGCAAAGTGACTTTTGCAGGGGTTAGAGCTGCCCCATTAGGTCATACCTGTTACTTGTTTCTGAACGAGCATGAGACTAAACTCAAATTAAGGATTTTCAAGGATATGTACATGCAAAATACATAGCAGAGAGTTTACTTAAGCTGTTTCTGCAGGTTACTAACTGCTGTGGGTTTTACTTCCCACCCTTTTTGGTAGAAGTAGGGATTTTGCCAATAAATTCTGTGTTACCATTAAAGAGGCCATTCATCATGCTTACTAATGTTATTAATCAAGATACACCACAGTACTCTTAAAATGAGATCATTTTGATAAATCATGTATGACATGAAAAGACTTTATTCCTTTTAAGTGCAATTTAGACTGTAATTTTTTTCCTCATTTATGATTCATGGGAGAAACATGGATAAAATTCCCTTGCACATTTACACCTTATCTTCAGTAATAATTCAAAACTGCTCTTAGATGAAAATTCAAGGGCTGATTCACCAAAGCTGAATGCCAGCTCATTATTTTCTGGCATTCAGTAGTCCAAAAATAATGTCCATACATTAGGTGCTTTTCACAATAGTTGGATTTGGCTGCACACCAGACATATCGATTACACTCAATTAAGGCTAAATGCATAAGAATTATCTGATGTTCATTTGCATTTTTGATCCCTGCTTTCAACCTTCCAATTTAACATTAAGTGAAAACCAAAAGGTAAAATAAATTCAAGTGAGAAGTGATAATCTCTCTTATAAGGGAATGCTTTGAATCTGAAATGCTTTGAATCTTAAGCTCCGCTACTTCTGTTAAATGAGAAAAATTCTCTTTCCTTTCTTGTTAAAGGCTATTGAATTTGGAAGACCAACCAAAATATAAGATCACTGTTCTCCTTGTTGTCCTAATACTACAATAATTTGGCTACTGTATTAATAGCATCACATCTGAAAATAAGCTGCTAAAATATCTGGAATGAATCTTTGCTAAGGTCAAAGTCATACTCTTGATTATAGCTGAAACACATGTATTATTGACTAGATTTTAAGGTGTCAGAAGTGGTTTTTTTGTTTACTCCTGGGTTTAGAAATATAAAAATGAAACGTCTAGTAGAGAGATATAATTTGGATAGCAGAGTCATTTAAATTTTATTTTCTCAAACCATGATTCAAAGAGAATTGGCTTGTCTGGGTTCTCCCTTTACTTCCTTCAACAGCTGAAATATTTGAAGGAACTTGTGTGGTTGCCAAAAATAGCACAGCATTTTTATTTTTGAAACATTGGTCTCTACGAATTTGTTTTGATGCAACAGATGTACAGTATGTCCTGATACTACACAATGTTCCCTTACTAGTACCATCCATTGCATTTTTCATTCCTTGTAAAGTGGAATTCAGGGATTAAACAAATTAGCTTTTTTTTTTTTTTTTAGTCTAATTAGATTCCTCCACTCTTGAGAGCTAGTTGTTGGTGTCTGGCTGACAATTTTCTTCTAAATGGGTTATTTATTCCCCGTTCATTAAAGTGACTCTAATTTTTGCTGGAGGTTTAGCAAAGACAACTGCTAACTCATGCTTGTCTGTGGAGCAAGGAAACTGGGAAATCCCATCAAATTCCATCAAGAACAGCCTCCTTTCCTGGTGGGGATGCTGTGCCACCTCTTGTTTTTCCAGACCATCCCAGTGTGCTGAGGTGGGTGACAGACTCCAGCCAGCCCATTTGGACCCTCTGGCTGAGCTCCAGCTGGGCAGGGGAGAGCCAGACCTGCTGTGCTCTGCCATATGCACTGCTCCACTCAGGGCCTGCTTTTGCTTATTTTCTGGGCTCCTTATCCCTTCTCTCATGCTTCATCCCTTTTTTATTCCACTGGCTGTTCCTAAGTTCATAGAAAAGCAAATTATTGGCAAATAAAGCTGTTCTTACCTGACCATTCCCTAGGATTGAATAGTAAAAGATTCGGTTTACATGTTTTGCTGTAGGTTTTTTTTTTTGCTGGTTCTGTTTCTTCCTGCTTCATCTTCTACACTGTCTGTAATTTTGATGAACATGCTTTGCAAATCTGGTACTCTTTTTGCAGTCCATTTAGTATCAAATACAACAATTTGGACAAAATACACAGGTTAATATGAAGAGATATACCTCAGTTTAGCAAATGTTTGGTTATGTCCATAACAGGGGGCTGTGAGTAGTCTAACTTTATTTGTCTTGTAAGTTTTAAAACATGCACTATGAAATACTGCAAAACTTGGATGATTTCAAGGTTTGCAAAACTACAAGCTTCTTCTGTAATAACACCCTCAGCATTTCTTTACTTAGTTATTTTGTGACCTGTTCCTATAAAATTGAAGCTACCAACCAGTTTAAACAGCTTTCCTCAAAGCTATTTGTATGTATAGTTACTTTCCACTGCAAGAAGAACTTCTGATGCTTATGTCACCAATACTTGAAGACATAACTGTCACATGTCAATGCTGTCACTGTCACAATATTCCTGTGAATATTAAGAGTAATGCAATCTATACAAATCTCTTTGGAAAATAGCCTAGGGCCAAATGTCAGTATGTGGTAGGGAAAACAAATAGTTGTCTTTCTGCTGGTGCACAGGCTTTCTCAGAAACGTGATTTGGAGCTTGAACCAGTGTCTGCAAAACAATCCTAACCCTTGATTCTATTCCACAGAATTAAGGTTGCTCTAACTGAATACTTACCTCAAAGGTAATGAAAACTCTTCTATATTTGACAGGGAATTATATACTATACATAAAATAACAGAAAAACACCAATAAACAAACCCTTCTGTTCTTGCATTTCCTAAAATTGGAAATAAAGCTAAATTGCCCCTTCACTCCAATATCCTTTTTAGAAGCTCTTGAATTTTGCTCACTCAGTGGTATATTGCTGAAATGGCAAAGTCTCTTCCAGTAATTTTAGGAAAAGCTATCATCAAGCTGTCAACAGTCTAAATTGAGATTAAAAGTACCAAAGAGAAGCCTTCAGTGTTACCAGAGTCCCAAATAAGTACACTTGAATAGGCAGATAACATCTAGAGTGTACAGTATGAGACCACTTATTCTTCCAGTTTTTTGAGTGATTTACAGGGATGAAGTCTGATGTTAAATAGTGACATTTTTCTTCTTTTCTTACCCAAAACTACTCAACCCAAAGGAAACATGTAGTGGTGAACAGATGCCTGTTCTCAGAATTAGTTTCAAATATCACATAGCTGGGTTTGTAAGGGGTTTCTATCTCTCCCTCTTACATGTTATATGCCCTTGGCTCATACTGGTTATCAGAGAGATTTCCAATAATTCATAGTCCAGAACAGACTGAGCTGCAGGTTTGCAGTTCAGAATGAAGGTGTTATTCATTCTGGCTGAAGGTAAGAGTTATGTCTGTAGCAATGTGTCTCTGAACAGGAGGTTCCCCCAAAACGTTCCTCATCACAGGTGAGTCAGCACAGGCAGGATGTTCTCTGGTTTTGTCCATATCCCATAAGTAGCATCCTTGCTGTTCAGACAAACTTGTCTCTGCTAAGTTCTATTAAGATGCTTGTTTTGATGCATGATGGATCTTCATGTTGTGGCCTGATTTTTCTCAAAAATGAGATTGTTACTATGGTCTGGCATAGAAATTGATGGGTGATCTCCAAAAGCAAAGTCTTAGTATGCTAATCTAGTCAGTCACCTCTTAACATTTTATGTACTACCATTTGGGAGTCCAACAGCTACAACAAGGAAGATTTCTAAGTTACAGCCTTTAACAAACTATTATGATGATTAACTTGCATTGTTACGGATTTCTGATTATTGTTCTCGGGTTTGGTCTGGTAATCAAGATTTGACTTAGTATTTATGCTTTTTCTTCCCCAAAGCACTGTAACCCAATGTTATACTTTTATATTAGTCAGACATTGGAGACTCAGGGGTTCATAAATTTTGAGGATATGTTCAATTATAAGTAAGTAAGATTGAGGTGGATTCCTTTGATTGACTTTTACAGCTTAGAAGTCAATATATCATTAGGGAACAAACTGCACAGAAGATAACAATTATTTTCTCAAGACTCCCATTAGTGAATTATCAGGAGATTGAAGAAATAGTTTAGCTTCTGTATTTTTCTCTTTATTTGCCTTATTTTTTTGATCATGGAACGTTCAGTGAATGCTGTCATTTGTGTCTTCTGTTTAGCCCATCATCTTTTTGTGCCTGCTGAAATGGGTAGGTTCTAAATACACCAGAGCAAACTCTGTATCTGAGACTGGAAATATCACTAGTGTCTCACCAACCTGTCTAAGTTAAACTGAACTTTAAAAACTGACAGTGATTCATGTTCACCAGCACAATCCTTTATTTTCATATCTTTTCCTAACAGTGCAACACTGCTGTTCTGTAACTAAAAACCAAGATGGTAAATGTGGCTTGTTTTAGCTTTATAATTTATAAATATATATATAGTTCCTTCATCTGAAATACCCAATGGAATGAAGGTTAGTTTATTGTAAACCATAGTTCTTCAGTCTAATCTTTTAAAATTGGAATCATAGGATCTTGAGAGTTATTGTGGAGAAAGACTTGGGCCTTTTCTCCCTTTACATTTTGCTTTTAGGGGGTCTGAGCAAGTCCTCTTGGTTGTTTATTTCTTTTATTAGACTTCTGGTGTGAGTTTTAAGTGTTTATTGTTAACAATTCTATATACCTGTACACTTTTTTTTGCATTATAGACAGTATAATTTTTAATACATTCCTTCATTTAGCTCACAGGACAGTGGAATGAGAAAAACATTCGGGATTTTTTTCTTTCATTTTGAAAAGTACAGTATCTTAGCCCAACTTTCTATTTTCTATCTAATTTCCTTCATGTGAACTCAATCATAACTTCCTTTAGGTAAATATTAATCTGTTTCATCAAGAAGATTTTTAGCTTTGCCTAAGGGTTTCCTGCCAAAGACAGTAATTTTTTTTAAGCTGTCAGCTGCATGAAAATATTAATTTAGTAATGATACCTAATGCCATTGTGTAAACTCTGGTGAGTACAGCACCCTTGGGGAATCCCAAGCAGCCTCAACAGAACCAGATCAATCCTTCGTGGCCGGCAGCTCCGCGCACCTGTAACCACATCTCAGCTCGTCCTGCAGGTGCATCCCGAGCACTGCCCTCCTCCCAGAGCACTGACACTGTTTGTTTTGTCACACAGGCCTCCAGTGCTGCTGCCTCTGCCTCTCCAGAGATGCACTACACCCCTCTGCCTGCTGGATCCAGGGACCTCACCAACCACCGAGGTGCGAGCCGCGTGTTGTGGGTCTGAGCTGCTGCGGGGGGCTCAGCTCTGCTCCAGCCTCTCTCTGTGCTGCTCACTGCTGCTTTGCACTTTACAGACATCACCAGGCCTTGCAAGCACTCTATGGGAAAACCATACCTGTCAAGGCTACAGATTTTAACTCATATTAAATAGGATTTACAGGTAGTCTACCGGGAAAGCAAATAAATCTATGGATAATAACGCTCAGTGATTTGTGTGTGTG
The DNA here is from genome assembly GCA_034336665.1 of Luscinia megarhynchos. Lineage (NCBI taxonomy): Eukaryota > Metazoa > Chordata > Aves > Passeriformes > Muscicapidae > Luscinia > Luscinia megarhynchos. Next base: position 22,459,942 of record CM067569.1, read on the forward strand.
TGTGAGAGAGAGAAAAATGTAAAGAGATTAGAGTACTTAAACATTGCTAAGTAGATGATTACATGCAGCACTGGTAATTTTGAGAGAATTTTAAACTTTCAAATATTTTTAAAGTTGGAGCTTTTTGGCAGTTTAGAAATTTAGGACTATAATTTTGAAACGTTAACGCATTTTCATTGCAATAAAAGGGATTCTTCTCTGTTTTTCAGTATTAAAGGTGGATCAGTCTTCAATTTCCTTTTTCATCAATCCTTAGAATTTAAAAAAACACCTTGGGCAAATTCACGAAATTCCTTCTGCATACTTATGAAACAAAAAATTCAGGGAACAGGTGAAAAACTGATGAAGTCAGGAAGAGTACATTCCAAGTTTTTTCACTTTTTTTTCAAAAAGGAGAAATTTGTAAAACTTGCAGCATTTTTTCAGCTTAAAACCAGACCAAAATCCTCTTATTAATTTCCCACATTACCCATTGATTCTACATTGACCATGTAAACCATTTGTGTAGAGACAGGTTTTGTTTAGGATACCAGCATCAACATCAGCCTTATATTTATGAAATGATGATTGCTTAGTTTTAATGTGTGTTCAAATTCTGCAGCCCTACAGAGGATGGAAGCAGCTTTAGTAAAATTCCATATTGCTTGAAACCTTCTGAAAGAATCAGGCAGGTAATGCACCTGAAGGTGGATCTGTGAGTCAGGTGTGAAGGGTGAGGAAAGCAGCTGATTGGAACTTCATTTTTTGCAGCTTGTATCATTGTTGTTGTGCTAGAGCTGAGGATGAGTGTGGAGCTACATCCTGGCCTCGGTGCAGATTGCTGTGGTGCACTAGAAATCAGATGTCCTCTAACTGCTGTGGGTGCATTTCCCAGCACTGTATTACAGCACTGAGTTCGTGTAGGAACTGATGCTTTTTAAAGAAAAAGGATCAAGCAAAATCCTGAATTGGAAACCTCTCCCCCTCAAAAAACCTGCAACCCTTCCTCTCCACCCTCCTTCCTCCCTCCATTCCCAAGATAAGTAGCTTTGATTTTCAGATAAGCATGTTGCCCTTGAGGTTGGAGTTCTGGTGTTGGATTGAAAGGCTTGGGTCTACTAACACAATAAATAGAATCACAGAATCTTGAAAAATACTGAGTTCTATAAAAATACTTTAAATGTACCCTTAAAAGCCAGGTATCTTTAGATATTTTTATTTAGGTTTTAGGGTGTTGGAAGTGTGGCTCCACGGCTGATTTTGTTATCCAACTTGGCAAAAGAAATGCCAGTGGTGTTGGGCATCAAAATCCATGTGCCTGCATCATTGCAATACAGCAGTTGTGTGGCTGCAGTAGTGTTGGGGACACGTCCTGCAGGTGTTTGTTCAGGGCAGGAGCCTGACAGGCTCTCAGCACCCACTGTCCTCACCAGGTTTTAGAATGCCTGCTCCCTTGCTATGAAAGGGGAAAATTATATTCCCCAAATCAACTTGCTACCCTTAGCAGTTCACACAATTTTTATTACTTCTGTCTTTACTCTTCCCAGAAATATTCTGCTCTGCATGCTAAATATGCTGCAAATTTCCTTATGATTAAGCACAGTTATAAATACAGGGAATGGAGAAGAGAGTGTCATCCAAAGAAAGGGTAAAATTGGTTCTTAAAGAGACATGGTTAACATGATTTGATAAGCCTATATATATGTGTGTGTGTAGATATATACACATATTCACAAGGAAATAATTAAGGGCACTTTGCAAAATTCCAGGTGTTGGAAGAACCAATTCCAAGCTTAGAACAACCTGCTGGCAAAGCCCATTAACTCAATCAACTTATTTTATGCAAAGAAAAATTTCGAAGTTCACAAACCCATAAAAGATTAATTGCAGTCAATAGAAAAATCTTCCAAGGAAAGAATGAAATACTTAAGCATGCTATTTTAGGTTCTGAATATCTTCAATTTTTTTCTGCACTGGATGCTTTCAGTGTTGTAAAGTGGAATTGAATCAGCTGTTGCATATGTAAATATTGGCGGGGTTTTCAGTGCATACTGGAATGAAGAATGCTGTAAGTTTGTGAGTGTTATTTGTCCCTGGAGAAACTTGTTTACCAGAATCCTGAAGTCTGGCAAATGGTTTGGTACAGCTGTAAATTGATTTTTGGGGGACCAGGAGGGGGAGCAGGAGCAAGCTGGATGTGTTTGATTGGTACAGTTTCACTTGGGCATTTCTCACTTTATTTAGCTATGATTTTTTTACAGGAGAACAAAAACATATAATTATGTGTGGATTGCACCATGTGTCTTACAGCTCTTGTGCTCATGCATGCAGTATATAATTTCCAGCCAGGATCCAGTCCTTTAGGCTGACTCCATATTTTGTACAGGCAATTTCAGGAATGGAGAAAATCTCCCTCTCCCTTTCAAGGCCCACAGAAACAGCATGTGATAGTGTGATGTCAGCACGGAATGATATGGAATAACCACTGCAAAAATTGTATTGACTTTTATGATGCTTGAGTATATAAGTACATGAAGAGAGAAATAAATATTGCATCACGTTTTTAAGCTTTAGAAAAATTTTCCCCATCTTGGGAAAGTTGTTTTCCCTTTTATTACAGTGTTGCTTAAACCCACTTTTCTAAGTTGAACCTTACCTCAGTCCCAGTGTTCATATTTTTCAATGAAAAATCTACAGGCCTTCTATTTAGATTTTGGGCATCTGACAGCAATGTGACTTGATTCTTTACGTGACCTAATTGCTATCCTGTAAAACAAGGCTTCCAAATTGGTAATTTTATAGCTGGCTGTATTTTTGTTTTGATTCCAAAACAATGATCTCAAACTTCTAAGGGTCTTTTCTTGATCTTTGTTAAAGTAGCATTTTGTATTTTACTTTATATGGATTTATTTGTGTGAAGTTTGTTCAATTCTCTTACCTAGTTAAAAGGAGTCAGTTTGAAGACACAGCCTCCTGTCATACAAAGTTCTTCTGTTCCTGTATTCTAAACATTGCTTGTATTGCTCTAGCTTTCAGATTTTCTGGTGAAATAAAATATATATAGCCCCATATTCCCATCTGCTTTTTCAGATCTACCTTTAAGGAAAAAAAACCCCAACCCAACAGTTACTTGTTGTTTTTAAACAGAAATGGCCATGCTCCCAATATACAAAAATGATGAAATGTAGTGGCTTTTAGAAGAAATTGGCCCAAAAATTTTGGGGCTTACCTAATTTTTTTAGTGGTTTGTATATATGGCCCAGGTACCTTCCAGTTCCTTATTGATAATTTATTAACTGATACACATCTTAAAATAGAAACTTCAATTCTTAACATAGTTGACATTGATGAAAAAGAAGTTTTTAAGTCATAGTAATGTATTTGTAAGGATAATTTGTCTGATATGTGGAGAAAGGCCCCTTACCCTTCACCCCACTCAGGTTGTATATTTGTTTATTTTATAATGGCATCCTTGCTAAGGATGTGCCTTTATATGTAAGCATTCAAACTCAAATTGCCTTCTAAAAAGATCAGTGCTTTCTAGTTGATGGGGAAAATTGTAATTTATCATACTATATCTTCAGAAGCAATATCACTAAATCATAGACATCATGAAAATCTGTTTTTCCCATACAAAAACGCGTGCTGGATGCCTTTTGTATAAACAGTTATAAAATAACATTGTCTATTACTTGATTTACTTGAAAACATATTAATTTGCCAAAGCCATTTGGTTTCCAGTAACAATTTGCAGATGACTCCTCCTTTTCTTGTGCTCTTGTTTCTGGGAAAAACAGTGGTAAGTCTACCCCATAGCTTACTGGTAAAAGGAAGAAGAAGCAGTTTCCATTACAAACTAAGCCTGTATTTATGTAAGTAGTTTTTAGAACCTTAGCTTGGACTTAAGGCCAAGAGTTTAATAGTTCTAATCTATTATGACTTGTAAAAACTTTCTGAACAAATCCACTGTCCTGTTTTGGTGTCCATACACCAAATTTAATTATCCAAGTGTTAATTATCCAAGTGTTCTGGTATGTGCAGTCGTTACATTGTCTTATGTTTGAATGATGAGTGCCCAAATGAAAAATTGGTATTTATTCTGCCAATATGTTTCAATCAACTGACAGGTGTTTTTTCTTATTTTATGATCTGATCTTGAAAGTCATCAACTGCATTCAAATCCCATGCCCAGAAATCCAAGAACAGAATATTTTGAAGCTTCTTATTAACCTTCTAAAGGCAATTTTATAGAGCCTTTTTGAACCAAGTGAGAGGTTCCTTTTGCTCTAAGTTTCTCTTTGTCTTCAGCAGAGTTGTGCTGAAGGTTTCTTTTGGAATTAAGATCTTTCCAGACTTTTGCCTTTTTAATCAAGCAATGGTATGTAGGCACATAATCTGTCAGAGAGACTCCTGAACTTGCCATGTTTCCTTCTTCTGTGATTGCTCTACTGTGCTATTGTACTCAGAGTATTCAGCACAGTGAATCTTCACTAATGACTGGTATGTTCATACAAAATTCCTTCTGGTTGATTGTTAGGGTGTCACACAGAAGAGCAGCTAGTAGCTTTGTAGGAGTTTAGGTAAGTACTAGATCAAGATGAGAGTGGGCTACAAGGGTAGTACATGTCAAAATTTGGTCTTGAAGGAGAAAGTAGAAATTTTGGAGAGCCAGAAGGAGTTGTATATTTAAAGTGATTATCCTCCAAGGATTTACCTGCTCTGTCTCAATTTGCTCAGCCTGATCATACTTTATGTATGTTCTTAGGTTCATATGGAACTGATAATGTCTATCAATCCTTCCAGAATTTGGCCTAGAGTTTTAATATAATACTTTAAAATGTTTGAAGTAAAATTATAAAAATGACACACACCTCTTAATAATAAACACTAGTACACAAAGTTCTTATTTTATGCATGCACTGTGGAAAGCCATGCTGTCTTTAAATCACAGACTTTAAAAAGAAAAAGGAAATTGCTTTACATAAAACTTACTTCCAGAAAGATAAGTATCCTGTTTATATTATCATTGTGGTCCTCTCTGTTGTTGTTATTGACACAGTTGTTAGGTACTCGTGTTTCCAAGCCAGAGGCTTATTTAGAGTTCAAAATTGATTGTGGGGGAAGTTGCAAAGTAATTTATGTAGCAACTTATCATAATTAGTTAGTTTTCTTAGAGTGAACTGCACTTTATGCTTGTCAATTGATTTTTCTGTGTGTATACATAAGGCAGCTCAAAAAACCCCAAACCCCAGAAAACCTATGGTTAGTACTTTATCATTCAGTTACCAAAGTGTATCCACATATGTATATAAGATGTATTTGCTTTAACTTGTTTAATAACTAAGAATAGGATGAATAAGAAAATTGCAGGCAGATGCACTATGGGAAAGTTCTGTATCAGCCAAAGATGCTGTGAATAGTGAGGTATTTTCTTTACTGTTTAGCATAAATTGTCCTTTGAAAATATCATTATTTGTAACCTGCATTATGCTGTGGTGTGTCCTAGACTGAAGACTTCTTAGACCAGGATCTTCTCATCATGAGATGAATAACCTTAAAGTAAACAAACAAAAAAAGTTCTCAATAGCATGGAACAGACAAGATCATATTTTCCAGGGAAGGAACACTCAAAAATAAGCTGTGACATTTCCTATTAGTGCCAGGAAATATGTCCCAACAGTGAGATGTGATGTGGTCATGACTTAGCCTCAAGGGGAATGGGTGGAAATCCTCTTCTTTTGACACTCAGGGAGAAGGCTAAAATAAGGAGTCTGTTAAAAAAAAAAAAAGAAAAGAAAAAAAAATCCCTTGTGTTTTGCCTGTATGAAGTTTCCCTTGGTTTTTAGTTTGGAAAATAGAAATTAATGAAAGCTCAAGACACAATGGGAGAAGTATGGAAAGCAAAGTGATGGTATAGGTGAGTATTAGTGTGAGAGAAGACTTGGTTGAAAATAGATTCTCTTTTCTGGTCTTAGCTCACTTTAGTTAAGTGGATGTGAAAGAAAAAAAAATCTATCAGAGGTGAATTTGCCATTTTGTAGTCCAGATGTGCGAGAAGGTAATGTCAGAAACTTAAAGAATTCTAGTGCAAAAAGGTGGAGGAGGCTTCTCCATTGCTGGCTGGATGGCTCCTGCTGATGCCCACAGACTGCCCAAACCTTTCTCCAGGAGATGGGGGCAATGGCACTGACTCCTTTCTATTTATTTGTATGGTGCACCTGGTTTCTCATCTCTGACCATGAGTATTCCCTTCCAAGGTGGATTCCAGTTCACTGCTTTCTCAGTGTTTCTGATATGTTTGCTTTGTGGGGAGAAGAACAGGTAGAAGGAATGAGTGGAACAAGGCAGGTGGGGAGAAATGCTAGGAGGCACACTTCCTTAGGGAGGTTATTCCAGTAAAATGCTTTTAGCTGACAACAGAAACCCACCTGTATTAGTATTTGCCAAGTCTGTAAATGCATCAGGCATCTCTCCTGGTTTTGTGAGCTGACACACAGTCAAAAATTTTGTCTTTCAATGGAACTGAGAGGTCCAATGTCCACACATGTCACTGTCTGAGCTGTGGAGTGTTTTATTGGTGGGCAGTCATGAAAGCACAGGTTAAGGAGGGTCTGATGTGGTCCCTTTCCTGAGCCCTATTTTGTTTGTTTACTGGAATAGAACTGCCACCAGTAGCTGTGCTGTTGGTGGACCAATTTGCCTTACTTGCTCAGTAGTGATAACTTCTTCCAGCATCTGCGTGTTTCTCTGCAAAGCAAAATGACTTTGCTAAATGTGGAATAAATTGTAGTTGGATTTGAATGTGACCTTGACTAATATGGTTCAAGAAATAAATTTTCTGGGTCATTGGATTCATATTCTTGTCACTTACAGGGTCAACAATTCTTTATCTGTGTATACAAGGAAAGTTGGATTCAAATCAGGATACTGTAGATTATTAAAGCTTCAGAATAAAAATGTATTGTTATCTTTTTGTATATTGCAGTGATGGGAGAAACTCGTCATGTGAAAGTAGGTTGGGAGTAAATGAGGTGGGGATGATGTATAAAGTGACTTGCAGTTTTGTGTAAAGTCTTTCTTGATGGCCAGGAAAGTTAAGATTTGGTTTTAAATGACAGCATATTTTAATTTGTGAGCCTTCTCTGTGTTCTGTGGTTTGAAACTGAACCCAAGGGATGTGATTGAGCTGATCAGAAGTAAGCTCTAAGAGGATCACTTCCTGGTGTGCTATGTCTCTGTGGGAATAAAATATGTGTGTTTCTCTGCAAGAAAATTTTGAAAGAGAAAAATAGAGCAATTAAGTGGTTAATCAAATTCAGATTAAAATATTATTAAATATCTCAGATGATGAGCACAAAATTCTCATTCTGTATCTAATGGGATTTAGTAGTCTGAGACTCAGGCAAACTTTCATAATTGTCAGAGTTTTTTTTCCCAAGTTTTGTAGAGACTTTCATTTTCCACAGTGCACATTCCCCAATCTGACTGTTGAAGACCTGACCACTTTCCATATTTTTGTCATTCTGAGGTTTTTCTTTGTAGCATTTTTCCATATTTGCCAAAACCTAGCAGTCCAGGCCCAAGTCACCCATACAAGTGTCACATCAGAGGGAATGTGATTAACGAGGAAAAAAAATGTAACTTCATATTTTTGGTGGACTAGAGGGTGTCTGATATTTCACAACATAGCTCACTTTGTCATGCCTGGCAACAAGAAACCATTAGAATGCTCAAGCAGGATGACTAAAAAGTGGCAGAAATATATAGAAGGCACTGGCTTCTATAAGTGGAAACTTGGGACCCAAACCCATAACCCTTCCTAAAATCTTTGGATATGTAAAAGAGCTAGTTATGCAGTGTGAATACAACTGGCAATTAAAAAAAATCTAGTAAATTTGCCACTTGGCCTTATAATTTTTTGCAATAAAGAATTGCAGTCATCAGCCACAGTGTTGCAGCTCTTCCAAAGAAATTGGGTTCAAAGCACACCAGTGCTGTGCAAATGCAGTCTCCTGAGAGATCCCCATGTTTAGTTAGCACTCTAGTCCAGCCTGTTTTTGCAGGAGTCCTCCAATTTTATCATTCAGGCATTTTTATGGCCTCATTGGAACAAATAAACAAACATCTGGAATCATGTGGTATATTTAATTAAAAACTTTTTGTTTGGCCAGAAATAGTAAAATCATGAAAAATTGCCTGTCTCCAAGCTCAGAAAGGCCAAATGGTGAAGCTGTTGGCTACAGACAGTTTTACAATGTATTGAAATTCATAGATATGCACACCTGCTGCAAGTCCCCCCCTTTCTTTTTTGATTCATAACCATTAATGAGTGTTTAGTGCACAGATTGTAGCCCTTGTTTAAACAGGAATTTACTGTTTTTAATAACATATAGACATGTGTTGATATATTCCATACAGCCTGTACTGCTCTGTAGTACACAGGAAGGATAAAGCTTTATATTATTGGCTAAAGAAAAAAAAAATCTTTATGATGCATGTTCCATTTGAATATTTTTTTCATATGAGCATGTTTTAATTCCAGAGGCAGTAAATATTTGCCCCATGCTAAGGGTCTGTGTAGCAAATGTTGGAAATGTGAAAGATGATGTTTTCTCATTAAAAGTAGAATCTGTAATGAAAATGTAAATTTTCATTGTTACATTTAATGTATTTTTGGAAGAAATTTTCAAGAGACTCTTGCTTTTGCAGATAAAACTGCTTGACTGTAAGGTCACAAAATATTTTACAGACCAGGATCATTATTTATGAAAACTAATCTGTCTGTTGGGCTGCTGTCTATTTGAGATGGACAAATATAACATATGAACATATGGGACACAGGATTTCATTTTTTAGTTTGTAGATCTCAGTTTTTAAATAGCTGAGCCTTCTATTGAGAAAATGACATGCATGCAGAAAGTGGTACTGCATCTGAATATTGCTCACTGCTCTTCATATTTCTCGTGATTAAAATAATGTGGCCATTCCATTCTGAGCTGTGTTTCTCTGAGAATTTAGACTGCTTAGTTTAGCAGGATAGGGTGGATGGAATACTTAGTGACTTTGGCCACTGCCCTGTAGCTGGTGTTACTGACCTGAGGATGTGGGTGTCATCTGTAAAAGCACCAATTCCCACACAGCCAACACGTGTAGAAGCCTGCTTTAGAAAATGGGGGAGGGAAGAAATTTCCTGCACTGTCAGAAGGGCAGCCATCTGCATAACAGCACTGAAACTATTTTATCCCCTTGTGCGTTTGCTCCTTACAGCCTGCACATCTTGCTGTAACATCTACGTGTCTTTCAAAGTATGAGCAGCCAAAAAGATGCAATGTATTTCACATTTTGTTGTTCAGAGTGTGGGCTGTGCTAGAAGGGGTGAAGGGTCCTTTTTAAAATTTGATTTCAGGAAAGAATGGGGGTAACTTTGTAGGATTTCATTGCATGATCTTATACAAGAGAAAGCTGTCAACGTTTTACTGGATATAAATGTCTGTATTCATGATCTAATGATATATTTACTGATCAAAGTTCCTTGCAGAGCTCTGGAAGCAAATGATTAGTAGGTTGATGATTTCCATTTTTCCTGTTTTCTGATATTTTTGTGGTGTGTTAATAACCTCATTGTAAGAAAAGTAAATGATAGGAAGCCTCATGATATCCTTCACTAACTTTGTATGCTCTTAAGCAGAGAGATCACACCTGGGGACAAGACAGGGAGGAGACAGAGAGGTAAATAAGAAGTATAAACAAGTGCAACTGTTTTATGTCCCTTACCAAACAGAGGATGGCTGATCCTTTTTTTGTTGATATTTGTTGTGTTACCTTTTACAATCTGAGATACCTTGAAAATTGTTTCTGTTTACACAGAATGAATTTCTTTTACTGTGTGATTGACAACACTGGTATGTTTTGTAAGTCCCTTTTTGTCTATGACTCTAAAGTGCTTAGTAAACCTAGGCAGCCACCTGAAAGACCCCCCACCTGTGGCTGCATAAAACTGAAATAAAGAATGGAAAATAACCCATTGAGTATTCACTTTCCCACCCACTGAGAGCAAAATGCAATGTAGTGCAATTTTAGTACTTGTGTGCCACTGGGGAAAATAGACTCCTAAAATCACATAGTGAAGCATTGGAAGAATTCAGTGAATTTGTGCTAAGCACTGTGTTATAAAACCTAAGGAACCGTAGGCTTTGCCTCTGAAGTGAAACAGATTTGTATTGCAGGTCTGTTCGAATGCCTCCAATTGCAATGATGATATTTAGCACAGTAGGCTGAAAAAATGTAAGGCTGGTGAATGCAAGTCCTTTCACAGGAATGCTTACAGAGGGGGCTGCAAACAGCCTTTGGATGTCTACTTAAAGACCAAACAGGACTGCAATGTCTGATTTGATTCTTTTTACTTTTGCTGAGTGTCAGGCCACGTGGAGTGGAAAGAGCACATGGCCCAAGTTCTCTTTCAAAATTGTTTTTATTACTAGACATGACTTCTCACATCTCATAGAGAATTAAATTAGTGGTCCCTCTTGCCTGAGAGGAGTTGGAATATTTGCATACCAGGATTGCAGGGCTGCCACACCAGCCAATCCAGAGCTGGATTTCCCACTGGAAGCATTACCTTGGCTTCCTCTGCACCCACCACTGCAGGAGCAGAGACTGTGGCAGCTCCAGTCAGCTGTGCTTACAAAAACTGCACCCATCCCAGCTCTACCTTTCCTCACAGGAGAGAGGCAGCTTCTGGATGGGGCTTTTTCCTGAATTGTGAGTGGGAGCAGCCAGGCTTAACAGCAAATTTTGTATCCATGAAATAAAAGGGGTGGGCTCAATGGAAATAATCCCTGGGGCCCCGATGGAAGAATTGGAATTTGTCTTAAAGCCAAGAGGTTGGCAAAGACCCCTCCACACACACCACACAAACCAAACACACCCTACCATCCCTCCCAAATCCACATGATTAATTAATTTGGCAGATTGTGGCTGTCTTAAAGGTAGGGAATGATAAATTTCATGGGGGCAACAAAAAAGAGCAACTTAGAATAAATAGATTAAATATAAGCTATTACATCATTCAGAAGCAATTTGGTGCTGTCAAATGCCAGCCATTACTGATGCAGAGTACGTGATATGTCAAGAAAAAGAAATACCAGGTGAAATTACAGTAAGGTAAAAAGGAGGTGTGTAGACATCCACTCAGCTGATAATTGTGGATCTAAAGTTTGCCTCTGCCCTGTAATCTGGTGCTAGTAGTATAGCAATGGCAGTGGTAGTGTGGAGGGCAGCAGAAGGAGTCCCTTTGCTGTTGTTTCCTCTTCACTTTTGTTCCACTGTCAGTACAAAAAGTAATTCCTTTACCAGGGTGACTTCAGTAGTAAAGTGAAAGAGAAGCTGTCAGCTAAATTAACTATTTTGTGTTGAAAAACCTGTTTGTCATAAAGGAGTATAATGGCTTTATTCAAAAGAGAATGAGACAAAATAGAACATCATGAGAATATTATGAGAAGAATTAGAACATCAGGAGATGCCACAAAGGAGAGTGGGTTTGACATATTGTTAATGTCTGTTCTTTTATCCTGCCAACCCTTAATCAAAGTTTGTTTGGGTTTTTATCCCTGCTCTCTGCATGTTTAGAAAAGATGGCCCTTCAGATGAAATTTCTGGATGAAATGAACAAGTTAAAATAGTTTGTGAGGTTTGGAAATGGTATTTATTTAGGATATGTAGGAACCATAATTCAGGAATTCAGGCAGAAGTTATTCCCACAAGAAGCTAAAACATAGACTTCAGTTTAGCAAACAAATAAAGAAAAATGCAAAATACTGATATGTTTTGCAGGGTAAAAATAAAATTTCAAAGGGTTCTAGAAGTGACTTTGTCAGTGAGAATAGATGCCAGCTTGCTGTGGTTGACAGGGTACCTGGGAATGCACTGAGTGGAAGATGTGGGCAGGAAAAGGAATGTTTCTTTCACAAGAAGGAATGCACTTGGAACCTCAAATTGTCCATCCTGACTGGAGGCAGGATTTTCCTGACAGATTAATATTTAGGATCTAATATATTTTTTTTGTGAGCATACCACCTAAAGGAGCTGCAGTGTCAACTACCAGGGAGTTGAGTCTTGCTCTGTCACTGTGGTTTTCAGTAGCACAGGCAGGAAAGGGCAAGCCTTGCTGCTGCTGCTCTGAAGTTCTGTGAGTTGGTCAGGATTTGTTCTTATGTTTGTGAAGGAACAAATGTAGATCTATTCTGCAGCAGTTTTAGAAGATGCCAGTTTCTAAGGTAGGTTAAAAAGTTGTGCAACACTTCAATTTAGAGAATATGAGAAGGCAAAGAGCATCTGATTCCTAAAATCAGGTCTTGGCAGTAAGGAACTCAGTTTTCAAATCTATATAACTATTGTAGCTTATGTAGTATGAGATGTTTAAAATTCAAACAGAATTATTCTTAGAACACTGAATGTTAATGGGACCTTCTTCACAAAATGTTTTCAGATAAATGAAGGTGCAAGAGCAAGTTCTGATCTGTGAAGTTCAAACTACCTTTCATTAGAAGTATTTTTTTAAGTATGGTGATGGAGCAAAGCATGAAATGAAAAGCAAAAGCCAAAAGATGAATGGTTTAATGTTCTTTTAAGTAAATGTAGTAGCACATTCCTTACCTGTTTTAACTTGTTTTCTTACTGTTTTTTCTTCACGGGTTTGAAATATTTTTCTAAACTTCCAAAGCAAACTATTTAATACCAGCTTATAGGTACTTTGAACTGCCCTAATTTATCAATTATGAGATAAACCTATATATTTTTTCAAATGCTATTATATTATTTCCTAATAAAAAAGATATCTGACTCTCATTTCTTTTGCATTCCCAAGTCTCATAAGCTTAATAGAAAAGATTTTTCAGTCAGTCTAGGAAGGGTTTCTCTGATGTGTGGGTTAGAAATACTGTGTTGGAAGCAAATACATTCGTACAAGAGGGGAATCTCTAGGTGATTTCTCCCTGTGGCTGTAGTTAAACCTGCACAGATTATGGGGAGGAAATCCATACACATGCTGGACATCTCTATGCCTTAAAACAACTGCCTGCAGGTGTTTTAGCCATGCACATGTGGCTGGATGTATGATGAGGCTTTTCAGATTTTCAGCCAAGTCTTCACTTGCAGGGTAATGAAATGTTGAAGGAGAGGGAAACAAGATACATATACATGTAGAGGTTATGATGTCATATGTGATGAGTTATTGCTGGTTTGATACTGCTCATAAATTCATTCCAAATCAATTGCTAAGCCATATTTCTGTACTGTTAATTTAAAACCTTGGAGAATGTGAGGTTGTGTGCATGCACACGTGTCGTGTGCTCTCTGCCATTGTCTCTGAGCTGAGGGAAGCACCCTCACCTGCCCACTGAGCTACAGCTAGATTCCTTATTGCTGGGTTCAGGCATCTTGGGAGCAAATGGAGGCCAGTGTGGAAGGATATAAAATTCACTTTCCTATAGGCAAAACACATCAACTGGGCACAGATTTTTTTGGGCATCACAATGCTCAAATGTTAGACAATATGTCAGTTTGGTACCACATCCTAAAGTGCAACCCCAAGCAGCTTAAAAGTTTGTTGACAGTAACTTGGAGAATAACTCCCTCCAAAGTATGAACTTCACCTGTAGTGCCAAGTTATAGATACTACAGTGCCTTTATGCAAATACTGATTTTGTGTATTCTGATCTCGTTTGCCAAGCTCTACATGGCAAGTGAATGAACAGAAGCATATGGGTGAATTCTATCCAAGATATATGCAAACTTTCTGCTGCTCTTGTGAAGGAGTTTAAATGTTTTGATTGATCATCATCAGTACTACTATTTTGGTGAGTTCTTGATTTGAAAATAGACCTGGAGTTGCTTAAGAATAGCTTGATAAGATTTAACCTCTCTAATGAGAGCTTGATAGATAACATGTTTAAATTAGTAGGGGAAGGGGGGCAGTGTGAAATAGATCATGTTGTAATTTCAGTAATCACATGCACTGAAATATGTCATTGAAAAGATACTTAAGAATCTTAAATCTTAGGATGCCTGTCAGATTTTCTTTAGTCTATGAACAATGACAATCATAATTTGACGGTGAAATACGGTCAGAGCTTCTGTCTCCTTGACAATCACTCCAATATTTAGACAAAAAAGCACATTTTCACAGATTTCATTAGTCAACTTGTGCTTTTACCTTTTCCCTCTTGTAAGTCTAATACCCTGAGAAGCCTAGACAAGCAGAATTGAGTGTTCTCTCTTACCAACATGAAAGAAATTACACATGAGTATGAAGAGCCAGAGGAACTTTAAGGTCAATCACACAGATAGTTTGAAAAACCCAGGAAATATTAGGGTTTCACTGAATGAGTTTGTATGTGCTCTTGAGCCATTTAAAACCTCTGATAATTGACTTGTTGCACAGTTGAATTAAGATTTTTAATTGAATTTTTTCATATGCTGTTGCCATGATGCTTCGTCCATATGAGGAAATCAAGCAAAATTTAAGAACACTGGGAAAGAATTGAGGAGCTGCTTTGGGTCATAAATCAGAGAGATTGAGGAGATTCTGATTAACAAATCAATCTGCATTTATGAAATATCTTTTATGTAGATTATCTCTGAGCACCTATAATGCAATAGTCTGTGGAGCTTGGCTGAGCAAGGGAATAAGCTTGAAAGAATGGGAGTTTTGAAAGCAGGGAAGGAAGAGAGCTTGATCTAATGTCATAAGGCAGGGAGCTTTAGAGCCTTGGGGCACAATTAACAAAGGGTCTGGCACCTGCCTTCTCTGGTCTTTGTATTTGTTTAGAAAAAGATTTAGTAATTCTGCAGATGGGATGTGCTTCCTTCTCTCTCTTCAACCCACTGTGGCTCAGAATCTCTGAATATTTGTGGTAATAACAAGCTGTAAGCATCCTTGACTCAGGTGAGCATAATAGGTGAGGGTTGCTTAGTGAAGCTCATGAGAGATTTGCCTTCTCTTTTGTCATCTTGAGTTCTCCTCCCCACATTGCTTTTTCTCCTCTGTTTAACAGCAGAAAGTGGTTCTAAGAAGGGAGAAAAATCAAAGTAATTCATGCTACTTTTACAGCAGGATTATTGCAGGCCTTAAGAAATTTCATTTAATTTATAAATTTTTATCTGTTAATGATGTAACTGGCTTTTCTACTGAAAAGTCAGTGTTTTTTACTGAAACCAAAGAAGAATTTTTAATGCAATGTATGCTAATTTGGAGAAAAGTTGAGGACTGTTATGTGTCCTTTACTGTCCCTAAGGATGCTATGATTTCTCCTTATGAATGTATAAAAGGGAGCATTTTTCTCTTACAGTTGCATTGCCATCTTGGTGGGAATACTGAAGTCTTTTATGGGCCTTTTGTCAAGCATCAGTTTAGCAAGAAGTTATCCATGGCCTGATGCATTTGCTTAGTTAAATGGACAAGATAGGCAGTGAATAAAGATAGAAAAAACTACTGTTTTCCTCACTTTCATATTTGAGAAGGTGAGGCAGAAAGCACCACATGTGGTGGTTTAACTAAAATGTTTGTGGCACTGTATGGTTTTAAGTGTCTCATTCCTTGGACTGCAGATTTAATAACTAGCAGCCCCTTCCAATATAAGTGCTCACATCAGAATCCTACAGGCTTCTTAATTTTAATATGTCTTTTATCACCACTATCCATAAAGTTTGTTTTCATTGTATCAGGCATCAGTTCTCCTGTCTGGATCATTCTGTCTTGCCCTTATCACTTATCTTCTATTATTAAAATCTATCAATATATTTGTGTAATTTTTAAGTCTTTGCATAAAAGAGAGTATAGTTAAGCTTGGCCAGAAATTCTGTATAGTTATTGAAGCCTACACAGTTCAATAAAAAAGTGTCAATCTTGATGGATAAATCTTATGAACTACAAAATCAACAAGAGAAACAGATGAAGGGGAATGTAGAGTGGCAGGTGAGAATTAACAGTGCTGGACATCATTAACTTCCTGAGCACATCAAGGAAGCTTCAGTGCAGATAAATTACAATTTTCAATGGTTAGAGGTTAGTTTCTTCTAAATCATACAGCTCTTTCTAGGACACTCTCATCTGTAGTGGATTGTGTGTGAGGGGGTGTCTTGGTGCTGTAAAATTTGCATTTGAATAAATTATTTCCATTTGCTTATATGATGCAGTGTCATTAAAAAGACTTGACTTTTACTAATGGATCCCTTTTTTGGAACAGTCTTTCCTTTTAGCCATTACAAAACATAGTTTCAGGAAAGGAGCAATACCTTATTATTTACCCTGTTCAAACCCACTCCTTTCTAAAGGTACTGTAAAGACAGTGACAGTAACCCAGCTCAGCTTTAATGGATACATGATTAATAAGCCAAGGGGTTTTTCATCAAGGCACAAGTTTTTCTCTTGTCCAGTAAGCCCCAAAAATCAAAATGATGCAAACTATGGTTTTCTGTGTTGTCCACAAAATTAAGTGTTATGTGATCACTTCTGGTGCTGTGTCATTTCTTTGCTGAAACTGATGCTGTTGTGGCTATAAACTACTACAGCATAGCAGCTGTTTATCAAAATATTCATGAAAATTTTCTGTGACGGGAGAAATGGGCATGCTTGTAATACTGTTTCCATGGAAAAAGATGCATGGGCTTGGATTTAGTCAAAATTATGGCATACTGTTCTAAACTTGACAGAACTAGTTCAGCACATAATCCATAATAAAACAGGAACTGTGGTATTTAAACTCTAATTCAGTGCATATCAGTTTGTATGCAAAGACTCTGTTTAAGATAGTGCAAAACAGGTTTTCTTAGTGAATGCTACCAAAGCTATGGCTTGTGTCCCAGCCCTGGATATGAGTAAAGTCTTTATCTGGGCTCCAAGCTGCGGTTCCATGGTTTGCTCTCTCTGCCCAGTATAACAAATAGTGGATGTTGCATGCATTTTTGATTGATGAGGTATTGAGGAGGATTTGGAAATCTGAAAACCCATATTATTATAAAGATTATGGAATAGTGGGAAATGGAGCCAGGAATGTACCTATAATTTAGGGTAAAGAGTAATAATGAGTGCCCATAAAAATAAATAACCATGATGTTAAATAGACTGCAGATCATTTGCACCTTGAGGCTTTTCTCAGATTTTCTGCCAGTAAAGAAATGTGGTAATAAGCCCTCATGTATTTAGGCAAAAGAGTTTCTTATGCATGAATTTTATTTAGGCAATTTGAATGATCCCAGAAATATTTAGGAGTATGAAGGGGACAAGAGAAGGAAGATGAAGGCAGAAACATAAAAAGTCTGCACTATTTGGAAATACTTTATGTTTAGATTATTCTTAATCATACTTTTTTTTTTTTATTGCTTCTGACTCTTTCATGTCTGATAATGCTATTCTGAAATCTGTTCTGAAGTTGTAATTTCAGTTCTGTTCAGTAAGAAATCCTTTTTGGTCATTATAGACTTGCAAAATGAAGCTCTGTGATTGTCAGCCAATTCTTATCACAATCTTCAAAGTTCTTTCCTTGTTTGTCCTCAACAGTAAAAAAGAAAAATACTTGATATGTTTCTTCCTTCAGAGACATGGTATTGCATGGGGGTTCTAGAGCTCCAGGTGGAGGTTGGCTTTTCCTGTACCTGCAAGGGTAGAAGAAAGTGTACCATGAGCTTTCATGGCTGAGAATTTAAAAGCTCCTTACTTGTTCTTTCTGCTTTATTACAGAACACTTTATTTCAGATAAATATTACTACTCTGATGATTCTTAAATAACATTTGTGCATGGCAGTATTTTTTCACAGCCCATGTTGTAATCAGATTTGTTTATAATGTCTGTATGTGATAATTAACACTGGAATCATGTTTTGCAGCTTCCTTTTTTTCCATGGAGTTTCATAGAAATTGTTAGTTATGTGTTTAACAGTGATTTCCCTCTTACAGATTGTGCAGATTCAGGCAGTTTGCAAATCACTTGGTTGTCATAATTTTGTGTAAGAATTTTTTGGATATCTTTCCTCTCTGACTAAATTTATTGGGCTACAAGTAAAGGAAATTTGGAAAGCAACACAATTTTAGTAAAATGTTAGTTCAGTGAGAGGTGGAATGGTCAACAGCTTTCTCCATACTTCAAGTTCCCAAAGCAAAAAGGAAATTTATACTCTCCACTGAGATATAAACTAGTTTATTTTCAGTCATTTATCTGAAAAGTTGATGCTCACCATAATAATTCATCAAATATTTTTTGTGAAGTATATCTGGCAAGGCTTCCTGGCATCAGCCTTTGAAATTCTGAGTTCTTGCATCCTCTGGGAACAGAGTGACTCTCTCTTCTTATTGCACATCTGGAAGGAATGTTGCTGCCTTTTTGTTTCATCAGGGAGAGATTGTTAGGATAACAATTTAACCTCTCTAAATTGTTTGCTAGTATCTTTGGATTTGTGAATGTGAAAGAGGTAAAATGCTATAATTTATAAATTATATTAGTATTTAAGTTTTTAAATAATGCAGTAATAATTATTTCATAACAATAACTATATTGGTACTTTACTGGGCTTTCCACAAGGAATGAGAGGCTAAATTCTGTTGGTATACATGTGTGCTATGTGTGCTCACTCCATTGTCTTATTTAATTTCATCAGGCATCCTGTTTAAAAAAAACATTGATACCTACTTTTGTTGTATGTAGTTGTCCTTTTTCATGATCTAGAAAGCACTATAGGCAAAAAAAAAAGTAATTATGAGTTTACAACTTATTAATGGTGAGTTTCTATTAGGTAAAGTTTCCACCTAATATCTTAATGTTCAATCCTACAGCTCATCTGAATGACAAGAAAAGCTTTATTCCCTAGTTACAAAAATAGAGTTATGAATGTTTATGCCTAATTATCTAAATTATTTGTTTCAATTAAAAATATATGAATTCAGTTTACAAAGGTAAGCACCATTATCTTAAAGCAAATCCCTCTTATTGTGACACATTTTTTATTAAATAGGAACAATTACATTACTTACCCTAATTCAGCAAAATATCTGAACTGTCACCTAGATTCCATTATGTGCTTTTGTCTTTTGCTGAATATGGATGATTTTAAACATATGCCTAAAAGACTTATTGAATGAGAGACTCTTGGAACAGGGGTTAATGCTGTTTGCAAGCTTTATGTTACTAAAAATCTAGGAAAGATTGAATTTGGTTTAATATTTCAATGACAAATGGTATAAGGCAGAATGCCAACAGGAGATGCATTAATAATCCATAAACCTGTGGTAGCCAACTAATTTGGGACATTATAGGAAATCTTGGCTTTATGCTGCCAATATTTCTAACATGAGTTTCCATCAATAAGTGCAGGAAATACTAAACTGAGTTATTAATCTGCAAGGAAGAAACTAAAATTTAGAGAGATCTGATTTCTGTTCAGGAAGAACTTTTCTCTTAGGCATTAAATTTTAATCCAGTGTATTTAAAAAATAAAAAAGGGTTCTATACTGTTACTCTGAAATCCTGCAGAATGTTTTCACATTACTAATTAGTGGCAGAATGTCAGCAATCTTTCATTAGAGAGTGTCCTTTTCCTTCCTTTTCTGCCACATCTCTATTGCTGACTGGAAGCCTTTGCATAATGATTGAACATGTATTTACTGTTATAACTAATACTAAGTATCATGATGAATGTGCATGCTGGATTACCTGGCTTCCTGTTTGCCTTGCAGTTTTTAGAAAACACTACATTATTTGGTAGAAATTTCATCTGTTTGAAATCTCATTAGAAGCTTGCTGATAGGAAGCATAGACTGGAGCAAGAATTGATAATTTTTTTAAAAAAAAATCCTATATAGTTTTATTAATTTTATCCTTGGGCTTCCATCTTGCCATAGGAAAGTTTTCTTTTAGTGGATTCTGCAATGCTAATCTCCTTGGAATTTAGTGATTGTCATGCCCAAAGTAGATATTAAGTGTGACATTCCAGAAAGGATTATCACCTTCTATCACCCAGCTAAGCAGGAGCTATGACTAGCACTTTTCTTTTCCAAGAAAGAATGGACAGATGAGGCATTTGCAGTCTCGAGTCTTGCTGCAACCATCACCACTGGAAAGTGAGGAGGAACTTTCTGTCAACATCTGCAGGCAGCAGAGCAGAGACACCTCCAGGGGTGGGTTGTGTGCTTTCCAGCATTCCTATTCACTACAAATGAACAGGAAAAGTGTGAAAAAGGTTGATGTTTATTGCTAGTTGTTTTTGTTCTTGATCTGTATGTAACTTGTCAAAGAAATAATAATACCCTTCCCAGCTTGATCTGAAATAGCAACGTCTAGGTAAAGATGCTGTGATGCATTCCACTGTGAGTGTAAGAGGGCTTATTTCATGAAGCTTGTAGAGTTTTATGGTTTCCAGCAGGGGTGCCCAAACGATGCCTCCAGCTGTATGTGGCCTGCTAGACCAATTTGTCCAGTTTGTCCATCCTCTGCTCTGGCTGTGGCTGCTCCCTGCTCAGGAGCCCCTCCAGTCTGGCGGCGAGCGTGGATTGCTCTGGCAGGGACAGCCTGCTCCTGGCTGGCCTTTTCCCCGTGAGCCCCTCCTGAAGGGGCAAAGCCTGGGCTGTGTAAATGTGCTAGAATGTTAACACTTGCAGTCTGCTCTCTCCAGATCAGCTCACCAGGCTGTGAATGTGCTGGAGGTCTGAGAACTTCATCCAGCTCCAGCTAACTGCTGCTTGGAAAAGCCAGGTGCTCTCCTACTCCTGGTTTAGGAAGGGAGTGAAAGCTGAAATTTCTAGGAGTGTATTTATTGTCCTCACTTGCCATTTTTAAAAATGAAAATTCTAACATAGTGTTTGAAATTTTCAAAAGTTTTAATTATAGTGGTTCTTAGGACATTCAATGCAATAGTATCAAGTCCTAATGAATTTGCATTAAGCCATCAGATCGATACATCGAAAAAAAATTGAATTTGGAATGAAAAACTTTTAAATTCATACAAAACTTTGACTGTTTCTCTTGCTAAAGATGTTTTGCAAAAATTCCAAAATTATAATCCAAACATCTGAAGGAATCTTTCTCAACCTTGAAAACACAATGGCATCGTTTGAAACAAGAAGTTTAGACTTTTTTCTGGTACTTCTACACTATTATCATAGAAGAAAAAAAAAAAATCTTTTAACCATCCTTTGACTTGGTTTTTGGTGTTGGGGAGATACTAAAGTTATTTTTCAGTTGCAGTGCAAATGTTTGCAGTAATGAAAAGGGTAATTTCAAATATGCTCTTCATATACTAGCATTAGAACAAGTTGGCTATTTGTTTATTACAATGGCCAGTACAGTATGAAAGGATATTATATTCATAGTGGATTTTAAATTTGAGAATAAACATAAATAAGTTTAGGTTTAGAACACTTCAGAAGTTAGTTATTCTCTTGGAATGTTCTGAAGACACACTTGGTCATCCAGCTATTGTGTTGAGTTCTAGTCCACAAGAAAAACTTTGGTGAAGAACTTTGAGGTATTGGTGAAATAAAAAGTGAACATTTATCTTCAGTGCTAAATGCTGAGCTGTTTGTTTTCTTGGGGTTTTTTTGAGTTTTGAGTGGCTTCTCCCCTTCCCATAGGGATCTGTTAATCTCAGGATTTTTTGTGGTCTAAACTATCAACAGTTCTGCTGTGCAGTTCATTCTGTCATTCATTCTTTAGAGAACTGCTGGAGGGGTTGATAAGTGATCAAATATTAGTAAAAGGCTTACAATAGATATGTCACTAAAGGTAAAAAAAATCAAATCCTACATTTCAGTAATAATTTTTTCCACTTTTAAGTAATGATACCTATGAAAGATCCAATGTATTGAGCATTTCATAAAAGACTGAAAAGTCTACCTGAAAGTCTAACATAGTGTGCTGGGTTTGGCTGGAATAGAGTTAATTTTCTTCCTAGTAGCTGTCTCAGTGCTGTGTTTTGGTTTTAGTGTGAGCATAACATTGATAACACACTGATGTTTTAGTTGTTGCACAGTGGTGCTTACTCTGAATCAAGGACTTTTTCAGTTTCCCCCTCTGCCAGTGAGGAGGTGCAGAAGAAGCTGGTAGGAACACAGCCAGGACAGCTGACCTGGCCAAAGGAATACTGCCTACCTTGGAATGTCCTGCTCAGTATGGAACCAGGGAAGAATTGGCCAGGAGGGGCTGACCACTGCTGGGGGACTGGCTGGGCATCCTCATTTTATTCCTCTCTTTTCTTTTCATTGCTATTATTATTATATCTGGCTTTATTTCAATCACTAAACTGTTTTCTCTCAACCCACGGGTTCTACCTTTATTTTTTCCCCAGTTCTGCTCTCCATTGCACAAAGGGGAGGGAGGGAGTGGCTGTGTGGGTACTTAGTTGCTGGCTGGGGTTAAACAGCAACACATAGTGCAGGTACTGAAAGTTGAGACTGGGCTTTGAAGCAAATGAAATAGCACAAGTCTTTACAATAAGATAAAAATGTAAATTCTATAGAAGAGCATCAATACAAACATTGATCTCCTGTCTATATTCTAGTAATTGCTGAGGCAAACGTGTCTTGCCATTTGGATTACAGCTTTCACAGGCATGCTGTAATCACTGAAACAGGCTAATGACTTAATCTCCCTAAGGAGTTACCCCATTGTAGTCTACTGAGAGATGCTAGGTATTTACCCACATGGCATACACCATGAAATTCAAATTGAGGAATGAAAGAAATGTGATTCAATCCTCTGCCACCTTCTGCTGGATGCAATTCCCAGAACAACAGTACACACAAAGGTAGCAGTAAGATAACTTCAGTCAAATTGTGATATTATGTGCTTCCTGCTAGAATGCTTGGATATCATTAAGATGAACAAGAACTGAGGGTGAATTGAATTCTTAACTTGGATCCAAAAAAAAGTTGAAATAGATGATGGGGACATGAGTGGATCATCTTGTGAAATCCCAGACACTCTCTAAATCTGCTGCACTCTTGTCCATATGCTTATTTCAATATTTCTGAATGCCAAAGTAGTGCAAACTACACTTTTTAGTTATGGACCCTTTAGATTTGCCCCGAAAACTTTTTGTCTTGATGGCATTTGCTTAGTCCAGTCCTGTAGCTCTGCTTCTCTCTTTGTCTCTGCCAAATCCCTTGCTAATTCTATATTTTATCACTTGCCATCCTGATCTTTTATGTAATATTTGAGTGATGTTAGGAGTTCCTTATGGTATTTTTTGATTATGGGGAGCATTATTTGTGGGGCCATAGGAGTACTAAATAGGCTAAAAAAAATATTGAAAGCAATGCAACCTAAAATTTTAGGAAAAAGTGAAAGGTGTAAATAGAGGCACAGACACAACCCTAGAAAGTTTTTTCTGTTTTGTGTCATAACATCCACCAATAATATGCAAGAGTGAATAGGAAAATGAAAAGTTTACATTATGATAGGAAAATAAAAGCATATGAGTTGGGTTCTGGAGATATGTGCCATCTATACATCTGTAAATGGAGATCCCAGTGTTCTAATAACTGGAGTAAATTGTTTGAGAAGTAGCTGTAGCCTGTTAGGAGTTCAGTATATGGTAATGGAAATGGTCAGATGTCTCGGAAAATTGCCTTTGCAGAAATAGAAGAGTTAAATAAAAGATACTTGTTTTACTGCTCAGGAAGAAGAGCATGGGTTGGATAGGAGGCAGTGCATCTGTGAGTAATTAAGTACTGTATATGCAAGCAGGAGCACAGAAGAATCATCCACATCTTTCAGTATTGATGAATAGTTGAACAGTAGAATGGAATGAGTAAAATGATGCTGATATCCAGAAACAGATGGGGAGTAAATGAAAAAGAAAATAAAGCAGAGCCTACCAGACAGAACTCTTGAAGGTGAAAATAATGTGTATCAGTGGCCAAAAAAGAGTCTGTAATTGTCTAATGAAAGGAGGCAGAATTATCACTGGGATGGTTGTCCATAGTATGTAAAATGAGGAAATGGAAGGAAATGGAGAGATGTCAAGGCAGAAGCTGAGTACTGGGAAAAGCTGCAGTGTTATTGCCTGGAGAAAACCCTTCAAATTTGGTTACAGAAACTTTACATTGAAATGGACTTCTGCCATCAAAGGTCAATAAGTAAGGAGAGGGAATTCAGACCTGACCACTTAAATGCCTGAGACATTATGGAGAGATTTGAAAAATTACTTATAGTTACTATCTTTGGCTAAACAGTGAAAAGAAGCAGGAGTACCTTTGCCAATCCATAGAAATGCAATAAATGCTGCTGAAAAGACTGAGAGAGAAAAGATTTTTTCACTTTTGCAACAATTTATCAAACCTTTACCAAATTATTTTTAATTTTTTATGTTTTTAAAAATTTTAATTGAAACTGCTCTCTGGTTCTTCAAGGAGCACTTGAAATTTTTAGATGTCATCAATTGGTCTGAATAGAAGGTTTAGTATTAGCCCTCTTCTATACCAGACATATTTGCATGAAACAATTAATACAAGTTCTAAATCCTTTGCCATAATCCTTCAGATTTTCCAGTCTGTTTTAATTTATCCTTAGTAACCATGAAACACTGACAAAATGGGAATTGAGTTACCAAAGGATATTGACATTTCTGTCATGCCTATTTCAAGCTTTCTGCTTTGTCTGGGTGAAGATGGAAATATAGAGATTAAAAAGAAACTTAAAAACTTAAAAATCAAATTCCAATTTAAAAAAAAAAAGCAGCAAAAAAAGCATGCTCCAAAGGCTTCTTTGGAAAATTCAGGACTTCTAATTGTCCATCCACAAACTGATCTAAAGCTGTGTATCTGGTAAAATGCAGTAAAAATATATTTTTTAATGTCTTCTTCTATATTTTTGACATCTGAGTTCTATTCTGCTGTTGCCAGTGTGTTTTCAGCTGTGCCAAAAGTGAGCAGATCTGTGTTTCCTTTGTAACATCAAAACGAAGACATTTATCATTAAGATTTATCATGGGACAGCCAACCAGATGGTTTGGTATTTTAAAGGTGAACTCTTTGGGTCTTGTTTTAGCTCATGTGATCTTTCAGTTATAGAAAACCGTATCAGCTGCTCACTGTAAGGGCTTTTTTCCCTTCTCCTTTTTAGTAATGCAAAAAACATTGGTATAATAGCTGATGTGGCATGGATTGCCATTTTAGAAAGGAAACCAAGTCATAAGCAATTCTCCTGATTGCATTCCAATTATAATGTGACCTCCTGTTGCTTTGCATTGAAGCAGCATTCATTTCAGACACATGCTGATAAACAACATGCACAATAAATGACCCTTTAGAAGGGGCAATTGCAAGACTCAAGTTTGGAATTTTTGCTCATACCAAAAGGCATTTCTTTTGCCAAGTCTGTAGCATTAGGCCAGAAGGAATGCATTTCATTATACTGAGACCAGACTCACTGGGAACAGAGCCTTGTGAGCTTTGAAATGTTTTTCATTCAAACTATATTCAGATTTCAAGTCATTAATGAATATGGTATAGACTAGCCAGTTTAAGGCACTGAGGAGAAAAATGAAAGTCTGTACTCCTCTTTCTTTTCTTACTAAAGTTTGAAGAATCTTTAGCTGTTTGTGTGTTTTGGTTCTTACTGCCCAGGAAGATGAGAATGCTTATTTGACCCTGAGCTGTAAATCAGTCTGGAAATCTGAAGAGAAGACTGTTTCCCATGAAATGCCTAATACTTCCTGGGACTTGTCAAAGTGGAAGTATCCTGGCAGTATCTTTGCCTAGATCATTTTGGTACTTTGGATTCTGGTCATTGAATGACTAAATAGTGCAGAGACGAGAGGAGAAGCAGGTATTTCTTCCCTTGCATCTGAATTTTTCAGAGTTTATGCAGGATGTGAAAGGAACCAAGGCAAGGTTTACAACAGGTGCTGTAACAACAACAGCAATACAACAACACCTTTTATTTAAGCAAGGGATGTTTAAACTCTTTGGACACATATGCTGTTCTCAGCAAAAAAACTTATCTGTTTGATCTGAAAAAAATGAATAAAACACACAGGGCTGGGAGGAACAGTGAGCCTGAAGATGGGCATAGCTTGTCCATCTCTTTTTTTCTCCATTAGTTACTCTAATTAAATTTATTACTTTCTGCTACAAATGATGTTTGGCCTAGAACATTACACTTGCCCCCAACCACTACTGTTGGAACAGGCAATGGTGACATGGGAGTGAAAGACCAAATCTGACTCCTTCTCCCTCCTTCTCCTTCTGCCCTTAATTTCAACTGATTCATTGTTCCCTAATTTTCTATTTCTTATTCTGGTGTGCTCAATACTCTGGTGTATACAATTTATCAGCCTTGCTATATATCCCAGACACACTTCACAGTGAAAATGGGATTCTTGGCTTGGGTGGCTCTTTGTATAGAATGATCTAGACTATTAATGATCTAAAAATTAAGGAAAGTATGAAGTCTCAAATGATGTCTAAAACTGAGATGTATGTGGCCTTAAGGCATGCTTTCTTTTTTTATATTCAACAATTGGATTTGTAGAATCTTGATAAGTGGCATCAGACAAAGAAAATAATCTGGGCAGCAGTCAAATTTGTACTGTCTTTGTGGGTGATATAGAATTTTCTTTTTTTTTTTTTCCCAATTATTATTTGTCTTCAGAATTGAGACTATGTATTTCAATTAAAACCAGTATCATTTTTATTAAAAAATTAAATAAAAGGTTTATGGTAAAAAGGTTAGGTTAATGGATCTGTTAATATAAATGGTCACTGGAAATATGGAAAGTGAACATCAAACTTACCTTTTTCCTTCCACCACCTATGCTTGGAAAACAAATCAACAGCAGATTGATAAATTCTGCAGTTGTCACTCTTCACTCAGCATATCCAGTCGTGGTTGCCATTTGATGATAGGCAAAGACAATAATCTGTTTTAGGCCCAAACTCTCTGAGCAGCAGCCCTTCCACCTTCATGTCTCATGCTTTGTGAAGTAGCTGAAGTCCATGGGATTTTCCTGCTTGCTCTTGGATTTCTTGGTTCTTTCTCAGAAGCTTTTGCCATGCAAGTTTTACCTGCACTCTGGTTTATGTTTGTACTGCTCATATCAATCCCATTGTGTTTTAAAAGTAGCTCTCTTCTTATTAGAATACTGAGTTTCAAATCCATAAATGTTTTTATTTCAACATCACTTTTTGACAATATTTGTCCAATTGCAGCTCTCAAAATTATTTGTTCCCCCAAGACCCATTATTTATTTTTTTCTGATTTCAAAAGAAATCTGTTATGTGATTGAGTCTCAACTTGCCTATGATACTGCAAAATTGCACCCAACCTTAGACTCTATTCTGTACAGTTACCAGAAATTAAATCTGTTCCTAATCAAAATTACTTCATAGCTCTGCAGACTGCTTAGGCCTTCTTATAAATTCTGTGGTCTTAGGGAGTAAAGTGAGACGGTTTGGAAAATCTGTTGTTAGATCAGAACCAACATGAGACTGATTATTCAGAAAAAAAATCTGTATTGCATTCAAATAAGGAGGAAATGATAATGCATTTCTGTAGGTAGGCTGTGTAACTTTTAGTAAGTCAGAACTTCCTTTCAACCTTAGCATTCAAGAACCAATTACTTTTTTTTTACTCAGAAGAGTTATTGACACTTCAATACTGTATATGTTTTTTAAGTCTCATTGGCTACCTCTTGTCTATCAATTCTGATTTAGTAGGAGATTGTTCTTTTAGATGAATCTTAGAATTGCAGAAGGTCCTAACTAGGAAAGGACCCATCAGACCATCAAGTCCAGCTCCTGTCCCTGCACAGGACACCCCAGGAGTCACACCCTGTGCCTGAGAGCACTGTCCAAACCCTGCCTGAGCTCTGTCAGGCTGCTGCTGTCACACTGCCCTGGGAGCTGTTCCAGTGCCCAAACACCCTCTGGGTGAAAAACCCTCTGGTGCTGCTCATGTATCAGAGAAGGATGCAGCAATGCCTCCTGCCATATGTATTACAAGTGAATTGGACATGCAGATAGTAATTAGGAATATCATGTTAGCTGATGATATCAGGTGTATGTGTCTAATATTTTTTAAGAATGTATCGAGTAATATTTTATTTCCAGGAGTCTCTTCATTATTCCTTTGTGGCAGCTTGTATCAGTATGTGTGTGTATAAATAAGAGAAAAAGGAAAAGTAAGTTAGAAGAAATGGAAAACTAATGATTCAAGAAATCACATAGCATCAGATAATTCTATTTTGAAATTATAGCACAGCACCCAGAGGCATAAACTCCCCAAACTGTTAGTAAAAAAACCCTCTGATATATCCAGTGATACAGAAGCCTGAAGGCATTCTTTATTAGTGCCTAATGTTTCCTGAAAGAAGCATTTTGCAGACATTAAAATAGATGTTCTTGTTTAATTTTATAATCTGGTTTCTTTGACACTTATTTACTGATGCTTCATCTTACTACTTGGCTCTAATGTTTAGCATGATCTTTAAAGCTCTACAACTGTGAGTATTTCAGGATTCTCTAACAGATCTTTACCTGTACTTTAAGCAAAATATTTTTATCTTGTCTTCAAGACTGTCTTTTATTTTTACCTTTCCATACACCTTTTAAAGCATCTCTTAGCTACAGGCTTGTGTGGCACTCAGTGGGGCAAAGGGAATGCCAGAGCAGTCCATATCCACAGTTCTCAGCCAAGTCTCTCATATTTGCAGTGGGATTTCCCTTCAGCTGCAGTCCCATGATGTAAAGGTGGATTAGTTTGTGTTTTGACAAAGTATTCCTTCTGTGCCTTTCCAGCTTTTATCTACTGTGGCATTCATTCAGAAACATATAATTTAAGATTGTTGCTTAAAAATGCAATTGGTCATTGGACTCCTAGACTCGTAACATTTTGTGCATCACCAAGAGTTGAAGAAACAAATTAAATGGACAGACATTACTAAACTGTTCCTTTTGAAGAATCAGCTGTTGCTTCTGATGAATTTGGCCCTCTTCTAGCTTTGCCTGAAATAAGATTCCTATGTGTAATCTCTCTGTAGAGGAGAAGTGTCTTCAGAAGTGACACTGAGCACAAGCACAGTGTTCTGGCAGGCTGCACCAAGGTTTGGGATCTACATTTCAGAAAAGTTGTCTTTGGGCTGGGCTAACTATGCCTGAATAAAGTTGTTGGGAAGGCACCAGTGTGCAGGTCTGTCTTTCTCCTCACTGTAAAATCTTCATCAAAGAGAGAATCACGTAACACTTTTTTCTCAAAAAGGACAGAATTTATTGCTCTAAGATTGAATATGTGAGCACGTCTGGCAGCAAAGGAAAAAAGGAGGAGCTGCAGGAGAGTGAATACTAAGGTTTCAGAAATTGGCATGAGCTCCTCTTTGTTTCCCATCTGGTTTAAAATGAAGATATCTTTGAACACAATAGAAATATTCTCACCTAACTTGTTACTCCTTCAATTAGGTCAGTTCACTGAAGTGAATTTCAATTACATGCCCACTCCCCCTTACCCTATGGAAGATTGAGGGATAAATGTTTGCCTTGAGTTAAAGTTTCTGAAAATGAAGATGATCCTGTCAGAGAAGCACAATGCAACTTTTGTATGGAAAAATCAAAGTAAAGTATCATTTTAATTTGAGAGGACAACTCACTTCAGTTTAAGAGTTTGATTGGCTGATGATTTTTGACAAGCAATGTCACTTCAAGAAGATTCAGATGAATGAATTCCAGAGCTCAGATCTAACAGCTGACTCCAAAATGCTGTAGCTTTGTGTAGTAATGGACTGTTTTGGACCAGAGGGGGAAAAAAAATGAAATGGTATGTAATTATGTGGTTAACCTTAGCACTTATGTTTTCTCTGTCTTTGCAAAGCCAGTAATTTAACAAAGTAATCAGAACAGCCAAAAGCCTCAGATTTTCCTTTTTTCATCCTTATAAAAACCCATCTGAATAATGATGGAACTCAGTAAATTATGAAATAAAAAGTCAAGCTAGTACATTCAGTTTACACTCTCGTGTTATTAAAAAATTGGATTGCACTTAAGAACTCCTGACTGTATGGGCAAAGGAAATATTGCTGGAAGGTTCAGCATAACTGAATATTTCTTTCTCTTAATTTGCTGTATTGAAAGGAAGAAAGTATCCTTATATTTTTGCAACTGGAGGCTGGATAGGTAGGAAAAAGCAATTGGATTCCTAGCACAAATCCTTTGGAATGCTGCAGTACTTCTGTGTGCCACTCTTTGGGCTTGGATGTGTACCTTCTGCCCAGTTTTAAGTGGCACCTGTTCGTTCAAGCTTCACATTTGTGTAGGAAAGTTGTTTTACTTGGATGTGGAACAGTACAATAAATGCTTCTCTTGGTCTCTACTCCTCTTTAAATTTGACTTTGAATCTCTTGTGGTCTGTCTGTGACAGGGTAAGTAGGTGTATTTTAGAGCAATCCCAGGACTAATCCAGAGGCAATATACATCTCCAGATTTTGGCAGCAGGGTATGTTATCAGTTTCATTCCCAATATTTTCTTTTGTACTGCTTGGTTATTCATTTTTCACATCATGTGCTTTTTCTGCTTTGTCTTTATTTGAATTTTATTATGGTTTCCTACCAGTTTGCATAAGGCATACCCATGGAATAGACACATCCTGAAGCCATGACAAAAGGCATAATTAGAATCAAAATCCTAAAAAGTTGACCGTATTTCCTGGACAAATTTTTAATAGATTATGGGTCACTAAAGTAATGTTTCTATTTGTTGTTTGTTTCTTATAGCTTTTGGGTTTCCTACCCTTTTCCCAAAACATTATATCCTCATTTAACATTCTCTCTAACAAGCTGTGACTTGGGAAATGGTTTAAAGGGAAATGGTTTAAAGGGAAGAGTTATTGCCAGAAGGGTTCTAAAAATACAAACTGGTGAAACTATTTGAAGCAATCATCATAGCTTGAAGCTTAGATTTTCCCTCTAAAGTGGTTTTGTGCAGGAATCTGCTGTCTTTGAAGTCAATGAGCAGGTTCACTATTGAAATTATTGATTAGTCAAGTGGTCTGTGTTTTTACAGAGTGGGGCTTGCAAAAATGCACTTGTTACTCATTCTTGTATTACCAAAATTAATAAAATGTTCTGCTTGATTTATTTGCAACATGTTCTTGAAAAGCTACTACTGTCATTACGGGTTAATATATCAAATTTTCTTCTTTCTAGAAAAATTATTTAGAGTCAAGCTCTAGCTTAGACCCCAGCTTTGTGCTGGTGTTGGGCTTGCAGCAGCACCATGTCAGACAGCCCCAGTTCCCCCTGCCTCCCACACCCTGTTAGTCACTTTTCCCTTTGGAATTCTGCATTTCCAGAGATATGTGCAGCTGGCTGGCAGGTTGGAGGTAAGCTTTTGGCTGAAATCTCTTGCCAACAAATAACTCCTCTTATTGTGTTTCTCACAATGATGGTTTTAATATCAGTGTGTGTGTTTGATGGGGTGGATAAGGAGAGCAGGTCAGACCAAAATATAGGTTAAGGTATGTTGGAGGAGTGCCACATAGAAATTGTAATTTGGTTCCCTCATGTTCCCATTCTCTTTGATGGTCTATGAGTCTCAGATGGACTGAAATCTATTCTATAGACACATTCCTCTCCTTTGCAAGTTAGTACTTTTCCAATAAAGTAACATAGTACCTTCTCAATTAATTGGCAATGAAAAATAATTAAACAGCCTGGGAAATTTCTAAAATCTTTTAAACTAATACAAAAAATAATTTAAAATAGTGGGAAAAATGCTGTTGTTATTTCTTTTTTGTTCAAATTTTGCTTTAGTGTGTCTCCCACTTTTTACCAAATTTGAATAAAACACATTCAAAAAACACTTTCGTATCAGTAAACCACAATTTTGCTACTAAAGGAGTTTTGTTTGCTTGTTTTGCTTGGTATGGAGCACTAGATCCATGTGACACTTATAAAAATTAATTTTCTAGAAAAGGAATGTTGGGAAATGCATTGTAAAAATAAGGTGTGACTTATTCACCACTTAGATTGTTTTAGTCTTGAAAAGGAGGGTCAAAAGACCATCCATGTTAATTTTTTTCTTTTCTAAATTTCCAGTGAATGGTGTGTTTGGTACTTATGGTGTGCTGGTAGCCAATGTTACAGAAAAATCTCATGTCAGATGCTGCATTTTACTATCACCAAATTTTGCATCCTACGTTGGAGAGTAGCTGGTAATTTCCTTAGAGCTGAAAGCTGATTTACTTCCCCTCTCTAATTTAAATGGGAAGTTCAGAGAGTTTCCAATATCTCTAACTAAATTTTGAATACATTTTTGTATTTTGCACAGTATCTCTGCGCATTCAGCTAAA
Source organism: Luscinia megarhynchos (assembly GCA_034336665.1). Classification (NCBI taxonomy): domain Eukaryota; kingdom Metazoa; phylum Chordata; class Aves; order Passeriformes; family Muscicapidae; genus Luscinia; species Luscinia megarhynchos. The sequence goes on from CM067569.1 coordinate 22,492,246, forward strand.
TGAGATTATTTGTTTATTTCTTTTCTTCTGCTGTAAATTAATTAGCAAGTTTTTAATAACTGGGATAGACTAACCTGTTCTCTGCCTGAATAGTATTCCCAGTTTATTTCCTCATGACATGTTCTTTGTAACTTCCAGAACTGCCTTCTAAAGGTTGTGTTAGTGGGAGAACATGATGAAATCTTTGTTGCATGTTTCATAAAGTATCCAGAACTGAATATTTCATTCACTGTTAGTGTTTTATATTATCTGATGTAAGTGCTAAAAGTCCATGGAAGCAACTGTCTTTTTTTACTGTTATTTATTTTATTTCAGCAGTTTCCTTTTCCTTTAAACTTCATTCAGGTTATCTCCTTATTCTTGTTCATTGTCCTCAAGACTGGATGTACAATATGGGGATCTCATTTTTCCTTTTGGCTACCCCTATTAATTGTCATGCATTTTTTATTGTGTTTTCTGGAGAGTGTCCCAGTTCCTTCTCTCCTATGGCTGATATTTTCAATGTCATGTTGTCCACATTAATTGCCACTAGGAGAAAAGCACCTAGCCATGTGTACCTCATGTTTAAGTTACTTGAATTAGGTGCCTTGCAATCCAAACCTCTGAAATATATTGAGCTGATATCATGTGCCTGGCCCTGTTAGTTTCAAAGCAATTTTGGCAATAAAAATGTTTTGTGGTTTTGGGCATGACATTAACATTTGTTTCCCCTTAGTTCTTGTTCCATTTCCTTGATAAAAAGTCTTTGATGCCCAAGGGGGTGACCTTTTACTTCATATTTCCATAAATTGAGTATTCACATAGTTGCTAAAGAAATTACCTGTGTAGCTCAGCTATTCAGAGTCTGCATTTTCATCTCTGTGCTTTGGAGGAGTTTTGGTGGCCCAGCTTTCCCTGCATGCATGTTTGAGTCTCTCCATGTCATTCATATCTCAGACCAGAAGCTTGCAGGACACTGGGAAATTTTAAATTAACAACTCACTTTGAGGCAGAGTTTTACAGCTGTCAGAAGACATTTTTCTTCTTTTCCTGGGTTTCATGGCTCACTACCTGTCTGCTTTCTCATCAGCTGGGTAACACCAGTGTGATGGTCACTGATAATGTGGTTCTGGGGTGTATTTGTTTTCTTTCTTCTGGCTCTGGATTTTACTATCTCCTTTGTGCTGCTGGAACTTAAACTTGGCAAAAGATGCTTATAACCATAAATGTTATTCCTGGAAAGAGGCAGGGCCTAACATCTCCCTGTCTGTATCTGCAGCATCTCCCTTGGGGGAAACAGAGGTTAACATTTAAATTGAATTCTTTTAAAAATCCCACACTGTGTGAAGTCTTAAATGCAAGATCAAGTAAGCTTTCAAAATGTGACTCGACTTCAGGCAGGATTCTTTCAGAAGCAAAGCACAGTAGATGGACATAGTAAGATTGTAAACTTACAAAAATATGGGTAGACTAAGCTGTTCTTGAAAGGACAGTGTAATATCTGACACACCAAGGTTTGTAAAATTTGCATTTTGAAAATAAGAACAGATATTTTCAGGAGGGCAGCTGTAAATGCAGTGCACTTTTTTTCTTTCTTTTCTTCCCAGTAGGGTAGCCTGTGAATTTGTTGTTATGAAATAACTTTTTTTATTATTATTTAACAGGAGACCTATCTCAGTAAATTCAATAACTGAAAGCATCTACATGTGAGGTTTTGGTCTGGCAATATTATTAAAGCACACCTATTTAGGAATCTTACTGGTACAATGGTACAATGTCTTGCTGGGAGCAAGGAACTTATTTGGAGCTGGGATCCTTTGGTTGGGATGGCTTCTCTACCCTGCCTTCAAACAAGGAAAATGCAGAACCTTGTGCAGCATGATTTGCCATAGAATCATTATATTATATTGATCAGTGTTTTTATGTATAAGAATGTTCCCCATCAGAAGCATACAGTATAATTTATTCTGGACACTAGCATCGTATATTTGCAATTCTGAAACTATTCTGAGAGTGAAGATTGTGTTTCCTACCTGAAGGGTAGACATTAATAAAACTTGGCACAGACTTAAAAAGAAATGAAGAAACAAAAAAAAAAGTATAAAATCACCAAAAATACCCCAAGGAACCAAAAGAAAACCACCCAACAAGTCTTCTACTGGTTCATTGTAGTAGTGCAGTAATTTATATTGATTGTTTATATAAAGGCACAACATAAGATTTGTTTCTTGCCTGCTTTCCCTTTTAGTATAAGGGAATGGCCAGTAGAGGATTAGAGATGCATTTTTGCCAGTCATCCCAGAGCAGAGGAGGACTGTACCTCAGTGCCAAGTGACAGAGGATTAGTAGGTATTGCACAGAGCAGGAAGGTGCATTGGGAAAAGGAAGCTGCTACAGAGCAAGAGGAAAGCAAAACAAAAATTTATCTCTATTGAAAAATGAGAGGCTTATACACTTTGTTTAGCTTTTAATGGAGGCTTGCATGCTTTTGGAAATGTAGGAAACAGTGCAGCATTATGTATTGGCTGTGCTCAAATTTTGGACTGTCAGTTTGCCATGTGCATGTGTATATTTATAGATACACTTTTGGGGACTGATGGAAGGGCAGGAAAAATGTGATTTAAGTCTCACAAATGAAAAGGACTGTATTATTATAGATGAGCCTTTGGTTTCTTCAAGAGTTAAGTACTTCCAAATGGAAACAGTTGAATTCAGAAATTCTCACTGCTTGCTTGCTTGCTTATGAGGAGTGTATGAATATAACCTGTATAAAACATTAAACAATAAAAGTAATAGTCTCTAAGGGAAAGGGAATTATTTTCTTTTGAAACCATGATGTCATGGTCTTACCTCACCTTTCGTTTCAGCCAAGCAAATAATGTGTACTGAGCTCTCTATCATGTACCATTATAATTAGCTCTGTCAGGTCTTAGCCCTGCAACCCTCATGCAGATAATATGATAATATGTCTTCATAACCAAGTGACCTTACATGCACAATATTTCTCCCCTTATGAAGATTGCATGTCAATAAAGTAATTGAGTCTCAGAGGCTGCACGAGGCAAGATTTAGATGATTGGACTCTCAGGGCAGTGATGTATGACCGTGATTATTCCACTTGTCAGGGAGCTGCGTACAGGCAAGGATGGTCACAAGCTGACAGGGATGAAAGGTTGTGTTTCATTAAAAAAAATATTGCTGTTAATCACCACTCTATTCTTTTCAAAGTCATGCAGGAAAGAAACTCCTTTTTCATTTTAGCTCTGGTTAAGGTTTTAAACCTCCACATGTAGTGGGCCTTCAGAGCCTAGTTATCCAGCTTTATTATTGCTTAAGTAGAGAAATAAATTATTATTTCAGCTAATAAAACACAGAAAAATGCTAGACACTGAGACCACCTGTATACTTTTATCAGATAATTTAAAATTAACATTAAATGCACCACGCTAAGATTTAAATCACATTTTGCCTACAGATTTAAATAATTATAACAAGTGCTATGAAACTGGTACAAAATCAAACCATACTGAATTCAGCTATTTTTGCTTTTACTAATTTGTTTGGACAGTTGCAGTGCTTGAAACATTTATATTTCCATACTTTGTAAAAGCAAATGTTTTTTTTCCCTCACCAAGCTGTTTCGTAGCTGTAAATTTATCTTATGATATCATAACAGCTGGAAACTTGTAGCTTGACAAGGTTTTGTTTCATATTTAAACAGCTCAGAAATTATGTTTGAAACATAGTATATTTCTCTCTGTGAGACTTTTCTCATTTTGTTGCACATTATCTTGGAAGTGTCTGCAATATATTATAAAACAGATTATTTATGCAATCCTTTCGTTAATAATTCCTAATGATTTATATATGTAGCAGATCTTTCTTATATACATTAAAAAAAGGTCCAAACTAGGCCAAAATAGTATTTACTGGCAAGTGCTATATAATGGAATACGGATGTAAGTTCTGGAAAGCTGATGAGCAAAAAAGTTTGGCAGTGCTTTTAGTGAGTGGAAAATTCTAATAGAAGCACATCTTTTCTGAAGAACTAGTTTCAGAAGTCTTTAAATCTTCATAGTTAGGAAATTTGACTGAGATATAGCAGCTCTGACAGAGAAAGACCTAATCAGATGATTCTTGGCTGTGCATAGTGAAGCAACAACTTATTAACTAAAATTAGCCACTGCATCCTTCCAGGACTGACTCCCACAAGGGCAATTTTATGAGTGTAAACAACAGAAAAAGAGAATGAAATCTCTGTATGACAAAGAAAGTCAAGTTCTCTTACATTTCCTCCTGGGCACATTTTTAACCTAACAAGTAATTGCAGAGTCAGGTTTATTTGCAAGCTCTTCTCTATTATTAATGAGTTTTTAAACAGTTATGTTTTGTGTGATATAGGCCTGTTCTATGCACTGTATGAAAAGTGATATTACCTGTTCCAAAAACAAAAAAAGAGATTTGAGTTGGGAAATTGAATCTCCTCCCAAATTATAAGTATTTAACATCTATATCAGGAGCACAAGCCTGAGTCTGAATCCTCAGTTAAAGTGGCCTCTTCTTTCTCCATATATGTGCACCACTGGGGACATAACTGTTGGTAAATCAGGCAGAATTCATGCTTTTATACCTAAAGTTGGTGTGCCTTGGTGTAGATTTTCTTGAGGCAAATCACTGCTCTGTTAAGTCATCCACACCATTAATAAAAATGTTAGTTGCTTTCCTTGATGTGTCTGTAGAGCAGTCTTGAAACATTGAAAGTTATGAAGTGTACAAAATACAAAAGGATCACTATGGACCTGAAAAGAAATGAAGAAATTGCCAAAACTTAAATAGGAATGCAAAAAAAGAAGAGTTAATAGCCCATTATATTTTTACATACCCTTTTAGATAAAGGAAAAAGATTGATACCTTCCAGTCAAATGGAAGGCTGATGTGAGTGATCTGACTCCTGTACCAATGTGACATCTGACTCACTGTTAACAGTTATTGGTGGTGATAGGCACACCCCACACTGAGAGCCAAATGCAGTTGTTTTGATCCCTTGTTCTTTTATTTCTATTCCTTCTCCCTGTTTTCTGTCACAGTGTCATGTTGAATCATTGTTTGGTGGCACATGCAGGACCTCTCAAGTACTGAGGTATCAGACTTCAGGAACTGCATTGAAATGAATATAATAATGAGAACCAGAAGGCAGCACAAACCCACTTCTCAGGGAAGGAGGCAGCTAATAAGTGTTCTGAGTGGATTCTGGGGAGAAGAACCAGAGGTGCATCCTCTGGACAAGCAGGTACAGACTTGTCTCAGGGTCCAGTTACAGGCACACTGAGAAGATCAGTGCTGATGTCTGTCACTTTGTGCACATCAAGATGTTTATTTGAGAAAACAGACCAGTGGTATAAAGAACAGCATTATATATATATATATATATATGTGTGTGTGTGTGTGTGTGTGTGTGTGTGTGTGTGTGTATATATATATATATATGTATGTATATATATATTTATATATAAAAAAAGTATTGTGCTTTTTTAGATCTCCATGTATATCTTGCTAGCTCAGCATTCCATAATCTTTCAGAAGGAAACAGCTCTTTAGCTTCCTCCCCTGTTGCTTTTCCTGGGCATATCACCTCATGATGCTGAACTGTCTGGGTGTGTTCACGTTCAACACCCACCCATGCCGTGGGAGCTTTTCCCATCCTGGTTAGGCATTGACTCAGGAACAGCTTTCAGATCAACTGGTGCTTCCTGTGTGTGCCTGTTTGGAGGTTAGATTAAAATTTGCTTTCTGATTTTGTAAGCTTGTAGATGGAACTCTGGATACTTGTTCCATTATGTCTGAGTCAAAAAGTTTGACAAGGATGAGAAGTTTGAATACTATTCCAGCTACAGGCTATTTTTGTATGTGTTGATGTGTATATATGCTTGTATGACAATAATTCTATTTACAGCAATAGCAACAGCAGTGATTGATGTGGCTTAAATGTTTCCATTTGCTTATAATTATATGACATTTATAGCTACACGAGATAATTTAGTGCCTTATTTCTGTCCAGAGGAGAACACTTTTTTCAGAGTTTTTTGCAGTTTTTTTCAAACATTTAGTCAGATAATCCCATTGTTTTTCATATATTTATAAATTCATGCAGTCCAAAGCTGTTCAGGCTGTCTTTGGTGTTCTGTACCTTATAGTCCTTGCATTTCACATAATTATCCATTAACTGCCCTCCATAAGCTGTATTTGCTAGTGTCTAACTTCCATGAAAGTCCTGGCCTGATTCATAAATGTAGACTCCACTGATTTACCTGATGGCCTGTTCCAATTGTTAATTACCATATGACAGGAAATGTGTCTAATTTTGCTTTGCTTCCACCTTCAGCCTTGAGAGCTACTTTGGTAATATTGGTACTGAATATTGTTTAGTATTTTGTCCTCATGTAGACATCTACAGAGAGTAATGAAATCACCTCCCAGTTAGTTATTTTTAATAAATTAAAAGCATTGTACTGTTGAAATCCCTCTATTTTCTCCAGTCCTTAAGAATGGATTGTAGCTCTTTTCATCACCTTTTCTAATTTGTCAAAGCCCTTTAAAAAGTATAGCTGTCAGAACTGCTTTTACTAATCTAGTCTCATGAATGAACAGAGGTAAAATAATTTCCCATGCTCGCTGTGTTCCTCTAGCCAATTCCCCTCTCTGTCTCTTTAACTCTCAAAGTAAAAGCAATTACTTCAACCCATCTTCCTTTAACATCATTAGGACTTTCTGTTAAATTTTACCTTGAATTTGCAACCTGCCTTGGATTTAGTTTTTAATGTAATTAGTTTGCACCAGAAATAAAAGTGATTGGTGGCTTACCAATGTTTTCTTCACACCCATCTGTTTTCTTTTCTGCCTTTTAGTCCTGGGAAAAGAATGCAACACTTTCATTAAATCTAACAACTTAATCTAAAATTTACTTTTAATTTGCATTCTGGAAAAGAAACTGTATAAAAATTAATCAGATACTTTTGGCCTAGTCACAGACAAATCTAGAGGACAAAATGTCTTAACTTTCTTTTTTTTTTGATATACAATCAATTTACTTAGAAATTACTTTGCCATGTAGTCCCATTACCTCCTGCATTTCAGGCATTATAACTATTGCAGAAATATCTGTAATTTCTGAGATGGTGCAAGGAAGTGTGTTTTATAGTTATTGAATAAAGTATCTAAAGTATCCCGCCTAGGGATATTTTTTTAAATATTGCTCCTAGAAGACATTGGAGACCTTGCAAAACTGAATGACTTCCACATGATGATGATCTTGAATTAAAAAAAAATTGCTGGGGAAGATATTTAGATTTCCATATTTTATTTCTTCCTCTATGTTTTGAAAATTATGTAATCATTTCGATTTTACAATCTCTTTGTGAGTATCTTGGAGGTTACCAAAAGGATAGTTTCCAAAAAATTAAAGGTAGCAGCATTTAGCTAATCATCCAGTAATTAAGATATCTGAACTGAAAAATGACATCCACAGGAACAGGATAGATTACTGAAGAAGTCTTTTCTTCAACAAAAAGGCATTGGCTGCCAAGCATGTATCTAGATTTTTGAGTCTTTTTTTCCATTTAAATGTCTTATTCTGGCCAATTCTTCATATGTGGAAAAAACATCTGCTGAAAAGGTCATACTGGATGACCAAGTAAAACATGTGTAGAAAATATATAGGTTTTATCAAAGAAAATTTGTAGGTTTCCTAAACTGTGTCAGCTTCACAAAGGCCCAGTCACAATCCTTTTTTCTGACTGTTAGAAATCAGCTATTGACCAAGAGCATTTTTTGGTGGCTCTCACATATTTCATCAATCAAGGTATCCCTGTGTAGTCAACAGTAGTTAACAGGAATTCAGTACTATTTGATCAGCCTAAGTGTTATTTCTGTAATATTTGACTGTGTTAAAAACTAGGTAATAGTTTTTTAAAGGTTAGCAGTGGAGGTACAATTCATTATATTTAAGAACTTCCATTTATTGGTGCTTTGTGTCCCCCTGTGTGTTCATTGTTCCTCACTTCCCAGGTAATTCTGTGGTTTAGAAAGAAATAACCCACAAATGCTCTTACTCTGTTGCTTCCTTTTAAAGTCTTGGTTCTTAACCAATTTTTCATAGATAGTCTTTCATACCTGATGAAGTAGTTCTTCGTCAGAGAATGTTGTGTGAATATCATATTTAATAAAAGCATATGCTGTAACTGTAAGCCCTTATGACCTGGCAGCCCTAACATTATCCAGATCTTGCTCATGTGTTTGCATTATTTGTCAAATGCTTTGATAATGGTGTTCCTTCACTCAAAATGGAATGAAGAGCCCCAAAAACTGCTTTCAGTGGTAGCCTGCAGAAAACAGACCCTGAGCTGATGAATATTTTAAAACCTGACACATTCCAAGCCTGTCAATGGCCACAAAAATATGCTCCAAATTTTTTCTCTGTCCTGGGAGGAGGTGCTGAGGAGAATGGCCTCAGAGCCATTTATCTGTTCATAGCAACCACAACCTTTCTGCTCCTCAAGGTGAGTTGCAGAAATTCATGAGAATAAGCATTGCAGTAAAAACACATGGTTGTGTGTAATGGACATTATCAGTGAGGTGAATGAGTCCTGCTGGTGTTTATGAATAAATCATTAGAAAATACTCATATGTAATATAGGAATCTTTTAATGAATATTTTTGTTAGGTACTCAGCCAAGAAATCTGAGGGCTTCTGTGCAAATAATACTCTTTTGCCTATAAGGCTGTTTATATTAAGGGTTCTCAGAATGCTTTGCCATATAGAGATAATTTCTCTAGATTTGATGCTAACTGGTGCATCTTCTGATAATTTTGTTTTAAAGCATATAGCATGTCAGATCTGTGTCTAAAAATTGCACCAGGAGTCCTGTACCATGCAGCTTTTGCAGAAGGTTAGTTAAGATATAGAAACAATGTCTGTGGGGGGTGGATGTTATCTCTTTTCAGTGGAGTTTGTTGAGAAGAATGTTGTTACAGTGAGTGCTATCCTTAAGCTACAGAACTCGATCTGAAACTCTTCCAATTGTTGCTTCAGCAGCGTGTGCCCCTTGTACTCACTGTGGACCCCCAAAAGCAATCCATCTGAATTATTTTCTGTCCAGCAGCAGCTGCCCCAAAGAGGGCAGGGATTCTGTGCTCAGGCACATGAAGATTAAAAAACTTGCTCCAGCTAGAAGTCTTAGGCCTTCTGACCTGTCCTCCAGCAGAGCAGAGCAAAGCACAAGCACAAAGACATTTTGATGTGCATGTAGCTTCTCTATTCCATCAAAGCTGGGTGCTAAAGTATTCCAATAGCTGAGGCAGAAGTAACTGTAGGGAGGCAGGGGAAGAATGTTTCTCTACAAAGCTGATGTTTGTGAATATAGCAGCTTGTATCCAGCCTGTTTCCTCCTTAAACACAGAGATCTGAACAAAAGCACTGCCAAAGGAATAGAGCAAACAACAGGGTTACTTGAGTTTATGGGGATTGTGGGGTTTGTTTCATTTATCAATACCTGAGAATAGTGTAAACGAGCATAATAAGAGGAAGATTATGACATTAGGTTATGTTTTTTAGGCAGGATAATTGCACATGGGAATCAGAAGTAAGAAATGTTATTTTATGCACTAATATCTTGCAATATGTTTAATAACACAAAAACAATAAAGTGTAAGATTCTGGAATGACAGTTAAGAGTATGTGTCAGTAGCTGCTGTTTTCTTGCTGGAATTATGACACTTTTTGTTGTTATTCACACTAATGAAAGTACCAATATATTCAATAAAAGACTAATACATATTGACTTAATTATATGGGTTAAAAAAATCCAAAACATAAAAATCAGTGCTGGATTTAATTAGAGAAAAACAATACAGTGCCACCAGTTCCTGAAGGCAGCTGAATTTCTGAATGTGCCTGAAAACTCCAAAATAATATTTTAGAAATGTCTAATATTTAACTAATTATTTCAAATGGAATTGAGAAACAGTGTTCAAAAGCTGTAATTAAATAAACTCTGCTAAATAAGCCTTAAGGTATTAGTTTATAATGGGAAGTTGAGAGGAAGCATGCTGTCAGGGCTGGAAAGTGGCCTGTCTCCAGAACAGAGCAGATTTTGACCAAGAAATACAAATATTGTTTCAATCATGTTGATACCTACATGGGAACAGTGCAGCAATTAACTTCCAGTTCATCTTCTGCTGCTAAATCCAAGCAGATGAATACTTATTCCCTTAAAGTGATGTGAGTTGGATGAGATGATGACATTCTTCATGATTCCTCTCTTCCTAATTAGCTATGCTCTTGTAAGCTAATTTAAAGGGTGTGAATGTTTTCTGTTTGATGTGTGTTATGAATGCCCAAAAATGTAACAATTTGTGGTCCTTTATTCTGCCTCCTTTTCCCATTATTTCCTTTCCATATTTCATTTTAAAAGTCATTAGTGGGAATGTTTCCCAGCCAGGAGGGGTGTGTCAGGTAGTTTTCTCAGACAGTATTCAGCCCCCTAATATTGATTATAATGTACTGTAGGGCTGGGTATATTGTGGTTGATCTTCTTTGCTGTAGAATAAGCAAATTAAGTTTTCTGGTGAAGGTCAGAGGGCTCTGTCTGTATGTAATCTTTTATTATCAGGAGAAAATAGCATGGTCTCTTTTATGCCAGGTCTTGAATTCACCTTGGACATAATGCAGTGATGCTCCATCTTTAGTTGCTATTGAAAATTTGTAGGAAATTAAAATTTTGGGCAAATGGAGTTTTATTGAATCTGTATTTGAAAATTTAGATTTTAAAATAAAATGTGGTAAATTTGGTATTTTTACTTATAATACAAACATAAGCATAGAAATATATTAATATATATTCAGAAGAGGTAAAATCAAAGCATGATGTCCTAACAAAACCATCCACATGCCCAGAGGAGAATTGCTTCCTTAGGTTTTTTAATTTGATAAATCATCTGTCTTGGACAAGAAGACTTTATAGCCCTTCCTAGCTGTTGTCAATGGAAAATAGTGTTGCAGTATTGTTATCATTATTAATGATAATAATCTTTGCTATGTTAAGAAATGCTAAAAACCTAAGAAGAAAAGTATTTTCCATTAATAGATAAAAACCTGATGTTGCCTACTGTTCTCTAGCTATTGACAGATTCCTGCCTTGACAAGGAATTACATTAATAAATATCTTCAAGTGGGAGACTCTAACTGAGACAGCACACTGCAAGGACCTGTAGGAAGGGGGGACATGGGCCAGGATTGTCATCCAGAATTCAGAGCAGGGAGGAGAGGCTGAAATGAGCTGACAAAGGAATGCAGTGTCACTGGAGGGCTGATGCTCCTCAGTGCCCACTCTGCTCTGCTGGGACGCAGGCAGGGCTGTGCAGAGAGCCAGTCAGAGCCAGACAAACCTGGGCAGCTCTTGCTGCCTCATGGCTCTGATGCCCATGGACTGATTCTATTCCTGTGCTCCAGCAGAGCTGCTTGTGCTCAGATGAACATCTGTGTGGACTGCTGTCACTCAGATTTCAAAGAGCACTACCTTGCTGACGGTTTGATTCCCTAGCAATGGAGCACAGGTTTTTTGGGACCTATTTTCAGCAGCCTAAGGCTAGGAAGCTCAATTTTTCAACAGGATTGTTTACAGGGAAGAAAAGGCTATATGATCTTGGTGACAACTTGAAGACCATTGTCTCAATAACTAGTGATAGGACTCTGTTACAGACAGGGCAATGCTAGCAAGAGCAGCTCCTTTTTTTAACTTTACTGCACTGCTGTCATAGCAAGCTTATAAAACCAGGATGACACCAAAGAAGAATAAAATGTATTAAAAGAATTAAAAAGTCCAGTCTTATGTGCTGCACTTTTGCTCATGTTAGAAACTTTCTTTGAAAGTGCAAGAAATGCAATCTGTGATTTACACAAAATTACTTTTGATGAGTGCTGTTTTTTGCCCTTGAGACATATGGCTTAATTTCTTTGTGTGCTCTTTTAAGCAAAGTTAAAAGCTTCAAAAATGGGCATTTGTTTAATAAACATGTATGAAATACCTGAGAGGTTGTTCTGGAAAAAGATTGGTTATTTTATGGCTGTTGCTGGAGCTTTAAAGCAAACCATAGTTTCAGGTGTTGTGAAAAGCTAAAAATTATTTAGGTATTTTTTTATTATGTAATTCAGTTTCATCAAAAATATTGACTGTAAACTCATTATAAGCGATTTTTCATTAGTTTTGACCTAAACAAAATTGTAGCATGCAATAAAAGTTTGGAAATCTGGGTATCTATTTGAATATTCAATGTTTATTCCTTATTGATCCTGGCTGATCAGCAGCATAGCATCCTTACCAAAGAGCACAGTCCTCTCTAAAGTATATTCAAGTGTTAATGTGATCATTTTATCTATTTCAGAGCACTGATTGCTTCAGCAACCTGGGGAGACTTTTGCCTGACCTAGGACTTCCCTCTCTTTCAACTTTTTTCTGCTTAACAAAAAAGTTGATTCAGTGATTGTAGTCTTGTGCATGTTTCTGGAAAATTGCAGCCAAAATTAGTAGTACTACCTTTCATATAGGAAGAATAAGATGATTGTTGATTGATAAGTACTGATATTTCTCTCTGGTTACATGAGAATTTTTAATTCTTGTGCTGTTGTTGCCTTTCTCAATTCCTTTCTTCACATTCTGTTTGAAAGTCACTTCAGTGTGATTACCATCCTGCCTCCTGTTACTTCAACACTTTTTCAATGTATTTCTCCTGAAATATTACTCATGGTGGTACCTGACATGTTTAATTGTTTGTGACTAGTGGTCATCTGGCTTCAGAGATGAAGAAATAGATGTCAAAAATGTAACAGCACTGTTTTAGCCCAGTTATTTGTTTTAAAAAGCCCAACACTTGAATACCTTTATCAGAGAGAAAAATAATGTGTGCAAATGATATATATCATCCATGTACAGTAATGAGAAGAATTTTCTAAAATTCTCTTAGATTTGCTAAATTGCTGTGTGGATCATGTGGTCTGGCCTAAATGAGCTTATTTCATTTTTTTTCCTTCAGCAGTCAGTTGCTACTGCTTGCTTTGTAATGCTGCTGCTTGTGCCTCACAAATACTCATGGATTAGTTGGCCCACCACATCAGCACAATCATATCTACTAAAAATAGAGAACTCAAACTCTACAGGAAATTAAACGGTCACATCAAAGTGAATATAGACAGCAGCATTATAGGGATGGGCAAAATAAAATAATTACTTCATATTTTATTTTGATGCAGTTTCAAAATTGATGAAGAGATCTTTAACCCTGAGATCCTGAAATACCCATGAAAATTTTAAAATCAAATAATACCCTCTCCCATACACCAAAAAAACGTCATATGTAGGGTTCTTTCCTTTAGATTTCTCTCTGTATTTGTAACATAAATTCAGGTCAATTTTCAAATTTTTGTTGGAAGGGTAAAGCTTACACAGATAATTCAGAGAAAATAATGTCTTGATTTCAACAGCTGGAGGCTAGAAACCAAAAACAGACTTGGAAAAAAGTGGGATTTACAGTGCTACTGTTTCTGATACAGAGCCATAGTACTGAGAGGAATGTTAATGAGTGGATTCATTGCCATATTTTATTGAATTTTCTTTTCAAATACCAGGTTAAAAAAATAAAACATGCATGGCAAGTTTTGGCAAGTAAGGAAAAGGTTTGTTTGATTTTTTTTTTCCTCACAGCAATGTGAGCTTTTAATTAGTGCCTATAAATAAAATTAAGCTTATGGAAATGAAAGCAATGTATCTGTAATTCAGAGTTAATAAGAGTGGTATAACAGTAATTAATTTTGTGTTTAACATATCTTGAAATAGTCATCTTTGCCTTTTATCCTTAGCTGAAACTTCCTAAGCACCTTATTTTCACAGGAAACTCAAATCCCATCAATGTCCAATAAGGCTTAGGATATAGAGTGCATTGGCAAGTGGGACCAATCAAAAAATGCCTTGATAGTTTTAAATGTGGGTTTTTTCCTCTTGCTCTCCTGGGGATAGGATGAGGTGTGATTTAATTTTTGCATATATGAGCAATGTTATTTCAGGATACATAAATAGGAGAGTAATGCAAGTTTATTGGAGATGATTTCTGGTCTTGTGTCACTGATCTTCTGTGAAATACTGGAGCCACTTTATTTTTAACCCTGAAAATAAGCTTGCTGAGTTCAAGAATTCTACACTCTATCTGCTTGCTTTTTTTTTCCCTCCCTCTCCTAGGTAAGCAAGCAGCTGCAGAATTGAAATGTTGCAAAGAAATTTACTTGAGCAAGTATTTTAGGAGATACTGACATTCTTCCCAGCCACTGGGGCTCAGATAGACAAGCTCTTCTTAGGCTGTCGAATTCCAGCAGATTATACCTGGCTGCTGACGATCATTTCAGGTTATGGCAGGAGGAGATTAGCTCAAATTTATAGCAGCTCACATTTTCCTTTTTTTTTTCTTGGTTTTCAGAGTGGCATGGAAATTATATTTGTGAATCCCTGGGGACTCTCACATTGGTGTCAGTTTTCAGATTTTGCCAGATACATCTAAATATGGGCATATAATGTAATGGAAAGAAATTGAAAGAATTATCTGTTTCTTGATTCTTTGTTACTGAAGAGTTAAGAAAGTGATTCCTTAGGCTATTACACAAATCTTAAACTAAAAGTAAATGTTAGGATGAAATCAGATTGGCTAAGATTCCTTTGCCTGGGAAAAAGATTGTATCAGAAATACGATCAGAAAACCAGCTTTGGCTGTTTTTTGGAAAGGTTTTACCCCAATAAAAATTTGAATAAAATATTTATTTTAAGACTAATTTTATAGCAAAAACTGAGTATATTATATGAATATGGTGCCAAAGAATCTTTCATTACACATTCAGAAACTCTTTGTCAAATCCAATATTAACTGCTGGTGTGTATAATACATTAACAAATAGAGACAAAATAGACTTCTGAAAAACATAATTGAAATATCCATGGCTGGCAACTTCATGAGAACTGTGTGGTTCCAGTTTGCACAGATGACAATTGTGTATCTTTACACTAAGGATGCTGGCTGCATGTGAATTCTGAATTACCTGGTAAAACTACCTGGTTATCCAAGAGAAATTCTAAACCAAGGCAAAAGACTTCGTCCAGTGGTCCTCACTCTTTGCCACACAGTAAATACCTGTATTCTATCTGATCTAATGTGTTGGGCCACATATTCCACTGACTCCCAAGCCAAAGATTTTAGAAGTAGGATGTTGCAAAGTGAGCTTTTCTTGTAAACTAGAATAATTTTGAAGTTTTTGAGAGTACAATTTTGGGTTTTTTGAAAATAAACAGAATAAGGACTTCAATATAAAAATATTGTAGAAGTTTAATTTCTTGACTAAAGCAGGCTGTTGCATTAACTCTGCAAGTAGGAAGAACTGTGTCAAAATTACTATTTATTCTTAATTTTCTGCTTTGGCATATACTCAATTATAGTTTTTCAAATGCAAGTTTTTCCCTGTAACCTTTAATTTAAGAAGGTTGTGCAACAGTTTGATTCAATGTAAAGTTATTTATTAAATTACTTGAAAGGCATTGTAAAATGTACAGTGAAGTCCTTTCACTTACAATTTCATCCATGTCTGCCTTCTCAACTTGAAGGGCACATTTATGTGATCTCCTGCACAGAGATTCTTTCCTGACACCTATTAATTTTGTGGCTTATTTTTTTTTCTTTCAGAAATTCTAAATAAAACAGGCAAAACTTTTTTTTAAACGGAGTAGTGCTGAGGTTTTTATCAAACCTGCAATTGTTATTTTAATTAATTATTGATTAGTTTTTAAAATTAAGATGTACATGGACATGAGTAGCAAAATTTAGTACTCTCTTCTCTACACAGTGTGTTAAGATATCAGTTACCTGTCAGTGAGGAAAAAAAAATAAATGAAGCAAATGCAAGTATAAAATGCATACAGAATACATTATTATTGTTAAATATTAATTAAATGCTAATATTCAATGCTATTCAAGATGTTAATCAAATGAAAAGTTTAGGAAATAGTTGGAAAGTAACTTAGGATGGAGATGGTGTAGAGTATTATAAGAGAAATAGTGTGGTATCATTTGAGCAACATAACTTGAAATAAATTGGCTGGAACACATATATTGTTATTAAAACTTCAGGCAGGGATTACTAATTTGGACATATACCTTTAATTTATTCTATTTCTCTTTTAATATGTTTAGTACATTCAATTCAAATGAACTATTCACACATTGAATGGAGTGTAATACTTTGAAAGTCCTCCTTTGGAACTGACTTCAATTTTTCCTTTCATTCCAACAGCTTTGTACTTTTTAGCAAGAAATAAAAAAAAAGACAATATCTGCATGTAATTCTCAATTCTATAAAGTATTCAGATATTTTTAAGACTTTAAGGTGAGCAGATCCTAGTTAGAAATCTGCAAATTGGATAAAGTCACTATTAATGTGAAGATAAAAGGATACAGTTCTTGTTAGGCTGAGCTAATGTAAGCACCTTAAAGTTTTTACATCAAAGAGTAATTTTAAGTCTCTGTAAATTCTAGCAGTGGTCATGTTTCTGCTGTGTATTGCAGAATTTCCCATTGCTTATGCTGATATATCCACCAGTCTCTCAAGCTTTATGCTTGTTTTTCCATATCAGTACTAAATATGGCATAAATTAGTTTGGATTAAATTAGCATTTTTTTCAGTTTAGGCAAGTTTTTCATATAGTTTCACTGTCAGGATTCTATCTGTTACATTTCCATAGTAAACTGTTTGTCGTCACAGCTCATTTTATTTTGCCTCTTCCATTTAATCTGCCACCTTAATTTATGAGGGCTTCTTGGTTTTTTTTTTAAATTCTGGGATTTCTTCTCATTTTATCTATGTAAAGTTGCCATGATTGTGATGTAACTTTGTATAGTACTCTCTATACACAATTTTGGATATTTGTTTTGATAAGTCCAAAAGTGGTGATGCTACTGTTCCATTTTCTAGATTCCACTGGATATAGCTTCAGCTAGGGCAGTTGCCTTCAGGATCTTGCTGTCTCAGCTATTCAGAAAAGTTAAGAATACTGAAAGCTATACATCAACTTTAATATGAATTCTCTGCTTGTCAGTTCATCACAGAACTGAGTCAAAAGCATTATTTCTGCATATTCCAGTAAGTCCTTTGCATCTTTTCCATTAGATGAGTTAGTGGCTCCACCTTCCCCTCTAGCTCTGCAGTTTTGCTCCTTGTCTTCTGAGTATCTGAAACTGTAAGTTTCATAGCAGTGAGAAGGTTATTTTTAAAAAACAGAGTGGTCCTTATTATTTTTTATATTTTTGTATAAATTTTAGCTACTTTAGCTGTTGTAGTTGCTTAAAGACTGTATTTAGGCTTGCATCTTGAAACCTAACAACAACTTATACAGTTGTTTAGAACTGTATGAAAAAATACAGCACAATTCTTCTAATGAAGCATGGATGCAAGGCTAATAAATTCATTTTAATGTGTTCCCTGATAACTAAAATATGTATTCACACAGCTGAAGGCTGATCTGGGCTCTGATAATCTGCTGCATATTCTTACTGCAGTGTCCATACCTTACTGCTAGCACTGCCTTTTATGTTGCTGAATTTTTTTCATTCTTTCAGCTCCTTAGCACGCTTCTGGCTCTTGGAGGGGTTTTAGAACCATTGCAGGAGTCAGATCTACCCCATGCAGCCCCTCAGCACCAGTTACTCTTCAGTCAGTAGTACCTGAGCACTGCCACAACAGCTTCTGCCACTGGACTTCAGTGCATGAAGAGAGCAGAGGGAGTTTTGTGTGACTGTGTCCTATTTGTACCCATCTGTACTTCATCTCAAAACTGATCCTTTCCTGTGAGGGGTCTAGAAAAACCAAACTCTTCAGTTCTCACCATCTCTGCCACTATTGGTGAGTGCAGAAGCCCCTCTGATTTAGAAAGTGCAATAGCCTGTGTACCTGAGAGCTGTGTTGGAAACAACAGAAATTCCTCTGGATAATCAGCTTTATATATGTGTGTGCCTGAGGAAAAGAGAATAGGTGCCTTAGATACTAATGTTTCATGTCTGGTTCTTAAAGCTTACCTACTGCAACAGCATTTGCTTGTTTCCCCTTCCTTGCCATGAGAGTTATGGGATGCTGTAGCAAGGAAGTTGCTTTTTCCCTTTCTTTGTCAGGTCAGCTTCACCTGCTGTGGTCATGTTAGAAAGCCTTTGCTCTCTCAAAGGACAATTACTTCTTTTCTCTTGATTTCAAGGCCTTTGTCCAGCTCAGACTGGTAGATTAGTACAAAGTGCTTGCTCAGAACAAAACTGGAATGATGTGATTTTATTAAATGGGGTTTACAAAGGATACCATAAAAGTGAGGAATGATTTTCAGTCACTTTTTCTGGACTGTGTTCAAGTTCATGTCCCCGAGAGAGCTTAAAAGAGCTGTGAGCACTAATTGTTTGTTTAATGATTTGGCCACCTTTATAAAAACTGCAAAACTAAGTTTTTCATTACTGCTCTGGGTCATTGCTCTAAAACCTTCGTATTAAGGAGTTAATCATAAATCTAAAGTCTATTTTTGATGGTACTTTTTGGTACTTTCCTAGTACTTTTTACAGCCCTCCATAATTGTCATTAAGATAATGATTACCTTGGTGGAGATGCAAGCCAAGAATAAAACATAACTCATGGGTGATTTCAATGATTAATTTTATGGTCTTGTTTTTAACTAAAAACATGGTCTTTCACATAATGCTGGTAAATATCAAACTATTACCTACTGTAAATTGCAATTTTTTTTTTTAACCTGTATCCCCAGGATTTCAGCAGTGGAACATCTGTTTTCTTTTGAGAAAAATATGATAAGCATCTGTTTGCATGGAAGATGTGAATGAAACCAGACCACATTTGTTTGCAGTGTTATGGATTATCTGGTCTTACACTGTTTATGAATAAATCATGCAGGATGGATAGTGCCGGTAACCACCAGTGGATGTTTTATACTTGGTTTAAAACATAAATTTATGTATTTGTGATCTTTCCTGTAGACACTCAAAAAATTTATGTTTTAAATAAAGAAGAAGCCTGTTGCACTTCTAGGCCAGTATTTAAGCTCATGGATACCAGAAGTTCTTTTAAGTCAAGCCATGCTCGTTGTTAATATGTATGAGGATATAGTCTGAGAGTTAAAAACAAAGTAAAAAAAATTAGCATGAATTGAACAAAAATGTTATCATACATTTTATTATTTGAGAAATACTGTGCTCTGATGTAACTGGATTGTGTCCCAATGTACATGTGGACAGAGTTATGTTTGCTTGTGTGGCCTGGAAGAATGGTCTTGCCATGCATAGTTGTGGTACTTACTGTTGTGAATCCTTTGTATAAATTCCAAAATATTTTGTATTCAAAGGGCTGAGAGGATGCACAAACATTTTTGTGCTCCAAACAGTGGGGAGATGCTCAGGTTTGAACAGGACCTGCTACTAACCACTGGCTTGGTGAAATATGGACATCAAGTTCAATGCTTGATTGTTAGAGCTATGGGATGATTCTAGCAATATCTGCCTCTCAGCAGTTAGTTAGTGTCTTTCCTTTGATGTCACATGTGACTTTGTGTGGATAACATGGTTTATTTTAAGATGTCAAATGTTAGCACAAATACAGATTGGTGACCCTTGAGGGTCTCTTCCAAGTCAGCCTATTCTATGATTGTAAGTATGTCTGTATTATGTATTAGTTAATTGAGTTTCTCTATCTTGTAGGAGTTATTTCTTTCTTGGCAAGTTGAATTTTTCATCTCTTTCCATGCTTTGCAGTACTTTGGGTGTCTTGTTCTGGCTTGCCTGTCTTTTCCCACCCCCATTGTTCATAGTTCACCTCCATAGTCAATTCACTTTCCAAACTGAGCAAAATCCAGTGCAAAATCTAGTCTCTGACATTGTGGATGCAGGTTTCTTTATCTTGTCTTCCAGTGATGTGAAAATACATTTCTCTTTTTAGTCTGTTCAAGGTAGGCTAAAGTTAAAAAGCTGAGGGAAACAATTTTTGTGTACACATGGGAGATGGAAAGAGAGGTTTTGAATGGAAAATTGGTAGGTGGAGACATTGGACAGCTTCATAGCATGTTCCCTGTTAGTCTTTTTAATAAGTTATGACAAAGAAGGGCCTTCCTTCCCCAGTAATTCCAGCTGTTAAAGGAAGCTGAATCCTTGCTGTAAAGGGCCAGTGGAGAATTCCTTTTATGGGAGCACTTGTTGATGTAAAGTGGCTGGGGTCACTGTTCAGGGCAGCAGGATCTTTCCTCCTTCTGCCACAGCTCTCTAATGGCAGGAGGAAGGGGGGTAAGGCAGAATTTTACTGTGCTCTGTCAGCTCACAATTGATTTAAGGTTCCTAGAGGCACATGTGCTGGAGAAACAGTGTAGAAGATACTTATGTTCTGACAGCTTCTGCAGGAGCAGAATAAAAGCTCTCCATGCCAGCAGCCCAGCTCAGCTGCTCAGAGGATGAGCCAGCTATTGAGACATTCTTTCTCAAAAGCTGCTGGCTAGATACAAACAGCTGCTTAAATTATATCAGTTCAGATAATACACAATAATGAGTATAAAGTGTAAGTCTCCAGAAAGGTATCAAATATCTCCAATTTAAACTATGTTTTTTGAAACATTCCTACATATTTTTGTTTGGGAATAGTGATAGGAGCAACTAAAGTGATCTAAGAAAACCTTCCAGACTCTTTTTGTTTACTTGTGTGTGCCACTGAATTTAGATGGATGTTTAAAAGTTTTGCTTGATTTTATTACTGCTCTGTATTTGCCATTTTGACAATGCTGTTGCTTTTTAGGTAAGATAACTTCCTTACATCCCCCAATTTGTATTTATATCAGGGTTGACAAAGGATTCACTAACAGTGATGTCCAAAAGAGTCAGACATTTGAAAATCATGGCCTTGAATTCCTGAATGTTAAAACCAGTGCACTTGCATCTCTTTTCTCTCCCATTTCCCCCCCCAACCTCCTCTAATCCCTAGGATTAGATGTGTGGGATAATTACATTTCCAGTTCTTTAATTCAGGCCAAAAATCGAGTCCTGGAACAGAAAACTTCCCAACACCTCCATCTACTCTTGGAAAAGTTATTTCATGAAAATCAAAGCTTTTAGTCAGCAGATCAAGTTTTTGACTCATGGTGCTTTGAAGTAGCTGAGGTGATGCCTTAAGCTCCTAAAGTGTAACTGCTAAAGCAATTACAGAGCAAAGTCAACATTCTGAGAAAAAAAGATCTACTCTCAGGCTGATAAGGATAATTCCAATTTTATTTAATAACAGTTGTTGAAGTAAATGACCAGTGTTTGATTTAGCCACCTATACTTTTTATATAGCAAATATACTATATTTGTAAATAGAAAAATATTTCTCATAATTTAGAATAATTTGAAATGTATTATAAAGCATAAGAGGAAACAGATGCAAATGCCTGGTGAGATACGATTTGAGACTGAGGAGAAGAAATGCACAAAGATGATCTACTCTTTTCTGTTGCCATGATAGCTCTTGTCACTAATGATGGCTTCTATTTTCAAGAGCTGCTTTTTTTGTGATCAGTGACATTTTTCTTCTCTCTTGGATCTGTTGCTGTAGGTGAGATGTTCAGCTGAAGTTGTTTGCTTAGTGCCATGTGGGATGGTGGAATTTTGATACTGTATTTTTTACTCATTTCAGAGTCTGTCTTCCTTCTTGCTATTTCTATAGTAGTTTTGTGATGGGACCAGTTCACTTTTCCCTCTGTTTAAAGCACAATTCTCCTACCTGTGATGCACAAAGAGAGAAGGGAGTGATGACAAGGAGTTTTGTGTTATTATGGTGCTGCTTGGCCTAAATCTTGTTCTAATTCTTCCTTCTAGCAGTCTGGCAAATGTGATGGAGTAAAATGGTCAAGGCAGAAAGTCTCCAGACTCAGGTTGTGAATGCTTGAAAGAGTAAATTCACACATGGGACAGAGTCTGACAGCTCATGATAAAGTCTGTGATGACTTAATTGCAGCCACAGAAGCCCTCTCATCCATAAAGTCATTTAGCACCATATTAATCATAGACTTGTAGGTGGGGAGGTGCTTAAGTCCAGAGATGGATATGTTTGGTAAAATCACCTGTGGGGAGACACATCTGTGCCATGAGGAAGGCACTGATGAGGGCTGGTACCTCAGGAAGGATCCAGACCCAGCTCTGCTGCTGCTTGCACCTCTCCATCCCGTTGTGCTGTGTTCCAGAGCACCTGGCATAAGAGCTCAGAGAGTGCCAGGACCCCTGCTTCCAGCCCAGGGCAGAGCACAGAGGGCAAGGAGGCAGCCAGGGAGATCATGTAGAAGTTTGGGAATGTATTGTAAGAACAGCATGGGAGAAGGCTGGGGAAGTTCCATGGTACAATTTTCAGAGTGGGGATGGAAGGCAAAAAAGTGCAGGACTGTAGGATGGCAACTAAAGGACTGGAGAGAGGAGAATATTATGTGGTTAGGATGTACCAGAGGAACACAAGTGGGCTGGGATCCTGTTTTGAGTGGTACAAAGTAAGATGCTGGGAAGTGGAAGTGGAAGCCCATCACTTCCAGCAAAGCTTGGCCAGGAGCCAGAAGCTGTCACTGCCCCAGCTGGTACCTGCACTGCCCGTGGTACCAGGATGAGCCCTGGCAGCTGTCTGCCCCACAGTTCTGCTTGCTTTTTTCTAGGTTAGACTTAACCCAGCATTCTTGTCATTATGGGCAGTTGCAGGATCCTCAGCTGGGCTCTGGCTGTGTTTACAAGGAATGTGTGGATCTGACCTTTTCTCCCTTTCCTGCAGTCAAGTCAGTGCAACATAATTGAAATAAACTTTGTGTAGACCTTGGAATTCCCATGAAAATCAGGTGGAAAATGGGCATTTTACCTAAAACTACATAACAATACTGGGGCAGGGGAGCATTTTGCATGATCAATCCTCCAACCTCTTTTCTTAGCTCATTGTCTTGATTCTGGAAAGAGTTATTGTTCATGTCTGACACCCAGACCATGTTCAGGACATATTTGAAAAACGCATGCCAGGAAAGGGTTATAAGAAGGCAAAATGGATTTTACTGAGTTCTAGATTAAGGTTCAGGCTGCTAAAATAAATCTTAAAAGTCAAAGCCATATTATATAATGTGCTGTACCATTTTATTTCCAATACTATCAGTCTTGAATCTACACAAAGAAGTGTTTTTACTTACAAATAAACATTTAGATGAACATGATTTGTTCATGCCTATTGATTTTCTATACAGAGAATGGTTTATTGATACTTTTTTCAGCTTTTATGATATTAATTTACTAACAGCTCCACTGATTTGGTTTCAGCAAAGAACACCCCAAGCAACAAAAAAGCAAACCACCTAAAAGTTGAGGAAACTAATGTTCTTTTCCCATGCAGTATAGCTGTGTGCAGAAACAGGTACTTGGAGATAACAGGAACACAGTTAGTTGTAAAACAGTGGAGTTGGTTCTGAATGTGGAGTCAATCTCCACAAGGTGCTTTCCTGTGAAAAGTTACAGGAGTGTGCATCACTTTGTAACATGACCACAAGTCTGTATTGCTAACTTTGCAACTTAATTTTTCATGTTTGAAGGAACATTTATTCTCTGGGACTGGATGCATAAAGGAGACTGATCTGAGTTTAGGATTGTTTGGGTTTATTTTTTGCATGTATGTAGGCCTGCTGTAAATTCAGCATTTTTGCAACTTGTGTTTTTCTGTTTACTTGGCAGGAAAATTAGTAAAAACGTTTGAACACACTTAGAATTTCCTTTTGCTATCTCAAAAGTTCATGAAGGAGAGAGTGGAGCTGCAAGCTTCAAAACATTATGAAAGTTTTCTAAACTCAGGTGCCTGAGTTAGACCATCTGTACTCGTGGAATGCAGAGAGTTCAAGGAGACATAAAACTGAGCAAGTACTTTGCAGTTTTCAGAATTAAGGCTAAATTGTGTGCTGAAATACCCTTCTTCCTCTTAAGGTAACACATCAGAGAAGAGAAGTTGACTGAACTGACTGTTCAGTTCCTGCAAGTCAATATTTTGTTCCTAATATTAAAAAGAGTACATGTATTTTAATATTGGGACCAAACCAGTAGTGAAAAGCTCATTAGTGTCTCTGACAGAATGTACTCACCTCTCTTACACTGTGTTGCATGAGCAGGAGTAGCATGGAACTGAACTAAGTGGAGCATTTTGCCCTTAGTACTGTATCACTCTGTCCCACAATGGAAAACCTCATTAGTGCATCCAAAGAAGCGTTAAATAGATTTCATGCTGTTTAATAAAGGCATTATGGGGTTTTGTCTATTGCAAAACATTAAAGGGAATGTTCATACTGCACGTTTTTGCTTCCTCTCTCACAATTTAGGTGCAGTTTTACATTGTAGCTGCCTCAGGAAGGTTCAGTAACTTTCTTCTCCATCAAATCTTTCCTCTCAGCGTTATGCTCTATTTGTTTTGGTGTTATTGCATTATGGTACACACTTAATGAACATCTTTGCCAGCCATCTCAAATTGGGGGGACAGCTCTTAGCACCAGAATATATCAGCCTGTTTGACTTGAGTTTGTTTTTCTTTTTTGGATGCTGATGCCTAACTAGTAACTGAGAAGAAAGAAAGAGTAATTTGTGTCACCTGCAGCCTGAACCTTTTCATTTTTGTGTATTCTCATTAAAATGTGAGATTTCTTCCCAAGGGTCACCATTACTGTCAGGTTTAAACAGCCCTAATGGTGATGTTTTGTCTTCCAGTTTCATCCTTTACCTGGCCTTGGCTGGGATAAGGTGTCTGAAGTGTAGAACTTCTGGCCTGAAGCTCAAAAGAAGAAAAATACTGCCTTAGGGAAGGGTAGAAGAGCTTCTTGAATTCTGCCAGATTTTATCTTGTTGTACATGAAACTACAGAACTAAGCAACTTAAGGAATATCTCCTTGTGTGTAGCAAATCTGTTGCCTGCCTGCTGCAAGGTCTGCATTTAATGGGGGTGTTTTGTTCAGGTTTGTTTGTTTTTGGTGGGTGTTGTTATTGTGGATTTCTCTCTGGCTTTAGCTCAGTTTATTCAGATGAATTTAAGTGATCAGGATCAGTTTTTATTGGGTGGTTTATAGGAAATGTTGCACATTGCTCCTCTGCTCTGTAGAACATTACTAAGACTGTGCAAGTTGTAGTGGATCAGTCTCCTTAACTTGTATTTTATCTGCCTTTGTGGCAGTGTGAGGTGACTTAACTTTAGTGATAGAGCTGTGAACTGACTCTAGAGCTGTGGTTTTCCCTGAATATTTGATTAGGATTTAGTGACACACGAACATAGCTATCATAGCACAACATCTCCTTAGAGTATTTTGAGAGCAGGTACTTGCCAGCCCCATCCTTACCTGGAAAGCAGCTAAAACTGTACCACAGCACTTTGAGAACACTTTGAACTCTTCTGTCATCATGCTCTCAGATCATGACATAATTTTTTTTGCTTTTTTTTGCCTTTTTTTTTTTTTTTCCTGCATCTTGTACAAGTCATCAGTGTAAAATAGGTTTGAATTTTGCAGCAGTCTTTGTTCATAGCTAACATAACTTTCCACTTTGGAGTTACCATCTCTTTAAATGTATTGTTCAGGAATATTGAAGCAGCCAGTTGCTCCCAGAAACACTGAAAACATAATAAAAGGCAACAGGAAAACAACATAAGCAAACACTTAATCAAGACCAGAAACAACCTGTGTCCTTGTGCTGTTACTTTGTGGGAGCCCAAAAAACCACACAAGTAGGAGTGTGATCTGAAGGTCACAAGCACAGTGAATTTTCCAAATGTTAAATAATTAAAGAAACACCTGTGCCCCAGCCAAATAACTTCCTGCTGCTCTGCTGTGAAAATGTTATGTCTAAAACCCTAAAAATGTGTAACTTCTTATGCCCAGTGGAGGCAGCAAGAAGAGCAGAAGTATATAAAGCATAGGAGGCATTGCTTCAAGATGTCTTAAAGGGTCTCTAAAGATTGATTTAGTAGTGTCCCAGTGTGTGTTTCCTAGTTTCTGCAATTATGTTTAGCACACTTCAGATGGGACTAAATGGGATTTAAGACTGCCAATGATTTATGAAGATTTAAATTCTACTCCTGGACTCCTGATGTTCTTAAGCCAACAGAGGTTTTAAAGGACATCACAGGTCATATATCCTTTCCTAAGGAGAAAGAAAAAAAAAATCATATTGCTTGATTTTGGTCATCATATCTGTGCCTTTATTTTGCACTAAAGAGAGTGCTATTGGTAAAACAGCTGAATGTTATATGCTCCTATCAGGAGGGAGGAAAACTGGTGTCAAATTTCAGAGTTTCATGGGCTCATGGAAATTTCTCTAACCAGAAGAAAGGAAATAAGAGGAAGGAAGTTT
Organism: Luscinia megarhynchos; assembly: GCA_034336665.1. Lineage (NCBI taxonomy): Eukaryota > Metazoa > Chordata > Aves > Passeriformes > Muscicapidae > Luscinia > Luscinia megarhynchos. Next base: position 22,518,712 of record CM067569.1, read on the forward strand.
TCAGTGTTAACATTATAGGATTGTGAAGAATCTGTATAAAATTTGAGGGAAATCATGCTTTAGTGAAATAAGGTTCCAGTGGGAATGCAATACATTGGAAAAGCAAGAAAAACAAGATAAATGGGAAGGCAGGACTGGTAAGCTGGATGGATATTTTTCTCATGTACATTTCTTTTAAATCTTCCTTGCTGACTGCCAAACTCCTGACTCCCAGGATGTGCCACCAAGCACATGAAGGCATAGAAGTAAAAGATGTGGTGACAGTCCTTTACTCAGAGTTGTATCACCTCAAGGTGTACTTACCTGTGCATGTTATAGGCATAGAGATTTATTTTGCTGTTACTGACTACAATCCAAGTTTTAAAGCAGATTTGTCAAAATTAGCAAAAGATACTTCTGATTTCACAATTGAGGAGTTTTGCCCATGCCTCATAGCAGCATTCCTTTCCCAATCCTGGAGTGTGTCCTTTCTGTTGTTAAGTTCAGAAAACATCATTAACTAGCTGAATAGGTGTAAATGGCTAAATTATACAGCCTGGGTATTTCAGAGGAAGTCACTGAATGACTGATATGTTCTAATTAAATGTTTTCACTTACTCTGTGGCTGCTCTTGACAGTAACTGAAAACCACACTGATTTAAAGCTTGCTAACTGGATTTTATTAAATGACTAAAGACCATAAGCCATGAGTAGTTAGTGATAGCCAGGTATTCTTATGACTGAACCTCACATCAATGGCTTTGCCAAATCCTCCAGGGTGTTGCTCTTCCAGTGTTCTGTTTCTCTGTAGGTAAACACAGAGCAATGAGATCTGAAAAACTGGCCCCCTTTACCAGTTCTGAAACGTCTAAAATAGTTCAAAATCTGTATCTTTACTGACCATTGCTGCCTGAATTCTAACTTCTCCATGTTTTGGAGTCATAGTAAATTTATGTATATTCACCCAACATATTTTTTGCTCTCATGGTATTTAGATCCTCACTAAATTAGACCCTAAAAGGTGGAACATGAACATTTATAAATAAAGCAGGTAAAAATCTGTTTTATGATTGTTTTAAATGAGTTTTCTATATTTGTTAAAGAAATCTTCAAAAGTGATTTTTATAACAGAAAATTAAATGCTCTCAGAGTTACTCTGCTTTGGAAATTGTTTGCTTTACCAAGATTTATTTGCAGAAAAAAAAGTTTCTATCTCCCATTTTGGCATACTTTGGAAGATAATTTTTCCGTTTTCAAGTGGAGCTTTGAGTTCTTTTATTGGATTACATGGTAAATTAAGAAAGATTAAATTTTAAAAAGACAATCTAGTTGAATACAAATGGAGTTGTTTTGGAGTCTTCTCTGGTGAAGGTATCTGTGTTATGTTCTCAGGTGGACTGAACACAGAATGTTTAAATTCTTTCTAAAATAGAGGGTTTTTTTCCCAGATGGTCATGCTAAGTTGTTAAAAGAGGTGAGATGCTCTGTGTAAATGTTGGCTTTTTAATGGAAATCACTGTACTCCACCACCCCTATTTAATAATAACCAGTGTAAACCTAATTCTGATTCCTTTGTACCCATTGAAGGAGTATTTCAGGTTTTTGCACAGATGAATTTATGTGTTTGACTTCTGTTCTATGATGTTCTGAAATGGACCTTGGATCCTGAGATCTTGAAAGTTCATTCAGAGTGTATTTCCTATGTGATTTACCTTTTGCTTTGAGGACAGACATGATTTACAGCACACGGAGATTTTGGTCTATTTTGACATTCATGTGGGAAGTAAAGGGCTCTGGTAATAAGAAAAAGATACTGGTGAGGAAATATCAGAAAAAAGAGAAATTTTCAACTCCTGAGGCTGGAGGTTATTATTTCAGTATCAGACATTAGTAAGCACATTTTTAGAATTATTTCCAAGTGTCTGTTTAAGAAAGTGCCTATTAAAGAATGATAGATAATCAAATGTTGATGTGGCTTCATGCTTTGGGCTGAGATGCTGTGTGCTGATGCATGCAAGCAAAGCACAGATATTGCCATGTTTTAGAACCAAGCACAGAAAATGTGGTTCACCCTGCAAAAAGCTTGGTTTTCCAGTATACTGTGTTATAGTGCAAAGCCATAAGGTGAGCCATTTTAAAAATAAATTTGTAAAGATGCCTGTGTTTTCAATTCTATTATTAGTTTCTAAAACTTAGGATAGATAATTAAAAATCCATATAGTAAAATTATTCAACATACTATTTTCATTTTTCAAGTATTTTTGACACACATCTGATAACTTCTCTCTCTAGAATAGCATATTTATAAAAATTTGCTTTTCAGCTACTTTAATTGAGGTTAATAAGTAAAAATTTTGATAAATGCCAATATAATCTACATTTCCTCTAAAGGAGATTTTCTTACTGTTTCTTTGCTTTTATCTGTTAATGTGAAAAAGAATACTGTGGTAATAGTACACATTTTGTATTTTGATGCTAGTGATAAGTGAGGGGGCTTTTTATCCAACCAAATAAATTGATAAATACAGCTGATTCAGACTGTTTACATAATCTTTCCAATGTCAACAGTCATTTAAATTATCCTAACTTTACACTGCATCTCCAAAATCCAATTACAAGCTAATAATAATTGTCAGTTTTACTCTAAACCTTTAATGATAGGTCACAAGGGATGTTGTACCAGAAGGATTAAATCATTGTAGACTGTTACTATGCCTAGCCTTAAATTACTAACCTCTTATCTCATGGTAACAGAGCTACTATATGTTTTGTCACCATTTTTGCTAAATAGAATAAATGTCACCAAAATTAATTTCATCTTTCTTAAATTAGCTTCTTAGTATGATTTCTCACTTCAGTCAAAATTTATTTCTTGAAGAATTTAATTTCCTTCTTAATCTATTTTATTTGAGAAAGAGGAGGAAGAACTTTCAGGAACAAATGCATTTTAAATCATTCTGTGGCTAATTTTGAAATTTATTCTTCATTAATAACTGCTGACACTTGCAGGATGGAATTTTTTAAGTCACTGTATACTTAAAATCAAGCTGAATCTGCTTAGTTCATCCTGGCTGTATTTAAGGCACTAAAAGTTAAAAGGGGGTGAATCTTGCTTGTAAGGAGAGCTTAAGGAGTATGCTCAATCATGTGCATAGCAGATTTCCCATGTGATGGATGGTTCAAGGGAATGTTGTAATTAGATGGTATAGTTTAGTTGCATTTATTTGGAAAATATACTTAATATAAGGAATAATGTAGAAGGAAGAAATACTAAGTAAAAAAAAAGGCATTGAGAGTTGGCATTGTCATACAACAGAGTGACAGCAATTTCTGTCTGAGTTACTGCCATCCTTAAATAATACTTCCAATGGAATGTGTATTTTAAAATAATTTTAAAATGCAACTATTGGCTTTCTCTTATATTTCTCATTCTTTTGGTTTTGATGAGCTCAGTCAAAAAATCTAGAGTTACAATATAATAGTTCTTTCAAAGAAAAGAAATTAGAAAGATGGAGCAATTGAAAGGAGGAGGATTCAAAAAATAAACCTGAAGTGACAGGCTGTGTCTGAAATTATCACAGCTGGTGATATGAGGCAAAATGGGGGAGGAGGAAGGATTTTTAATGCTCATAAATAAAATCTATTTTAAAATATTGAAATCTAGAGGGACTGTATTGGCTGGAATTGTAAAAATCTATTAAATGGCTATGATTTCCTTTTGGAAACATGTCTCTCTTTAAGAATCTATTGCATAAAGAACAGGGGTGACTTGGAAAAAAAGAAGTAAATTTTTCTGTCAGCTGCACATGATTATCAAGGCTTTGTAAACTCAATTAGTAGAGAAGAATTTTATCCAAAATCTGATTAAATATTAGTGCCAGCAGGGCAGAAAATGAAACAGAGCATACACATTAATAATCTATTAAATGTTCTATCAACTTTGAACAGCTGTAGCAGTTGTAATCAGACACTTCTTTGTGGCATCCTACACATTTGTATGGTACTGGGAAGTCACTTCCAGAATATCACAGTGGGTGGAAAGTCAGACTTGTCTGTCACTCTTCTGACTGTGGAGGGAATCTGTGTATAGGAAAACACTGAGTTTGTGTTTAAACAGGAACTGCCACCTCCACTTTTATTTGAAGTGCTGATGTTTGTCTGTCTCATAGCACTGCATGTGTAGCATGATATTTGTACAATGGCTGAAGAACAATTTCAGAGAAGAGCAGTGAAAAGTCATTACTCATATCTACAACTTCCTTGTGAGGGGAAGAGGAGGGACAAGCACTGATCTGTTCTCTGTGGCCTGAAGCTGTGTCAGGGAGGTGGGTTTAGGTTGGATATCAGAAAAAGGTTTTTCACCCAGAGGGTGTTTGGGCACTGGAACAGCTCCCAGGGCAGTGTGACAGCCCCAGCCTGACAGAGCTCAAGCAGGGTTTTGGACAGTGCTCTCAGGCACAGGGTGTGACTCTTGGGTGGTCCTGTGCAGGGCCAGGAGTTGGACTCAATGATTCTTGAGGGTCCCTTCCAACTCAGCTTACTCTGTGATTCTGTGATATGCAGAAATGTGGCTATTTTCACTACCTCAGCATTTCTGAAAAAGAAAGTCTACCAGTCAGGCTGGTAAAAAGGTAGGTTGCTCTTCCATAGAAGATATGTGATAGCCACTAGCCAAAAGAAGTGAAAACAGAAATATGAATAGTCTCCAGAGGAACAGAATTAGTTTAGCTTCTTGAGTTAAAGTAGGAAACAAAATGATTGATAGTTTCAATGCTTTTGGGAAAGCATTTTAGGGGCTATAAGCACTGTGCTCATATTGTAATCAGACCTGTGCATCACAGGGAACTGGACCTAGAAAAAAGAATGAAGCTGGTGAAGGGTAAAGAGCCTCAATGACCACATGCATCCCAAAGCATAACATAGGGATGTGTAGAATGCTCTCCCTGGCTCTGGACAGCTGCCCAAGTGCCCCAGTATTCTCTAAGGGTGTCCAGAAGTCCAAGTTCTTCTCTGGAGAAGAACTGAGCAAGCATATATGATATTCCTCATTAGTGCTCTTTCCAACATTTTAGTTTTTTTTCATTTAAGTTTGTTTACTAACCTGTAACAGATCTCCAGTCTCCCTTGGAGTTCATGTAAGCTTCTATGCCCAGGAGCCTCTGGCAAGGAATTTCACAGGTCTACTACCTTAGGTAAAGAGCCACATCTTTCTGTTTGCCTTGAAGTTTTTTCCCACTGTTTTCTCTTGATGAGCTCCAGCTCTTAAACTGGAAAAGAGAGCTGCAACTAAATCTGTCTTAGTCTCTTCTAAATAATCTGCAATTCTTTAGGTCGTCAGTAATTCGAAGCCTAAACTTAATATGTGAAGATTTCTGCATTTTATCATTAAGCATTGAACATGTGTATGGGTTTCTGAAAAACTTAGTACACATGTCCTTGAACGATTTCTCTATGACATTACTCTATATATACAATTTGGGGGAGAGATATTTAATTTATTTTTATCTTTTGTTTGCTTGTTCTATTCCAGACTGTATTTACATAGAGGGCTGTGGTTGCAGGTGCCACCTTCAGAAGAAGTAACAGATTTAGATCAGTCTCTGCAATCACTGGTACTGCATGTGGTAAAAGAAAGGGCTGTTTTGTTAGTCACTCTTAGCTCCTCCTTCTCCTGCCTTTACATAAAGACAAACAAATGAAAAAAACAACTACCACTGGCAGATTCTGAAGATGGAAAGAGGTTTTTCCCTTTGGAAATTATCTTTCATTGTTTTGCTTTGGTTTTGGTGGGTTTTTGGTTGGTGTTGTTAGTTTGTTTATTTGGTGGGAGTTTTTATTACAGATTTTGGGGAGGATTTTGTTAGGGTTTTTATTTTTTTTTCCTCTTGGAGATATTACTTAAGTGTTTTCTTGGAGTTTGTGGTCTGATTATCTTTTTTTATCAGTTAATTTTTTTTTCTTTATTTTTGCTTAATGGAAATGGAAGAAGACATTATAGCTGTGTAAAAACTGAATTCTTTACCATTTATGAACTCCAGAATCTCATAGCATGAAGGTCTAGCTACAATAATAAATGGGAATGGAACAGCAGGTTGAAATTCTGACTTTAAGTTATGCCTGAGAGCCCAGGAATAACAAAGCTTTGCAAACAGTTAATGGTAACTAGTAATATGTTTCTTGCATGTTCTAAAGCATACTCTGAAGAGCAATTTTCCAGAACACATTTCTGGTCTATCTTAGTGATAGATTTAGTTTTGTTAGAAAGTGCTCACTTTGCTCTCATGGTTGTAAATAATCATAACAATTTGGGCAGTGCTGAACATTTTCTTCCAAATTCTAATTATAACTAAATTTAGGTATAGTGAAATTCAGTTAAAATAATTTTTGTAAGATTAAAGAGCATATTTATAACCTAGAAAATATTCTTGGTTGACTTATGTGGCATCATTTCTAAGAACAGTTTTCACAGTGACCACGAGTAATCTTTTCTATCTTAGTCATCTATATTTTGCTCTTTTTTAGTCTTTTGGGTTGTTTTTCTGTTCATCCTTACACAAGCTAGATTATAAAGGAAAAGGTTGTTCTGCACTGGACTTAAAAATCCAAGTGCAAGTATTTCTTTCTCTCATCTTTTCACTTAGCAGGAGTACAATTTGCTACACAATGGCACAATCCCAAATGTCTGTGCTGCCCAATGAACCCAAATTAGGATTAAAGATTGTCAATTTTATTCTGAAAAAGCAATGCTAGGATAATATTGGCCATCTACCAAAGCTGTACAGGCTTGAAAAGTTTTGCTGAATGTGCAGAGAACTCCATTCAAGCATGGGCAGTTCACACTGGCAAAGGTCAGCTCTCATTCTCATTCTCTAAGGCCTCTAATTTTTCATCATTAGCCTCTTTAAAGATTGCTACAGGGGTTTTGCAGGAGATAAGGGATGAACACCAGCACAAGGACTGGTAAATATTTAGAGCTAAGTGTCAGGGAATATCTGGACATTGAGGGGGGTGTGGCAAATGCTGGAAAAAATGGAGCATTACTTTCTTGGCTAAAGAAAACTGGCCTTTTCACAAAGTAATGTAAATAAAGTGCATGTTGGTATGATCATGTAAGTACACTTCTCTTTGGTTTTCTGCATGAATATATGAGATGGATGTGGGAGTTATTCAGTTTGTGGGTGGGAAAGAAGGGAACATAACTGGGAGGTAAAAAGGAAATTAAAATGTGTGGTGGAACCGAGGAAACAGAACCAAACCCATGTACTGGAGTGAATGTTACACTGCATAATGCTGTGTAATACACATTGTAGCAAACAACAATAACTGGCTCCTTACTGCAAGCTTGCTGTTTTCCTCCCTACCAGCTTAAAAGAATGTTGTGGTGTGTTGTGATGCTGCCTTACTTTCAGGTGAGAATTATTTAATATCACACTATTGTTATGTTCTCCTGAAGTTGTTGACCTTTTTGTGGCAAGGTTGCAATGGAAACCTTTCCTGCACTATCTTTTCTAGAAATGGCTATGCAAATATGGATATATCTCTGTAGTGAGGAGACAGCCTATGACAACAGGTGGGATTTTTGTTAATCTAGGCACACCATCTCCTTGAACACTAGATGCTAAATCTGTGGTGTGATGGTCAGCACAGAAGCATCTGCACTGGTTTGCAGTGTTCCAAATTCGGGGCAGAGTCAGAAGGTTGAACTGGGTCATGGCCAAGCTGGAGAGCTCAGCTCAGGGTTGAAGATTTTGCCAGTTCAGCCAGCTGACTGTAGTGAAGCAGATGATGGGTCTTGCACAGGCTGTTCCACTAGCTCAGATGTAATGGTAGTGACCCTCACCAAAGGATGTCAGGAGCAGTTAGAAACTGAAATGGGGATTAGCATCCTAAACAGGCACAGGCTTTTCTCTTGTGGCCATTTCTCATGGCTTGCAGGACTGAGAGCTTCAGTGAGAACACAACACTGTAAAATTCAGTATTGTCCTGGATGTGGAACATCAGCAGATGATCTGCTTCTGCTGCCTGTTGGTTCTTACCAGCATCACTGCTGGGATAGCAGTGAGCACTTGGTTTTAACAATAGGCAGCATCTGAATTACTGGAGGAAAGGGCTCGTAGGGGATGTCTCAGCTGAGCCACTCACCAAAGTTCACTAACAACAGCTTGCTCAAATCTTGATTTCCCAAGCTCATTGACTTTATACATGGTGCTAAGTATATCCAAATCTGCTTAAGTCCTGAAAGCAGTTTAGCAGCATTAAAATGGAACAGCTAAAAGCATTTCTCAGCTGACAAACTGACTAGTTTAGGTGCATGTCAAAACTGCTGCTCTTTCTCTGATAGTGTAATGACCTGGCCCTCCCCTACAGTCTGTTGCAAGATGTAGCTGTGCTTTCCTTTCTCTTATTCCACCAGCTAACACATCCATTGTTGTTTCCTTTTATTTGGTGCTTGTGTCTTCTCCAGGAAAACAGAAATCTGAAAATAGATACAGTCACATTTCTAGAGTCTGCATATGTGCCATTAATCAGAATATATTTCCTTGTGACCCTGAGAACATTCAGGGTTATCCTGAGGCTTTGTGATTGTAGGTGATTTCTCCCTCTCTCTCAAAATGCTTCCACGTATCTCATTTCCAGACACAATGAAGGAAACATGATATCCATGGCATATTCTTCCTTTGAATGAAGGTCAATAGGCTGTGGACAAATCTTTGCTTCCTCCTCTGCTAGTTGTTTCTAGCAGCAAAGTAATCTGCTAAACCTGAAAGGCAGAAGAACATGATGCATCCCCACCCTAGCAAGGAATAAAGAGAAACCTTCTCTATGCACCAGCCATCCTCTTCATGTGCTAATTAAAATTATTTCAACTGCTTTTAAATCGTTTCAATAAGAACCAGAGAAGTAGAATCATGCACTTAATTTTTGAAAGGGCCTGTACCTTGTTTAAATGGCTCCCCAGTCCTCAGTTACATCCAGTGTGTTTTCAGCTCACCTGTAATTCCCTCCAGAGCCAGGTCAATTATGCTTAGTGAAGATGTGCATATTTACTCTGTGAAAAATGAGAAACCATATAACAATACACATATCTTTCTTACTGTGCTGAAAGTTTTCATTGGGCCTGCAGAATTTTGAATAGACCTTTTAACAGTCTTGGGGTGGGTAGGGTTTGTGTATGGCTTCATTGCATATAGTAATTAAACACAATATTGTCTGGCTGCTGAATTTGAAGAGGCTTAGATAATATGACAATGTCTTTTCAGTTCTTACATAGAAGAGATTTACTATGGATGTATTATAAACCTGTGATTTATAAACCTCATTGACTTCATTAGTCCCCAGGGGCTTTATTCTTGTTAGCCTGGAAATGCCTGTTTAAATTTAATTTTTTCCCCTTTTTTCTTTTTTTATTTAAATTATGACCTCATTAGAGTGAAAACATGGCTCCAGATTCTTGTCTTTGTGTAAATCAGCCAAGTCTTGCAACTAACCCCAGTTGAAGATCCAGGCTCCAAATTGAAAACCTGTCCTTTTGACTTGCCTTTTCCAATCCCAATGGCCCACCCTAGAGTTAGGAACATCCTCATACTAACATAAAAGAGCATTTCAGTAACTTGTTTTGTGTGTTTTCTTCCAGTTAAGACTGCAGTCTCTCAGCGTGCCTAAGGTTTAGGCAAACACATGTATGAGATGTAATGCAGTAAATTTCTTCAACAGAGGAGTTGGGGCAGGATGTTTAAAAAGATGTGCAATGGTGGGGAAGGGGAGGACTGCAAAAACTGTGAATGCCAAATAAGATCAGGTTTCAGTCCGTCACATTTTTTCAGTGGTAAGAGGAGCTTCATTTGTGTAGTTTAGTACTGTAGTTAATATGAGGAACATCTCATAAAATTTGTTCAAGGTAAAACAAATGTCTTCACTAAAGTTGTCAAATTTCACTTAATGAGTATTTTTTTAACACTCCATTATTCAAATTCAAAACCATCTTGTGGTTATTGTTGGATTGTGGCACAAGTTGTTGGGAGTTTTCTCTTCATAACAGGTTTCTTTTTCTTTCTCTATTTTAAGATACTGAAAAACTCTTCTACCTAATGTTTTGCACTAAGTCCCAAACAGTTTTATTTATAGCTGCCAGAAGTGAGTTCCTAATGTTATGTTAATTAGAAACATGTGGTGAAAAAAAGAGGCAACTTTTAAGCTGACACTATTTTTGAGTTAAAATCTGGCATCCCCTTTCTACTGACAAGCCTGACAACTGCAGCAGCAATCACCTCATCAAATCTCTCCGTTGTGTCTTTCCTGGTTTTTGGCATTCTTCCTGTCTAAATTTTTATCAGATGAGTGCTTTTTTCTTGGCAAGTATTTTGAATACCTTCTTGTTGCTTTATCTCTGCACTATCACCCCTTGCCCTTAATGTCATTTCTCACATGTAAGACTGTGGCAGAATTTGAAACAAATTAGTTAGGAACATAGATTCAAAGACCAGCTTTTCCTCTTGGCTCACTAGTCTCTTCTTCCCTCACTTTTTAAACACCAGCATGTCACAGATACCACAGGAACACTCAGTTTTTAAGACATTTTTGATGCTTTAAATCCTCAATGCTGCATCTACCTTTCTTCCACTATCATGTGTCCTGTATTGCTCTTGAAAGGTTTTCAGCTGGTGAAATCGGGATTTTAATCCTGAGTTTTGGAACTAGTCCGTAGGCTGTGTCAGAATAAAACTCTTTAGTTATAAATGCTTTAGACTACAGCCAAACCTACCAAATAAATTGTTTCTTAAAATAAATGCACAAATATTGAGTGATATTTGCAAGCAGAATTCATGTGAATGAGGACCAGATTTCCTTTCCAGAAAAGGAAGACTATGGAAAATGTAGGCCTTCTCTGGAAGGTGCAACTGTTACCCAGGATATGCAGAAATTAATGTAGTATCTCTCTCTGAGAGCACTGTAAGCTGCTGAATGCTCAGCAAGTAAAACCCCTCTTCAGGGCTGCCATGAACAACAATAAACTTCAAATGGTTTTGAATTTGAGAAATGGTGCATTAAGGAAACATACTAATTAAGGTAAATTTGGCAATTTTATTGCAACCTATTTTTCTAGTTTCTTTAGTCAATGAAGAGCAGTAAGCTGCTGGACACATGGGGTTGTTTGATGCTGGCTGCTTCTTTTCACTTCCTAATGGGAGTTAAGCCTCCTAAATATCCAGCACAATTGTACCACTATGTTTTTTGAGAACTTCAGCTGTAAATCCCAGCTTATATGACTAATGTAGTGGGCTCATTTTCTAACAGCAGCAACCCCTTGTGAAGGCAGTAGAAGCAGCTAAGTATGCAGGAGATACATATATACACATACACATCTCTCTCTAGGTAGATATATATATATTTCTATATATACTCACACATACTCTTGGGGCAGGTGTTTGTAAAGTGTCTAAGCACCAGGCTGTAAGGGAAAGATGAGAGTGATTCAAGCTTTTAAGAGCAGATAACAAAGCATAAAATATTGAACATGTGCATAAGTACCTGGAAGTCTCAGGCTGTCTATATTTTCATTGGTGAAGTTGCCTAAGCACTTAATGTTCTGCTGCTGTACGTCTCAGCAGAAGCTGACATTTTGATTTTGAATGTGCTGGGGCTGTGATGGCTGAGTCCTTCCCTGGCTTCTTGTGGTTTGCAAATTCCAAGTCTTTTGGGAGTAACAGAGTGTGTCTGAGTGGGCAGCACACACTTCAGTGAGGGTCGTGGGAGTCACACATTCACTCCAAAACACTGGACAGAAGGGGAACAGCGTGCAGTCACAGGGCTGGATCTGAATGTATGGTATCAGACAGGGCTTTCCTCTGTCACTCCAGCTATCTGGCAGTTCACTTTCATCCTCCTCTCTCTCACCATGATCTCTGTTGAGAATCCTGTTAGCTCTCCATCACACTGGGGGTTCACAATGCCCAGTTGTCCTGGTCCCAGGCCCACTGCAGCTGTGCCCCACAGGGAACCGTGGGAATTCATCTTGTTCCTCCAGAGTCTGTGCAGCTTCTTGCCCAGGAGGTCAAAGAAGTGGAGTAGGAAGTTTTTTCTTCCCAGTACAGAGTGCTGTGTGTGGGCCAGCATTGCAGGCTATTGCAGAACACAGGTCTAGCCCCTTTCTTTTCAATCTCATTTCAGGAATCTAGTGCTGTTACTTTGAAAGGGCATTGTGGTTTTCTTGTTGCCAGTCTAATATCTTCCTAGGTTTAAGCCTATGTGTATTTTTTTCCCTTTAAAGCACCTAAATTAGTTAAAAATGGGATTTAGGGACTCTTGTAAATTTAATTATAAAATACTTCCAATTCATTTGAAGATATCATCATGTGAACATTCATAAGATTTTCTTTGACACTCACGGTTTAACATGCAATTGTTTTCATAAGTCATGTTGCAGCAGAGTGAACAGCAATTAAAAACATAAAATCCTGCTACATAGTGTAAAGCCTTCCTGTAACTGTACCCCAAAGGGTGGTTCAGTCACCACTTTGCATCATGGTGCCATGTTATTACTTAACAAGCAAAAGTGTTTTTAATGCTTTGTGTACAACCAAGGCTTTAACTGTTCCGTCCCATGGAAATGAAGATGAATGATAACTCTGCAGTCTGCTACCAAATGTCTGTACTAATTTTCCAGTCTTGCATAGCAGAAGGCAAAGGCCATGATGTAAATGGACAATCAGCCCTCTTCTGGATGCTTGACACTTTCATTTTGAGTCAGTTTGGACATCACTTAAAGTAGCATGTAACAATGTGGAGAAGAGAAAGTTAAAATCTTACGTGTTAATAGAAGAAAGTATTAGGAATTAAGATGCTGATTTATTTTTCAAAATATCTTGTGGAATAGCAAACCAAATCTCTTAAATCCTTTGTTCAAACAGAATGCTTAATAGAAGGATTTAAGACCAAATGCACTTCTTCTTCAGTGTAATGTAACGCTGATTTGTAGAATCAGAGCACAGAAAAAATATTGTAACAATAATGTTGTTGGAAGAATGTTAAGCACATCTTTATGAAAAACCAACATCACAGGAGCAGTCTTATTGCTGGTATTGTTCTCTTATTGCACTGCAGCATGTGCAACATCCAGGTCACTGCCAGTGCAAAGCAGACAGGCTTAAGCTGCGATGAGTGATACTGAAGGGGGGCAGGGGAAGGGGGGCTGTGCCTGTGGATCTGGATTGTCTCAAACCCAGACCCCAAGCAGAGATCCAGCGCTGGCAAATACAGTGGGAGCCTGCAGGGAAACTCTGCAGCTTAAGTCTGCAGGGAATGGGAAAGAGTAGTTCCAGATAGGCCACCTTGACAAAGGTATTAGGTGTAGCAGGACATGCTGGTGTTCTGAACACATTGACAGTTATGAGCTTTTTAAGCAAATGTTTCTCATTTCTTTTTTCTCTTTGTTAGTTAAGTTGGATTGGGTGGCTGGTGCTGAAACAATTTAATCCTTGTCTACAAAGCAATTTATTGCAAGTTATTGCATCCTATTGCAATTGATTGCTTTATTGTTGTTGGCGTGTTCTGTGCTTTTTCTCTTAGAAATTTCATTTTGCAAATGTAGTAATACTATTTTACATGTGTAGAGTGCCTTTCATCACAAAATACTTCACAAACTAGACAGAGTTTTTGCAGTTAGTTGTTTGAAAGTGACTTAGGCTGGTATCAGGAGAGACAGCTATCTTTGCCCATACAGTCCAGTCAGACTGAAGATTTTTTTTACTGTATACTTTCTTGTAACCTATATTGTCACCTGAGTAATAAATAGCTATCTTCCATTCCTGGCTTAGATGCATTTACTGCTGTTTCTCAAAAACCTGAAGTACTTTCTGGGTTGGAAATTCAATTACTATCTGGCTGCCACACTGTAGGCCTGATTAGCCACAAAAAAAAAAAAAAAAAAAAAAGGCAACAAGAAAGTATTGAGACGTAAAAAATGTATTTTATACTCCTATTATTTTCTTTTTATGCATTTTTTTTAGGCATGTATGATCTTAAAAAGTGTTACTGATCCAGATCCCGTGTTTATTTGGCCAACTGCTGCAAGGTTTAAAATTTGTGTTAGTCCTTTTTATTTTATTGTATACTGTGGCCTAAAGCTAAGACACTGTATTTATAAAACTGACCACCTAGAGGTAAGGGCAACAGATTCTGTGCTCTGTGGTAAGCTGGCCTTAAATTTGAGCAAATCCTTGGAAATTCTGTGGCATTCAGTGAAAGAACTGAATTAATTTAAACTGAACTGCACACAACCTTTGAAAAAATAAATCTGCTACATATATGGGTAATACTACTCTTAAATATTCAGCCTCCTTTACTTACTTTAATTCAGCGGATTTTTCGCTGTCTCCACATAATTTCCGTGTAAAAGGAAAGGCTAATCTACTGGTTCAGACAAAAGGCTTAAGCCCAGATGATCTCTGTTCTGTTTCCTTTTTATCATGTTCTCGCATTTTTTCCTCCATCTGTAAAAAGGAGATGACAGCACTTCACTGCCTCATGATTGTGGAAGGATAAATACATTGATTGTGAGATGTTAAAAACGATCGAGCCAAGTATGTAACTAGGCCAATTTATACAGAGACATTCTTTCAAATTAGGGGTTGGGATATTCTGCCTTGGAGCAGTTTAGCTATCTTGCTCAAGGTATTTAGTAGTGAAATGGTTAACAAAATATATATACAGGCAATGTTTAGGGTTTAGAGTTAACACCCTATTGAGATGATTGAAAATAGTTCACATCTTGCTGAACTGTCATTTTGAGCTGTCTGCCAATTTAAGAACATATTGCTGCCTCAGTTAACATATGGTTCGAGTTGATACAGTTTTCTGTGCAGCCATGAGAGCTAGACACATCATTATATGAAAATGAAAACAAATGGCTGAGTCCTGAGCTTGCTGCTTTAGGCCCCCCCAGTGTAAGCACGAGTTCAAAGGCACCTCGTGCTCCCATTTGGAGATTCCTGCAGCATGAGAGAGCCCGGGTGTGATGGTGAGCCACAATTACCTGTGCCACAGGGCTGTGGCACGCAGCCTGGAAGGGACATTCCCAGGACACAGGTTTCACGGTGTGAGCACAATGGCAAATGATCCCCTGGGCTGCTGGACATAATTTGTCAAGATTTAATTAGAATCTGGGATTGGTGAGCCTCCTTTTGGGATTTCTACTCCTTTACTGTGTCATTGGTGTTTCAGATATGTTATACTGGGAACTTTGAAGGACTGGACCCCAAGCTCTGGCTGCATCTTAACTGTGTTCTGCTATAAGTTAACGCTAGCAGATCAAAGAATACACTTTCTAAGGAAACACTTTGTTTAGTGGGCATTGTGAGGTAGCTTTCAGCATCTGCAAAAGTAAGGTTGAAAAATTTTCCACTGAATTTACAATGGCTCTGTTCTAGAGCATCTCAAATTTTTTTGCATACTAGCTCTCTTTTTTTCTGATGGGATAGAAACTCCATAGTTGTGCTATGATTTGCTTTGCTTTGCTTAGTTTAGGTTACAGTTTTAGCACAGCATCTTTTTTCTACTTAGGCTAGGTAAATTTCGCAATTTTTTCAACTCACTTGATATCCACATATTTTCATTGGTGAAGTTTCCTCTCATCTCGTCTCTTTACTTCATCAACTGTCTCCTCTCATAGTAGAAAAATAATTTACATCAAACAAATTATATTTAAATTATTTTGAAGGTATGACTAAAGCTGAAAAAACCAAAATAAAAAGTTGAAGCTGAGATTTCATCTTTTCTTGTGCTGTGGGGCAGATGCAGACCAGAGTGACTCAGGTTATGTGTACAGCATAAAGCCATCCAGATTTGGATAAATGGACTTTTTTCCTCATATATATGGCTTTGAAACTGGCTTATTTCCCAACATTCTTTTTGACTCAACTTTCAGATTCAAAGGAATCCAGATATCTGACCAAAACTCATTTAATTTTCTCCTGCCTGTTAAAAGTTAAGTATTTGTGCAAAATGAAACCACAAATCAGCTCAGGTTTGCTTGTAAGATTGATGAACTGTAATGAATCTTTTGATGAACTCAGTCTAAATTTCAAGCGTGTAATAAAATACAAAATCATATCCAAAAGTTGCTTTGAGTATATTCCTGTGTATCTCCTAATTGTCTTTTTTGGGGGTCACTTATTTTGGGCATTTACAAGCCAGCCAGCTGACAGAAATGCTGCTTAGCAATCCCACCTGCAAATTTTCTGTAAAAGCACTGCTGTAGAAATTGCAGAGACAGGCACCGAATGGCTGATTTTTGGTGATAAGGGAATGGCAGGGCAGCATTTAATTCTTTGGAGCTGCTGGAGGGCGTAGGCCAAAATCCGTGGCTGCTCCACAGCTCAGGTTAATCTGATGCATGGCTGTCCCCTGTGTGTTCCTCGGGTTTGCTGAGAGGCTGCTGCCCACAGGGGATGTCCTGCCCACTGTGGGGTCCCAGCTCGCTGGTGCTGCCAAGGGCTCGGGCGGTGCAGGCAGCTGGGGCGTGGCATCAGCCTTGCACCGAGACCATTGCACTAAGCAGGATGCTCACTCCAGTGCTCTTTTCACCCAGGCTGATATTTAACAGTAAGCTGATAACTGATTTTAGAAGGAAATTATCTCCTCCTTTCTTTTAGGTATAAATCCACATTTTAAAATGGCAGCATAGTGACCGTAGCTGTTAAGTAGAGATGATTGCATCCTAGCTGATGTATTAGAGCTATGTGAAGATTTCTGTGTTTGTTACAGGGTGTTCCTATGTTTATATTCTTGTTTGCAACGGGGAACCTGTTGGATTTGTCTTCTGAGATCTTCATTTTTGGAATCTAGATTACTTCCATTAGGCTCAATGACTCTATTGCTGTACCACTGTGCCTTTACCTAGCACAGTGACACTACTTTGTAATTTATAGGTACTGAGAGGAAAGGAACCAGGATGCATTTCATTGATCTTTCCATGCTGTAAATGTAAAATTCATGTGCATTTTTGTTTGCTTTATGGCTGTTCTCTTTCCTTTTCCTTATTTAATATGCACTTCATACTGTGCCAAGGGGGCCAGTAGGGCAAATCAAGGAGCCAGATGGCTTGCTTCTACCCTAAGGAAACATACCAATATTTAGCTGGCCATTTTCCCAAATAAAGGCAAGACTGGAATCCACAATAAATGGGAGAGTTGGTTAATGCTGCATCCTTTTCTTAGATTCACAGCTACAACCTCCTTGAGGCATGAGCCTTTTATACTTCACTGCCGCTTTCTAGCTTTCTCCAAGTAACTGCATCTTGGAAGATATTAGAGGGGGGTACAGCTCATTTTATTTATGGCCTTTGCACAGTAACAAGTTTCAGTTATTATAATCTGACTGAAATAAGAAACCATAATCCATGGATGAAAAGACAGTGGACAAACTCAGTTAAATCCCTAGTACCCTGAGGACGTATATTTTGTCCATTTCTGGTTTTTTATGTTCCCTTTTTTCTGCTGTTATTCCCAACTTTAACTTTTGAAAAGCCAAGCAGTTTAAGTGGCCGGGCCTGGGGAGCTTATTTGTATGCAGCACAAATTTCAGGATCTGTTCCCAAGCCTGTGCAGAGTGAAAAATGGCCTGCATTTTCTTGATAGCCCATGTGGTTGTAAAGAATAAATGGCTAATGAATTACAGATGAACATTGACGCAAATTAATCTTCCTGATGTCCCTGGGTTATATGGCAGCCATTTAAAAGTTTAATCAATACACTAAAGTTGAAAACATGCAGGCACTGCAGTTGTTTGGATGTAATAAACATCAGAGGGAAACGGGAGGCTTGTACCCAGTCCATGTATCATAATGACAGGTATTTATGTTTAATGGACTAAATATTTTTTATTGGAAGAGAGCAAATGTCAGCTTAACTTTGTAAGCCCCGCATTCAACTTTCCTTTGAGGTTGGTGAGAGACGGCTGACATGTCATTGAAAATGAAATGTAAAAAAACCAATTGAGACAAAGCGAGGATAAGGAGCTGTTTTGCCGACGAGATGTTGCTTTAATGCTCTGCAACTATTCATTAAATAAAATGTAAACTCTACCATTTCAAACGTTGCAGTAAAATGCTTTACTAGGGCAGACTTTTAATGGTTATTAGGGAAAACAAGAGCCAACCGCTGCCAAATATTCTTTTCTGGGAAACATTTTATTTGAAAAGTCTTTTCCTGCGTTACAGTTTCAGAAGATTTATAATTATGGAACAGTCACTTCCCCCTCCCTCTTTCTTTTTTTGAGACAAAGAAAAACAGAAAAATAACTTTCAGTATAACCATTTGATGGTCTTTTTTTTCCCCCCTTTGAACAGAGTAATAGTTTCATATAAGCTTCCCAGAGACTTGGATATTAATTGCACTTGAATTCAATAAATTTTAGAACCATGTGTGTCCAGAACTTAGCCATCATTTCTATAAATGGAGAAGGAGGCTGTGCAAGACTGCCATACTCACCAGGACTGCACAGTTGCGTGGCTATGGGAAAGACCACATGAAGTTTTTTTCTTTAGGTCCAGAAAAATGTTGTTGTCATATCATTTGGTCTTATGAGAAAACAGACTTCTTCCCTGTTAAAAAAAAAATTCTAATACGTAAGAGAAAAAGGGAATAACATCTTGTACCAGCTTTCTGTAACCTGTTTTAGTACCCCACTGGTTGGCTGATCTTAACTGATGGACCCTTGATGGTTTACAGAGGTCTCATAAAGCTTCTGGTAACGTGTACTGTGAAAGCACATCAGAAAAGGAGGATGGTTGAAAGCCTGTGGGCCACTGTTTGCTTTCTTGGTGATTGGCTGAACTGCCTCTCTTGACTTCATCAACTGTCTAAAATATTTCATACATTTAAATAATTACTCTTAACAGTGCAGTGAGTCATCTGGTGAAAGTTTGATGACTGCCTTCCTATTTTAAGATCTCCAAGCCTTTACCAGTGCTATTTAAGCCAGACAAGTGTGTTGGGGGAGTGACAGAAATCTTGTATTATTTCACAGGCAGCCAACATTTGTAACTTCTGGTTAGACAGAAATGATAGGCAGACCATTTTATTTTGTTATTTGAACAATTTATCTCAACGTATTTTTATGTTGCATCAGGTTCAGTTAAGGTGGCTACTACTATTGAATTGTGAATTAAACTGTATTTGCCTCAATAATGTTATAGATTGATGGTGTCATGTTTATAAGGTATCATACATTGCTTCCTGATAACAAAATAATTGTTGAAGAGCATCTGAAAACATTGCACATCTACTTCCTGGATGATGAGCTATTTCCATTTTTGAGCAAGCCCAACAATAAGTGTTTACACGGTGAAAACAAAAGAATGAAATGTGTACATTGGCCAGACAGTCTGTGAAGAACTGTGTGGCACAAGTTTGAAACCACACAAAAATGGCCTTTTTTTCCTCCCCCTCTTCTGCTACCCTGTCACATGTCCAAAATACTATAGCTTCTAATCTCAAGGACCTAGTATGGCCTAATCTGATGATGTTCCAGACACACTACTTTGTCCTGACCTTATATCCTGCACTAGGGAGTGAGTTACTCTTTCCATGGTATGGCCACTCCCTCACTATGGCTAGGATCTGCCTGGAATGCAGTGCAAGGCAGCTGAGCCACGAATTCCTGGGTTTTGGCTATTAGAAATGCTCTATTGAGTAGTCCTGAGCTGTCTTCCCTGTGACTGGGGAAAAGGAAGGTTAGAACCTTGCTGCCTTAATAAAGCATCAAAGACATAGAAGCAGCATTGCAGTGTCCTGCTGAATTAAGTTACAGTTTGGTTCAGTTTAAAAAATTGTCTTTTGTTTCATAACTGCTCAAGAGCAGTAGGCTTTAATGGCAGGTGAAGTAAAACAGCAGGTATCTACAGCAAAACATTAACAAGATTGCACCAGACAGAGGTGGTGCTACTAGAAAATTGGAGGTAAAGAGTGGGTGACATTAGATTGAGTCTCTCTGTCAGATGGAAAACACTCTTTTCAATAACTATTCACAACAAAATATGAAGTTCTCTGTAAAATGTTTCATTGGGGAATGCAAACCACCACTATCCAACACAGTACTTCAACAACAGAAAATTTAATAAATTATCTTCCTGATCAAATTATTATACTTCGACTAAATCAGTCTGAGTCAGATTTTTAAAAGAACCTTGAAGTTCAGACAAAGAAATCCCTTTTGCCATGGTTTCTGAATATTTAAATTCTGTAGAGAGGCTGATATTATAGGCTTAATGGATAAAATAGACATTTAAAAAGTCAGAATATCTGCTATAAAATACTTGTTTTAAAGCAAAAAATATGACAACTCCAAGACTTCACATTTAAAGTGAGCTTCAGTTTCATTGAGAGAAAATATCTAAGGATTTGTCAATTGACAGAATTATTAGTGATTAAATGTGGCTTTTTGAGAGCACTTTTGTTTTAGTTGAAAGCCATATATGTACTTACCTACAGCAACATCACACAACTCTCTTGAAGATTTACCAGTCCAGACACACAAATCTACCTGCTCACCCCTTACCTTAATAAGTGACAATGAAAAAATTTAATGGTGTTTTATCTGTCCATCACAAAAAATTACTTCTGACTGCTGGCTGAGTGATGTTTTCCAAGGCTGATGCTTACCAAGCATTTGAGTCCATATTTGTGTTTCCCTTTTTTCCTGCATAGTACCAGAGCAACAAAGATGCACGGTATGTCTGTCATATATTCAAAATATTTAAATACTGTTATAAAACTAACAATCTAAAATTAGTTTAATATAAGTGAAAAAGGAGATAGGAAACCATGATTTGGCAAAGTGTCTTTCTCTTTACCGTGTTGCTTTTAAATTCCTCAGAAATACAAATGTGATGTTAAAGGGTGAAAGCAGTTTGGGAATAAAGGCTTCCAGTCTCAGCCTTCTTAAACTGGGAGCCACAGTCCTGACAGCTATTAAAAAAATAAAGTAACTTTTGGGTTTGATTTTGTATAATGAGCATATGACAAAAAGGTTTACTTCTACGTTATCCTGCAGGTGTAACTGCTGTCTGTCAATTTACCCTGTATTTTATTTTGATGATGAGAGAACACTAGGGAGAATAAAAAATTGTCTTCATCAAAAACCTTAACAGGAAAGAAAAATGTCTCAAGACAATTTCACATATTGGTGGTTATTTGTGATGGTTAAAAGAATTATCTGAAAACAAAGAACTCTTTCACAATGAATCTAAACAGAAAAGCTTTAATAACATTTACATCTGTGTATCATCCATGTCTCCAAATGCAAGTCATGAATAACACATAAACTAGAGTATATAGGGAACAGAAGTGCTAGCACATCATTTAAAATCCAACACACCCCATCGTCAGTGGAATCAAATACACAGCAGGAATGGTTCCAGTTGATAGACACACAATGAAGTCATTGAAAATGAAAACATATTAATTATGTTCCTAAAGGTTAAGAGAGGAATGGCTGAATTCTCTAATCCTGGACTAATATTAGTGCCCCAAATCCATGAAGGAAAGTCTGTAATGTTTCAAAAATTGGGGAAAATTTTACTTGCACTTATTTGTTTCTCACCCATGACTGACTCTACAGAATGGGGGTTAGCAGGGGGAAGAGCAGGAAGTGCAAGACAAAGACAAAACCAGGGAGAATTATCAACAAAAAAAGATGTTCTTGGTCCAAACAAGCCACTTGCACTACATGAGCTAATTGTAAGAATAGACCATTTCTAAACTGCAGCTGTTATGTGCTTAAGCAAACCCTGCTGGGAGAAGGGCTTTGTGGAACACCTCTCCTTGCACAGACACACGGAGTGCCCTTTAACAGAGCAATTCAAAGTGAGTGTATGAGGGAAATCTTTCCTGCTTCCAAATTTTCCTGAGCTTATTACAAGATGTGAGCCTAGCTTGTCACTCTGACATAGGCTTCCCTTAAGTGTTTTCTATTTTCATTATCTTTTTGCCTATATTAAATCACAGCAACCTAGGATGAAGCCTGTGTGTGGGTATGTTGGGAAATGAGTAAGGGGGGGCTGTGGGAAAACACTCAGGTTGTGTGATATAAAATGACAGGCATCAAAAACCCCACAAAATACCTAGCTTGGTCACAGTCATTTTCTTTGTACAACATTTTTTGGTTGTTGCTGTGGAGTAGTGAGATCACTCATTTTGCAGTTGATTTTAGATGTATTCTTTCTCTACTCTTTTCCCCACCCTCCCTCAAATCCTTATCCAGCCATCTCTGACACAAGGCAATTGCACCTGGGTTCCCAACTATATTAACTCCATTGTGCTGGTGTGCTGAGCACCCTGATCCTTAATGTCATTATGCTAAAACCCAAATCCTCCCAATAGCAAGGGGTTAATTGTCTGTTTTCAATGTACTTTAAAGCTCTCAGCTCTTTGGAATGATGTTTCCATGAGGGTTGAATGTAATTACAAAATAATATAGGCACTCTGTCTTATTTTCAGGGAATGATACCTAAGTCCTTGCTGGTTTATATTGGGGCTCTTCTTTCAGAGTACTTGATGCAAGGTATTTGCAAATTTGAGCCTTTGGGCTTTAAATGTTGTGCTGCTTCTTCTGTTCCTTTTTCACTACAGATTAGGTATAATTGATGACCTGCATTTACAGACATGGGTGGTATACAGATGTAAATGTTATTATAGCTTTTATATTTTATGTTCTTTCTGAAAGATCATTTTGTCTTTGAATAATACTCCTGTTCAGATTTTGGGGGGTTTATCTCTAAAAGAGAATATGAAATGGATATTGCACATCGTATATTTCTTAAAAGTAATTTGGAATTTTAGGGTATGGGATTGGTGGTGACTGATACACTGCCTGGATGAGATATATCCCTTTGAAAATAACAGCGCCAGTACATGCCTGCATCTGTCTAACCTCATAATTCACTTTCACATTGGGTTATGGATGTCTGCATTCAGTGAGTCTATCTTCCCTTTAGGTATTATTTCAGCCCTTTGAGATAATAAGGAAAGTTTAATTGCGTTGTTAATTGATTTTTTGCACAACATTATTACCTTGATTGATTGCAGAGTTGATGAAAATGTTAGACACAGGCAGTGTAAAGTATCAGCCCAGTAAGGAGTGGGAGCCTTGTGGAGAATAGATAACCTTGATGTTAAGAGCTATATCCTTCAGATATGTCTTCCCTTGACATATTGATGGCCCTTGAAAAGGGAAAAGCTGATTGTATGCAGAATGCAATCATTAAACCCACTTCAGCTGGCTGTTGATTAATTTGTTTTTTCCTGAAGGATCTAGTTAAAGAGAAGGCCTCACTAGTATCAACAGCAGCCATTTTCCAGGCTTCAGATTATACTTAACCCTCTCCTAGAAGAAAGAAAAATGAGACTGTCTTGGTTTAGACAGGCAGATTGTCTGCAAACATTCAGTCCAACTGCAATTTGGGGATTATAACACTCACTTTACCCCGTTAACTACTGCTTCCTCTGTGACCTCTCCTCCCCCTGCCTTCAGTGTTCAGCTTTGCCACAGCTAGCACAAAGTCACGTTTGATGTTTTCTGAGTAAGGCCAGTGTCTGTTCTCAGCAGAGATGCCAACAGGGATGTCAAGCTTGTTTTGCCCAAAGACTGAAATACTTCAGTAGCATACAGCTTCTTCCCAGGAGCCTCTCTGAAAGGACCACAGGGTTCACTGCACACACGTAAGTGGTTAAGCTTTCCTTATCCCTGAAAAGATCTTTCTTGTGTAATTTTTTATTATTACTTTTGAGATCTTTGAGGTCTTCTGTAGGGCAGTTTGTGCTGTTCAGCGCTGCCCCAGGCTTAACAGCAGCACTCATGTGCCCTGTTGTTGAATACATTTAACCAAACAGTGGCTGTGTGTGACTGGCTTTCCTGCTGTGAGTTCATGTGATGGTCTAATCCCAGACTACCTGCTACCTTCAGAGGACTTTCTGCTTTAATAGCACCCACACCGAGAGCAAAGGTGAAGCATATTGCCTAAATGGCCTTCCTGTGGCAGAAGGGGCTTCCTTGGCTGCAAAACATTCTCGGGACTCGGGGACAGCTTCTATCTTAAGCCTTTCTCTTCCTTGTACCAGCAAATAACTCAACACATCCAAAATATATATGCAGCTTTAACCAAGCAATTTAATGCCTCTGAGTGTGGTGGAGATTTTATCCATCCATTAACCATTTAAAGGGTATTTGGTAAAGTAACAGGTTATTGCTTCCTTTAGCTTGGTAGTTTCAAATGCTACCCTTTTTTGTGTTTCTGAGTGATAACAGTGATCACTGCTGCTTGATTATTTGGCCACATGTGTTTTATTAGGTCCATCGTGAACATTTTGCCAGTGAGCTCCTTTTTCATAGGGGGACATGTTAACGTGTGACATAGTCAAGTCTGACAAATTTGAACCAGCCAAATAAGTGAGTAATATTTCAAGCTGTCAAAGTGGGTGAATACTGATTAACTGACATACTCCAAAAGCTCTCACCAATATCCGTGCTCTGGTGGAAAATGTTTACTAAGCAGAACACTTGTTAGAAAGTCTTTAGTGCTTTAACTAAACTTTAATCACTCTTACCCTAATGGAAGGGTTTTAATGTGCTTTTCAAGCTGTTTCTTAGTCCCCAATTTTTTATCTTTAGCAAAAGCTTCCATAAAGACTAAAAGTAAACCTGTAAACTGCATTCTACTGGCCACTGTGATTTAATCTTCAGCCCCCTCCCATTAGCATATTTTTAAAGGGAGGCTGAGGAAGGGGGAAAAGAGTTGAGGATAGAAACCAATGACAATATTTTGGCTTTCAGTACTGGAGGCAGGTTGGGAACTAGACTAAGGCCAGTAACTATTTAGCAATAGCAGATGGTGCAATATGTCATACAGTATAGAGCAAAATTCTACTAAGAGGCAAGCCCAGACTTTGTCCAGAGAGCTACATATTTTCTGAATACTTCAAGTGTTTGGATCCAGATGCACTTTTGATTTCACTTGATGCTAAATAGTAATAGTGACAGAAGAGAGAAAGGAGCTCACCCGTTGTGGGCTCTGGATGTCTTACAAAATGCCAGATGCCTTCAGCTTCTGCTGGAAATCAAGGAAATCCAGGGCCTTGTAGTGTCTGCTTCTCAAAAAACACTTGGTTTTGTGTTAGGAAAAATCCAAGCAATCCTATTACTAACAATTACTTAAATGGGGTTTTTTGTTGTTGTTTTTGTTGTCGTTTCTGAGGAAGTTTGTGGCAAGGAGCAAGTAACGGCAGACAAAGAAGGTTCCCTTAACTGCATCATAATGTGACAGAAGCACTATTTAATTATGCTCTTTAATTTTATTTGAGAGACTTTCTTTCTCAGCTTTAAAAATAAAAAGCAACTTGTCTTTATTTCAGATGACTCTCTTGAGAAATTTCAAACCAGTTGAGCCAGACTGAATTTTCTATGGCTTTTTCTTTTTCCCTAATGTGAACTCCTGCAGCAGGAACACATTTGAGATCCAAAAGCAAGTTTTACTCATGAGATGAGCCAAATTTATGTCTAAACTCTCCAGAAGGGCCCTGCTGCTCAAATTTTTTTCACATAAGAATTTTTAATTTTATTGGAATGCTTGCAGACTTTCCGAACAATTATTCCAAAAGTTTGCTTTCTGCCCCATAAATCACGGTACATTTGTTTAATTCTATCACAGTTACTGAAAGAACTTACTTCCCTCTTTTTTCATCTCGTATTTTATTGCTAATGCAATCTGTGCATGGTTAAGGTTTGTGAAGTATGATTTAAGTATAGTCACTTTTTGTTTTCCTAATGACCTTGTCATTCTTTATGGTTTAGTTCGATTGCTGAGTAGTGTAAGTTTTATTATTAGAATGTAGCCCAAAGTACAGCGCAGCCAGCAGAAAGGCCATTTTTGCATATGTTAGCCAAATTAACTGCAAATCTCCTAAATTGTATGGAGTGTACACCGAACAGCTGAACTTTCGAGTATGCTCGGGAAGGGACTTTGGAACCTCCTTCTCCTCCATCACTCTGCGTGTGTAAAAAGTGTCTCTTACAGCACTGCAGCGCTCGCACCGCTGCACTAACAAAAGGAACAGAAAGGTGCTTCAAAGCAGCGCCGGCATTTACGCCGTGAGCACGAGGGAACAGGGAGCGCCTGCACCGGGGAGGCGGGCGGGCAGCTCCCGACAGCATCGCAGCTTCTGTTCGGAGCACTCCCACGCGGGCTGGGCCGCCCGAACGAGCCCACCAGGCACTCGGGGACACCGGGATGAGCCCACCACAGCCGGGCACACACAGACCGCGGGGTGAGCCCGCCTGAGCCGCGGGCAGGGCCTGCGCCGCGCGGATTGCCGCCCGCCCGCGCGGCTCGGCGCGGCCCGGCGCGCCTGGCACAAAGAGCTGCTGCCCCCTAGCGCCCGCGGGCCCGCCCGCACCGCTCCCTCCCCGCGCCGCCTGAGGGAATGGCGCGCTCGCTCCCAGCCGTGCTCAAATGGCGCACTCCCGCTAGTTTCAACCCGAACGGACTGCGAGCCCGCTTCCTTTCCTCCGCCGCCTTCAAGGGCATTCAGTGTATTCAAATGTAAGCATCGGTCCGCCCCTAAATGTTCGGCACGCTGATGCTTTCTGTGCGCTTGGGTTTCTTTGGTTTGGGTATCTACCTAACTACAAAATGTATGAGTCTAAGTAATTGAAAAAAAATAAATCTTTAATTTTTCAACATATTTCACAGATATTTAATTATAACGTCAGCATTAATTCTCTCCATCCCACTAACAGTGCAAAACTGGTAAAGGTGCACCGAAGAGACAAAAGCATTTGGTTTGGGCATTTTTGTTTATTTGTTTGTGCATTTTTGTCGCATACTTTTTGTTTCATTTTCACTAGAAAGAGACATTCCAACCCCCCAACATATTTCTCTGATGATAGTTACAATGAGCGTGGAAAGACTCCAAAGAAATCCCAAGTGTAGAACCTTAAATTGTAGCAATGATACCCAGAGGAGTATGGAACTGGTTAATGATTTAAAGTATTATGCCCTAAATGCTCCTATTTTAGCCAGCAGTAGGGAATCTGTAGACAGCACATGCCCAGATCAAAGCTGATCATGTCAATGTCATTCAAGGAGGGAAGGATACCCTCCTTTCCCCCTGCTCTCCCCCCTACCCTTTTTTTAAACAAAGTATGACATCTGAGGAACAGTGTGTTGATTGTTCCACTGCCAGGATACGCATAATGGAAACATTAGCTCCAAGATAACTTTTAATCTGTCAGCCTAATGGCTCCTTAATGTGTAGAGGGCTTTAAATGTATGTCAGCCAGGGCTGTATAAAGTAATATAGTTTGTGGCCTGAATGGATCTAGATGACTCTGCACCATGACACAATATGGTTTATTATTAAGTATCAGCTCATCAGCTTATTCCCACGGACTTGGACAAGCTTCTCAATTTTCCAGTAACAGATTATGTGAGAAAAAGCTTGCAGTGCATTTTTTTTTACTTTTTCTTTCTCCCCTCTTTTCCAAATTACAAGTTTCTTCCCTAGTTGCACTGGGAGCCCTGAAGTGTATTTACAGCAGGCTGCACTTTATCACACATCAGCTTGACTGCTAGTTTACACTGAACATTTATGCAGCTTCCTTGGCCCAGGATGCAAACTTCACATCTTTGTATTCCTATCACCTTCATTGCAAATTTTTCCAACATCCCCTCCCTGTTGACTGCTTTGCTCCCCCCTCCCTTGGTCTCACTTCCCTACATACTCCCCCCTTTTTCCCCCTTCCTACAAACAGGCCAGTGAGACTTGACATGTCACAGTACTTGTCTGTGCAGGATACTTGCAATAATTCAGCGTGTTAGTTTGCCTTCTGTGATTCCTCTCAGCTCTAGCTTAGGTGTATAATTCTAACACCATGGCTGTAGACTGGATACAGATTTGATTTTGTGCCTTTCAGTAATTTCTTTCAATTTGAAAGATCATTTTGTGCCCCGTGCTGTAGGGTGTCCAGAGGAAAATGTTAACATTTTTCGGCATCCCTGTGCAGGGAGGCAGAGCAAAGAGGTAATTCATCTCCTCTGAATGGGAAGGTTACCTTCCTTGAACGTTGTTGCCCTTAGAGGGAGGGGGAGTCAGGATCTGAAGGTATGTCTTCTTTCTCCATGGACCACAATCCCTAATTCGCAGGCACCTCTTTGGGAGTATTTGGGGACCACTTCACTGTGGCCATAGTGAAGGAATTTTGTCTTAGCCACAGCTGGCTCTGTCCCCATCCTTCTCAAGCACAGCCTCACTCCTTTATAGCTACTTTTTGAGAAACTGTGCATAATTTTTGCTTACATTTAGTGTTCCTGTCCTCTTATGAATAAATTAAGTAGTGTATAACCTAAGTAAAGTTAATATTTGTGCATTTGTTATGTGAGCACTTGCGAGTGTTTTACGATAATATTTTGGGGAATTTACCTGGGTTTTGTTTTTTGCTGTAATATTTCAGGTCTTTTGAAGATTCTTTTCTACAGCATTTAGCTGGGGCACAACCAAAGGCATTTTTATCTGTTGTATCTGCATATCTGCAGCTCTTCTGTTCTGTTCCTGTGTCACATTGCAGCTTGTGAGCTCAGTCCTCCCCACGCTGGCAGTGCTTTGTTCGCTGGGGCAGAGTGCAACTCTGAGTGGATCTCTCTGGGTTACACACTTGGCTGCTTTGGGGAGCACTTGGTGACCCAGATGATCCTTTACATCTCTTCTTGTCTTCCAAGGGACCTTCTCAGATTTCCATGCCAAAGAATTCATAGGCTGGATCATACTCAATAGAAACAATTATTCTGTTTCACCAAAAGGAACTGAAAAGAAGTTGTCAACTAGACATCTAGTTAATGTTGTTAGAATTTCCAGGTAGATAAATACAAAGTGAATAATTACTAAACTCCTGTACAAAAGGGTTTGCTTTTGGCTTGTTTTTTCTTTACTTTTTTGACACTTTTTTTTTGCTTTTTTTTTGTACCCAGACTAGCATACCCTTTAGATGAAAAGATTTTTAAGAGTTTAAATTAACTTGACTCGTGGAGGTGTTTTGCCTAAATCAGTAGCATTGTAGACTTTAAATCGTTCATAGATAGGTATTTATTCTCCTCTAAATGTTGCCAGTAGGGAATTACTTTCCTTTATAGGAAGTTTATATTAATATTTAAGGGAATTTCACAGCTTCTGTTCATTAATTGTAGAATATGCCCAAGTGCCTATGAAAAAAATGATAATGGTATTGATATTTCATCCTGAAGAGTCTCAAAACAGTTTGCAGACTGGTAGTATAACCACACTGAAATGCACCCAGCTTCTTGGTGGAACATGGCAGCTGTTTAATAGCCCATAGCAAAACTATGCAACAGCAGGTTGTGCAAAAAGAGATGAATATGGATCAAATACAAATTGGCAGTGGAGGATTTAGGTGCTGTGCTCTAATTAAAGTTAGGTGAAGTGGAATTCCACTAGAATATTGAGTCTGTATATGGAGTGCTACACTTTATCTGACCACAGCTCCTAGTACCAGGCCCTGTGGTTAGTCCATGTGGAAGACAGGCAGAAGCTGTGAACTGAAATGTGCTCCCTGATGGATACTGCAGACCAGTGTTTGACAAACAAATTTAATTATGGGTACTTTGCTGCTTTCACTTGCAGAGGGGCTTATTAAAAACATTTGATGTTAAAATGGGTGCCTGGTGGGGATGTTGGGCAGATGTGGCAATAGGTTTTGATGGGGGTGGCAAAATTTTTGGCTTGACTACTTAGTTTTAATAATTACTTTTTAAAGAAAACTGAATGCTACTGGAGGAAGCTGTGTTGCTGGAACCTGCCCAAGTTGTGATGACTGAGAGGTGGGTTTTTCTAAGTGTGGAGTTTTAACATACTAGAGAAAAGAGGTAGGAAAAAAGCAACAAGATGCTGCCCAACAACAATTCCCTTAGATCACTATCAGCTTGAGATGAATTTTGACCTGTAACTAACTAAAGCTGTATGATCTATAGGTCTAACACTTCCCATTGCAATTTGTTTTTGCTACTTCTGATATAATACATCTGCAAACCTTTTTTTGCTCTAGAAAATGTGTATAAGAGGTCTAAAAGCACCACAGCTCTCTGTAAAATATGCCAAATTTAAAAGGAGCCAACATGACTTGAACTTTTTCATGTGCTTAGTATGCATGTATGTATTTATTTATTTATTTGGATAATTGGGTTTTCCCTCAGCTAAGGAAAGGCTGGTGCTGCTGACATTACAATGTGTTTGTGAAGAAAGACTGATACCACAACACACACAAGCAACTGCAAGGTCATTACTTACCCAGCGTAATTAGAACATCCATTCCGAAGGATGGAAACATTTAAAAGATAAAGAGTGAATTTAAAAATGATTCTTCCCAATGCATTTTTTTCATAATTATAGTTTTAACAGCTTGTGGTGATGGTAGAATCAGCTACTTAAGAAAAATTAGAAGCCTCATTCAGGGAAGATGATCCCTCAAGAGACCTTGTGTTGTCATTTCTTACCATTTCTCTACCTCGAGCAGAAACCTCATTCTGGATGCTGTGTGTTGTTTTGATGTATAGGGGGTATGCTTAGCTTATTATGGCCAATGCTGGATATTTTAATTAAAAACACAAGAACAGCCACAGATGTATTATTTTCCCCTCATTCTTTCCCTTGTCTGTGTGTAAAAGAACAAGTGTACTCCCAGCCCTGCAAGGAAAGAATGCCATAGCAGATAGGCAGAAAAAAATGCAGTAGCTTTCCAGAATTCACGTGACATATCTTAGCATCAAAATTCTCATTGAGGCACACAAATATTTTGCAGTTCTCTGAGCTTTCTGTAGTTGCTAAAGGGAGGTGGGACATAGAGAAGAAAAACAAAGCAAAACAAATAACCATGCCAGTCACCGCATTTAATTTATGAGCAAGATTATTGTTTTACAAATAACCTTCATGATAAACAAGGTCTCGTGGCAACATTTTCAACTGTGCTTTTATCAAGGCTCTCTGAGCAGCATGTGTAATATGCCTGGCAATCGAATCACAGCTGTGTGCCTGGGTAGGGAATCTCTGTGGAGACAACACTTCCTTAATTTAAACAATTGTAGGCTGCAGGATTTCAAAAATTTCAGCTGACTTTAACTGTCACTAGCCCAAGCACCTTTATCCCCAGGCGAGCAGCAGCAGCTGGATTTCATTTCCTGCTGCCAGACTGTCCGACATCTTTGCTGAACATCCCGGGAACAGAGCGTCTTTACTTTAAGGATTTTATTCAAGGTGACAGCTCCTCACACTTTAGCGTTCAGATCACCTCAAGTAGCTGAGATATCAGTGAAAATGAGAGCACTTCTCCAGCAAACTCCAAATTTAGATTGACTGAGGTTATCCTTAGGCCTCTAGACCCAGCCTCCACGACAGCACAGGCCTGCCAGTAACTTTAAAACTACAGTGGAGTTTGTAATGATGTCTGGGGAGAAATATTCTGCCAGAGCAGTGGAGGATACTATAAGCGATAGGAAATGATGTCAGATTTAGTTAGGAGTGGAGACAGCGTTAGAATATACTTGGCATAATATGGCACCGGTATCTCTGTCAGCATCTCTGTTTTCTGTCACCGCACACAATCCCGGGCCTGTCTGTAGCCCTGACAGTGTCTTTTCAGATCAGGTTATTGCCAACTTGGAGACTGCCTCAGCACAGCACCATACAGCCCCCTTTGTTTGAAGTCTGCCCTTTTGTCATTAATGCACTTGATGTCTATTTAAATCTGACGGTGAATACAGTATCTGTTTTCCTGTCAGGAGATCATTGACAATATTAATACCTCATGTCCTTGCCTCATTTTCTAAGCACTGACACCTAGCTATAGTCTCCAGCATTCATCAAACAGCACTCTCTCACCAGTATCTCTATAAACAGTCTTGCTTCCATCCTTAAGAAATACAGCAGACCTCAAACAAGACTTTTATCAATGCCAGTGAAAAAGGAGTCCAAAGAATGTCGTTAATAAACTGCTCATATCCTTTGCATTTAGAGCTCTGAAATGGCCTTGTTACCAACTTGGGAAATCTGTTTAGGGAAAGTAAAACTTGGTCTTCATTAGACTCTTGTTTAGGAATGCTGTTATGATCTTTTGCATGTAGAAACTGCTTCACTAGTGAAATTATTGAAATTGAAATTATTGAAGAAAACTCTGTGCAGGAGGGGAAAATGACCAGGCACTGCACTGTATAGTCCCCATTTGTATTATCCTGAAGAAGAGTGTTTTTCACAAAAAAAAATTGACCTATCAATTTTCCCCACCCACAGAACCCTCATAGGAACATGAGCATGGGTTAACATTAATATCCCATGACCCATGGCTTCCAAAGCTTTAGTAGCTTATCTTATATATCTTAACTATATCCAGACCTTACACTGGAAAACAATGGACCAGAATATAAAAGCTTGCATAGTTAATTTACACTGCAGGTGGGCACAGTAATGTGTGAGTTCTGGAAATCTAAAGCGAGAAAGAACTGAGGATCTGCTCCTCCCCCTTCTTTTCCCTTCATGTAAGGCAGTTCTTGTCTCCTTTGGGCTAGGTTATGTTTGCCCTTATGGTGATGAGCTGGATACTTCAGGAACTGCTCTACTAAGACACTCCCAAGGCAGAGGAGACCCTTTCACCTTCTTTTTGTTCGTGGGAGATGACTTTAATTTGACTATACATGTCTGAGGGCTCAAAGAACAACTCTGCTAGTAAAATTTAGCATCTTTGAGGATGTTCACAGGTGGGATGTGACTGTGAGCTTACGCTTTCACATACCACTTAGTACCACCAGAGGGGATGCTTTTGAATAAGGTAGTGAGATTTGCAGTATGTGTATCTCACCCACAGCAGTTAAGGCTTCCTCAGGCCTCTTTCTGCCTGTACTCACTGTAAATGATGTGCCTTGCCTCCCTAAAATCAGTATTATGGCTAATTATTGAAAATATACTCCATGTGCCAATATTTAGCATAATTAAACTGTATCTTGCTCATGGGATGTTGCAATGTTTTGGAGAGATAATTTGGAAATGTTTTTATTAAATATTTATTTATATGTATGAAAATGCTGGAGTCTGGGGAGGTAAACTGTTCTAACCCATGTCTGTCAATGGCTTCCCACATAGATTTCAGCCACTCACTTCAGTTCTCTGTTGCTGAAAACAAGGGTGGTTTAGGTGCTTGCAGTATGACTTTGGGAAAGTGTGACAGGGTTTTCCAGGATCTACATTAAACTGTAATTATTTGCTGGTGTTTTTTGCCTTTTTTTTTTTTTTTCCTTTTTGGTTTCATTAATCAGGAAAACCTTTCAAACACATAGCAGGGAGATAGCAAAAAGCACAAAACATAACTTCAACCCAGACTTTTTGGTTTTTAATAAGCAAGAGAGAGGTAGTATGATTTAAAACCCACTGAATGATGTTTCAGAGTTATGTAGTTCTAGTTTTGAAGGCACTTGTGGATGTATGTTTAACAAAATAGGTCACGTAGGTAGTTGAGCACATTCTTCCTATGAGCTCAAAATGCTGATTGAAACAGCAATACTGAATATTTTAAATGCACAAACTTTCTTTTGCAGGACAAGAGAAGACTGCTCCTTTCCCTCCCTCAAAATTCCCAAGTTATGTACTTTATTGGGTATTATTCTTGAATCCTAACTGTAATTCATTTCCTTTTTATTGTAGGCATTTTGGGGAAATGTCGCTACATTTACTACGGAAAGCATTCCGAGGGCAACCGATTCATCCGAGATGACCAGCTGTAAAACACAGTGCTGTTTCATGCCTCTTCAATCCCTCCACATGAGAAGCACAAATCACATCTACATTTTAAGCATGTAACTGAAGTCCTCTAGTGCCTTCTGCTGACTTTGCCGAGCCTGTCAAGATCATCCTTCTACCTTACTCTGAGTAGTCACATAGAGATTGACATGATTGCCTTTAAGCAGGTCCCATCCACCAGTGTGACAGACAGCTGCAGCCGAGCACCCAGCCTGACAGGAGGAGCTCTGTGATGGATTGCCTGGTCCTAGAGCTGCTGCAGGAGAGCAGGGGTCACACCTGGGGCTGGGCTGAGCCTGCTCCGTCCGCAGAGCACGCGTTTATCTCTGCCCGGCCTGTTGAGCAAGGGGATGCTGATATCAAAGTGTTTATAAAAGAGAGAGGCTGTAATTTCAGATGAAAAAGCCCTTATCTGTTCTTATTTTTTATCCTGTGAATTAAGTGCTTGTGTTTCTATCATCTCATACATGCTTACACAAATCCTTTCACAGCTTGCTGGTACACTCACCCACCTCCAAATGAGCCTAGTTGGATTATTTTTTCTTTCAACAGTTCCCTGAAAGTTCCCTGAAGTATATATCCTGAAAACATTTTGGCCATGCAAAGCACTGTCAATTTGTGTACATGTTTATATGCAAAGGAAAAGGGTTTAAGCAATTTCCCAGACAAACAAATTTTTCTAATTCTTGGATCACATCTCATCATTTACTAGCTCCTACCTTCAGACAAATGAACATTTCTTTGTGCTGTAAAATAATGTCATAGCTGGACTGTTTACACTTGGAAGAAGTCCTTGTTGGTGATATTGACAGTATGTATTATTCCTGGTTTATTGCACATGCTGTTTTTGACTTGTAGGGATTACGTTTAGAAT
This sequence comes from Luscinia megarhynchos, assembly GCA_034336665.1. Classification (NCBI taxonomy): domain Eukaryota; kingdom Metazoa; phylum Chordata; class Aves; order Passeriformes; family Muscicapidae; genus Luscinia; species Luscinia megarhynchos. The sequence continues at coordinate 22,553,407 of CM067569.1, forward strand.
TAAATGCTTAAATTTGTGGGAAAGAATGCTTAAAAGGAGTGATATAAATCTGCCACCAGATGTGTGATTATTCAGAGAGGAGAAAAGTCAACAAAAGTAACGGGTGGAATTAACATAATTAGCAGCTTTACTAATATATTAGAGAGACAAGTTATGAATAATCCCTTTTCATATCTATGTAAAAAGGGCTATTGTCAAATTTTCAGTCAAAAAACTAAAAAGGTATTGCAAATTTCCTGCTTTTCTGATAAATTACTTGGACATATTTAGAATCATGAACTTGTTGCTGTGGAAATAAAAAAATCCCATACTTCATGCTTATACTGCTTGATGCAATGGGATTGGCCAAGAATTATGCAAAAATTCTGACCTCTTGACTGTTCCAAACCCACTCATATTGATCCCAGTTAAGACAGATCAGTGCCTAGCTGTTCTTGGTTTGTTTGAAATTACTTGGCCCTGGTTAAAAAAAATACCAGTTTTTAGAAGCTGTCTACCTTGGGGGCTTTTATCAGCTGGCATTACAGGTGGAAGTGAAGTGGGCACGGGAGGCAGCCGTGGAAGCAGATGTGAATGATGGAACAGCCACATCTGGCTGGGTGCCAGAGGAGAGCTTTGCTGCTGCTCAGCATCTTAGGCCTCACTCAGTAAACGGAAGCCTTTGCTCACTCTGAAAGTGTATCATAAATCTTTAACAGATACTTAAAATCACTGATGAGCATAGAACGATTTAGTTCACACCACTTGTAGTTCAAATGGAGCTCTGAGCTGTTTGACTGGTGTTTTAGCCACTTGTCATGCCTCCTCTAATGTACATGGCTACAAATGAAATGCCAATTCACATTACAAGTCTCAGGAGATACCAGATAAATGAGAACTACATGCCTTTTCCTTTAATCAAAAATAATAATAGAAATATTTAGGGCATTTGTCATCTGTTTTGGTTACCAAAATAACAGCAATCTTAGTTTGTTCATATCACGATGTCTGTTTTGAAGCCTCCACACATTTTGGCTATGGCAACGTTACAGGCAGCAGAGTTCGGAATAGGGGTGTTTAGAATAACCTAATGTCACTCTCAGTCTGTTTGCATACATGTTCTTGTCTTTATAAAAGGCTTTAACCCTGCCTCAAACAATAAACAGCACTTGCAAACTGACCGCATGATTTTTCCATCTTTATTTTGCTTGTTTACTTTTGCTAATGTCAAAACCATTTGTATCATTTTCAGGAATGTTTTCTTCCCAGCAAAGCTTTGGAGGCAAAAAATATTTTTGGAATGAAATTTGAACAATTCTCTTCCACTTTGGATTTTGTTTTCACTTGGGGGATTATATACCTAGAATTAAATATGGTAAAGCCCTAATTAAAATCTGCTTGAAGTGAATTTACACTAAATGCCTTTGATTCTGAAAAATCCAAAAGCAAAATCTGTGAACAATTATTTTATATTACTAACATATAGTAGGATATTATTTTAAAACATGCATGAATGTGTATTATTGTCTATGCAAACATTTTTTACTTTTTAAATATGCAGAGCATTTTATTTTCAGATGTGTTCTGCTGAAATTCTGTTTCAACACATGGCAGAATTTTCTCACCTGGGATTGCTACCTGCACTTGGTTCTTTGCTAAGTGGGAACTGTGCCTGAATTTCTTAAATGAGCTATCATTTAGGATGGAAGTTACAGTAAAGTAATCTAGGAAGAGATTCTGCTCTCCTTCCTTTGCTTTCACATTCTCCATATGTGACACATTTTTGCCTCTCAAGATTAACTAGGCTATTAAAAAGAAAAGATTTGCCTATGAAGATAAAAATATTTTAATATATGTATATTTCAAAGGAACCACTCCAGTCTTAGTTCTTTGTCTTGTAACAAGAAAAAATTGGCCAACCATGTTTCTTGGCAATTAAAAACATTAGAGATCTGAGGTATGCTTGAGTAAGTAATCTTCAAATACTACAAATTAAAAAAAAAAAAAAGGTTCAAATTTCTTAGCTTCAGTCTTGAGATGACCTTTGCCATTTCTTCACAAATGAAGACCAGCAAGCACATTGTTTTTACTAGGCACAAGATGCCTATAGAAGCTATGCTAACTTCATTTCTAACTTTATGTATTGAAAATGTTAATCCCTAACCTTGAAATTAAAAACAAGGAAAAGATCCAAACTAGAAATTCACTTCAATGTTTCAAAGATAAATGACCTTCAGTGAAAACCCTGCTGTTATGGATACACCAATCTAACTTTAGAGCACATTGGCTCTAATTGAATGTGTTGCATGCATAAATGATTTATGGGATTGCTGAAAGTATGTCATCACTGAAGCCACTTTTTTCTCCTTTCTTAGGGCTGAGTCTCACAGTATTTACTCTAGTGTTTGCCTTACTCAAGCTGTGAGTCTCTTTGAAGTTAGCCAAGAGAATTAGAGTTACTAAGTTTTGGAAGGCTGATAGGCAGTCCTTCTTAATAAATTTGCTCCTTGAGCAGAGCATTACTTGATTGCTGAGTGTTCAATTCTCACGTTTTTACAGATGAAAAATCACTGTGTGCTGGTGCACCATTGCTCCCATTTGAGACAGAGGAAAGAAACAAACCTGTCTGAGCTTTTGAAAATGCTTTCTGTAAATTGCAGAGTTCATTTGCTGCAAGTGGATGTACTAATATTTTTTATTCCTGCCAACAGTATGAGTATGTTGGGAAATGCTTGCCCCCAGCAGAACTTTGCTGGATGCAGCCTTTGTGGTGAAGTTCTGAATCAGCCCATTTTATACTGACTCACATTGAGTCTTACCACATATTTCTTCTTAATGTGGTGTGATAGTTGGCACATGAATCTCTGCTTGCCCACTTTGGGGAAGTTTATTGTCTTTATTCTGTAGATCTGTCTCTCTTTTTGCTTTGTGAAATGGTTGGCATATGTGAAAGAAAGAGATGAAATTCAGCTTTCCAGAGGTGTAACTGTATAGGCAATTTGACTCTTTATGTTTGACATGGATCTCTAAGTACTGTTTGCAGGTTCAGTCTGCAGAATCTGACAGTAAATCAGGGGATGAGAAGTCAGGGCTCTTGCATGGCCTGCTAGCTGTTGTCCTTTCTTCCTGAGGATCTCTAGCTGTGTCCTTGTCTGCTTCTAATTGCCATCTCATTGCACTGCAAGCAATGATGGCACAAAATAGGTAAATGCTTCCCTTTTGTTTTTAAAGTGAAATTTCTACTTCTCTGCTCATATTGTAACAATTGAAATGCACAGTTTGCTTTTTCCAGTGGTTTTATATGGACACATGTTAACTGTTACATCTCACTGGCTAGTTTTCTTCTGCTATTTAGTTAAAATCTGTTTTCCCCAGTCTTTTCTACTCCTAGTAATGGGAATAAAACAAACAACATATAATTGTGAGAAAACAAGTATGATTGTGAGAAAACAAGCATTAAAAAATCTTACTATGGGACCATGCCTATGCTAATAACATTGTGGGACAGGTGAGCATTGTATTCACAAACACACCTAAATGGATTGATGGACCAAGATCCTGATTTGAAGCCTTAGAGTTAGCCTGTGAATGTTAAAAACTGATAGAGCCTTTGATTTTCTTATGCCACTCTTGCAGCATTAGTTGGTTAGAGAAAGTTGTCTTGCCTAAAATGAGTTAATGCTCATTTTATTCTAATATTATCCAAATACCTTACCAAGGCTTTGGATTGTATGAGAGCTAGGCCTGAGAAAAAATGGCTTCTTCCAGTGATTTATAACCTGCTCTTAAGAAGCCTTAAGAGTATTTTCTTTGGCATTTGCTATGTGAGAACATTCAGGATATACTCAGCACTCCTACTTCATCAGAACTGGCTGAATTAATTCATTTCCCGTATGCAGTTCTAAAGCAGCTGAATCTTTCTAAAAGTTACCTTTTAGGTTAGGTGACTCTGATGGACTTGCCTCTGGTGGTGGTGTCAACCTGAAGCTGACCCTTGCTTAGAGTTGCTGACAATTAGATTAAGGTTTCAGATCAGGATTTTCACAAGCCTTCAAGGAGCAGATATTTTTAAGGACAAGCTAAGTCGTGGTCATGGCACATTCACAAAATATCATCATCATCTCAGAATCCTCAGCATTTTAAGGAAAACAGCAACTTGGAAAATATGTTCAGTTCTAGCTCTGTTGTGTTCATAAGTTTTAACGTAAAATATATTCTGCATTATCACATTACATGCAATTTTTAAGCTGTGAGAGCGAATTTCTAAATGTGTTCAAAACATCCTTCAAAACAAGTGTAAAAATCTCTTGCAAATATTTTGCATTCTGATTGAAACTTTTGCTGTCAATTCAAGACCAAAACTGTAAAGCCAAGCCTGGGGGAATTTAACCTAGTTTTATCTTAATCTAGAACTTTTATAACAGATCATTGAACTCTCATCCACAATTCGTCTTAGAACAGACATACATCTTAATGTATTATATAATAAAATATATAGGAAAGAATTTGTTTGGAAATGTCAGTATTAAATGTAAGATTTAATTCAGTCTTTTCTTTGGAAATAAAGAGGAGCTTCACAGGGTTTCTTCAGATCATACTCTGGAGAACATAAATGGCAGAAGTGTGCAGATGAAGAGATTCTACCTTACTTTTACAACTAAATCAGGAAAATAAAATAAAGAATGTGAAGGTAACCAAGAATTATATTACTGATTTTTTTTAATCTCAATTGCTCTCCTACTTTTAATTTAACATAGTTTTTGCAGTTGAGTTTAAGATTCACCATAGAAAAAACAAAGAAAGGAGATTTCATTAAACAATCTACTTATTCATTTTATAGGCCTCTCTGATTTTTTAAGACCTTTGGAACAAAGTGAGTGCTCAATTAGCTGGCATTGTGTATCTACCAAGTAAGCAGACAGTTGTGGACTTCAGGGATTTTTCAAACACACATGCTGTTCAACCTTAGCAATTTTCTTTTACCTAGGAATTGTTTTCAGAAATTCCCTTATAATGAAATTTCTGTTTAAGTTGATAGCTGTAAATGAGGGCACAGTTGCTTCATTTCCTTTTGACAATAAGCCAAATTCATCCCTGGTGGAACTCCATTGATTTAACTCTACTTGAGCTAAGTTACACTGGGGATGAATTTGACCCAGCTAGAGATTTTTTTCTATTCATCTTTTCTTTAATTTCCTTTAGCCTGCTAGTCACTTTAGGGCTGGACAGAGAATTACAATGCAAGAGAGGGGAAAAGCAAAACTTCTCTGCTCAAGAGTCATTTCCTTTTTAATACCCTACTGATTTAGCCATGACTTGTAATGTGTTTCAGGTAGCCAAATTTCAACATTAATTTTGGAAGGAAGTTCACTGTACTTTGAGTCTCTTTCCCTGGCTACTTCCCAAACCACCAAATCACCACCTACTATACAATGCAGATATTATAAAAGGCAGTGTTAATGTCAGTGCTCTGGGAAAGGATCTGGATAAACTGCAGTTGTCATGTGGTGCCTGATTTGGTTTAACTGGAGCTCCACTGATTGCAGCCCTCTGTCCAGTACTTCAGATGGTGGGAGAGCTTTGAGAGCTCTGCATCTGTAATGCCCAACACATCTTCCCCCAAACTACTGCCTGCCCTGCCGGGATTTCTGAGAGTCTTGCATGGTTTCTGTCCATGTGGTAATCATGCCAGTTTCTTTTTCTTTTTTTCTTTTTTTTTTTTTTATTTTTAGAACTTCAGGGTTTTGTGTGTTCGCACCCAATAAGTTTCAAGTTTGAGCAAAAGCCGAAAGCATCATCCAGCCAAAATCTCTGCTGAGCTGTATGTGGTTTTCATCTGAAACTGTAAATCCACTGTGTTCACTGAGGGTTTAGCAAAACTGGCCTGAATGTCAGACCTCTAGCAGCTCTCCCAAATCAGGCTAGTTCTGGGTTTCATTACAAGAAGATTGCACAGCTCTAGCTAAGCCCTCATTTTCCACTTTCAGATAAATGCTTTTTCAGCTGTATTTATGAGGCTTAGTATAAAAAAAACCCTACCAGCTGTTAATGTTAATCACAAGTTTATATCATAAGCACATTCTGAGTCTTATCCTCTTTCCATTCATGTCAGTGGCAAAGCTTTCGACATCAGTGGCAGTAGGAGCAAATATCACAAAATACAGTAATGCACACTCAGTTTAAAAGGAAAAAATAGAGGTCTGTCTTAAACTAACAAAGCCAGGGGTAAGATTCTGTGCAGTTGAATGTCTTACTCCATTTACACATTCACTTCTGCACCCTGAAGTACTTAGAGAAGAAAATGTAAGGCTCAGGTTCCTGCTGGAACAGTTGGCATTTTCTTATGGATCATCAAAACAGATATTAAAGCAGGACATTTGACATAAGGAATCAAAAGATGTGATATAAAGAATGACTGTTTATCACCCACACTAAGAAAGAAGCCTAGATTTATTAGTTTTGAAGCAGGTGCTGAATGATAAAATGCTGGAACTTTATGCAATGAAAACATTCTTTTATATATCAAAATATAAATTAATATTATTTTATTAATTTTAAATCTATTCCAAAATTAATTATACTTAAGCTTTTAGTGAGGTACGGTTGGTTTGTGGTTTTTTTTTTCAAATCAAAACTTGAAGGATTTAGGCCATAAGGCATCCTTTTATATTTTCTGGTTGTTTTAAGGATTAGTATGTTCATATTTTGCCTAACTCAAGGGCCAGCTTCACTGAAATTTTTGAAATATGAACAAACACTGGACCTGCAGACTGTGCTAATGAACATTTTACAGAAAATAGGAAAGTGAGTTTCAGGACTATAAGACCCTATAGGTGGTTTCAGCTTGTGCCAATTCTAGTAATTTACTTTAAAACTTACTGAAGTAAAAATATGTGTCCTAGTTTTCTTGCTGTAATAATATAGCTAATATAACCTTACCTGAGAGGATGCTGAGATTTAAGCAACTAAAATGTTCCCAGCTCTATTGGAATAATATACCAAAAGAATTTTTCTTATTCTGTTTTTACTTTATACAAAATGCCATATTTCAAATATTTTTTTCTTTTCTATTTTTAGTAAAACTAAATCCTAAATGTCACTGTTAATGCCATTGTTAAAATTTTTCCTTAAGGGCTTTCTGACATAAATAGCAATGATAACAGTTGTCTTTTTTTGGAGCAGTTTGAATTTGAGGCCACAATATGATATATTTTCGGAAAGTTATTCTTTTCTATCATTGCTGCTTATCTGGCTTAAAGCAAAAGAATGCTGTGGCTCTTTTCTTATTTAGCAATGGCTATATCTATCCCACTTGCATAAATTGTAGTACTTCTTGGCTAGTTGCAGAATGCTTCCTTTTTCTAAGTCTCATCACCAGATTGTAGGCCACCTCTCCTCATGCCCCCAGAGAGGAAAAGTAGAATCATAAAGGATTTGGGATTCTTGTCCTTAAGTAGCCATTCCTATGTAATTTGTAATATGAAATATATTCTGCCCCTTTCCATCTTTCTTCCTGTTACTCAATCACTAATTTCCCAATTATATGGAATGTAACATAAATTCTTGACTGTGCAGTGGTAGTTCTGCTTATATGTTTCTATGATTTGTTTGGTATTTACCTCATTATTTAGCCTTCAGTACAGCCAAGAAAAAGGTGACTGCAGAAGCATTCACTTTTAAAGTGGATGCTGGAGTTTAATTGAAGTTAATGAATTTTTGTATTTGGAACTATGTTCTGTTATCTAGCAATGAAATAAGTGGAGGAAACAGTGCCTCAGAGGAAAACCAAAACCAAAAAGCTTCTTGTCAGAAGGCCACAAATGTCAGGATTGAATTCACAGTGTGTTGAGTACCCAGCAAGGCTGGGCACAGTGCTGAGGACTGGAATATGCATCCAACCAGAGGGAGAGTTGCTGCATTTTACCTTGGAGTTTTGCAATGCCCTCTGCAGTGTCTCAGGTTATCCTCTGCTAAATGAGCACCTCCCATCTGATCCAAACTTTCTCCACAGTCAGATGTAAGCAGGCAGAATACCTCTCCTGAAAAGGAGTTAACCCCTCTAGGATCCCTATAGACCTCCTATGGAAAATATGATATATTTTCAAAATATGAGATTAAACTGCATGTTTGCACATACATGCAAGCTCATGTGCTGTCATTGCATTTCTCTTCTTTTGTTTTCAAAAAGAGATTGAACAAAAAGCCCAAATAATTATTTTAAGAAAACAAAATTTTTAAGTCTAACTGGCAGTCGAATCCAGCTGAAACATGGCCAGTTGAAATGGGCAAAGAAAGGCCCAGAGTAAAATTTCACAGTGTCTAGCTGTGTGAAACATATCTGGCTGCCCATACACAGCCACCAATAACTGCAGGAGAATCTGAAGAACTCAAGCTGCTCAAGGGAAAAGGAGTAAAAAATTAGTGTTTGTTATATCAATTAAACCCAAAGGGCAAATGTCATAATCGAAGAGTCTAGACTTTTAAGCCTTCTTTTGGTTTGATTTTGAAAGACAAAGAAATCCCAATCTGATCTTAAGAATGACATTTATTTATTTTAAATGAATGATAATGACACAAGACTGCTCTCTTCTTGGAGCTGTGTTTTTGACTCCTGGAGTCCTGCCCTGAGACTCCTTGGTGTCCATTAGCAGATCCATTTTCTACCCTTGAACTATGTATTCTTATCAAAATGTTAATTCTTCCAAGCTTTGCAAAAAATACCCCAGTACACTGTGTATTTTATATGCCAAATTATTCCACTTTAATGGAAAAAGAACAGAAATGTTAAGGAATTCGTGTGTATCTGAGTTTTGCACATCAATCTTCTAAGGCAGCACATAACAAAGGTCAGAAATAGCCTAGTGCTGTGTTTTGTGTAGCTCATCATTCTGTGAGAAAATGTGCCCAAGTTCCTCCTAAAACATTGTTTTCAAGCATGGTTACTACTGAATATATTTCTAAATGACAAGCTTTATTTGTCTATATTTTGATATGTTTAGGGGAAACTCAGGCTGACAGTTAGAGGAGGCAGGAAGAGGGAACCACAACAAGTTCCACCCAAACACAAAATGTCATCTCTTCCCTAGCTAAGATACAGAAGCATCCTGATGAAAAAAAGAGCAGACATTTGAAAGTTTCTGACATGTGTCACAGATGCAGCCATTGAGCCACTGTTCCTGATGTGGCTCGAAATGACAGCATCCAAGCCATTGGAACTGGCTGCAGGACATTCAAAGTTTGGTGTGTGTCGCATTTAATCCTTGTCATAGCACATCTCGAGAATAAAAAAGACAAATGGACACAGGCAGTAGTAATAGTTCAAAAAACTTAAAATAAAGCTTCCCAGTCTAATTGATATTATCAAGCTGTGCTAACATTTACCAGCCACCAAGTAGACAGACAGGAGGTCAGCACCCTTTTTTCTGCAATTTTCCCCCAAGTCAGAAGGATAAGTCTTTCAAGCTTTCTCTGAGGGTGACCCAAATACATGAACTGTTTATTCAGAAATAGCACTGACTTGCCAAAGATACTCCTTAATAATCAAAACATATAAAGGCAAAAAGGCTTCAGCCACCGATGAAGCAATTTGTCATGGATGACCCATGTTATTTATTCACACTAGCTTGGGATCAAGCCAATGTTGGTGATTATTGTACCAAGGAGCCAATAAGTTATTGATCATACCACCTCTGGATATTTTACATCCTTGTAAAATTGAGGCATAGGCAGCATAAAATAACATTCTTTTGGACTTACCATGTTGGCATCTTCTTTCAAACAGTGTGTCTTTTAATGCTGGCCAAAAAAAGTTTGTGTACATAAAATTGATTGTCTGCAATGACTCAGGGTCTGCAGCACAGATCACTCGAATCAAGAGCTTCACTTCTAGGTTTCCAGAGAATTTATAGTCAGCAGTCCCATTAGTCTGTCATTGATTGCAGTGGATGAGTGCCTGCTCCTCATCTGACTTCCAGTTTAACATAGGGGATACTTTTTCATTTAGCAGCCTGGGAGGTGAATAGAGAAGATTCAATTTAAGCATTTTCCAAATACAATCAGCCTCTGATAATGTGAATCCCCTGGCAAGTTGAAGTTGAAAAAAAAATAAAAATCTTTTGTATTAAAAAGTCAGTGGTACCTACAGGCTATTGGACTGGTTTCTACTTAAATCTTTTGGCTACCTAGGCATGGTGATAAATCAAGCAGGGTTTTAACAGTCCTTCCTTCTGTCTGTTAAGAAAGACTCAAAACATCCGTGACGTTATGATAGTGGAAGAGAAGATTCAATGATGGAATGTGGTTAATATACACATTTTTTATACAGTTTTATTCGAGTATTGAAAAAGATATTTCTTAGCACCCATTTAGCCATCACATTGTTGGGAAGGAATATTGTATTATTTTGTTGTCTGAAGTTTCAAACATATTTTTAAAGAGTGTTTTCACTTTTTATATCCAACTGCAGAGCCAAAAGCTTGAAAACACTGTAAAAACCCCCATATATTGGTGTAGTTCTAATTAGGTCAGAAATAATTAAAAAAATTATCCAAAAAGACTATTACCTTTTTTTCCTCTAATCTAAAAATATATGTTTGGAAGAAATCAAGTTAGTGTGGTGAGACCTGACAGATTCTGACTGTCAAGGCTCTCCCTTTGAAAATACTGATGTTCAAATGTGGTTGACTTGGTTGCCACTGGAAGAAAAGATGCTCACAATTGGACATGTGCGTTTCATATGATTTGTTATGCCTTATGTTCGTGAGTGAAGCCCTTCCTGTGTGTCTGCACTGGAGGATGGTGAAGCTCACAGCACAGTGAAGGAGCTGGAGCTGCTGAGAGGCAGAGAAGGCAGTGCTGGCTTTGCCCACAGAGACTCTGTGTCAGGTGAGGGCTCCCCACAGTGCCACCAGTCAAGGGAACAGGTTGGCTGGAAGGTTTCCCTTTCTGCATGCAACAGATAAACTGGAGCTTCCATGGTACGTGAATTCACCCTCAAAGTTCTTCTCCTGAAAAATCTGCAGTTGAGACCTGTAGGGATAGCAGAGAAAAATCCATATCATTCTTAATGGTACCTCACAGAGGAAATAAGCCTTGTCTAACTAACAGCGGAAATGTAAATCAATACTGTTCTCTGGCATGTCAAGTTGCATCTTGAGAGGCAAACCACATCCCTTTGTTCCCATTTACAGTGGCACAAGGTGGTTCAATTGCTGGCAGAGCATGACACCTGAAATTGTTTTGCTGAGGCTGTGGAACCCTTTCTGTGCTGTGAAGATTGATGCACAAAAGACTTGGAATGGAAGAAGGAATGGAATGGAATGTGTAAGCTGAGATGGTAGATTCTTTGGTCTTTTGGGGACCTTATAAAGTCCTTCTGTCAAGATGTGGCCATACATCTACCTCCTGCAACAAAAGCTTTGTATGTACTATGTTTCTTCACAAACAGTGAAATAAATTATAAAGAAGGATCAGAAACTTAGTAAGAAGAAAGGTATAGAGGGTAAAAGGCACGGGCAATGCCTTGTTCTTTTACAGCAATGACAGTGATGAAGTCATTAAAAAAATTAAATTAAAAAAAATAAAAAAAAATTTAAAACAGTTTTTATAATATATAAATGGCTATAGTTAGAAAGGGTAAGTTAAGATTGTGGCAAAAAGACCATTCCTGGGTTTGTTTCTTCACTGTGCATCGTCTTCCTGTTGAAGACAGGATGTAACCTCTCTCATACATGAGCTATCATCTCAAAGAAACTAGAGTCAAGTGCAGAAGAGAGACTCTTCATTCAAATTACCGTGTTGGATTCCATCCCCTCGTTTTTGTCTCATTGCAGAACATGCTTGCGTGCTCGTCTGTGATATAAGTTCATCATTTCTCTCTGCAAATGAATCTCAGTTTTCTGCCAGATAGCTTCAGAGGATTTATGTAAGCTAGAGATTTCCCATTTGCCTTAATGGGAGTTACCCCACACTGTACAATAGATTAGTGGCACAGCGATGGAAAATAAGTCAAAAGACCCCTAGAGTGCAATGTTGATTTTAAATATTTCCCTTCTACTGTAATAACTTCCATAGCATCCTATGCATTATGAAAAGCCTGATTGAGCTAATTTCCTGCATTGTAAAATAAAGCCATAATTATCATTATTAAGTATACTTAACTGTACATATGATCACCACGAAGAATAGAAAAAACAAAGATAGCATGAAAACACTCTAATATCATAATTACTGGTCCATTTGTATTGTCCTTGTTAAATATGCATCCACTAAATAATTTGATTTCATGTCTTGAGCTGTGTTGCACTCTGCTTATCCTATGCTGATTAGAAAGGCTTAGTCTTTTGTAGGAGTTTTTTTATCATCAATGTGTGGGAAGGAATGAAGACAAACAAACCTTTATAATAGTTTTGGACCACTCCACCATGTCCACCTAGACTTGTGTTTTCTAGTAAAATTTCTTACTGACTTTATGTATTTATTCGGCAAGGTCAAGTCTTCCGGTGGTAAATTCAGTTAGAAAATACTCTTTGCTAGGGAGAGGAAGGACAGCAATCCTGTGCTGTGCAGCAGTAAGGCCCAACATTGTTGGACAGATTCTCTTGGTTAATGGAGCAGCTTTAACTGCAGGTCCTGAGCGGAGCTAATTAATTTTAGTCATCTGCTGAGAACTTGGTACCACCTCTGGCTGTCTGACTAGTGAAGAGAAATAGAGTTACAAAGTTCTTGTGGCCTTCAAAATGTCAACCTTAGAATAATCCTTCCATATTCACATCTCATATATTAAGATGGGCCAAAGCTTGAATTCTTAAAATCAGATAAAATGGTCCAGATCTTTTTCTTCATTTCAGAATTAAGCTTTCTTTGTCTGCTTTATTTAAAAGAGTCTAAATTCAATGACATTTTTTGAGAAATGAGCTAATTAATAAAAAAAAGATTTCAGGATTTGGCACTTTCTGTAGCAATGTCAGAGACCTAATGGGATTAGTTACCAGGAAAAGAAGTTGCAGGACCTCACCATAGTCTGTTTATGCAAAATAATTAATTTGTCTCTGAAGTGAAACCACTGTAATGATTTCTGAGGTCTGCCTCTTGTTCTGGTCAGGTGCCATTTTTCTTTTCCTGCAGCAACATTATAACAGCATCATTTGTATTTTCTGCTTAGGTCAGAATATCACCGATTCTCAAAGATAAAATTTTCAGTTTCCCTGAAGATCTAGTAGTGATGCAGCTGAGGTTTGGGGTGCTTTTCTGTTATCATTTATTTCTATAACAGTCATTCACTCTGGTAAGAGAAACGAGCAGTTAGAGAAAGGTTTCAGTAAGGAGCATCTGGAGGGGCACTAGTGGAAAATTTGCCAATGGATGGGTAGCAACTTACCATGGTGATGGACTTTTTCCTGTACTCTCTCACAGAGGCTGGTTACCTTTCTTAATATAATAAAGGATGAAATAGTTAAATACATCACAGTTTTGCCAATAATAGGTGTTGGTGTATAAGTCTAACTGGCAGTCAGACTGCCCAGGTTATTGATTTTACTGTCTAATGGCTGAAAGAGATGTTATCTTGATTAATTAGAAGTCAAAACCAAATGCATCTTGCTTCTGTTAGATCTCCTGGCATTTGTTTCCTTTTTTTCTCCCTCGCCAGTGTTGTCGTACATGTACCTTTAAAACGTTTTAAACTAAAAAGCTATCAAGGTCAGCAGTATACAAGCCCTAGGAACTTTATTTCAGCTGTCAAGGAGTCCTTAAAGCATGCACTGCTTTTGGTGCTGGAAGGTACCCTTTTAAAGCATAAGGCTATTCATTTAACCTCAACAAATTAAAATCCAGTAGGCTATTATTCTTAGGGTTCTTGAAGTAACTTATCACCTCATTATGTTATTGGGTAGAAATGCTGGCATGCTGAGTATTACTTTATATATTTACTGATGGTTTTACAGGAAAAACGTATTTTTCTCTTTTGGAGCATTTAGTGTTCTGCAAACATGTTTAGTGCTTAATGTGAATAAACGTTATAAAGACCACTGCAACATGGGAACATAAAAAAGGAGGCAGTTTTCTATCAGCTACTCTGAATTATGATCAGTAAAATGATAGAAAAAAAAGATAGATGGTAAGGGAAAAAAAGTCTAGGGTTACTCAGCAATAAGAAAATCTGCAGATTTTTAATATATTGTATTAATAATCTCTTCCTGGTGTTTTACATGGTCTCAGAATGCCAAGTACTAAGGAAAAAAAGGAATCTTGCTGCATTTATAAACAATTTACATCTCCTAGAGTTTACTTCCAGCAAATGAGTAGTTGTTTGATTTAACTTGTTCTATATGATCACAGTCTAGAACTAAAATTACCTTGCAAAATATGCAAAAATAGAATGTATTGCACATTTCTGAATTAAAGTGAAATTGCCATGTTTACATATCGAAACTTTACCAGAAATTCTGTTGTCACAATTGGTCTGGTTCTGAAAATTGTACAAAAATCATAGAATCATGAAATTGTTTGGGTTAGAAGGGACCTTAAAGTGCACTCAATGGGACCTTAAAGTGCACTGTCAATGTCACTGACAAAGATATTAAAGAGCACCAACCCCAGTACCCCTAAGGAATGCCACACATCACTGGTCTCCATTTCAACAAGTTGACCACAACTTTTTAATTGGGACCATTCAACCAATTCCTTATCCATCAAGTTTTCCATCCATCCATCCATCCATCCATCCATCCATCCACCCATCCATCCATCCACCCATCCATCCATCCATCCATCCATCCATCCATCCATCCATCCATCCATCCATCCATCCATCCATCCATCCATCCATCCATCCATCCATCCATCCATATCCATCCATCCATCCATCCATCCATCCATCCATCCATCCATCCATCCATCCATCCATCCATCCATCCAATCCAAGTCTCTTTAAACATGGATGTTGTGCAGGGTAGTCAAATGTGCACAGATCCAGGGAGATGATGTCTTTTGCTGTCCCCTCATACACCAACTTTGTCAGGCACAGTTTGTCCTTGGTGGGGCCCTATGGGCTGTCTCCAGTCCCATCCTGATTTCCTATGAGCCTCAGCATAGGTTCCAGGAGGATCTGCTCCATGATCTTGCCAA
The DNA here is from genome assembly GCA_034336665.1 of Luscinia megarhynchos. Classification (NCBI taxonomy): domain Eukaryota; kingdom Metazoa; phylum Chordata; class Aves; order Passeriformes; family Muscicapidae; genus Luscinia; species Luscinia megarhynchos. Next base: position 22,568,512 of record CM067569.1, read on the forward strand.
GTAAGACTGACTAGCCTATAGTTCCCTGTGTCTAGTTTTACCAAAATGCCAGGGACACATTTCATATCTGTTAGAAATTTTGGGAGTCCCACGAATACAGCAGCTTTCTGTTCAAAAGTGTGGATTGTGTTACAGAAAACCACAAAGCACTGACACAAATATTGCTGCATCATCTACTGAGCAGATGGTTTGCATATCTTCTTTCTTCCTGCTTGCTCCATAACATTTTAGCATAGAGTTTATCTGTTTATCAGGTCGCAATTCTCTCCTTCAGGTTTGTTGCCATGAGTGTCTAAAGAAAGATGACCTACAGCACTACACAATTTATAGGTGTGGAGTGGTTTAAGTAACCAATTTGTAAAGCTTCAGACTCAATTTATCTTCTTTTCCCATGGAATTTACCTAGAAAAAGTGAAAAATGCACAAGACTCTTAAGTACAGCCCCCACTTTGCTTGTCAACTTAGTGTTCACAAAGAAAAAAACCTTACCAGGAGCCTGTTCAGTCCAAGCAACAGACTGCAGGTGTTCTGAAATAAGGACATGAAAGGACAGAATGTAAATCAAGGCAACACTGTGGTCATTTTAATTGGCATTCTTACCATTTTTCCAGGTCCATGCTTAGTTCTTACTGTGCTGTTGCATGAAAGGAGAAGTTAACACAGCAATTGCCATGTCCTTGGCCATGTTTGACTGCTGAAATACAGACCTCAGTTTTATTTAGCTGAAATTCATAGTACAGTTTCAGTAAATTTATTGCTGCTGGTAGCTGTCAGATTGAATGCATTGGATAGCAGGTTTAGGTAGTGGTAAGATTAGGAATCTTAGAGTTTCATCTAGACAGATGTATAATCCAGTATTTGGGTTTTATTTGGAAAGTGCTTGTGAAGGAGGCACTGCTAGTATGAGTTGTAATGCTGAAGCTTGTTCTGAAAAAGCTGGACTGAGTCCACTGTGTATCATCTCTACACAATGTATATATAGTGATATATGGTTGTTTCCATTCAGAAGAGATGTTGTCTCCTTGCGCTCTTACCGGCTAACACATCCATTTTGAATTCCTCAACAAAGAGCTGAGCTGGAGAACAAATCAATAAATACTGAAAAGTGCATATCAAGGCTGGTATTGTGATCATCCTGATCTTTACTACTCTGGCCTTTATGAAAATAAGACCAAAATCTGTCAAAATTTGTCACAGTGTAGGTGTTCTAGAGTCTAATCTTGGGAAAAAAAACAACCAAACAAACAAACCCAGAGATGCCTAAATTCCTTATGGTTGCAAAGAAAATATTGAAAAAAAAGATAATATGTATTTATATATATGCAATATTTAAAAATGGAGAAGAGGAACTGACTTTGGATTATGTGGTGCAGAAGAGTTTGCACCAGCTCACATTATGCCAGAATGGCACCAGCTCCCTGAACAGGTGAGCATTCAGGACACCAGGATGCTTTAACATCATCCTGTGCTCTGATGGAGGAGACAGTGCTGTGTTGAACCAGGTCCTTTCTTTTCCTCTGGCATTTCCCCTCATATACAAGATTTCTTTCCCCTTATAGCAGTACTCCTTATTTCCTTGTTTCAAAGGAGTATTTTTTTCTGGGCAATGTCACCCTTCATTTGCAGAATAGAGGGAAATAAAAGCAGTAAATTATTGATTCTGGAAGTTTACATGAGGGAAACACAAAGTCTTTCTGCTGAGCCTTGGAATGGCTGTCAGAGTCCTGCCTCAGCTGCTAAGAAGGGCCCAGCTAATGCAGTCAGGTTTGCTCCATCTGCCACGGCTTTGAGTGACAGCTATGGCCCAGTGCACATCCACTGAAAACTAGCATCAGGGAATGACATACAGTTTGATAACATAAGATGCTTAGGTTTTTTGGCTCAAGTGAGATGTTCAGAGCTAATAGCCCTGTGAGCAGAGTTTCAGCTGTGATCTGTACCTTGAGATATTGGTTGTGTCTGGCTCAGGAAAAAGGGGAAAGAATGAAAGCTTATTTCTAGAAAGGTTTCCGATGAGCAGCATTTGTCATTGAAGGGGAAGATGGGTATAATTAGCTTGTCAGTCTAGTTTGGGCTGAGCTGGCTTTCTGTGGTAAGAAAGATGGACTAACTGCCAGAAGAGCTGACAGGCAGTCGATAATGCAGCAATTAATGTCATAAATAATTCTGGAACCAATTATATCAAAATGGACTCCAAGCTTTAAAAAGGAACAGAATTCCCTTATTCTTCCTGCTAACAGCAAGAAGCAGCTTTCATTTTTCTCTGTAATTACTTTTCATTGTATATAGCAATAAAGTAGGGCTTTTCTGTCCATATTTAAAACTTGTCTTTCTTGCCTTCCCCCGCCTCCTAAACACTCTTTACCCCATAGGACAGGGCTGTTACAGCAAATCTGCACTGAGGTGAATGTATAATCTTTTCACATGGCTGTTACATGATAATTTCTGCTGCACCTAAATGACTAAGAGCCAAGTTTTCTCAAATGTCATGGGCAATGACAGCAGAAAGTACCAAACAATGGCATTTGGAAATAAAGACATTTGTGAAATAAATTGATTTGTCTTATTATTTTAAAGGTTGCTCTGACTTGCTTACACTGAACTTATTGATTTTTTTCCTCCCTTCTCTCTGTACAGTTACAGCTATGGAATCTGAGCCAAGCTGCAAGCACAATTCAGAACAGCCCTGCGAGTTAATGGGCATTCCCTTACAAAAGACACCAAGTTACAAACATCTCTAGAGTGATATTCTCCTTAGCTGTTTCTGCATGTGCTGTAATACAGATGTGGATAGCACAAAGCCTGTACTGGCAAAGCCCCCACAGTACTGCTTTTGCTAATGGTCTTTCTGTAGTCTCGTCCTCTCTTTTTTAAAAAAAATGGACTATAGAAGTAGTAAATTACTGCAGCATTCGTTCACAGCTTTGTTCAGCGCCTGACAAATGTTTCCAACTTTTCAACTATGGTGGCATTTACTCCTGGGAGGTTGGGGAAAACAGTTCATGAAGTTCCCACTGTTTTAAAACCAGAAACATCTGTTGGTGTCACATGCAGTTTGTTGGCTGGGTCCAGGAATAAAGAAATCCTGCAGCTGATCAGCTCTCTCCTTAGCAGTAGGTGTCAGTATGGTGAGTGGTAATTACAACAGAGAGTTTTAGAGGACACACGATAATTAGGACAGCTAACAAAAACATAAACACTGACATTTACCATACTTAAAACCAGAACTGCTGTCTCTTGTGTCTGTACATTGTTTCAGACCATGACAATAGAGCCATAATTAGTTCAATCATGCTTTCAAGGAACAAAGGCGTTTGGATTTTGGTTATACAGCTCAGTGTTCTAGCAGGAGGAATGGCAGGAGGAGCGTGGTCTGGGTGTGCAAAGCCCAGAAGGGGAGAGCTGGGCTCCCCCCAAGCCCTGTGCAGGGATGGTGTGAGTGAGTGCCAGGGAGCCATCGTGTCTGTCACCACAGCTCCAGGCCAGGGGGACAGGCAGCGCTCACCCTGCCAGGCTGGTGTCCGTGCTAATGCCTTTTTAAAGCCTTTTTAAGCACCTGGAGATGGTCTGCAAGGAAGGCTGATGGAAATTCAGTGCTATTGAGGGAAGAGACCATCTGTTTCACATCTCATTAAGAACCATATCCTGTTTCTGCTCTGCAGCCCAGCAAGGCCTGAAAACAAGGAGCTGTGTTTAAACAATACTTCCTCAGTTAAACTACAGTGTATATAAATTGAACTCAGTTTTTCTCCAAATGACCCACTTTTTCTGCTCACAGAATTTCTTCGAAAGGTAAGATTTTGTCAGAATCTTTGCAGGTCAACTCTGTAGCCATTCAGCAGCCTTGTTATCATAATTTTCTTTTCTATGCTTCTGCATTTCCAGGGAAAGTACTTCACTGCTCTCATGCCTCAGATCATCCAGTGCACCACTTCTCTTCAATAGAGAGGAACTGTCAATGTTTTCCTTGTAAGAATGATTTCAAGCATAAAGGTAAAATCTGTTAAATTTAATTTCTAGCAATCATTATTTGGTCTGCAGAACTCTTACTGATCTCCATTCTGGGGAAAATCAGTTCCCTGCACAAGTGGACCTCATAAAAAAGAAAAGACATTTAACATGAAATGCCAAATTAAATGAGCTTAATTTACACAATGTCATCTGCAATGCCACTGCAAAATCTTGTGTTTTCTACTCCAACTGCCCATATGATTGATGTTACTATAGGAAACTTATGGCTAGGTGAGCAACTACTGTGCTTGAAACAAGTAACAGATTTTCACTTCATCAAGATGTGTTGTCATGAAGCAATTAATGCTACCTAAGATGTCTTGTATCACGACTTGTACTTCTAAAAAAACCACAGGAGTAGTTATTTGATTCCTAAATTACCTTAAATAATCTGTTTTATTAGGTATATTTTAATGATTACTAAAGAAAGAATTGAAAATCCTATGGGCTGTTTTGCAGTCCTGAAAGGCAAATGCAGCATAAAGTAATGGCACTACTTACTTAGATATTGTTGCTCCTTTATCCTCTAAATGTCTGAAAATAGCTTTCTGTAGAGGTGAAGTGCAGAATCCAATGACTTTAGCACCTTGGTTTAGCTCATGATGGGAGATATTATCTAATTTTATCCTCTGTGTGTTAGGGTATTGTGTGTTTTCGTCTGTTGCTTGAAGTTGCACATTAAAATTCCAAGCTCTCCTGGCTATTTACTACTGAGAACATTGAAAGTACACATACCCATGATAACTTAGAGAATTTGGGATGATTATATGCAGTAATGACCAGGTTTCCATCATGAACTAGTGTAAGCATTTTTTTGGATTAAGCTTGTGGTATTCCAAAGTACAGTTTGTAGTCTGACTCACAAACCCAGGAGTGGTCATAGTGGAGTAATGCAAGGCAGAGGAATGGGAAGGTGGGGAAGAGGCAAGAATTCACTTTCAATACACAGATGAAAGAGTTTCACAGACAGCCATATAATTTATTGCTTTTCCAGTTACTGGTTTTTTGTTACTGGCTGACTGATTACATAAGCCCATAAATTTGTACACACACTCCTTCTCTTTCCTTACTCCTTTCCTCTTTCCATTCATGCTGGAGTTGGGTTTCCTCTGTCTTTCCCCTAACACTCTCTTTTGTTGTATCACTCTTTCTATTTCTTAGATCTAGTTTGTCAGTAGAGCCCAGCATGTCCAAACAGTGACAGGTTTTTCTGAAGCTCAGTTCTCTGTCATGCAGTTAATTAAGAAGCCAGGCTGATGGTGGGCAGAGGAGGAAAGAGAAGGGTTGGAGGGGAGGATAGATGACAAAGTCTTAGTCAGCATATCTAGATCTTTGACTGTACATATCATGGACATCAAAGGTTTGAAAACCTGCCCTTCATTAGGTAGTTAGCCTGGAACTGAGGAATTAATATTATTCTCTTTGGAGCATGAGCTTTGAGGGCAGTGACTATTCATGAGTTCATACAGCATTGTTTCTAAAGGGATTTTCTAAATGGCTTTAATAGAAATAGTAAATAATAAAGCATGAGTACACAGGATATGTGTTTCTCCCTAGCATTTCTGCTATTGAGAGGAACCAAAAAACCCAAAAACCATTGGTTTTTCTTGGTGTCTCCAGCAGCCAGACTAACATTCATTTTGTTTTAAAGCACCTATCATACTTTATGGCTTTGGTAGATAGGTGTGCTTAAAAATGTTTTGGTTCCTGGTGCATCTCTGTCTTTCTAGATCAGTTCTGGAAATGGCAGGAAGGTGACCAAGGGAAAGACAGAACACAAGAAAAAATTAATTGAGAGCATGCTAGTTACTTATAATAGCAAAACCTGGTACGTACCATAATGTGAGCAGGGTAATGAATCTTTCTTTGGCTGAAGAGGTAAATAAATCTTGCTGAAGAAAAAGAAAGACAAATTTGAGTCATGTGAGTAAAGTGCTGTCTACTGCAGTACATTGGGTCTGTGGTCTACCAAAGTACCAGACAAGTTATGAGGTGTGACAGGAACACCTCAGTTGATGCTGATGGTGCAGGCTCCATGGAAAGCTAAAGGATCTGTATTACCTATGCTGAAATTTGTTTTATTTTGCACAATTCTTGACTAAGATGTGCATCTAAGATATCTTACCATGAGATTATGTGTCCTCACCAAAATTCTGCTCTTGGACTTAATATTAGATTTATAATAGCTTTGTTTTTCTTGGTTGTTGAAGGAAAGCTTCAAATTCAACCAATCCTGTGCCCCACCACCAGATTGCTTCTAATGCTGCTACTGAAGTCATAAATTTTATTGTTTTGTTTTAAAAGATGAGTAACTCACCACTATTTGAATTTGTGGGATCAGCAGTCCTACATTTCTCTGTTTGAGAAACAACATCAGCTTGGACAAAAGATGAAAAATATGTAGTCTTGGGGAAATTTTAAGTTTGCTTATGGAAGAAGAATCTTTTACTCTTAGGTAAGAAAGAAGAAAATAATTAGGACATCCTGAGAACATAATGTTATTCTCATTCAGTTTTGCTTCTTCAGAGTGGAGGGAGAAGAGTGTTAAATTACTACCCAGAGTATTTAAACATTTTCCTTTCAGGGATTTTTGTGGGATTAATGAGATATCAAGTGAAAAAATTAAATTTCACTCATATTTCCTCCAGAAGTGCCTTTTGTTTTTTGGCAGGCCCCACATGAGTTTAATTGTTTCTGATTTAACAGCAGGATTAAGTTTTCTCTCCTTCTTCTGATGGGGTTCAGTTTCCTTCCTCTGGTTAATGTGTCAAACACCAATCCACCTCCCTCTCCTTCTACCCTTCCCAGTAACTAGCTATGCTGAAATATATAAGACAATAAGAGAATACACTGTATAATCAAGAATAAAAAATATTATCATCTACCACAGTAAATCATAGCCAAACAACACAGTTATAATAGAAATACCTTTCCTATGTCTGCTCCACTAACACTTACTTAGTCAGATAACAAATAACTTGTTCTTGGAGAGAGTGCCCTGGGTTTGATTTATCTCTGAGTGTAAGTAAATATGAAAAGGCTGCCAAATCTGCCTATATAAATCTCAGCTATCTCAAAATGTCATATATGGGGGAAGTGAAAAATTAAGAAGGTGTTTCTGTCTTAATAGGGTATGGAGGCAAAAGGTTCTGCTTTTAATTCTTCTTAGGAATGACGTTTTTCTGGTTGATACCTGGGAAGAATTAAAGAGAAGCTGGAAAAAAAATACATACATGTATTGTGCCAAATAACTGCTCTTATTTTTGCTGATGTAAATCTGGAGCAGATCCACTAAAGAGTCTGGAATTAGTCTGGCTTTGTCCCAGTGTAGCTGACAGCAAACTGAGAGCCTTTCAAATTAATAATATTAAATCTCAGCGTTGTTAAGATTTTTCATTTTGGCTATAGTGCCCATTGTTTGTTTGAACAAATAGAACAAAAAGAAATCATCTGAAGATACTTATATGCTGCTGCACAAGTGAGAATAGAAAGAAGACTGGGCCAATGTGAAAATGAAGGATAAGAAAATAGTTTCTGTAACCATTGTTTGCATATGTTTATTCTTGTCTGACAACACCACACTTAGGGGTCCATTTACACAGAAAAAAAAGAGGTGTCATGCAGGGCTGGATTATTAACTCAAGTATCAAGTAGCATAATCCAGGCATAAATCCTGCCAATTTGTGAATTTTCACGCATGGGCTTTATACTTTTCTCACTTAATATTGTGGTCGTTGGAGATACTCCTGACTAGTACCAAGGTGGTTAATCTCAGAATCAGGCCCTCTGCATCCTGTGTGGGTTTGTGGACCAGATGCTCTGTGTGACAAAGTGTGTCAATTAGCCTGAAGTACTTGTTGAGCCTCAGTCCATCTGGGATTCAAAGGTAGTTTGTTACCTCCAAGGTGGGGGGCTTTAGTTGAAAGTGTCGTCCTACTCAAATTCATTAGATGAAAAGTGAGTATCATCTTACATTACATAAGTTCAGCTGGAATGTATACAATGTCAGTAGTATGGGAGAAGAAAACATGTGTTGAATACATCTAGTGTGTCTTGGGGCTCTGAAGGTCACTCCACTAAAGTAATATATAGTGCTGGTGCTAGTGGCTCAAGGTCAAGTCAGCTTGCTTTTCATAATGCATAAACCTCAAGCTCGCTCAGACACCAATCATCTGACCTAAACCTTGGAACAAATATTTTACTAAGTAAATCAGTGAGCATGCTGGCATTTCTATTAACCTTCAATGCACTGGTGACAGAAAATGAATAATGATAAATAATAACTCAAGCCTGTAAATCATGCTTAGCATCAGAAGGGGAAGAAAAAAAAAAGAAAAAGTCTGGTGTACTACCATCTGCTAGGCTGGCTGAGCCTGCAGGGGGAAACCCACAACAAAGGGAAATGTGCTCTCTCCTTCCCACAGCAGTTCCCTGGGTCTGAAATGTGGGAGTGGGATGGAGTGGGTTTTGCAGAGACTGGTGTGGGAAGCACCTGAAAATGAAAAGCTGAATGTACACAAACTGCAGGGAGCCTGAGTAAGAGCACTGCTACTCAAGGTGGTAGGGCTGTTTGGCAAGCTATGAAGTGGATGAACTCTTTTCTTATCCTGCTCTCCCACTGCCTGGCCATTGGGAGTTCTCTGGTGGTAGGCAAAAGATAACAATCAGATTTCCAGCAACTCACCAATGCTGGACCTGCTTGTTTTATTTCCCCAGTACTCGTTCATTTCATTTCGTTTTCTTCTGTTTTCCTTTCAGTTTTACTACTGGTTATGGTCAGCATAACCACACAATGGCCTGAGGGAAATTAGGCTCATAAATTGTGAAGAAAAGACACACTTAGCTCTATCTTCCACCCTATGATACTTTCACATTTCATTCAGCTTCATTCAGAAGTGCTCTGATTCTCAAATCCTTTAGATTTTTGTAAGGTCTGATTTTATTCAATTAGAATTAATTTCTTATTGGGTTTGTTGCTAGGAAGGTTTTTCTTAGCCATGTTGTTTAAAACATCTGCATTTCACAAGCTTTCACACAATCTTTTTCTTTTCCCTTTCTGGAATTTTTTTGATTAAAAAAAGGTGCTGCTGGATCAGTGGATTGAAGTCCATCTTGTGTCGAGCTCCCCTCTCTAGCTGGAGTGCACTTGGATTGTCAGCTTGGGGACCCTGGACAGGCTTGTGACCCTGCAACAAGAAGGGGAGACAGCATGCATCACATAAGGTTGCTGCTTCCAAAAATCACAGTAGGTTCTCGATGAGGGCCCTTGTCCTTTCCCAAAAGGGTGTTTTGTGACACCAGAATAGGAATAAATATTGGGAGTAGAAGCACAGCCTGATATTTGCTTTCTGTGGGATCACAGCAGGACGTGTGCTCAGCACCTGTTACAGAGTGATAGGAAGAATATAACACACAGTAGTGGCTGTGTTTGTTGTGGAATCACAAAAAAAGAGAGAGTCAAACTAATCTAACAAATATAATCCAGATATGTGAGGAAGGATGAAGTGAGAGGACAAACAGTTAGGGGCTTGAGTTCATATCTGTAATTCATTTTTTGTCAGAAACGAGTGTGAAGCAGGCTTTGAACTTTTCAAAGAGTAAAAGCATTCTTTTTTTCAGTCTGGAAAGCAGGCAAGGACCAGTCATGATGTTAAGATTCATATCCGAGTTCAGATTTGCGACAGACCTTGGTCAGAAAAATACTAGGTGCCTGAATCTTTTTGTGATCTCTTTGACCATTTCTCTCTTTTGACCAAAATAAAAATAAAATATTGCCCACCAGCTGAACTCATGTTACTTCCAACTATTTTGTTTAAATTATATTCCCAATTGGATTAAAGTGATAACATAATTTATAATGCAGTAACCATCTGACATCATAGAAAAATATCTCAATCAGGATATTTCATCCCTTACTTGAGTCTCAGGATTGGTATCCTATGGAATAGAAGGGAAAGTATAGAAATCCCACTGTTTCTGTCACTGCCAAAGTATCATTTATTTAAAGCCAATTTGGAAAGCGCCCTTAACATAAGAAAATTAAGTGAAAAAGATTTCTATGAACCAGCCTCCTCATGCCAAACTTCATGCAAGCATGAGTAACAGTAAATTTCTAAACTTTGGCATCTTTGTTTAATTAAGGGTCTATTTTGTGAAAAATGTCAGAACCTGACAAAAAGACACGATCATATTATTCCACTAAAAAGTGTGGACACTACTTCCAAGAGAAAATGTATTATCCTGAGAAATTATGTAGAGGTAGTTGCTGCATTAATATACATGCATTCCACAGATAACTTTAGGAAAAATTAGCCTTATCCCAAAGGGACCATCACTAAACATAATTTATTCTGTCCTTTGCTTTATCCTGACTTGCCCTTGAGAAGACATTTCCCATTAAGCAAAAGTGAACTTAGCTCATATATGTTGTGTCTGGTGTTGACTATTTCCAGTAGAAGTCAACAAATTAATTTTAAAATTTCAATATTGATTGGTAATCTGAACTTTAGCATCCCTATCCCTGTGTAAGTATAAACAGTATAAACATTATAAAAATAATCTAACCAAATCTGAATAAGTGCAAAAAAGGGTAAGAAAGCAGGCTGTGAAAAGGAATGTATAGTACTTTCATTATATTTAATTTAGCTGAGGCTTTTCACTAGTGTGGTGACTTCTTTATTTATTTTATTTTGTGTCTAATAGGAACTGTGGCTGAAAATAATAATTAAATTAAAATACCATTACAATAAGAAGATTTATATTTTTCTTAATAATAATATTAAAAGGCACAGAGATTTTTTGCTTATTGGTTAATTTGAAGTGATAAAAAGAAATTAATAGAAATCATCTGGTTTTTACAATATAAGAAACTAAAATACAAAGAGCTCGAGAGGTCTTTCCAAGGTTTCACAGCAAATCCATACCAGAATCACAAATTATTCTTTATATTAGCCACAAACTATAATGAAAAAAATGAAGATATGGTAAAAGGGGAATTCCAGGTTTTCTTATCTGGGAAATGCATAGCCTGATATCTGTGGTATATTTTTCTTCCTGGCCTAATTATTGTTAGTCTTATGCAATTACAAACACACCTCCCAATGAAAACAACCCTCCACATATCTGTATCTCCACATATTATTTCCACATCTAAGTCGAAATAATCATGCACAAATGAACATTCTGACCTTATTTTTAAACTTTTGAGGAAATTTCCCCAACAAGCTACAGGCAGAGAAGGAAAGAAAAATCTTTAGTAATTAGTATGTAGTAACTACTTTATAATTAGACTGTATCATTTCAAAGTGATTGCCTTCAGTTAAAATCCAGTGTGTAATTTTAGCCATTCATATTTCTGTTGAAAGGAGGGACAATATTCTGAGTAGAGTTTGGGGCATGGTCATTACTGAGCCACCTCTATGAAAAGCTTTAACATACTATTTGACTGTAAGCATACACTGGCAGGGCTGGGGTCAGAGGCCAGGGCACAGGTGGGGAAGGTTGTGTGCACAAATTTGACACCAGAAGTAGCTGGTAGGGGATCTATCCAAACTTATGTTGCCCTCATCACATAATTGGGAACCCAGGTTCACAGCTGAGCGCTGGTAATGGGAGAAGCAAATTTTGGTGCTTTAAATTGAGCCATCCATTTTTCTCGTAAATTTGCTCCTATGTGTTTATCCATGTGCTCCCTTGTGTTTATCCAATGAGAAAGTTCTAATTAGAGGGCACAGCATCTTTTGTCTTTTCAAAAAAATCATGTTATTTATGGAAAACCTGCTAAATAACTAACTGCTTTCATCTCTATTAGCAGACCTGTTTGCCACTTCTGCTGACTTCATAGAATGACCCCAAACATTTTGCTGTAAATACGTTTTAAATTGGGAGAGGAGTTAAAGGAACTTTTCAGAAAGAATTAAACTCCTAATTATAAGAAACCAGCAGATGTTTTTCATCTAGTTTCACCTTTTCAAAAAGTTATTTTCTGAAAATAATGTATATGTTAAGATGGTACAATATCAAGAAGCTTATTTTTCTTTTCCCACAAATTGCCCTCTTTCTCCAAATCTGGTTTTATGACTATAACCACAATTATTTTTTAATATGAATCTTCAAACCCCCATTGTAAGTTTCTTTGTGCATCAAACTGTTCAAAATACAATATATTTGCAAGGAAGACAAATTCATTTCATAACTGAAACATGTTGGATTCAGTTTGTTGGGAGTCTATTTGCCTGATAATTTAGATATTGACAAAAAGCCTTACTTAGTACATGATATATATGTGTGTCTCTAAAAAATTCAGTGATGTTGATGTTTGGATAATATGTGTGGTTCATAGTATCAGCCTCTGCACCTCAAAAAATGGATTTTTCCAAATAGCAAGGTGCTAGACTGGGTTTAATACAAGGACAGAAATAAAAGTAATTGTCTTGTGAGGTTGTGTCTACCTAGCTTACAGGTCTGAAAATTCCCAGAGTATTAATATGCATTTTATCTTCTAGAATGGTTATGCTCTCTCTGTACTCCCAAAATAATACATCAAACACCCAAGGCTCAAAAGGCCCTGATCTGCATGAATACTAGCTGGAATTTTCTAAAAGCATTTTCATTAAAATTAAACAGTGACTTCTTTTACATTGATGGGTCTATGACTGATGGCTCTGAAATTCATGTCACAGAGAAATGAATGGTCCTTCAACTATTTCACATGTACTTACAGACAGGCAAATGTGATATATTGCATCCACAGACATCTCAATGAACATAATCATGATATCACAATATATCATGTTACACTTGTATATGTTCGGGTCACATAATTTACCATCAGCAGTGTGAGGTTTAACAGGGTTGAATTATATGGATGCTGCATAGAACACTTTGGATGCATTATGCTGATGCTTTGGACTTTAAAATGTTAATATTGCAAATGAAAGGTACACTTTGTGTATCATAAATCTGAGTGTCTATTCTTCCTGTGTACTCAATAAATACACTTCTCATCAACTTTTAATTATGCTGTTTGCATTATTCTGTCCTGAAGAGGATAACACTCTGTAAATCATCCACTTTTAATGTACACTGCAGCATAAGTTTAGTTAATTAAATCATATATTTTATTAGTACTTGCACTTCCATCTTGTAAAACGGCTAGGAAAAAAATAGAGAGAGGTTTTTATTTATTATAGCTGAGTTTAAGATGGCATAACAAAAGTTTAGCAGGGTTAGATATGCATATTGCTGTTGCCTGTAGCTTACTCACAAATACCCAGTCTGAGAAACTTACCATTTGCCTATTGCTGTGAAAGTGGGAACTTCCTTGAGCATGTTGATCTATGTTGGTTCTCCCACAGAAGCACTTTAATTTATTTAATGGTTGGCATAATCAGAACTGAATCAAGTATGCACTTGTCCATTTGTGCAGAATTTGCTATGTTAAATCACCAAAGAGAGTTCGTTTTTAATGAAATTCATGGTAAGTGGAAGTAGGAGATCCTTTTTACTCTTCTAACCTTCAGGTTTCCTCTTTTTTATTGAACCCAGTTTTTCAAGGCACAGTTTTCACCAGCAGACCCATTTCATGGTTCAGTTTGGGTGGCGAGTCATCCCAAGGGATGCCATGACACATGAAAAATATTAATAAGCTGCTGTGTGACAAATATCATGAGAAGTGTAAACACTTGCCATAGCATCCATAACTCTCTGAGGATTACAGCCTTCTTTGGGTAGAGACCCTAGTATTTTCTGTTTGGATTAAATAAATAAGTAACTTAATTTGAATTTCGAGGTACAAGTGCCCAGCAAAAGAATATGACTTTGAGACTACTTCTGATTTACATAAAGACACTTTCATTCTAACAAATATGATTCTGAATTAAAATCCTTGAATGACTCAGTGTTTAACATCCTATTTGAATGCCCAAATATTTTTTTTCAGAGCTAGTCTTTTCCTGAATTGTTCGAAATTAAATATAGATTCAGCATTCTCTTCATTAAAGCCAAGTAAATTTTCTCTACCTATAGAGTCTAGAGCTATATAGTGTGCTTATTTGGAAATGCAGCACTGCTGAATAAGACGGGAGTTTTACATTTTACCCTGCAGATGTTATTTTCCAGATTTCAGAAGGGTATTTGGGAAAAAGTCTCAATAAAATGGTAACCTCTTTACATTAAATTATAATAGTTTAAATTGGAAGAAAAAAATAAATAAAATGTTAAAAGACTGCTCAGAGAACAGCAAACCCAAGAGCATAGTGTTTAAGAAAGTTGTTAGTGTGGAGTAGGAACCAAATTGTTGGGATTCAGCTTATGGACTATTTTCTTCACTGTACATTTAAAACTGTCCTTTGACATGATTTGAGGTTCACTGATTTACATACAAAATACATATAAAATGGAAGATAGACATTAAAATGTAATCCTTTTTTAAAAAGTATAAAGAAAAGGACTGAGCAATTTTCAGACCTATGTCATGAGGAGATCGAGTGTGAGTAATTACTTAAAATATGTTCATTTTGAGTGCTCATGCTCTGCAGAATGAGGAAGTAGAAGTGTTTCTGTTGTATAAATATAAAACCACAGTCTCATTAATCAAGTCTTCTTTAGCCGAAATAACTAGCTCTTGACTCACACATGATGAAATTAATACCCCTAATATATTTGCACTTGAATTTGACAAGGATTTTGGCATTAGGATTTTCATCTATATTCATCTATGTCTGTGTTGTCATGTGGGATGCTTTCAATTAAGAATTAAGCCGGATGAAAAAGGCTCCTTTTCTATTTGAAATTTACAGGACCATGTCCTCAAAAAAAAACCAAAAAAGCAACATCTGCAAAAGAAGTGGAACTTGAGGAGGCTTACTGCTTGATATGACTTCACAGTTTATAATGTTTTTTAGTTCAATCTTTTTTTTTTCTACATTTGACTTCCCTGCATATTAAAAGAGGCTAGATGTTAGTGTAAGGTATACTGTGACACGGAGCATTTCTGCTCAGGTTATTGTCATCTGTGCCCAAAAGTGTGTATTCTATCACCATCTACTGAAACCAGGTGGGGCAGTGATTCTTATCTCTGTGGGAGATATCCTCTGCTAATGGGCCATCTGTTAAAACCAGGTGGGATAGTGTTCTTTATCTTTCCCATGACCCATCCTTCCTCCAGGGAGATATCTCCTGATAATGGGCCATTGAGTCCCACTGCATGACTGATAAAATTACATCATCCCATTGGGAGATGCTCCAGCCAGGGGGAGGAGCCAAGCCTTTCCTACTTAGATAAAAACTGAGATTTTGAACACCAAGGCAGCTCTTACCCACCGGTTTCCAGAGGACAAGAGCTACCAGACCTTTCTACAGAATCACTGCTTCAACAGGACCACTTCATCTGGCCTGCTAACACCACCCTAACTAGCTGTCAGGCTGTATTCTGACTCTGTCAGTGGTTTGCTTTTGTACTATTGAAAGTGTTTTCTTTTCTTCTTTTTTCGTATTACATTGGATTTCTGACCTGGGGTCTCTCACTGGCTTTGCTTTCAAACCAGTACATCACCAGGCAGAGAGGGCACGGCAGGGAGGCAGGGTCTGCTCCTGCTGTGACCCTGTGCACCGTGCCCCAGAGGCAGCCCTGCTCTCATGGATGCAGCTGGCCAGGGCTGCGTGGGCAAGTTCTCCCGAGCCCTTGCACCCTGGGTTCTGTGTGCAAGAACTGTGTTCTGTCACCAAGGGGAGGCTCCAGGATGAAATGAGCTGATATTTGGAGACAAAATCTGCGGAGCTGCCCCATTTCCTCTCTCTCATCAATATTTACCAGTTCTATTCCATCTTCAGGGGTCTTTCCAATATGTTTTAAATATATTTTCCTTCCACAGACCGCGATTATTTTAAATGCCTCAAGAAAAGTGATTTCTTTCATAAAGCGACTGAGATGACTTTAAATGCCAGAGTTTTGCTCAGTGATGACAGCCACAGAGGTCTGCTGGGACTGTGCTTGGCCATGGAGAGGGCTCAGCAAGCCCTGCAATCACTGCCTGCACGGAGCACCAGGCTCCCCTCCGAACACAAAGACTCAGGGTTACCACTTAAACTCTGAGATTTTCTCTCCGTCCTTCCTACACACACATATGAGTACATTCATTATTTGTATCAGCAGAGCTGGGATTTGGGGAGCTGGGGAAAGTGAGACTGAGGAGTTAAATCCTAATGGGGATTTCAGGGCCTCAGCTGGAAAATCTCCACAAGCTTGGAGCAATCAAATGCAGCTGAGGCCAATTTAAAACAAAACAAAACAACATCAACACAAAATGTGTCTGTTCTCATGGCAGGGGGATTTGCAGAGCTGTTGCTGAACAATAGGTCTCAGGGTATAAAGGACTTGCTCGGAAGTTCCCCCTTTTAAGCACGCGTTAAGGTATATGGTGGGCAGGGTGTCTGCATGAGCAAGTGTGAGCAAGAGATGGGTGTTTGTTTGAGTAAGAAACCCAAAAATAAACACGTAACATTAGAGGAGTCTTTCACTGTTTAAGCAGAGTGCTATCTGATATGTCATACAGTGGTTATTTTCTGGCCTGGCCATAAAGCCTGCAGAATGAGTGAGAAAAAAAACCTCTGTCTTTTCTTTTTTCCCAAAATACATATTTTCTCTGACCAGTGAAGCATTGTTGTTTCATATTAGGTTTGTTCAGGATGTTGAAATTTAGATTTACCTGTTTTTAAAATTTGCTAACTAAACTTTCTCATAAATTTTGCAACTAACTCAGAATTGCATTTAGTAGCTTTCTCATGAGTTGTTGCTGTATTTAGCATTTGACACTTGGTAAGCTGAAACCAGTTGTGTAAATCCATGGATATGTGTTGTTTTGTTGGTTTTTTTTCTTTTCCTACGAGCTATATCTACAGAACTAGCATATCTATATAAATATTTATAGCTAAGTGCCTTTTAATCCTCAGTGCTATACTTATTTAAAGTTTGCCAGTTATACTTGCACTACTGTCAATAGACTGATTTGTTGGATTTATGTAAAGTGTGTAGTAAATCTTAACACTTAATTTTAATTACTCCTTTTAGCAGTTCAAAAGAGTTCAAAAGAGCCTTTTTTTTTTTTTTTTTTTTTTTGCAGGGAAGAGATGGGGTTTTTTTGCATTTGCATCCCTTTTTCTCTGCTTCCAGGTAGAATATGATAAGTCTCAAGTGAGTATATTACCAATTGTATCACATCATCTTTCACTAACTTAAAATGCCCTGCATATATCATGTGTCATTGCAGAAGAGAATTCAAATTTGAGCATTATGGTAATTGCACTCTACAGAAATCTACATTCCTGGTAAAATTAATATGACAATTTTTATTCTATCTCTTTCTATTTTTGTTTGTTTGTTTTTGTTTTAAGGAAAAGCTCATGCTATATTCATTCAAAGCTTTCTGAAGCTTTGTTTTTCCCTAGAAGATGTCCTAGATTTTATTCTTTAGTGTTGTCCCTGATTTATTGAATGTCCACGTTTCCCTGGATAGTACCATCTTTTGAGTTATACATCATCGGCGTGACTCATTCCGATGATGTATTGCATTAATACATCATCAAAGCGCCTTGCTCTGCTGTTGCACTAATGATATGTTAGTGTAATACATCATCAGAGTGAACTGCACTGATGATGTATTACTCAGATGGTGATGGCATTCTGTGAAGAAAAGGTTGAGGAGCAGGTTCAATACAGTCACAGGAGAAAAATTAGTCAATACAGAGTATAACTGTTTCTCCAGTAGTGATGCTGATGCTAAATTAGCACCATAGCCCCTGATCTGTACCCTTGCAGAAACACTGAGACATGCATTATCCCCGAAAGAGGAATGAATTCAGAGCACTCAGCTAAAGGATTTTACAGAAGAGAGGAGAGATGTAACCATACATATCACTGGAAAGCTAAAGGTTATATATATAGCTATAATTACTGGCTACCAAGAGATGGAATGAATCAAATGGGGCCAAAATAAGACCAAAGTGTAGATATGTTCAGTATATGCCTCTCTGGTGGAGAATGTGACACATGGGGAGTCAGAGATATAAGGGCTATAAATATACTGTCTGAATTAAAATAGTTGCCACTTAGAAACACCAACAGGGATATTAAAATATTCTGAGGCATGTACGAAGGCTGGAGTATTTTTTTTTAAACTTTAAATTAGATACTTTTATAGTCATGCTATGTCACAGGCAGAACATCACTGTCTCAGTGCTGTGTGCTCTCTCATGATGTCCAGGTGTGCTCAGTAACAGACAAATTTCTAAGTGTGCACAGCTGATACACCTAGAAATTAAAGGTGTTAAAACTTTTGGTGTTCAAGTTCCTTAAAATTGTGTTTTTCAGAGACTTCAAGGACAAAATAGTGTATTGCATGTATGGCTGGAAATCCTGCAAACTCAGACTTGTGTTATGCTGATGTATTTGTGAAAGTGACACTTTCTGTAAGTCACGTTAATTTATTTTACTTGCACATATCTATCTCTTGGTTTAACCTTGGGAAGGAGGTTCTGGTGCAGCTACCTTCTGAGTTCACTTTCCAGGAAGGTGGAGGTGAAAACAGTGTTAAAATGAAACCTGTCAAGCTTTTAGAGAAGAGAGAGAAGGTATTATTCCCAGATTTATTTTTCCAATACAAGGGATGGGCTGTGACATACCTTTCTATATGGGAACAAAACATAATACAGGTACAAAAAGTGTTGTGGCATGGTGTACATGTCCCTGCAGATCTTGCTTTCCCGCCTTCTCCCTCGTTCTGGTAACTCCTAATTCCCTCCATTTTTGTCAGCAGTTTTGCAGCTAATGCAAGGTGGGTTCCATGCTCCACCCTTCTACACACCCTCATTCCTGCCCTGCAGAGCTGGGGTGTGCCTGGCCTTTCTCTGGGATGTGTGGGAACATGCCAGGCTGTAGCTCCAGGAGCCTTTGCAGAAGGGTCTGTGCACAGCTGCACAGCTTGTTGGTGCTCTCCTTGCCCCAGAACTGTATTTAGGCTGGGCTGGTAACAGGATCAGCTCCCAGTCTGGGTCACTTTCATCTCTGAAACTGGGGGGAAATTTTCTTTATAATCGTGGATTCCCCTCTACTATCATACAAGTGATTCCCACAGTCACCATTGCCCTTTAAGCGGTCTAATTGATGACAAACCAAAAAAAAACCCAAAAAAAAACAAAAACAAAAACAAAAAAAAAAACCCAAAACAAAAAAACAAAAAACCACCCACCAAAAAAGCCCCAAAAAGCAGCTGAAGCTGTTTTGTGTAGCCAGTCAGTTTGAAGATGCAATGAGGGTGGTGGCCCTGAGGTGCAGAGCCTGGGGCTGTGCCCCCAGCAGCAGGAAGGGGATGCTCTGCCTGTCTCAGCAGCCTCCTTCCCAAGCTCCCTGAGGACTCCACTCCTGGCTGTTTCATGCTGCATTGCATAAGCTTCCAAACCAGTCCTGTTTCTGCCATTTCTCTCCTGATCACCTGTCCTCTACAACTTGCAGAAAGACAGGGTGAGAGTGGCTTAAGATACTCTTTTGTTTTCTCTCTCTGTCTTTTCCTCTTATTCTCCCCTCCTTTTTCTTCTGTTCCATTTGTTTCCCACTTCCCTTCCAGCTCTTTGTGTAGGTGATTAAACTTGTATTATGTGGTCAAGATGCACTTTAGATATAAGTTAGCTTTGAAACCAAACCATATTGTTCCTGTTCTTGAAAAAATCTCAAAACTTTTGTGGCTATATTCCCAAGATATTTATCATTGCAGCAAGTAATTGTTTCTCATTTTCAAATATTGCTAGACTTTGCTCTCAGGAACCAAAATCACTTTTTCAAGCTTTTATTTGGAAATGAATACTTCAGAGCTCCTCAATATTTCTATCACTACAGTAGGTGTTTTCATAACAGCCCTCTCTTGTGATCCTTTAGAGTCTCCTTATAAGACACAGAACAATAGACAAGAGTTTTAGAAAGAAAATCAAGAAATAAGTGAACTTTTTTTTTGTGTATATGTATTTCTGATATCATTTTTAGACAAAATAAATTTCATGGTGTTTCATGAATTGCAGCAGAAACATTTTGAATTTTTTTTCAGTAATATTTTCAGCATTCAGGTTTAGTATCTGATTTGCCATTTTCCATTTGTGGATTTGCACTAATGTGCTTTGCAACGTTAAGGCTTATTTAGAAAAATTGCAGATGTCATGAAAAGTAACCAAGTTCCCACTAGATATGTATAAAATATTACTTCTGTGTACTAATTAGTGGTAATGACTTTTAATAATGCAAGAACTAGAATATACCCTTTGGGTCTGGACAAACTAAGCCTTGGTTTTTAATGTGGCTCATGCATGTGTTTTGTTTCATCTAAGACAATCTGCCATAACATAGGACAAAACAAGATGTTCTAATTTGCTATAAATAAAGCTTGCTTTGGTTAAGATAGAAACTGCCAATTGCAGAAATACACACGTTGTTCATAATTTATAAACAATAAACACTTCTTTTGGCAGGCTGCCATGCAGTTCCTTTCTGCTCAAGTTCTAAACTGTGAATGAGAAATGATGTGAAAGTTACAAATGGAATGGCTGAGGGACCTGGCAGGGTTTGAAGGGATGTTGGTGCCAATCCAAATCCATGCTAGACTCCGTCAGGATAGGTCAGTTCAAAGATGTAGCACAACTTACTGGAAGTGGCTGTATCAATGAAATGTCAAGTGAAATATACATAGTAGTCTAATTGCCATGAGGTAATGACAGAATATTGCTGAGGCTTTTCTCATTCCTGCCTTTCATATTGTGGCAGAGATGCAGATCAGCAGTTACTTGAGCATCTGGATTCCAAATGGCTGAAACTTCAGCTTTATGTTTATAAGGGTGATGTTGGATAAAATGAACCTTTTTGGGGGAAAGTGTGGGGAGATTCAGGCATCAGATGAGCCATAACTGGCACATTGTTGGATGCTCATTGCTTTGAACATGAAAATGGCCCCTTTGAAGCAATTTTCTTTCCATCCATTTCCATTTCCATTTTTGCTGCCATGCCTTATTACAGCTTTAGCATGGGGTCACCTCTGGAGTTGTTTCTTCTCCTCCTATCAGCACAAAGGGGATACTCTACTGAAATGGGTGCTCCAAGCTGACTCATGTCACTTGAGTATCATTATCAGGCTTTTTATGGGAGCAGTGGACTGGTTTTCTTGTGCCAGTAATCCAAGCACTTATTTCTTCCCACTCCTTCAGAGGTGGGAAGGTGCTAAAAATTCAGGCTTTTTTATTTGTCTGGAATCAGTCAGATTTGGGTGGGAGACCTTCTTTTGAAGATGTTTGTACTTCTGACAAGTGGTCAGCATGTCACTGCTCTCATGGCAACCTGCACTGTTAGAGTTCTGCTCTAACAAGCTCTAAGGTTTTCCTGAGCTGGTTGGGTTTAAGCAGGCTCTAGCATTTCCTTGCCTAGTTCAAGACTTTTCCTGGATATATTTCCTATAGCCCATTGCTACACTACAGTGATATATGTGCTTTACCTGTTTTTTTGAAAATGCATGACACATTTTTGCCTTATCAGAAAGCACACATACCGTTTAGTGAAGCTCATATATTTAGATAATTTTTTAAAGTGTTGATTTTCAGTGAACTAAGAATCTGAATGTTATTTCTGTTCATTAGCAGTTTGCCATCTCTATGCAGAATCAGTGCCCCTTTATGATGCAGTCTGCTACTCTCCCACGTCTGTAACTTAGCCTCCTCTTCCTGTATAATTTATATACTGAAATTTTAATTCTCCATTGATCCAGAATCAAAAAGCCCATTGATTTTTGTCATTCTGCTTTTTCAGAAATGCTTTGTTCCATTGACTACAGGCCTGAGTTGAAGCTCACTGAAGTCAATGCATGTCTTTCAGCTAACTCCTGACAAGCACTGAATCAAATTCTAAAATGCATCTTTCTACTAAAAAAAAAGCCCCAAACAACAGCAAAACTTTTTCAGATCATCAGTAGAAGAGTGCTGTAGGCAGAGGACCAAATCTGTGTGTATGCTGCATGCATTGGCCCTCAGGGACATTCCCCTAGAACTGCAGACAGCAGTATAATAAATCAATTATCTGATTAAAACAAAAATAATTAATATGCAATTATGACAGATGTCAGGCCAATTAATATGTAAATATTCATAAACTACCTGACAAGTTGCACATATGCAAGTAGAAATCTCTAAATATGAACACCCTGCTGTGTTTGTTGAACATAAGGGCAGGATGTTTCTAATTTGGTTGGGGAAAATAGCAACATGTATTTCAAAATAATTTTGTTTTCGTTTATCAAATCCACATTCCCAAGAGTGAACAACGAGCTGTGATGTGTATAAACAAATAAAGTCTTTATGTGTCTCAGCACTCCAAAACTTAAAATGTTTGCTTAAAATTGGCAGAACTAATATAAATCCCAGAGTCATTCAAGCTATGATAGCATTAAAAAATGTACACTTGTTCAGTTAAGAAGCTGCAGTTTTTCCCCAAGCTATCAGGTTCAACTAATTAATGACTCCTTAATTATTAACCTGGGTTAATTGGTATATTCCCATCAATCATTAATTTTTCCATTCATTGATCACTTTGTCCATTCAAGGCATGTTAACCACCCAGAACCAGATTTACACATTAGCTACTTTTAAGGTAACCTACAGAAATTAATTTGTTTTCTGGGTTAATTATTAGCTAATTCCCGTAGTAATTTTCACTAGTTTAGTTATTTTTTTACCTTGCATTCATTATCTAGTCTTCAGTTAATAATTGTAGAAACTATTTTCTCTGTTAATTTTTAGCTCAACGTCCCTTATTAACCATTAAATAACCCCATCACTAGTTGGGATATGTGATCCCAACTTTAGTTTACTTGTGTATGGATCTCATCATCACATGGCAGTAAATTATCTGTGCATTTAACAGCTTTGTTAAATTTAGCAGGCAGTATCTGGGCTGGACTAAATTATGTCTCTTTTCCTAACGCCCAGCCTGTCAGAATGCAAGTGCTACTCATGAATGGGTCATATTCAGCTTTTGAACAAAGCATGGACATAGTCATTTCTATGACTCTTGTTTATTTTTTTTCTGAGATGTCTAAGACTGAAGGTTTCCTCCAGCTTTTCCACAGTTGCAAAGGAGACTTCAGATGCTCATTAGTCCAAAAGGAGGATTTTTTTTCAGTCAGAGATAACTTCCTTAAGAATATGTGACAAGACAGATGAATAAGAAGAACATTGTGAAATCTCCAGGGTGAAAGAGTTAAAGGACAATTCTTCTGCCAGGACTTTTTTCAATATAGGAGAAGGGTAACTCTCATGGGCAATTAGATCCTTTTTTTTCTCCTAATTGAGCAAATTTCATGACTGCATGGCTGGAGGCCCAGCCTGCTTTGCTGGATGACAATACTGTTGACAATTTCTTCATCTGCACAACTATGGATCTTGCATAAACAGCTATAATTAGAATTGGATGCAGTTTCTCTATTATAACTTTTCTCCAGGACCAGAATCTTTTTTTCTGAGAGGGCAGCTATCAAAATAAAGCTTTTACATTGCAGCAGATACAGGCCATACCAAAAGCAGTGCAAGTGCCCACAGGGAGAAAGGTAAATGCCAGACCCAGGTGAGCCTCCTGCTTTTCTGGAGCAATCAGTTCCATTGATGCAATATGAAATGCTTTGCTGTTTTTAATGGCTCTATTTTTCTTTAATAATTTTCCACTCCACAACTGCTTTCCCCACGTTATCTTCAAATCCCTTGTAGAAAAGGATGTTGTAATTGTATTTTCACTATGCAGATGGATGACTTCTTAACAGTGACATTGCAGAGTCATTGTGGTTTCAAAACACTGGTACTTACATTGAAGTAACAATTTGTTTTGTTTTTAACCACAATAATATGTTTCAAATGGGGTAAAAATTATTTCCTAAAATAAGAAGAAAGAGACTTAAGATACTTGCTTTCAGCACTGGTGACTGGTATAAGAACACAGAATTCAGCAGAAAATTAATTTTTGGAAGCATTTTATGTGTTAAACTCAATTGTGTGAAAATTTATTATGTTAAATTTGTATATTTTATTTGTATATATTACTATTGTCTCAACTGACTTTTCATAGAAAATATAAGAATGCCTATTGCTTCCTAGCAAATTAATCTATTTTGCATATATTTTAAATAAATATTTAAAAATATAAAAATAAAAGTGCATCTATAGACATTAGAGAGAGTGAGCAGAGATGAGTTTTGTTTTCCTCCACACAACTAAACCCAGAAACATCTCTATAGTGTTTATTCCTACTTCTGATATCAAAACACATTATTATAATTTTTTTTTAAAAATTAATTTTGACCAGAACTTTTTTGTTTCTTTGAGGTAGTTGGAGCATGATTGTGTCTGAGAGATGTTGAGAAAAGAATATCTTCTTACACGCTCATCCTTTTAATGAATTTAGATGTAACAAGAGACTTTTCAGTGACTGGTTTCACAAAGAAATTCCTTGGTTCTGGTCTACATTCCTATCTACATGGTGGTGACTTCACCCTCTTTCATGGAACTTGCTCTAGTAAGGAATACCCTGTTGCAGTCAGTGATGTCACAGCAGGAGAAAGAAATGAAAAGGTAGGTGTCAGGTATAATATGTCTGAGTTAATAAAAAAGCAAAGGAAACACCAGGCATGTAAAATCATTTTCTAGAGCAGCAAACTAATTTATCAAAAGTTAAGCACACTCCAAGTTAGAAGTGTTTTATTAGTATCAGTTTGCTGATCTTCTGTGCCTAGGGACAGAGAACCTTTTCTTGATGTGCAAGACTGAATCCCAGGTTTTTGATCAAGAAAGAGTGTGTGGCAGCAGTGTGTGTAGCAAAGGGGTGACTGGAGACAGCAATTCCCCGGCCCTGGTGTTTTCTTTATGAGAGTTCAGAGTATCTGGGTTAAAGACAAGGGGAATCATCAGTGGTTCTCAAATTAATTAAGATAGTTTGGGTAAGTAACTGGGACAAAGGTGTCTGCTTGCTTCAGTTTAGTTAAAAAAGGTGATTTTTAAAAATTTATTTGCTTTTGGTTATTAAAGCCATTTCCTAAATTATTCTGGGCAAGTTTTCAAAGGAGCTTACGTGACTGAGCACAAAGTAACCTAAATACTGATATAGAGTAACCTAAGGATAACCTAAACACTCCAGCAAAAACTTGTGTGACTTTATTACTTCTGAAGCACCGTGTTGCAGAGTATTAAGATGTTGCATGTTCTATATAGCAATTTGATAGTCTTATCTGGCGCTGGTCTTTCATTTCTTAACATCTGGCTCATCTAAATGTGAAGTGTGGTGTATACCTTCAACATCCAGCAGCAGTCCCCTCCCCATCATCTATCTGGTGTGTGACACAGGCCTTTGAAAGGTTCAGCAGAGAAATCCCCAAATGCCTGCATGTTAGCTGTGGCATCACCTCAGTGTCAGAGTCATCTCTCAGCAGTGAAGAAAATCTGGTAGAGAACCTTCAAAACCGTGCGTGTGATTAAGTGCAGATCTAATGACTATGCAAGAAATTACTTTCATGGGCTTAAAGACATTTCTTTTTGAAGGCAAAACAAACCATGAAATTAGGTGATAACAAGGTTGAGATTTATACCTTTAATCCCTTCTAGGTAAATCTCTGGATGAATTATAGTCATAGGAAACTGTCTTAAGATAGCCAATATAACTAGCAGAATACTTTAAAAAAAAAAAAAAAAAAAAAGGTATTAAGGAGCTAGCATAAAAGGGGAATGACGGGGGGAACCCTCCTAAATTAGTCAGAAAATAGTGAAATTACTTAAGGAATACAGCCTTCAGTTGTGAAGATAAATCCATAAACAGCCCTATGAGCAAAAAGAGGTAATTAAAGATTTTTGTAAAAGGAAATATAAACAGTGAAGTGAATAAACAGATGAAAACCTGAAGAGAAAGGTGAATTCCATAGTAGCCAAATGCATCAAACTATAACCAGTTAGTTAAAACTAAAATAATTTGGTAGGTAGTAAGCCAATACTTTGCTGCAATCATTCTTGTGCTCTTTGCAAGTCACCTGCAAGCAGGTCCTTCAACCTTTTACCATGCAGTTGTTTTAAAATGGTGTTTGGATTTTCTGGTGGAACTGGTTTGTCTTAAACAAGCACTTGTTTCAGATTTTTGTGACACCTTTTTTATATTGTCAGGTTTTCTGTCTCCATGAAAAAAGCTTAGAACTTGGACAAGAAGACCACTGGATCTGCACATCGTGAAAGGTAGCTGTATGAAGCTCAAGAGGAATTGAAGCTATAGACAATAATTTCTTCTTGCTAGCTTATTTTAACTGATATTTCAGAACTAACTTGCTGTACCATCTGTATCTCTACAACTCCAATGTATCTGCCACTATTTCAATATCTTTTCTCTGGTAAGGAATCCCCCATCCATTCTATCACAGCTTTGATATCATAGACTGTCTATTTTATTTTTCCTTTACATATTCTTTTCACTTAAATGATCTCAGGTGTAAACAGTCTTCTCAATCTGTATTGCAAGTTGTAGCCTTAACTGTTGGTCTTGCTTTCCCAGATCCTGGAGATGGACAAGGTGGAATGTCAGTACTACCACAAGCAAGGACTGGAGGTAAAATGAGGAAATTGGCCTGTTTGATTTGTATTGTTCATACCTTTTAAAGTGATGCTTGGTTTTGCTCTCAGGTGTCTCTCGTGTGCTATCACACAAGATTATGGAATCTTAATTATGGAATTTTAACCATTGGCAGTTAAAATATCTAATAATATATTCAGGTCTTCATTTTATCCTTGTCTACAAGGCTTTATACATAGCTTAGGGACCAATATTTTGTTTATCTCAGTATTTATAGCTTCCTTTAATAGCTGGCAGAAGAAATACCATATCACCTTAATCAAATAATTTCTAGGGCTACAGTATCATGAGAGTTAATACTGAACATTGTTTCACTAGCAGTGCAGAGCTTCAATTTTTGATACCATTACTAACTGCAGAATGCTCTGCATGACAATTAAGATATTCACCTATATACTTTTGAGTGCTTGATTTCACTTATGAGAAGTGTAACTTACATTACACTTGACTCTAAAAATAATAGGGATTATAAACATTATAAAAATAATTCTGCACTGAAATTCTTTTCATATTCTTTTCATTTCCAGAACAGTAAGAGAAATATTATTTGCTTCCTTACAAAGAAATTTTATAAGAATAATAAAAATATTATAATTGCTATATATTATTATTAGTGTATGTTACATGTAGATTTCTGTTGACTGTACACTGAAGTATGCTCAGAAGTTTACTTCTATATCATATTTGGTTTTTCTGAACAGTTCTAGCTACAATTGAATAAAGGGCACCAAACCTGTAGTGGTGTACTGATGACATAATCCTTGGTGATTAGCAGAGGACTTCTGTGAAACTGAGCACATACAGCTGTTGATAGCAAGTCTGAGAGTGTTCAGTTTTAAAATGTATCACTTGAGAAGAGTAAGGTTTGGGTTAGGGAAGAGTAAGATTTCATTAGTTAAATCTTTAATTAATTAAATCAATTGAACTAGGAAGATTTTATATATCAAGTGGTGGTCAGATAGATAAAACAGAAGCCTGGCACCAGCAACTGGACATGAAAGCCTGAAGGGAAAGCTGTTGTGTACAATTATTCTGACTGAAATTTGCTGCAAGACCAAAGTGAAAAAAATTTTTTTTGTATTGAGTGGAATTATTTTGATAATTAGGTTATTATTTACTTTTCTTTTTGGGTATATCTGAGAAAAATTATTAGACAAATCCTATTGATAATTGTTTAAAGTTGTTTTTTTAAAGGTACAAGTTTAAATATTGAGTTTGGTCTACAATATGGCTCTAAATGGATTTGTTAAAGACTACTAACACTACAGCTTGCAAGCATGAGATACAGAATTAAAAGGGGTAATATGTTCTGTTTTGGACTGCAAGTCTGAGAGACAAAATTGAGCTAAGAGATGCTGTTCAATTAATCCAGTTGCAACTGGGTGTCTCATCTTTGGGGTTATGAGTTCAAGGCAGACAGACATTGTGCACCCTTTCTACCCCATCCCTTTATGTATCTTTGGGTTCAGGGACCATTATTTTTTCTAGTAAAGATCAAAGCATTACATAGCAAATAGCTGTGTAGGGTGAATTTACATCAATTTTCCTCAAGTATTTTTGTGGGTAAAATACTATATTCATTGAAACAAAAATAAGTTTTTGTTTAATTCTTTCTAAGGTAGTTTATTGCCTTAAAGGAATGGGTGCTTTCTAGATGTGACTTTAAAAAGAACCAAACAAAGACTGTCCTTGATTTTATTTTCCTTTTCAATACAGAAATCTGTGAATAATGTTATTAATATTAAAGGATTTTGAAAAATATAAACTTATATGTGTTATATTTTTAAATATTTTTCTCACGTATTTTATTCCAACATTTTTTTTTCTTTTCTTTTTTTAGGGAAAAATAATCTGTCTAACCTGAAACAGATTGTTTTGTCTGTATGGGAGCTTCTGTAGATTTGATTAACACTACACTGTCAAGTCTTCGGGGTCAGGGCAGATTGTATTAGAAGCATGACAAGTAGTTAATGAATTTGCATTGACTAATCCATACAAAGCTAAAGATTTTTCTGTCAAGATTAATGTCCAAAAAGAGCAGGACACACTATTTGATACATTATCTTACACTGAATCATACTGTTATTGGACATAAGATTAAGGAACTGCGTTATTTTGTCTTATTGCATAGCTATACAGCTGGGTTTTGCTATGACACTGATGCATGGCCATTGCTTTAAGAATTCATTTAATCACCAGTAATGTCCTGCTGGAGCTCCTCTGTATATGATGTGTGTACTGGCAGAAACAGGAGGAGTTCCCAGCCCTGCAAAGGTTCCCTTTCTAACCATTCCTGCTCTGCAGCCATTCCAAATGCCACATGGGCTCAGGGGTGCCTGGTCCAAATCGTGATCTACGCCTTCAGTGTGAACCAAAGCACCCAAAGACCTGGTGATGAAACACTTTAGGCTTTCAGATGCTGTCTAGATGTGCTGTGATCAAAAGAGTCACTGCTCCTTAAAATTGTAGTGGCCTAACTGAAATATACACTCAATGACTCTGTGAGGCAGAATTTGGTGAAAAGAGCTGCTGGATTGCTTTTTCCAGGGAAGTTAGGCATGCTATTCTTGTCAAAATGGTAAGAATAGATATGTGAAACTCTGGGTCTTGAAGAAGGATAAAGGATTAAGAAAGATGTCTTACCAAATTGTGAATATAATTCCAGAACCTATGCAAAATAAGCAAGAGACTAAACCTAGCATCCTTCTCATAGGGGCTGTCAATTTAAATACTGGAGTAGAAATGACAGACCACAATAACAGAAATGAATTCAGGAAAAGTGCAAAAGAGGGGAGAAATATGGCAAGATATACTCCTTGTGCGTTTTTTTTTAAAGGTGACAGTTTTGTTTAGGAATAAACCATATAGAAGTTTATTTAAAGAAAAAATGTCTTGCAAATTCCAAGTGGACATCTTTAGTAGATTCAATTGTCTATATTATATATAGGAATGTCTATGTAAACAAAGCCAAATTCAAAAAAAACCCCAAAATTATTACTGTGTTCAAATTACATATCAAGGTAAAACATATTTCTTAGCAAGGAAAGGGACTGTTGGGGTGGTTTTTTTGGTTAGATATAGAAGATAATAGCTTGATCATTCTTTAAGACTATTTCTTAAGGGTTAGATTGACTACAAGATATCTTAATATTTAGAATGAAGATGCTGGGTTTATAAAAGTTTGAATGAAGAAGGTAGTTCAGTTCTCAGTAAAGGGTCCAGAAGAACAGCATATTAGGATTTACTAGAGAAAGATTAGAAAGCAGGCTGAGAAATTACAATACTTCTGTACAAATCTCACTTATATCTGCATCATCAGCACTGGTGCAGTAACAAATTTTTAAATTTAAAACAGGATGAAGTAGAAATTAGGGAAACTGCAGAAAAAATAAAAGAATCATAGTCAACATGGATGATGTAAGGGATGGAATCATTTCCATGTGAACAAAGAATTATCCAAGTGGGAATTTTCAATCTGTAATGAGAAATTAAAAGATGTGCAGAGAGAAGGATCTTTTCAGGTTTTTCCAGACATAGAAAGATGAGTAATTATTCTCTGTCCCTACCAATCTTAAACAAGACTGCATCAAGTAATGCAATGTAAACAAAAAATATTTCTATTCACAAAGAAAATCTGGACTGTTAAACTTCTTGGCTACAGGGCATTTTGACTGCTTACACTATATAGATATGGTTTTTTTAAATTACCTGATAGCAAGAAATAAAAGATCTCTAAATTCTATGACATCCAAAGATGATGCCTCTAGATCAAGGATCTCTTGGAGGTTGTATGAGTGCAATGGGAAGATGTTTATGTTCTGTGCAGTATTTTGTGAGAACTGGTAAAGGACATGTAAAAAATCGTTTCAGATATTATGAAAAGATATCTGTAATTAAGTCCTCTTGTTTTGTCTTGTTTTCCCCTTTCAGGACGTGGCTCCATCTTTTATTTCAGATAGTTAAGTTGCTCTTTGGGAAATGTTTTGTTGTTTGAGGCCCAAGTCTAGCTTACTGCATATATGAATTCATTGCACAGAAAATGCTTAACAACATCTAAAAAGCTTCAGTGGGCTCCATGCTGCTTAAAAGTATCCATAAGAATAATATGAAAATATAAAGGGTAAAAATTAGTTGATGAAAAATATTGGCCTATAAGATAAGAGTTGTGGAAGGTTGTAAATTAATATTTAGGGTACATACTTCAAAAATGGAGAATGTTGAATATGATTTACCTTGCTAGCAAAGCTGTTGGCTGCGTGGATTACACTCATCATTATCACTTATTATAGGCACCTCAAGATGAATGGCACAGGCTGGCATCAGCCATTTGGTTCCTGAGGTGAATATGATCATAGACTTCTCATAAATAGCACTCATTTCTGTCTCCAGCCTTCTTGGTTTTGATCAACTCTCTGCTGTAAATACTGGTTGCCTATTTCTGTACCACATGGTACATCCCAGTGCTTTTAAGTATCGTATTTAAGTACTTTCACAGCTGCTGTAGCTTTTATATCTGTGCACACACCTCTATAACTTGGATAAATCAAATGGTAACTATGTCTGCAGAGTGAACTTCAATGCTTCCATCACTCAAAAGTGTCCTTAGACTCTCTTATATGCATGTGCTCCTCAGTTTCTCAATGCATTCATTCACACCAAATATTCTCTCTCTTTGTATTGTCTAAATTTTAGTGTTGGGGGTTTTTTCTGTCACTCAATTTCATGTTTGCTTTGTGGAATCACTGTTTATGAACCTGTTTCTTCCTCTCCTATGCTGTCACCATTTAGCCCCAGACTGCCCACATGGGGCAGAGAGCTGTGGATATTTTAAACCCTTATTTTAGCTAATTTAAATGGATTGAGGCAATGCAGCACTTCTCAAAACTGCATTTGTTCTCTAGTTCCAGTCACTGCAATCACATGTTAGCTGGCTCATCAGTGTGAGCCATGACAGAACTGCAGCAATGTGGAATGCTCTCAGCTGGTCAGTAAGTAAAACCTCTCCTGCAGAAGTCTTGTGGCTTTGCAGGGTGCTTTGCCATTAGAAAAAAGCACCCTTAAGAAGCTGGTGTTGTGCTGAAACAGACAACATCAGAGTAGCAGAATCTACTGGAAGTGTTGTAGCAATGATCTAGATGAAATCCAGCTGGTCATTTGCAATGTCTGCATTGCAAAGAATCAGGGGCAGCTCTTACCATGGAAACTGGGGCATCCATCAACACAATATACTAGAAACATCCCTAAAATCTTTCTTTGTTGCATCCCCTTACTGGTTTTGCTGTGTCAGATTAGCACTGCAGAGGTTTGGGTCTGTTGTATGATGGAGGAGAGTACAAACAGGTCATAATGTGTGAGGAGTGACAAAATATTCACACTGCAGTTACTCTGTGCTCCAGAGTTCTCACCACGCTGGGTGTTTGCACCAGTGTGCAAGAACACATGTCAAAAGAGGCATGCAGGGCAGGAACCAGAGGTAATGAACTTGTTTTCTGTTTTCAAGTATATATTTTCATCTACTAAAGTTATTAATGAATAACTGATGTATTGTTGGTATAATATTGAACTCTTAAAACACTGGAAGCATTAGAAGTGTCTGTGCACTTGTGGAAGTGCTGCACACACACAGTGCATGTGTTAAATGTGCTGGAATGTTTTGTGCTGAGATTCCCAGCAGAAGAAAAGCACTGGAGCTCCTGTTGAATACAAGCTGGTCTGGCTCATCTCCAGAGAGCTAGAATCAATCTCTGGGTCCCTGTTCAGCAAGGGCTGAGTACTGTCAGACCAAATTGACTTAAGACTGTCTTAAGGTCACAGGCAGACAATTCTTTGTGAGCCATTCAAGCCCATTAGCAAGCAGCAGTTTACACACTAAAGATCTTGATTTTCCTTAGTATTTCTTTATTTTTTTCGCCAATGGGTCTCCATACCTGCAGCCAAATACATGTGGAAGCTGTCCACATTTTTGAGCCTTGCTGTAGAGTTAGATAAGGACTTTAGGGTACACACTACTGTTTGTTTGCATGGTCTATGGACCATTAGTGTCTCAAGGCACTGTTATTTCCCAAATGAAAGAAGTGAAAGACTCCTGTGTTTATATGTACAGCATCCTTGCAAAGCAACCTCTGAGACATTGTGACTTAGGATTCTGAGGGGAAAAAAAATAAAGGGAGACATCTTCATGGCATGACAAAAAGCAACTGAGGATCACATTCAAGAAATTTCCTTGATGCAAATGGGGATGGTGAAGGAATAATTTTTTTTAGATTGAATTATGGGTTGTCTGTCTGTTTTCATAGTTCAGTGAAGATCTTATTTTGCAACTAAATAACAACATTGTCAATACTAGCTTATGAATATCATCAAAATGGGCTTGTTTCTGTTGTCTGAAACTCCTCTTAATCAGAAGGATTTTTTTTAAATTCTTGATTTTGTTGTATTTCACTTTGCTTCAAAAAGACATTTTATTTACAGTAATTATTTAATGACTTGCTGAGAGCCTTTAAATATACCATACATCCACTGGCTGTGGTATGCAGTCAGTGGGAATGCACACAAAGATATTGGTAGAAAATAATTATGTGGACTTGACCACTTGACAGCAAACTGTAATGAATCTAGCAAAAACTCCTCTGTAGATCTTATTAGCTTTTAGGTACATCTTGGCTTATGTTCAAGAGAGCAGAAGAGGTGCTGTAAGAAGAAGCTGTGTTATTAGAAGGATGAAAATTCTTCAAGTGAATGTTAAATCACTTGCAGTTTTATTTTACTGTCTAAAATGAGGTGAGGTTTTTTTTGGTTTTGTGGGGTTTTTTTTCCAGAGCTAAGTGATTGTGCTTGCTTGCAACATTTTTAATTGCATGCCCTTTACTCTCCTTGCACATTGTGAAAAAATGGAATGCTAATCTAGGCTGAGACTCTTCTGCTATGTGCAACTTGTTGTATTTAATGTGCATGAACCAACACAAGAGAAATCTCTTTTGTCTTCTCCTTTCCTCATGAGATTTTAGCTCCAGAAGTGTGTCAAAGTCAGAATCCCAAATGCTTAAATTCACTACCTCTTACTTTGTGTACAGTTTCATAATAGAAAATTCAATTTTCTTTTTTTTAGACTCAGGTTTTTAAACCATAATTGACTTTGTAGAGATAGGTACAGAATTAATGCAAACCCAGAAAAAAAACCTGAAAATATTTTCTAGTGAAGTCTGTGATAGCTAAGTGAACATATACAAAGATGGTGAACTTCTGTCTCAGATTAGTTACCCTGGTACTGTCTGAATAGTGATCCAAAAGGAGAGTACATTTCTCTTTCTCCATTGTGGGAGTTAGCTGCTGCTTTTCATCAGTTCACACAAACTGCCAAAGCCAATGTCTGCCTTACCCTCCTTACACCTAATGCACTTTGTCTATGAACCCTGGGGATTACACCAAGCTTTTATAGCTGGCAGCATGGCATTGCAAGAGATGAAGGCAAGGCAAGAAAAAAAGGTATTAAAGCTTCTCACTAGGACACCAGGACCATCACTCATCATCAGAGCTGTCCTTGTGAAATGTTGATACTTCCAGCAGTCCTTGGGAAGTCATACTTTGCCACTAAATGGAAAACAGCAATTATGCTCTGATGGATGTTCAAGATTACAGTATTTCTTATTCCCAATTTTTACAGCTTCAAATAAATATCTCCCTTGTTTCCTGCTGTCTTACTGCTTCCAAAGAGTGCATTCACAAGTGAAGAAGTCCTAGACATGTGATAACTAGACTGTGTAATGTCTTTTTCTACTACCATGAGAAGTCAATATTTCATTTACATTTCTTTCCTCTGAAATCCCCATCTCCTACATTCTTTCCATTTTCTGAATTTTAGAATCAGGGTGGGTTTTTCCAGCTTGTCCTTTTACCTGTGAACACAATTCTCTTTATCATATCCTGCTGCTTTTCCTTTAAAAGTTGATTATAATCCTAAATTGAAGCTTCTGTTTTGTTTTGTGACTAAAACCTTATTGGAAAAATGCTACTTTTCTCATGAAGACTGATTGCTACAGCTCATGCTACACACAATTTCCTGCTCTTTAGCCCATCCTTTGACATTTTTTCTACCTCAAGTTTACTGATAGTTCAAGGAAGAAAAGGTCATTTGAGCATCTTAGGTTTTCAGGTCCTATTTGAATTTCTGAGGGACTAGACAACAATCACAGATGGGTATAGGCTGTGTGTGGTGTTTATTTATTAATCCTTAGATGCCTCCTTCTTAGACCAGTAGTGAGAGCCTTAAGTGAGGTCTCTGAACTCTGTACTGAATGTCTGAGATTTGTTAAGAATCTCATTATGGCACCTAGAGCAGATACCCAGAGTGGGAGCACAAGGGTATAGGAAATGCAGAGAGGAATGCCTGACTCATATGGAGATATGCATCTCCATCAGAAGTATACAAATCTTTCATAAAGATACCTGTATCTCTATCAGGAATGTAGTCTTAAACCCATTCTAGGTTGTAAAGTAAGCACATGCCTTTAAAATTATATGCATCCCAAAGGGGAAGATAGAGCTTCAAGCCCACTATTTCCAGCTGCACTGAGTTCATTGGTTCCCTATCAGGATCTTCCAATCCTTAGTCCTGTTCAGGAATTTCTGGCCTGGAGGCACCCTCCTGGCCTCAAGGATGAACCACCCATTTTGCAAAACAGAATTAGAGATCAATTAGTGGACTCAGTGAAAATGGTGCTTCAGTCCTGAAATTTAATGGTCACATAAGGCAGAGATGTAAGGTTTTGGTTCCAGAGCTCTGCAGGGAAAGTCCTGTAGAGTGAGCAGGAGAAAAAATCCTCTCTGCTGATTGTTATGAAAAGTATTGAGTTGTGAAAAACTAAGACAAAACCATGGATAAAAACCTTGATGGTTCTCTTATAATTAATTAATTTGTTGAACTATTCAATTCCACAAGCCGTAGAAATTTTGATACAACCAAAGAGTGTAAAAAAAGCATTTTTTATCTCAAGGAGATCCTCTTTGTAGGCTAAGATCTGCAGAGCAATCCAGCAATCAGATTTTGGGTCTCAAAATATTCCACAAGTTCAGATAGTTTGGCTGTAGCTGCAATGGTGGTAGTTTGCAAATATTTACATTTATAAAATCATGGTAAACTGAAAAAATACCATGTACACCATATTTGATGTTTTGTCCATTTAAAAAAAATTCATAATTTTGAATGGCATCTTTAAACTTCTCATGATAGACTTTTAAACAAATATTAGTGATAATAATGACATAGAAATAGAATCACTACGAGAGTAGGGCATGAATTTAAAATGTCAGTCCTTATTCAGAGCCATTTGGGGCACCATGCAGAACTGATTGCAGGACAGCATTGGTGGGATTTTCATGTCTGAAGTGTTGCAGTAATGTGTGCAGTGGGTTTGACACTGGCCAAACACCAGTCCACCCACGAAAGAAGTCATTTACTCATTCTCCTTTGCTGTAGTTAAGCAGAGGAGGGGGAAAGAAAAGTCAAGGGGTAAGATAAGGATTGGGAAAAAACACTTCAAGGGCAAAACAGGCTCAAAACTTTAAAAAGTATAAAGAAAAATTTACTAACAGAATTAAAAGAAGATAATGAGAACAAGAAATAAACTTTCTTGTGCCTCTTTCTGCAGATCACTTGGTCCCCATTGGCACCATGCAAGCCACATTGGCTGCCAGCTCTTCAAATGCTATTTTTCACTTTCCTGTTATTTATATTTATTCCATATGGTACATTGTCCTTTTCAGTCATTTAAAAATTTCTCCTTCTTTTAT
Organism: Luscinia megarhynchos; assembly: GCA_034336665.1. Taxonomy (NCBI): domain Eukaryota; kingdom Metazoa; phylum Chordata; class Aves; order Passeriformes; family Muscicapidae; genus Luscinia; species Luscinia megarhynchos. Next base: position 22,604,990 of record CM067569.1, read on the forward strand.
CCTTACAAATGTATTTATCTACAGATGTCTCGTTGATCCAGAGGCACAGAAAAAATTAGCTAGAAGACTTCTACACCTAAAAGATCCTTCAATTTCTCTTTCCCACAAACAGTTAAAAGCATAAGAAAAGAATGAGAGAGAGTAAAATACTAGAAAAATATACAAATGGATCTCTGTAATCGTCTTTCAATATTTCCCAGATAATAGAGCTGTTAGATCCATGTTAGATCATGCTTCATATTAGTAGTCACTACAATCTGTCTGCTGTCATGAGATCATGTATTGTGGGTTCTTTTAATATGTGTTTTTTAAGTCTATGTTGCTATCCAGGTTTCTATTTCTATTCTTGCCTGGTAAGCAACATCCATTTTCTCCTTGTACTGCAGATTCCTTTTGCCTACTTTATTGACTTCTTGCCTTTATCAGAATCAGCACAGCTTTTAATGTAACTAGTGAGCCTGTCATTAGGGACTTGATGGAAGCCTTCCTCAAATTGTAAATAAATTATACTTTATGTAGGGCCATTATCATCTTTCTCTAGGGGTTTCAATGGCTCCAAGCTTTTGTGGTATAGACCATATCCCTTTAGGCAAGATATCCCTTCAGGATATTTCCCTTCAGGCATGATATGCTGGTTGTAGTCATTACAATATTACTTTGATTATTCTCTAAATTACCCCTCATTACTGAACATTTTCTTTGCTTTTCTCATTACAGATGTAAACATTGTGTGTCTGTTGTGTTTTCAGTCATCCTTCCATTCAACTTCTTAATATACAGCTTCTCTCAGAGATTTTTGATGGATTTGGAAAAAAAAGAAAAAAAATGTTTCTAGCCACACAAGTCATGTCTAAAAACATGGGAATTCAGAATATGATTTCTTATTTAATTTAGTGTGATTAAGTAACTAATTAGTCAGAATATTAAAAGGCATCTTTATGATTCTTTTGGGAAGTATTAATGAAAAGGTCTTGCTCTACATCTTGGTTGTCAACTGACCTGGGCTCTATCAAAGCTGTAATAAGAGAAGTAAATTCCAAAGGTGAAGGGCTTTTGCTAAGAATTTCCTGTCAACATCCCCTGGCATTTATGTTTAGGGACTCAAGTGTTGCAGCTGACCCCAGCTGTCATGGTGGAACACCAGAGGAGAAGTGGGTTACTTAATTGCAGTCATTCAAAGCCTTGCCGGTGCTTACAAGTTCTCTGTTATGATTCCCATTGGGCTGCATGATTTCATGGGCATGAACACTACTGTCCATTACATCACATCCTATGGGACCATGAGAGCATTTATTAGGGAGAATAGAATCTGTATAACAGCATCTTAAGCTGACATATTCAGAAAGTTCTTACAACCTTAATGACTTCATTTTTATGTTTTTTAACGTTAGATGTATGCCCCTAGTATGCACACATGACAGATACAATACAATTTCTGTAAGTGCAAATCTGTAAAACAGAAGCAGAACTCTTGAAGATTCATAGAAACTTGAGTCTCCCTTTAAAAAGGTCTTCATTCTTCAGTGCCTGTAATAGTCTGAAAACCATTGGGGGCTGATTTGCTGGGAAGCAGCTCTGTGGAGAAGGACCTTGGGGTCCCAGTGCACAGCAAGCTGTCCATGATCCAGCAGCGTGTCCTGGTGGCCAAGAAGGCCAAGGGTGTCCTGGGGATATGAGGAACATTGCCAAGAGGTCAAGGGAATGGATCCTGTCCCTCTACCCAGCCCTGGTGAGGTGCATCTGGAATGTTGTGTCCAGTTCTGGGCTCCCCAGGACACGAGGGACAGGGAGCTCCTGGTGCAGGTCCAGCAGAGGGGGACAAGGGGGATGAGGATTGAAGGGTCTCTTGGGAGGATGGACTGAGGGAGCTGGGCCTTTTTTTGAAATCAATTTTAATATTTTAAATAGCAGCAATGCTTCAGAAAGAACTTTGAATGGGCATACGTAAAGCATCCTGCCAAGAGATACACTGTTCACAAAACTCTTCTCCAACAAGCATTCTTTAGAACTGCCTTTGTTTTTAGGTTTTGTTTGATATATGAGGGGATAGTTTAGCAATAATAGCAACCTTTATCTATACACAAATGTCAGAAAAATCTATATATCTTTTCTCACTAATTCTTCTAGTTGGTGATGGCAACATTTAAATTAAAATTAAAATTAAATATTGTCTCATGACAGAGACAGTAATTGTCATCACTGATGATTATGAACTACTTGCCTAACAATCAGGAAATGACTCAATTTTGATGTTATCTATGCTTGTTAGAAACCTGAAAGAAATGCCTCTTGCTAATTGTGTTTCAAGATCCAAACAAATAAAAGTTTCTGTATTCTAGAAGCTCATTTCTGATGGGAAAATATGACAATTTTAAGAAAATCAGCTTTCTTTTTTCAGTTGTTGTAATTTTCTTTTTTAGAATGGTCTACCATCCCATCAAGTTTATTTTGCATGTAGAAATAGATCATTTTACCTCATTATTTTTTGGCTAACTTGAAATGGAGTTTCAATCATCATATAAAATGAAAGAGCTCTTAGTCACATTTGAGAATTAAAACATAAAATCCTTTCTTTCTCCAATGTTCTTTCTCATGTGTGCATGTACTGTCAGATTACAAGTAATTCAAGATTAGTGAAACATGGTCAGCTTGATTAACAGCCAACAATTAAATCATTCCCCTGTGGAAGACCTTAATACTTTTTAATTCTTGCTATTGGGTTGTACAGATCTGGTACCCCAAGGGGATGGTGTTAGCTGTACTTTGTCAAACTCCAGCAGAGCATGCTGGGACACCACAGGCAGGGCATTTTAAACTCCTGTGAGTCTATCCAGACAATCTTCTATACAAAGCATCAAAATAATAATATATGGCTATCTATATCACTGGAATTTCCATGCTACAAATTTAAATTTCTTCAGGATAGCAGATTTTTACTTTGCCAGAAAGCACACTGCAGAGACTGATGTATGTGCTTTACCCAATTATGTAAAACTGAACCCTGATGTGAACTTTTTGTGCAACATAAACTAACCAAGATAAGAGAGCAATTGTCTACTGGTGTGGAGAAATACACAACACAAAAACTAATATTGAAAGAACTAAAGTAAGCATTGCACATATGACTACATATGATACATCAGTAATAAATTGTTCAGAGCCCAGAATGACAACTTCAAGAGGAAGTCTAAGCTTGTGTATTTCCTGTCTAAGGTTTGCTTTCACTGCAAATGCTGGTGGAAATTCACCCTTAAAAGCTTGTCTTTTGCTATTTGAGATTGTGTGAGTGAGCCACTGTTTTAAAATTGTCACTGTCTTTTGAATAAAGCCAGAATCAAGCACTGAAATATTTAAATGTATTCTATATTTTCTAACTTGTGCAGTTACAGTTCAAAGCCTGCTAGATTTGAGACAGTGATAAAAGTCTCTGTTGCATGCAGCACGGCTACCACAGTGGCAGCACTGCAAACTTTCCCTGTCTGATCTGTCAGCCTCTGGAAGGCATGATGCTCAGCAGCTGATAAAGTGCTCTATGCTGAAACCAAAATTATGGGTTCTAATGAACCTCAGAAATGCTGCTGTCTTTGAAATGTGACTCCCTGTCCAGTGAGAATTGGGCTGTTTTCACAGTATTGAACAGCCACTGGATGATAATGACCTTCAATAGCTACAGCTTGGGGCTAGATTTGAGTTTGATACTAAGAGGTGAAAAGCTTTCAAACTCAGTACCAGTCCCTTGAGCTATTTAGTCCTTCCAATGACTTATGTCTTGGTAAACATAAATCCCCTTTGTCCTCATCATGCTTGTTGCTCTGCAGCAGGTTTTCTACAGGCTTTGTATCATTTTTTCACCGTAGATTTTCTGTAAATTTGAACCCTATTCACATCATCTGATGCATGCTCTTGAAATGAGGTTCTGTTTCATAGTCCAGCAACATCAATTAACTGTGGCTTTGCTGGGTTTTGAGACTTCAGTGAAAATAATTTGGGCAGCTGCACATTTCTTTGTCCTTTTCCTTGGTGCAATCTGAAGCTCAAGCTCAATGGTTTGGTACATATTTTTCAGAAACCTCATGGGTTGAAGTCAAAGCAACTTTGCTGTGGGTAAAAAGTGCATCTTTAAGGAAATATGTGAATGGAAGACATAAAGAAGGATAATCTCTCAGTTTTACTAACAACTCAGATTTTCTCTTTAACATAGATAAAACATTCTGGCCAGAATTCTTCTTTCCTCCTCATCACTTCTGTTTTCCTCTTGATTGAGTAGGTCAGTAATGTAAACTGATAAACTGCTGAGAAACATGATGGAGACATGAGGACTTTCATCAAGCTTATCATTTCAGAATGGCCTCAGGTGAAAAACATGTCTACCTACATGCTTGCCCATGTTTGCTTTATACTGAATATCTGTTGAATATTTTCATGATAGCTGTAAAACAATAAGGTTCATGCTGTAGTCCTGCATTTTGGAGAACATACTGTGACACAGGGAATTCAGATTAAAAGCTACAGCTCTAAAGCATTTTTAAAGTAATGTTCTTCTTGACTATATTCTTTCCTTACCTGTTGTAGCACCCACCTGTGCAGTTTTTTACCCTTAAACATTTCCTTTGAAAATTTCTTTCAGTTGTGTTTTCCTTTTTTTTTTCTTTTTTCTGAAATCACTGGCTGATTATTACTGTATTTAGACTATGCCTTGTCCCTGCAAATTTACTTACACAAAATAGTGTCCTCTTACAAACAGGTTAATACAAATCCATTCAAATATAGCTTGGCTTGGAATACATGTTTACAATGTACTTGATTGTAAAGACCCTAGTAGACTGCAAGCTTTATCAAGCTAAGAATATAAAGCATAAAACCTTGTGTGCCTTTGTTGTTGTACTTTAATTCTGTTAATCGCCCTAGGTAAAGATTAGCTGCTGTTGTCAATTTAATTCAGCTTCAAACAAAGCAACAAGGTCACTTCTTTTTTTTTTTTTTTTTTTTTTTTAAGCAAACAGGATTGAGTTGTCATGTAGTTCTAATAGGCAGCACAGGGAATCATTAGTCCACCTCAGCTCCCTGACTGATGGGCATTTCACTTCAGTCATCTGAGTGAGCACTAGTGGCCCAGTACTATTGACACCATGTCAGAGCTGAGAGAAGATGCCTTAATCGGCTCAGACACTCTCTGCATTGATTTGACAAGTTGCTGTAATGACCTTCTTGTTTTTCTGAAGGATTACTGTTTACCCAGGGAGGTGCTGCTGAAAGCATGTGCTGCATTGTCATGGAAACTATTGTTGTTGCATCTTGATCCCATTAATGCTCTGGTGTGTGACACTGATATGAGACGCTGAATATTTCAATGAAGTACATTCCACCTCAATAATATTAATCACTGATTCATCAGACTTACAGAATTTACAGGTAGGTCTGTGTAGCTTGGCCAGCAGCAGCAGAAGGGCTGTGGCTGCTTAGGGCACTTTCCTGCCTTGATTTGATATTTTATGGCCTAGGTAGCCTCTTTACTTCAAGGGAAGAAAGTGCCACTGTTTATTTTGTTTGTTTGCTTTTCTAATTTTTGCTCTTTGAGCTAGGCAGCTTGCAAGAAATTTAGCATGATTCTGGTTGAAGAAAGAAATAAGAAAACCAAGATTGGGGGGAAAAAAACCCCTCATACTTGAGACATATATATCCATAAGAAAAAACCAGTCTTTTGGAGAGAGGAGGGTTAGGTGATATATGGAACATTTTCTTCATCATGTTGAAAGTGTAGCAGCCTGTAACTAATATTTTTTCCCTCTTTCCTTGTAGCTTTAGGGTAATGGCAAGTGGAAGACATATCTCACAGCTCACGATTCTAAATTCTCACTTGTTCAGTGCAAGCATATTTTTCTCAGCCATTTCCTTCTCGTGTTTGGTATATTGAGTGTGTGATCTTTACTGTCTCTAGAAATTAGTTTCTTAGTACACCACATTTGGTTGAGACAAGCATGGTTCCAGCAGTGATTTAGGCAAAAAAAAAGAGTGAAAAAGAGCCACTGAAATGAAAGAAAAAATTTTAACAGGTTAGAAGACATGGCAGCTGTTTCCTTGGAAAAGGTAGTTAGTATAGCAGGCTGTCTTGCAGGCTAGGTCCAATGATTAAGCTGGAACAGAAGTGGTTATTCTGAAAAATTTGAGCAATTTTCTGTACATTGATTTTTGATGAGAAGAAAGGAAAAATTTTCAAAGTTTTTTACGTGAAGAATCATCTTTCATACACAGCTTAGTAACTGGGAAATACTGTTTGAGAACATGTCAATACGGGCTGAGCTCTTATCCAGGGGCCATGGACAGCAAATGAAAGAATGTTGCTGTAGAAGAAGCACTTTACGAAAAAGGGGTTTTTTTTTGAAAATTAAGAATTATTTCAGTTTTACTCTTCACTCTTCATCTTAAGTGCTGCAAGACTACCCAGGCCTAGGATGTATTATATCATAAGAAATCTGACTGAAGGAGATGTTGAAATCAGTGCTTAGCTGCAGTAGTTTGCCATTTGTCTCCACTCAATCCAATGCACAATCATCCAATCATCAGCTAATAGTTCAGGTTATTGACAGAAGTGTCTTATTGACTTTCTTGTTTAACCTAATAAATAATGAAATGCCTTTCACAGTACTTGAGGAAGTACTGAGTAATATTTCCCCACACACTGCAATCAGTTTTCATCTGATTACAGAGTCATTAAAATTTCTGCTTTGATTCTGAGTTATCTGAGGCATTGTCAGAGTGTCTTAGCACTTCCTTCACAGTACAGGCTACAGAATGCTCTTTGTGGCATTTGCCTTTGACAAAGATGTGCAAAAATCACAGTCTTTGAAAGATTTATATTTCAGAACACAAACTGGGAAGGTTTTCAGTAACATCACCTAGAACAAAAAATGCAACCATCTAAGATTTTTCCCACTGATTAACAATTTCACATGCTATACTATGGTCAGAGATTATTATGGTTATGATTACCTTTCCCTTTCAATGGAGAGCAATAAACACTTCTCAAATATAGAATGTCCTAATTCTTTTCAAAAGAGGTACTCTTGAGAGGCAGAATATGTGCTCCTGTATTTGCATTTATAGTTATTTCTTGCTGGTCCCTGGGGTCATTCCTAACATGGGAAATGTTCACTTCATATTAAGAAAAATTGTTGGTTTAGAATACTCTCTTTACTTGAGCCAGAGCAAGTTTATATAAAGAATTCTGGCTTAGAAAATATTTGTCAGGTTTACATTTATTTATTTATTTTGCTTGGAACTTCCTAGTCCTCTGTTGTGACAGTGAAAATTCTGGATAGCTGTAGGTTAACATTACTTAGCAAATGCAGTGATTAAGCCCTGGAACTAGTCAGGATGGTGGTAAGGAAGCAATACCTTCACTTTTTGACTTTCAAAGGTGCAGAGGTATACTTGGTTCTATTACATAGGAAGAAAAAACATCTGATTGAGACCAAAAAAAATGGTTCTTTATCTTCTGCCATACACAGGCAGTTGCTTGTTACACAGAAAACTGAGCCAGGAATTCTCCTTCCTGTTCCAAACAAACCTGCCATTCTCTTATGCTGCAGATGCTTTCTTGCTTAGTAAAAATACAGCCTTAGGTTGTCAACATTAAATAACCAGGAATAAATATAATAAATTAGTATTGCCAATTTTAAAATATTTAGGTGTTAATCTTATACATTCAGAAAGTATTTATATGTGAGCGATATACATATTTCATGTATTAAATAAAGTGTGTTTCAACAAAAAGGAATCAGACAGGAAAAGACAAGAGTATGTACTATGTGTAAGCAAAAGTTTGAAGTTGAGGGAGTATTATGAGGAACTCAGTTAAATAATATTAAAATTCCAGACTCCAGAAAACATTCACTGTAAAGCTGTAGTAGACAGTATGTTTGCTGCTATACCCATATTACATTACCTGCATTCAAATTAAAGACTGAGCAAATGTGGGATTATTGTATTAGTTTGAATTGAAATGTACTTAGAAGTGAAAGCTCAGCATATTGCACAGCACCTATATGGCATCAGAATGTTGATTTAGACTAGAGGGACTCAGCTTGCAGCCCAAGTGGCCCTTAATGGCACTGAAATTAGGAGTGTAATCACCTTTTCTTTTATTTTTTTCAACACATAGCTTTGAATGAGACCCTTTAGGCTAAAATAGAATATTTAGGCTTAATTTTATTTTATTTCTTATTGCCGATCTACTAAAACTAGCCTTGGTCTTGTTCAAAAATTGAAGTGGGTGTTTTTACACTTGGAAGAAGTTTTCCTGAATACCAATTTTGTGGGACCTTAAAAATAAAGTAATTTTTGAGACCTTCTCCATTTAACTACTTGGTGTGTTTGTTCCTCACTTTAATAAAGATGCAAGACCTAATGGATGTTTGTTAATCTATTTGATGAAGTATTTTCAGAATTGCTGTTCCAGTGCTAAGCTTTGATAGAGTCCTAGAAGGCTCCTCCCCAGTCAAATCAAGTCCTTGGGTTTTACAGGTCAAAAGTGAAAACTTTCATGGGCAATTTTTCCCCAGAATGTTGGTCATTTGTCCTTTTAATAAAATCTTTATCCTTTTCAAGGATTCCTCTTTATTCTGTTTTTTTGTTCCTCTATGAACAATACACATAGTTGTTGGTGATTTATGCAAAATAGTTGAATTTAGAGACAAATTTTAAATTCCAGATCTGAAAATAAGTGAAAATGCATTCTTTATCCTTAAAGCCTGCCTCAACATTTTCCTGGTTAGCTTTAGTGGTGATCCTCATAAGAGCTTGATGTTCAGAAGAGGGAGAAAAGTATCTTTGCCATATAAACCAGCCAGCAGAGCTGAGTAACAGGCTGGCCCTAGGACTAGCTGGCATGGTTCTGCTCTAGTGCATTAAAGGGATTCATAATCTAAACCCAATTTAACACACTGATCACTGAGTTCTCTTGCTTTACTCATTGAGCCTCTTCTAAGAGAGTTGTTTCACCCTCATTCTTTGGATATTGTGTGCAGTTTTGGTCACCACAATATAGAAAAGGTATTGAGCCAGCAGAATTCCATGAGGATGCTGAAGGGCCTTGAAATGAAGACACATAGGGAGGGAGGCTCAGGTCACTGGGTCTGCCCAGCCTGGAGAAGAGGAGACAGAGGGACAACCTCACTGTAGCTGCAACATCCTCATGAGGGGAAGCTGAAGGGTGGACACTGATCTTTCCCCTTTGGTGATCAGTGAAAGGACTTGAGAAAACATCCTGAAGCTGGGTCAGGGAGGTTTGGGATATCAGGAAAGGGTTTTTCACCCAGAGGGTGTTTGGGCACTGGAACAGCTCCCCAGGGCAGTGTGACAGCAGCAGCCTGACAGAGCTCAGGCAGGGTTTGGAGAGTGCTCACAGGCACAGGGTGTGACTCCTGGGGTGTCCTGTGCAGGGACAGGAGTTGGACCCAATGATCCTTGTGGGTCCCTTCCAACTCAGCACAGTCTGAGATTCTGTGATATGCTTGAATGCAATACAAGGATATGAAACCACCAGGTTTCTGCTGCAATTTTAAAGGAAATAGTTGTGTAACTACTGCTCTGTGGAAAGATTGTGCCTGGCACATTTTAGAACTCTGTACTACACAAATTATTTACTAAAGCTACCAACTGAAACTTCAGGAAGAATCTGCTGAAAAGAGGCAAGCTCTGGTAAAACAGCAAGACAAAGAGTCCATTAAGCCTCCTTATTCAATTGTGCTATTTCTGTCCTTCACACAATCTTGCTGTTGGTGCACCTTAAAACAACAGAAAAAAAATTAAACCTATTGAAGCATTTGATATTATTAGGTGCAAAATGTGAATTTTAAGGTTAGGCCAACAGAAAGGTAACTTGACACTACAACCAAAGCAAGACAAACTGCAAGTAGACCACCTGCTGCCTTGAATCTGAATGAGTCTGGAAGAAGATGAAATTATTTTTCCTGCAATCAGGCTGTGAACTTGTCTTCACTGAACGTGAATTGCAAGTCTTACACCACACACACACACACCCCTTCCCCCAAGCTCAGAAAGTGGGTTCAAAAAGTCAATTCTTTTTGAGACATCAGCTCTTGTATTAATTATGTATTTTATTTTTCATGGCTCAGCTTGCCATATCTCAGCTCTATCTTAAAATAGTCTTAGGCAACTGTTGTGCCATGTATTCATGGGGCTGTTCCATCTCCCTTGGGACTTTTTGAAGCATGATCAGGCATAAGATGTGCCAGTTTTTGTGCCATTATAAAAATGGTGAGAATGAAAAGTAGGCCACTAGATACTAAGGCATTTCTCTCTGTGATGAGACATACTAGACCATATTCTCTTGGTTTCATAGACTCTTGGAGGTTGGGTTCATGCAACTAAAACCAAATTGGACAAAGAATCTGTAAAATAATGAGTAAGTTTCTCTTGGCATGGCAGTGGGCAACTTATCGTAATTTCAGTTAGTAATTATTGTTATTTTAGTTATTTAAGATCATCATTTTTGTTTGTGATAGGTTGTTTCACAGGGCCAGAATATCCAACACAGAAAGGACAAAGAGATTTTGCAAAAATAAATCCCTCTTGTGGTATGCCCAGACTTGCATTAACTGGAATGAGTGGTTACAATTTGAAGAGCTTCTTTCTCCTGGCCAACTCCTGTAACAATTTTTTTTTCAGGTAAGACTTCAATTTGCTGTCTCTCCTGGCAGGAATATACTTGCTTGCTCAAACCAGTACAAACACATTTTCAATCAGAATTTCCAATTGCTTGTCTGGTAGCATTAAAAGATTCTTTAAGCCAAGATTAAAAATTTTATTAGTACTGCACCATATATGAAATACAAAGATATGCCAGCTGTGTCTTGTGCATAAAGTATGTCACATAATTGGTTTTGAATTATCTTTTATGATGTTTCCTCTTGGTTCTCTTAGCAGGGCACTAAATATTCTCAAATTGAAATCTGATCATTTTTCATTTTGCTGTTTGCTATTTTGTTGGGTTTCAAGTATCCTGTAGCTATCCAGCTTTTTCAAACTGAATAGCTGTGAAATTTTCCCAGTTTTCAATAGATGTATGTCCCATCATGCTTCTCTATATTTCCCCTTTATGGATCTCTTTAATTCTGTTCTATTGTACTTCTGGTGAGGGAAAAAAATAAGAATACTTCACATGAGGGCATCCTATTGTGCAGCACAAAGAAGTCTCAGCTCTTCCAAATAGTTTTTTAGGGTGTTATTATTGTTATTCTATATTAATTGTGCTTCACATAGCAGTCACAGAAAATAAGACTTTCTCAAAGAAATTTCCTGTTAAAGTCAGTTGGGAAAATATAAATCTGTTAGCTGTTAGGTGAAGATCTTGGAGAGTAAGAATATAAACATTACTCCTCTGAATTTTTCATTGAAAATGTAACTTTCCTAGCATAACTAAGGGTAATTGGACAATGCATTGGGGTTTGGTTTTGGTTGGTTGGCTTTTTAAGGAGAGGATATAAATAATTTATAGTTTGTGGCTCTACCTGGTCTGCCACAATTAACATTGCAGTGGGAAATAATTTTAGGCAACCATAGGGGATGGATCTAGCTCTCCCAGGCCATTCAGAATCATACATTATCATAATAATTCATAGCAATGAAAAATTGTTGCTATATAGAACTTCAATTTTGGCTCTTTGCTCTTCTTGTTCCCCAAGTTTTTTTATTCTTACATTACACTTTATATTTTCTTTTAGGTACATTTTCCCCTTACGTAAAGGGACAGCACAAGTTGTTATTTACTCATAAAAACTTATGCAGGACTTTGGATCCAGCATCTGGGCTGAAGTTCAGCTCATACTTTCATGACACTGCCCCTCAAGCTACTTTTCATTTAGTTATTGGGGGGAGTCCACTGCTGTTTTCCATTCAGCAGGACACCTTATGAACTCTTTAGTCTTTTGCTGCATTTGGTTGTTTAACCTAAGTTATTACCATACCAGCAGGTGTCCTGAAAGTGAACAGGAGTGGGCACAGGAACACAGCTGTGCTCTGGCACTTTCCAGCACACATGGTAGGGGTGACACAGCTCAGAGCCCTGGCTGAGGGGAGCAGGTGCAGTGTGTCTAAAGTTTAGCAGAATGTCCACAGCTGTGGCTACAGAGGAGGGAATCACATTCTTCTTTACATATATATATATATATATATATATATATATATATATACACACACACATATATATACATATATATATATATATATATGTATGTATGTATGTGTGTGCATATATATATCTATATATATGTGTATATCTATATCTATATATGTATGTGTATATATATATACACATACATATATATGTATGTATGTATGTATATATACATACACAACCTTTGTTCTTCAAGCAGGAACTCTCAAGATATTCCTTACAGAACAACCTTCCAGGTTGTCAAGGATATGCTGTAGCTACTTTTTAAAGCAAGAGTAAGCATAATTTTTTTGATAGCATTCCTGGCTTGACTTTCTTCTCTTGGGTCAATGTGAACAACTAACAGGCACACCAAACTGAAGATCAAGTCCGGAGGTTGATTTATTAATTTAAATATCTCATTACCACATTGGTCAGTTTCTTTTGCAACATCTCTGTTTCTGTTTTCTATTGAATCACCTAGGGTTTTTTTCTGTGCTCTTTGAAACACTTTATTTAAGACTATTTTCAATACCTTTTCATATTCCAAATTTATAAAGAGAAAAGCTTCTCAGATTAACTACTTGTAGTCTCACTAGCAAATTTGATTAGCACTGAGTTTTTTTTCTGGTGAGAGATCATGTTTGGTGATTTTTTTGGCTGTATCTATGCACTATACAAGTTAGAAAACAGATATTCCCTTAGAATTTTATGGTGGGTTTGTTTCATTTTCTGTTGGGATGTAGCAGTCTTTAAATTTTTTCTGTGTGTTCTACCACAGAGCAAAGAGTAGACATGCCTGTCAGCAAGGAAAGGAAAGGAGCCTTTGCTGATACTGTCTTGCAGTTCACCACGTTGTGTCGTGGAAAATGTTATTTATTGATTGTGCTGACAGTGAGAGTAAATAGAGCTAAGTCTGTTGTACATTGCAGATGAGAATGTGTACATCTCATAACTCTTAATGCACAATCTGACGTCAAATCACTTCCCCGTGTCTCCTTTCCCCATATAAACCAAACGTGTTTTTCTATTTTATTATGTGAACATGAATTAAAACAGAGAGGAAATAGGAGACGTTGTTTTTATTGCATATTTTTTCGACATGCAAGTCTTCTGTGACTTCTTAGTAAAAATTAACAACTACAAATTCCATTTCATCTGTGAACCCTGTTATGGATTGCATTATTCACTCAATTGACTGTAACAGTTAAGGCGATTACCATCTGTGATCTAAATATCTGTTTATATTGGAATGCAGAAAGTATTTCATTATTAATGCCATCTTATAAATCCAAATCTCATTTAGATGACAATCAGTTCACTTTATGACAGCCAGAGTGTGTTCTAATTCTTGCTGGTGTTTGATCATTGTGTGCAAGTCGCAGGCTCATTTGAAATGTTTCTGAGTAAGACATGCAGGTGTGCATTAATCCTCAGTCGATCACGTGCCCATGAGAGCTGTAAAATCATATACTAAAATATTCATGGCAAGTTTGTGTAAAGGGCTGTGCAATATTGTATTTTAATCAAAAGGAAAACAGCATTTGCTTTGAAGTAGTTGGAGTAGCAGCTCATGAATGTGATTTCTCAAATGTGAAAAACCCAGTGTAATTTGCTTAAACAATACTCAGGCTCACAGACTTCTTGAAGTTTTTTTACACATAAGGGCCAACAAGTTGGTCTCTGTCCTCAATCTTGTTTCTTCTGTACTTTGAATAAATTTACAAATGCGTCTTTTGGGCTAGATGGACTCTATACCACTATAATTTCAATTTCTGCTTGTCTGCCAGGCTAAGATTTATTTACAAAATGAAGTAGATTTAGTATAACTTACAAGGCATTTACTGGTCTCTTTCTCTGATGCCTTTGTAGAAAACTCAGGAGTCTGGGTAACTGCATATTTCTTACAGTGGATGGAAGTCCCTCCACATGGCAATAGGTGTAGCCAATGGTGTTATGATGTCCTACCAGAATCTTTGAAGATCTCTGTGGTGAGGAGTGATGCAGGGAGAAAGAGGATGCACTGTGATGGAATCACCATGCTCATGTCTGAGTATGTCTTTCAGAGGACAAGCACCTAATAAATGTAACATGAGCCTTTGGAGGCTGTACTGAAGCTTGACATTATGTTTTCATTACCTTCCAAAGTTTGTTTCTGTCATAAGAAATCAAATTATTCTTTATTATTCTTCTCTAAAATATTTGCCATATCTTTCTTTTTCACAACTCCTGTAATCTCTCATGTTTAGAATTGTGCTGCAATTAGGTTCAGCATTGTGTGTTCTGTAGTGAGGAAACCTGCTGCCCCTTCCCCTCTAATGAATCCAGAATTATCACAGAGTCACATGAATAATGTATATAGACCAATTAAATGAAACTGCTGTATTAGTTCTCATGGGATGTATCCAGTGGAAGCAACAGTCTTGTGGGCAATGGCAGTGTGTAATGACACCTGAAGCTAACCACATGTAGCTATTTGTGGTGGTTTGAATCCTATTAATTTATACCTTTTGTTTCCAAGCTAACTTAATTATTGTAATTCTAAATTACGAGTGCCTGAATTTATTTCTTTGCATTCCCCAAGGCTGTAAAATACAATAGAATGCTAAATTGCAAGTGCAGTGAGCCTGATTAATGTTGCATTCATTTAGGAGGTAGAAGTAAAAGAGTGCACATGAAAGTTTCTGGCTGTGAAGACAGGTTGATCTGGTATCTGTATTCCAATAATAATAATGTCTTGAAAAAAATGGGCCCTTGAAATTTTTACTGAAGTTGCTGCAGTCAAGCAGGATGGGGAGAACTTTACCTCTGTGCATATGACTCTGTCACTGGCTGTGAAATGCTGGAGATGTGTAAAGCTGTGTCAGCCATGCCACTGCAAGAGTAAAGTGAGCACAAATGCTGAGGCACTCAGTTCACTGTACCTTGCCAGCCCTGCTCCAAAAAAGGCACAGAAATAAATCAGTGCTGCCACACGACCCCAGTCCTGGACAGGTTAGCCTGTTCAGCACAGCCTTACTTAACTGTGCAGCCCCCAAACTGCCAGGAACCTCTGCCTCTGCTCTTCAGGAGCTTAAACCTGATAATCCACAAAATCAATTTGTTCTCTCAAGAAGACATCTCGAGATGAAAAGCTCAAATTCAGGTTGCTTATAGTTATTAAACCACATATGGTGCTTTTTAGTACAGCCAGTGGACAGAATGGGCCAAGGTGGGATTTTCAAAGGTGCTTAAGGCATTTAGTAGCATAACTGGCACTAAAAGTGTGCGGGATTTGCAATCTTACATGCCTCTGGCAGTTGATTAAAAAAATCTAATTTCAGCAGCTAGGACTCTGAACTGTTGCTGGGACTTAGGTTGTGCTGATGCAGCTGTGACCTGCTGTTGAGGACCTGCAGTTTCAGAGCTCCTGCAACTCTCATCTTTATTAGCCTTTCCAGGCAGGCATTTCCATGGATCTCTGGAGTTACACCAGGCAGTGGAATGCCCTCCTCTACTCAGTGTTCCTTTGAAGAGATCACATTTTCATAAAGTGAACACTATACCTTAGAATAGGTTTATGCTGAATGTAGCATGGACCTGGGCTTTGATTGCAGCATCTGAGTAAAACAACAGTTCAAACAAAAATGAACTTGCCTTTCATCATTATTAGGAGAAGCTTGCTGGAAGTGAACATCAGCAAAGGGGAATTCTCTAATCTCTTTTTGTAGATAATTTTTTAAAACAGTGGACACCAAGCAAAACAATTTGTCAACATTTGGGTGAGTCACTGTTTTACTTTCAAGAAAAGGCAAGCTGGAATTATTTGGTTGAATAACTACATTTATTGGTTCCTTCCTCAAAAAACAACTAAAAAACACCGTATTATTCAAACTTAAAACTTTATTTAAGTCAATGAGTTGCTATCAAATAGTCAATCTACTCTCATGTATATTACATTTATGGCTTTTGTCTGGTTGAACATAAGTCAATTTTCCATCCAATTTTCTTTACTGACAAAATTTTCTTCAATTTTCTTCATGAACAGAAGGAGTTTGGTTTTCTTGCATTCAAATTACACATCATATCACATGAAGGATACACAGACAAGCACAAAGCATGGTTCAATGTATAAACTGTACTGTTGCACCAAAAATGGCTTAAGCATCACACACTGACATTACTTTTTATTTTTAAAATAGGTGTGGTATTTTTATTTTATGTTAACTTCCTTTTGCAGTTCACTTTGTCAGAGAGTTCTAACACTGCTTCAGGTCTGTCTATAGATGATTGCTATTGATGTAAGAGCTTTATCAATCAAAAACAATTTTTATTTTTTCCCAGTAATTAACTTCTTTCAAAATTCAGAAAAGATAAATACAGTATTTATGTGTAATAATTAGAAAGCCTTGTATAATGAAGCAAGAATTTTAAGATTAATAAATAGCTGAATATAAGTCTTATAGCCTGCTTAATTAATCACTAAACTATGGAACCACTGCAATTCATATGTCAATCCAGACTCTTTTATGGAAGTGATTTGAATCAATTGCTAATGAAATAGAGAAATTTAGAAGCAGCTTCTTGACTTTCAATTGACAGGACTCATATTTAACTCAAGAAATCTGACAGTTAATGACAACATAAAAGCACTGTGAATTATTTGCCAGATCATATGAGAATTACAGCATCACCCTATTGAAATAGCTTATAGCTGATCAGTTTGAAAATAAACAGTCATAGTGAAATATTTAGAAACCTATGATGCTGCTTAAAATATGAGAGAGTCTGTTGGAAATAAAGCAAGGATATAATCTTACAAATACAATAATAATACTTCAAGAATTCTCCTATATTGCCACATACACAGATTTATTCTTACTGCTGTTAAAACTGTAATCCTTTAGAAACCCTTTATTAAATCAATTGCTTCAAACTGCCAAAGCAGTTTCATGGCTAATTCTTCTTTTTTAATGTAATTAACATTTTTACTCTTACTCACTTACTTGAATTTAAATGATTCTGCTGTTGAATTGGTTTCCTTAACTTTGCATTTCCAGCCACATTTTAATTAATTAAAACTTCACCTAGATAGAAAGAGACAGTTATTGTGTGTTAATGGAATATCAGTGGAAAGTGCACTAATCAATAATTAATTTAATTAAGGTGTATATGAGACAATATTGCTATATAATTAACTGAAAACTACACAACACATGCATATTTAAATATTCATTAATAAGTTTGTTAGGAGTTTTAGATCATGCTGTTTTATGGATTTACATGACACGTATAAAATTAAAAGCACTTGCCAGAGAGATCCTGAAATACACATTAAAACCAGTTCTTAATGATTTTGACAGTCATGTAGCAAATTTAGGCAATTGAAGCCCCACTAAGAATGAGAGTGTGCCATCTTGGAGGTAAAAATCTGCAGGAGATTTGTTTTAGCCTTCAATGGATGTGTAAAAAACCCTGTGAGATGAAGTTACATGTAAGAAAACATACTCTATACCTGAAAAAATATGCCTTAGAAAAGATTATGAATAATGGAAGTATTTTTTTGCAATTCCACAGCTAAAGCTGGATCATTCCATTAACATGGTGTTCAGACTACTATTAAGGACTCTGTTCTGTTAGTATTGATGAAGTTACCTCATCTGCTCATTGTGAATGACTTCCCATGATAATTTACCAATGAATATGTTATTTAAAGGAGCTGCTGACTTGATGCATTTGATGCTAAACTTTTAAATTCCAAATAAATAATACTGTCATATTTCCTTTGTGTTCATAATTCATTACAGTTTGTGGAATTAATGATTATGGAACCGAAGAGTGACTATTTTTAGCAGGGTATTTCAAATCTATAAAGTTTTATAATTAGAAATCCAATCTCCTCTTTGAATATCCTAATCATATTCTATCTACAAGACGTTCTGCACAAAGGCTTGACTTTATGAAGGACTTTAAAACTGAGGTACAAATCTGACTCTCAAACAGAGTTAGTTAAAATTTCAATATTGTTCATTGGTAGTGAAGAATTAAAAAAGTTAAGTAATTGTCATGAAGAATTGTGGTGCTTTTAATAATGAAGTCTGACCAGAGCTGGCAGATGGAATATTGGGAGATTCATGATGCCAAAGTTTTGGATAAAGACTTAACAACTACCTTACAGTAGCTGGCTAATTTTAAGTGGCATATATTTAGTGAGATTAATTTTCACCTATATTGCTTGCATATCCAGTATATGGTTGGAGGTAATTTAAGTTAATAACAGCTGAGATTTTTCCTTTTTTTACATTTATTTCATATTCATATGATAGCTTGAACAATAGCTTGAAAAGCTATTCATCTTAATTCTGTGGCCAACTTCTTTGAATCAGTGTACCATTTAGTTATATGATTCTTTTTTTTTACATGTTTAGCAATATAGTTTTTTTGGATTGGTATCATGAGGCAATATTTTATATAAGCATTCATTAATAAGTGTTATTATATTTCAAGGGTTGTTATTTACATAGAGCCACACACGTATACTGTGAAAAAATGTATAGGTCTTCTTTTCTACTGAGTAAGAGGAAAGATTGCAAGCTTTCTATTTCAAAATGGTGTTAGTTATACATTATTTATTCTGCATCCCTTATTTTTACTAATAAGCTGAGCAATTTCTCCCCCAACTCCTCTCCACTTTGTTAAATTACAGATTTCAAACCCTGGTCTGTACTTTCCCAGAAAGATGTTAATCAGTATCAGTTAAGACTGATTTTGAAATATGTTTTTCAGAACCTCAAATTCTTTCAGTTTCTAAGTTGCTCCCTTACTAATCTGAGCCTGTTATTTAAAGCAGGAAGGAACACTGGAAACTGCAGTGGGGACATGACATCTTCCCAGGTAGCTGCTCTCCCAAATTTGAGTTCCCATAGCATCCAGTATTGTTCTAAATATCAAATGCTTGCATTTTAAGAATGTTCATCTCTTGCTCAGTTCTGTTAAACTCCAGCTTGCCTATTTTAATTTCTTCATTCAGTAGTAATTGCAACTCTTTTACTTACAGTTAATTTTTCACCTGGAATAGAGTGTTTTCCCCTGTAAGGTGTCTCAAAATGCTGCACATTCTGCCTTGGTACAAAAAAAATTTCTTCCTATCACTACAGAGACAGCAATCTTTGAGCACTCATGGCTCTAATGGCCCTCAGTGAGAGAGGGAACTCGGATGTCACCTGAAATTCATCTAATAGTAATTTCAGTACTCTGCCTGAGCTGAATACTTAATGTGCCTGTCACCCTCTCAAAATCACACTTAGCACAGGCAAAATTATGTGCATGTGTGACTTCATTACTCCAGGAAGACCAACACATTCAGGGAGGGCTGGGCAGTTCCTTTCAGAAGCAGAGTGAGGTGGACAGATGAGAGCCACCTCCCCAGCCCGTTTTGGCACCCACAGGTCAGCCCTTCACCACTGAGCACGGACACTTGCTCCATTTCTCTCTTGTTACCTCTTCCACCAGCAGAATCCAGCTCCCCTTTTGGAGTTCTTGGCTGCTCTGGCCAAGTCAGTGATATAAAAACTATAGAAGTCTCATTTCCTCTATAAGGAACTTAATGGAAACCCTAGACCGATTATTTTGTGCAAAACAAGTTTATCTGCAGTTGAAACTCCACAAAAAGTGAAGTGTCTCAAGAACCACTTAAAAAATAATTCTTAATATTTTACCAGGGAAATAATGCCCATGTGTTGTGATAGTAAATTGCTTGAATTTGACATTGGGGAATTGTGTGGATCTTAGCACAATGCAAAATAATGATGCAGTCATGCAATTTCCACCTGGGAGGTTTGCTGTAGATCTCAAGGTTTTATTCTGTCTCTTTGCATTGGAAGCTACTATTGGGATAACACCAGTGGAGAGGCAAGATTTTCCATCCCTGCATTGCTGATGTTGGGTCTGAAAACCTAAGACAAGCATAACTTTCCTTCCAGACCAAAATAAACTAAACTCCTTCTCTGAGATAAAACAGGGCAGCAAATCTGGGCAGTTCATTGTCATGCTTTGTAGCAACTGGGGCAACACTCTACCCTTGGTGACCCATGTCAGAAAAGACATTGTGCACCAGTCTCAAGATACATTTGTGTTTACTTGCTAGTCATGAAACTCGTGGTATAACTCAAATTCTACGAAAAACAGTGACTTGGTGTTTTGCTCCTCCTGCCCAAAGCAGCCTCCCTGTTAATTTTCCTTTTCCAAGGCTTAATGGCCATGTTTCTAAACTTGACCTTTTTTTCTTTTTTTTTTCTCATTACAGGAAGAGACTCTTCTTTAAAGAATCATGCAGAAATGTGAAAAAAACTATTGAGAGGCTTTGAAAACATTGCTGCTTCTTCTTCTTCTTCTTCTTCTTCTTCTTCTTCTTCTTCTTCTTCTTCTTCTTCTTCTTCTTCCTTCCTTCCTTTTATTATTATTATTATTATTATTATTATTGTTATAAAAGATTCTCTTAATCTTTTTTGTAATTTAAATATCTTCTGATGAACTGTAACATGCCATGTTATGCATACAGCCTCATAAGACTTTGCCCTTATTGTTAACATTTTTAATGCTCATTGGCAAAACACAAAAGGGTTTTCCCAGTCAGGCCAGTCCCTTTTGTTAACACAAATAGACAAATGTCTTTTTGCAGCTCTAGCACATGGGGGTGTGATGTGGCTTGCTCTGCCCAGACTCCCCTTTTTAAGCTCCAGTTCAAAATCCATCCTGGACAGCTGTGAGGACACAGGTATATTTCCATTTCTGCTGCCAAAGAATGTGTCTTAAATGCTCAGAGTAAACATGGCACCAAATATATCTTACTGCCCAGAAAGAGTTTAACTATAAAAGCTGGGGCAAGGGGTGGCAGGGGAAATCTTCAATTTTCTTCCTTTTCAAGCCTAAGCATAGTGACGTGACATTGGTCCAATTTACTGAGTATAAAACTAAATTAAATCAATGCTTGAAGGTTTCCTCGAATATGTCTCAAATTCAGTTCATCTACCATTATTGAAAAGTATCACATTTAAGTCTTAATAATTCTTTACACTAGAGTGCTATTAATGTCATCATTATTATTATACTTCCCTATCTTCAATATATTATGGCTGTTAGAATTCAAGTGCAAAAATCAATGGGAAATTTGTATTTGATATAAAATATTCTAATATATTACAATTAATTTCTTTTCCTGCGTTATGTTAATTACCCTTTTCCCCACCTGGGAAGAAACCCCTGTTGAATTCTTGACTAGATTTAGATCTAACATTGGTTCCCCAGAGTGCAAATCTGTAATAAAAATTCCATTTTTAATATCTCTTTCCTTCTGCCTTTTGTACACAAATCACAGTGAGAACTATTAAGTGAAAGGCTTGGCTTGACCAAAGGTTTTGAATACAGAAGACATCTGGTCTTTCATGAAATAAATTTTTTAAAAAAACCAACTCCCACAGCTCTTGCCCATGGGCAATTAAGCTGTACATATGCTATTTCAAGATTAAAAGCAGCACTGAAAACCCAGTCATGATTGTTCAACAGTTATATATGCATCTAAAGAAATATCTTTCACCTACAGTTTTGTTTCAAGAATTACCTCCTTCTCTTCCTAGCTTGGGGAGAAGAACTTTTCATCCTTTCTTTATTGAGAAATTATTTTGGATAAATTACCAGTTATTGTTTAAGAACCTACATGCCAGTGAAAATGTTCATGTTTGTTTTAATTATACCAAAGATTCTTTTAATTTCTTGATATCAATATCATACTAAAAATTTCTGGCTTTTCCAGACCTTTCCCTAAATGTTAGAGTAAAACATTTCTTCAAGTCTTCATTACCTCTATTTTCACTCTCTCCTTTTTTCCTCCAATTATTCTTACACAAATGAATCTCACGGAGTATGGTCATGAACTCTATTCAGTCCAGGACCTTGAAAGAGGTATAAGTACCAAAGAAAAGTGAACCACTGAAAATAATTCAGAATTGTTTTGGATGTCCTCTAAGAGCAAGGCTTGAGCCTAAAGGTTTAGGTTGGTTATATATCTGACTCTGCCCATTTTAAACAGCTTATTTACTTAGTAATGTTATCACTACCAATAGAAAAGAGTTACTAATGCTGACATCTTCTCAAACTCTAGGTTTCTTCTGAATGGCATCCAGAAAACACATATTATTTAATATTTTTCTTTAATAGCATTTACTCAGACTACAATTGGATTTTTAATTAAAAAAATTTAAATCTTTTCCCAAATGTTCTAGATCAATCAAAAATTAGTTTAGGGAAGCCTCAGAGAAGGGTCTGCAATCAGTGTGGGAATGGGGTGATAGTAGCAGGTTCAGAAGATGAGAAGGTGAAAGGAAACAGAAACCAGCAGTGTACACGGAGAACCACTAAACCCAGATTGAACTGGTTGTGCTTTGGGATTCTTCCCTTCTCATGATCTCATCATCCCACATTACCTGGACAATTGTTCCCTTGAGTTTTCCACTAGATTTTGTTTACAACACATTGTTGTATTTAATTTTCTGCTCATCAAAGTTTGAGTGTGTCTCTGTTCCTGTGCTACCCACGTGTGAACAAAACTCTCTGTGATGGATCATGCTCAGTGCCAGTGCTGGGCTGTCCAAGCAGTGCCTGGTTTAGAACTGGCAACCTTATCATGAAGAAACATGTCTTCTTCAGTTCAGAGCCAGGCTTATCTCACCTCTGAGACTGCACATCAGCCTGAAGGTCTGAAATGAAATGACTCCAGCACGATCAGATCAATTTGCTGTGAGAAGCCCACATCACAGCAGGAGCCCCCATAGCTCAGCTGGCTTTGGCAGCTCGCTCAGGAGAGCTGGGCCTGCATGGGCACCAGCACTGAATTATTTCTGCTCTCTGGAGATGGAGAGTCAGAACAGATCCCTTCAGGTCAGGGCTGAAGACTCATGAGGAAGTCAGCAAGGAGGCAGATAAATTTTACTTTAGTATGCTGGGCACTCAACTTTTCAAGGCTAAGCAGCGAAGGTCAAGAGGTTAATTTTCTCAAAAGCAGACAATCACAGAAATGAATGTGACACATCCAAACCTTGCATTTTCTTCCTAATTATCCTACCTAGTAAGTGTTTTCTCCTAAATTAGAGTCCTCTCTTTTCTTGGAAAATAGTAGCATTTATTCTTTGATTATCCTAAGATGTTGAAGAGCTCAAGAGTTTTGGCTTACTTTTCCTTTTTAGACACAAATATATTGCCCTTCATAGAAATATTTCATGTCAAAAACATACTTGACTATTTTTGACATTTAGCATACATGTAGTAATACAACATACTGTTTTCCTTTATTACTGACAATCAAGTTTTACTTTCCTTTCTGTAGCAATAAAAAGTAGCTTTAGCAGTACATCTGTCAAAATATTTACCTCCTAGGCCACCAAATTTAATGTCAGTATCTGCTTAGTATTTTAATTTCTGTTATCAATGTCAGAGGAATGCAGATGACAGTAAGACCATGTATTATGCAGCTCAAAAGTTACAATAAAATAATAGTTTTGATTTGGGGTCGATCCTTAAATGTGTGCAAATTCTCAGTCAGATTGACAGCCATCTTAAGACCTAAAGCACTGATGTATCTGAGTTACTGATGTAAGTTTTTATAAGATAAGCACTGGTGTTAGTGTAGTACTGTTCAATGATTCTTTTTAGTTGGGATCAGTTTGTAAGGTATTGATGATCATCAGGTGGATTGGGTTTGTTTGGTTTTCAACTCCGGGAGTCATGGGGTGCTCTCAGACCATAAATATGTACAGGAAAAGGGCCCTTAAAACTGTGTGTGGCTATCATTGAATTGGTCAAGCTCTGCAGAGAGAGGGACTGGACAATTTCAGAGAGCTATACTTTTTTTCTGTCTCCCTTCTTTTTTCATCTGAGCCTTAACATGCTGGTGAAGAGGAGTTTTTCTACTAGGTTAATTAAACTTCATATTTTAGCATCACTATCTCTGTCTCCTGCTGGGAAAATTAGGATAACTACCCTTTGAATTGGGGCATACTTGGTATTTTTCTGCAGCTTTAAATTGAATCAAGAGATGGAGTATTTCACTGTGGGATAGGGAAGAAGGATAAATAAAGAAATCCAAAAACTTTTCAAATGCTGGAAATATTACATGAAGGAAGCATTAAGAATGAGTGATAGTTAAAATTATTTTGCTAAGCCCCCCTGCCTCTTTTACCCCTGCTCTTGTTATCAGCTTGGAGGCAGGGAATATCTATTCTCCTTTCACTTACCCACATTCTCTCTGACACCTTTCACTTACCCACATACATTGTGCTCCCCATGGAGTTTTTCATCTTGTTGTAAAAATGACACTTTCAGGGATATGACTGTAGAGGCTGAAATGTTGATTACCTAGCATTAATCATTTCTGGAAATACCAGTCTCTAAAGATGCTAGTCCTCTGGGGTGCACATAATATGCATTGAGAGGAGCAGACTGATACTGTGTGTGGGACAGTACATGTTTACTCCTGGCCATTTTGGCATTGATTTATCCTTTTGTGGTCACATTTTAAAAATATTGTTGACTTCCCATCCTAGTTAATTAATTGAAGAAGTCATCCTCTTTTGGTGTTGCTCTCCACTGGTTTCATTAATATGTAATGAAATTTCCCTTTGTGCCTTTATTGTCAATGTTAGAGAGCATATCTGCAGGAAAGGCTTTACACCACCAGTCTGGAGTCCCACCTCCCTCTCAGCTGCTTTTCTCCATATTGATGGCATACAGGATAAACAGAACAAGTTAATTTGTAATCTTAGATAGAAAATGATAGCTGCACTGTTTCTGTCATTGAGCACTCTGCCAGTTTAAACAGCTGATTAGTCAGCTTCTGTGGAATCGATCTGAATCAGTTCCACCTGCGTGCACCCACCAGGAGCCACTTTATTGTAAATCAATCATTCTGAAAACATCTCACAAAGGGGCTAGTCCTCACTAACAAGCCATCAATTTAAACTGTCTGTCTGGAGAACTCTAGAAATTAGAAGTGCAACATTTATTCTAAAATTATGGAGAAGTTGTTTGGGTTTCACGTTGTTTGTTTCTGGGGTGTATTTTTTTGTTTGTTTATCTTTTAAATGACAGCCTGTAAGATTTGGTGCTGTGGTGGTTTTCTTACCTTTTTTAGCTTTATTTTACTCCTATGCATTGGGTCACTTTTCAGACATCCCAAAAGTGCAGGTACTTTCTCCTTGGAAAAAACAATAGGTTTGGAATTTTAACAACAATGGACGGAATGGATGGCCTTTATTACTAGAAGGCAACATTAACAGTAACTCAGAGACTTTATATCCTGCCCTCGTGCCCCTTGGGTGTTAAGATCGATCCCCAGAGTCAGAGAAGCTCTCCTTATTCCTTGACATGATGAATTGCTAAATTTTGCCTGTGCAGGGAGTGGGTCTTCCAGCTGGCAGTGGCTGGAGAATCTGCCCCAGGGGAAAGATACAGATATACGATTTGGTCTCCAAACCCTTCCTTTAAGACACTTCATACTACCCTAAATAAAAGAGAGTGGAGAAGGTGTATTCTACCTTTTTTTTTTTTTTTTTATTGTCCTGTCTAGGCATTTCACTTATGTCAACAAAAAAGCTGTGAGAATCATGTTTTCTGGTTGTTTAGAATCTCCAGAGTCTTATTCAGCTTGAGAAAAAAAATATGGCAGCAGTTAGTTTGCAAGGTGTAGAGCAAAATACTGTGTGTGATGTTTTGCTGTGTAATTACATGCTGCCACCTGATTGCATTGTCAACACTGTCTCTGATTACAAGGTAATTGCTTAGTTACTAGTTTGGATGCAATGCCTTTCAGAGACTTGTGTATTAAACAAGTGTCCCACTCTTGGAAATGCAGTCAAAATAGAAGTTCAGTGAGGGCTCATGTGATTGTGCAGAAACTAATTTTTCACTTGGGTTGCACTGGGCCTGATCTATCTCTGCCTAACCCCAGCTGAAATCCTCTCATCCATCATCCCATTTATCGTAGGATGCTCTGGAGAGATGTCTCTTGTCAAATAGTGGGGGGATTCAGAGCAAGCTCAGAGCTTCAGCTTCTCCCCTTTTGCAGGGAGAAATGTGAAAGTCTAAAATGTTGATGGTTAAGGGCTCAATTGGTCACTTGCAAAGCAGCAAGTGCTTTTCTGGCGTCCATGGTACAGCCCAGCTGCAGAGAGGGGAACATCAGAAGATGACCACCACAATCCAACCTGTGTCTAGCAAAAAGTGGAGTTTTGAGATGGGTAAGGGAAGAGGATGTTAAGCAGCAGATTCTTCAATGTGGGGCAGGAGTTTTCATGAAGCCAGTGTCCTTACACATCTGGCTCAGCTGTAAGCACATACCCACCTCTTTTAAATGAGTCTCCTGCTCCTTATCTGCATCCCTTCTGATGCCATGTTCATTTGGAGCTGGTCCAGCTCCTTGCTGAGTCTCTGAAGGTGCTTAAATTACTTCCTCCATTATGACTGGTTTGTGCTATGTAACCAAGATGACCACTGTTTGGTCAACTCACATTTTTCACACAAGTAGTAGTTTTGTCAGTGTTGGCTATGATTTCTACTTAATTTATTTTGTACCATCTGATCATCAACAAAATCCCTGAGATTATTTGTCTTTGTGATAATCATAATGACAGGTTTTGAGCTGAGCAGGAGTACCAGAGAGAAACAGTGCAGGAATGGCTGTGGTTTCCTGGAAGAGGAATTATTTCAATCTGGGAAAGAAAAAAATAGGAAAATAATTATCTTACACTTATTTAGGAGAATAACTTATTTAATCAGCATGTATTTGCTGCCTAGTATATCTTGATCCCAGTTCCATGGATCACTATCAAGGTGTGGATCTTTCCTTACACCTTGTTCTCCTGTGAGCCAAAAACTATAAATGCATTCAGTATATGTCTCCATGACCATAGTAGTGAATTTCATCACCTTTGAATCAGGAAAATATGGATGTTACATAACATTATTCAAAAGAAGTCTGTATCATCCAGCAAAGCAAACATAATTCAGAAAATGTTAGTTAAATCATATATGCACTATCATTACTTAAAATGAAAAAAAAATATATACTTACAAGTAAGAGAAACTTCTAATTACTAGAAGGATGATATTTCTTTAAATGCTTAATTATGCTACCCTGATTATTTGTGAAGATGTCTTCATTTGAAAAGTCTGAGAAGTAAAATAAGGTCTACTATGTACTAAAAATTGTAACTTAACTGCTGCTCTGGCTCCTGGGATGATACTGTGCTATGGACATCTGGTTAGTGGCTAGGATCCCCAGGATCTACAACAATAAAAAATAATGCCATATTAGTAACAAGGATTATTTTTTTCCAGTTTACAAATTAATAATGCAAATAATCTCAAATTCTGCATGTTCTCTCTGACACAATTGCCTACTGGCTCCAAGTTCTGTGACATGTCTGTCAGGAAGATACAGCCTTACTTAAAAATTTGGGTTATTGCTGCTATTTTAATATGACAGTACTGGTGATTTTACATTGTTGGTATTTAGCAAGAATGTTCTGCATTGATATTACTGGACTGAATGCTGCACAACCAAAGGCTATAATATAATTTTAATAGATATTTTATATATGTAATATACAATATGATTTTATATAATTTATTTATATTTAATATAAAATAAATTTTTAAAAAATTAGTTAATGGCCACTATTTCTAGAATTTTTAAACTGAAAGATGAAATTGAAGAAAAGTGCAAACATGGTTACTTTCAAATTATTTCATTTTATTATCACAGGATGCTGATTTAACAGAAACTGCAGTTGTAATGCCTTGTGTTGGTTTTGCAGGGCTTGGATTTTTGGTAGCAGGGGAGCCACAGAGGTGGCTCCTGTGGGAAGCTGCTGGAAGCTTCCACCATGTCCAGCAGAGCCAATCCCTGATTGCTCTGAACCATGCTGACATGCTGCTGGCCAAAACTGGGCCAATGAGAGAGGTTGGCAATGCCTCTGTGATGACTTATTTGAGGAGAAAATAAAGCCAAGGGCACACAGTTTTCCCCTAGTCAGAGAAGAGGAGAACACGTGAGGGAAACAACATGGAGATTCAAAGGGCAGTGCAGAAGGAGGAGGAGGAGGTGATCCAGGAAGCACCTGTAATCCTGCAGCCCATGGGATCCATGGGGATGCAGAGATCCACCCACAGCCCATGGGGATCCACAGGGATGCAGAGATCCACCCACAGCCCATGGGGATCCACAGGGATGCAGAGATCCACCCACAGCCCATGGAGATCCATGGGGGATGCAGAGATCCACCCACAGCCCATGGGGATCCGTGGGGGATGCAGAGATCCACCCACAGCCCATGGATCCATGGGGGATGCAGAGATCCACCCACAGCCCATGGATCCATGGGGGATGCAGAGATCCACCCACAGCCCATGGGATCCAGGGGATGCAGAGATCCACCCACAGCCCATGGGGATCCATGGGGATGCAGAGATCCACCCACAGCCCATGGGATCCATGGGGATGCAGAAGATCCACCCACAGCCCATGGGGATCCAGGGGGATGCAGAGATCCACCCACAGCCCATGGGGATCCATGGGGATGCAGAGATCCACCCACAGCCCATGGGGATCCATGGGGGATGCGAAGATCCACCCACAGCCCATGGGGATCCATGGGGGATGCAGAGATCCACCCACAGCCCATGGGGATCCAGGGGGGATGCAGAGATCCACCACAGCCCATGGGGATCCACAGGGATGCAGAGATCCACCCACAGCCCATGGGATCCATGGGGAATGCAGAGAATCCACTCACAGCCCATGGGGATCCACAGGGATGCAGAGACCCACCACAGCCCATGGGGATCCATGGGGGATGCAGAGACCCACCCACAGCCCATGGGGTTCCATGGGGGATGCAGAGATCCACTCACAGCCCATGGGGATCCATGGGGGATGCAGAAGATCCACCCACAGCCCATGGGGTTCCATGGGGATGCAGAGATCCACTCACAGCCCATGGGATCCATGGGGAATGCAGAGATCCACCCACAGCCCATGGGGATCCAGGGGAATGCAGAGATCCACTCACAGCCCATGGGATCCATGGGGATGCAGAGATCCACCCACAGCCCATGGGGATCCATGGGGGATGCAGAGATCCACCCACAGCCCATGGGATCCAGGGGGGATGCAGAGATCCACCCAGAGCCCTTGGGGATCCATGGGGATGCAGAGATCCATCCACAGCCCATGGGATCCATGGGGATGCAGAGATCCACCCACAGCCCATGGGATCCATGGGGGGATGCAGAGATCCACCCACAGCCCATGGGATCCGCGGGGATGCAGAGATCCACCCACAGCCCATGGGGATCCATGGGGGATGCAGAGATCCACCCACAGCCCATGGGGGATCCATGGGGGATGCAGAGATCCACCCACAGCCCATATGGGGGATGCAGAGATCCACCCACAGCCCATGGGATCCATGGGGAATGCAGAGAATCCACTCACAGCCCATGGGATCCAGGGGGATGCAGAGATCCACCCAGAGCCCATGGGGATCCATGGGGATGCAGAGATCCACCCACAGCCCATGGGGATCCACGGGCATCCATGGGGATGCAGAGATCCACCCACAGCCCATGGGGATCCATGGGGATGCAGAGATCCACCCACAGCCCATGGATCCATGGGGGGATGCAGAGATCCACCCACAGCCTATGGGGATCCATGGGGATGCAGAGATCCACCCACAGCCCATGGGGATCCACAGGGATGCAGAGATCCACCCACAGCCCATGGGATCCAGGGGGGATGCAGAGATCCACCCACAGCCCTTGGGGATCCAGGGGGAATGCAGAGATCCACCCACAGTCCATGGGATCCATGGGGATGCAGAGATCCACCCACAGCCCATGGGGATCCACAGGGATGCAGAGATCCACCCACAGCCCATGGGGATCCACAGGGATGCAGAGATCCACCCACAGCCCATGGGGATCCATGGGGGATGCAGAAGATCCACCCACAGCCCATGGGGATCCATGGGGATGCAGAGATCCACCCACAGCCCATGGGATCCACAGGGATGCAGCGATCCACCCACAGCCCATGGGGATCCACAGGGGATGCAGAGATCCACCCACAGCCCATGGGGATCCATGGGGGATGCAGAGATCCACCCACAGCCCATGGGGATCCGTGGGGGGATGCAGAGATCCACCCACAGCCCATGGGGATCCATGGGGGATGCAGAGATCCACCCACAGCCCATGGGATCCATGGGGGATGCAGAGATCCACCCACAGCCCATGGGATCCAGGGGGGATGCAGAGATCCACCCACAGCCCATGGGGATCCATGGGGATGCAGAGATCCACCCACAGCCCATGGGATCCATGGGGATGCAGAGATCCACCCACAGCCCATGGGATCCCTGGGGATGCAGAGATCCACCCACAGCCCATGGGGATCCATGGGGATGCAGAATCCACCCACAGCCCATGGGGATCCATGGGGGATGCAGAGATCCACCCACAGCCCATGGGGATCCATGGGGGATGCAGAGATCCACCCACAGCCCATGGGATCCAGGGGGGATGCAGAGATCCACCCACAGCCCATGGGGATCCACAGGGATGCAGAGATCCACCCACAGCCCATGGGATCCATGGGGAATGCAGAGATCCACTCACAGCCCATGGGATCCACAGGGATGCAGAGACCCACCCACAGCCCTGGGGATCCATGGGGGATGCAGAGACCCACCCACAGCCCATGGGGATCCATGGGGATGCAGAGAATCCACTCACAGCCCATGGGATCCATGGGGGATGCAGAAGATCCACCCACAGCCCATGGGATCCCGGGGGATGCAGAGAATCCACCCACAGCCCTTGGGGATCCAGGGGGAATGCAGAGATCCACTCACAGCCCATGGGATCCATGGGGATGCAGAGATCCACCCACAGCCCATGGGGATCCATGGGGGATGCAGAGATCCACCCACAGCCCATGGGATCCCGGGGGGATGCAGAGATCCACCCAGAGCCCTTGGGGATCCATGGGGATGCAGAGATCCATCCACAGCCCATGGGATCCATGGGGATGCAGAGATCCACCCACAGCCCATGGGATCCATGGGGGATGCAGAGATCCACCCACAGCCCATGGGATCGCAGGGGATGCAGAGATCCACCCACAGCCCATGGGGATCCATGGGGGATGCAGAGATCCACCCACAGCCCATGGGGATCCATGGGGGATGCAGAGATCCACCCACAGCCCATGGGATCCATGGGGAATGCAGAGATCCACCCACAGCCCATGGGATCCCGGGGGATGCAGAGATCCACCCAGAGCCCATGGGGATCCATGGGGATGCAGAGATCCACCCACAGCCCATGGGGATCCACAGGCATCCATGGGGATGCAGAGATCCACCCACAGCCCATGGGGATCCACAGGGGATGCAGAGATCCACCCACAGCCCATGGGGATCCACAGGGATGCAGAGATCCACCCACAGCCCATGGGGGATCCATGGGGGATGCAGAGATCCACCCACAGCCCATGGGGATCCATGGGGGATGCAGAGATCCACCCACAGCCCATGGGATCCACAGGGGATGCAGAGATCCACCCACAGCCCATGGGATCCAGGGGGATGCAGAGATCCACCCACAGCCCTTGGGGATCCAGGGGAATGCAGAGATCCACTCACAGCCCATGGGATCCATGGGGATGCAGAGATCCACCCACAGCCCATGGGGATCCATGGGGGATGCAGAGATCCACCCACAGCTCATGGGGATCCATGGGGAATGCAGAGATCCACCCACAGCCCATGGGATCCACAGGGATGCAGAGATCCACCCACAGCCCATGGGATCCATGGGGGATGCAGAGATCCACCCACAGCTCATGGGATCCATGGGGAATGCAGAGATCCACTCACAGCCCATGGGATCCATGGGGAATGCAGAGATCCACTCACAGCCCATGGGATCCATGGGGATGCAGAGATCCACCCACAGCCCATGGGGATCCAGGGGGATGCAGAGATCCATCCACAGCCCATGGGGATCCATGGGGGATGCAGAGATCCACCCACAGCCCATGGGATCCATGGGGATGCAGAGACCCACCCACAGCCCATGGGGATCCATGGGGGGATGCAGAGATCCACCCACAGCCCATGGAGATCCAGGGGAATGCAGAGATCCACCCACAGCCCATGGGGGATGCAGAGATCCACCCACAGCCCATGGGGATCCATGGGGATGCAGAGATCCACCCACAGCCCATGGGATCCAGGGGGATGCAGAGATCCACCCAGAGCCCATGGGGATCCATGGGGGATGCAGAGATCCACCCACAGCTCATGGGATCCATGGGGATGCAGAGATCCACCCACAGCCCATGGGGATCCACAGGGATGCAGAGATCCACCCACAGCCCATGGGGATCCACAGGGATGCAGAGATCCACCCACAGCCCATGGGGATCCATGGGGGATGCAGAGATCCACCCACAGCCCATGGGGATCCATGGGGATGCAGAGATCCACCCACAGCCCATGGGATCCACAGGGATGCAGAGATCCACCCACAGCCCATGGGGATCCACAGGGGATGCAGAGATCCACCCACAGCCCATGGGGATCCATGGGGGATGCAGAGATCCACCCACAGCCCATGGGGATCCGTGGGGGATGCAGAGATCCACCCACAGCCCATGGATCCATGGGGGATGCAGAGATCCACCCACAGCCCATGGATCCATGGGGGATGCAGAGATCCACCCACAGCCCATGGGATCCAGGGGGATGCAGAGATCCACCCACAGCCCATGGGGATCCATGGGGATGCAGAGATCCACCCACAGCCCATGGGATCCATGGGGGATGCAGAGATCCACCCACAGCCCATGGGATCCTGGGGATGCAGAGATCCACCCACAGCCCATGGGGATCCATGGGGATGCAGAGAATCCACCCACAGCCCATGGGGATCCATGGGGGATGCAGAGATCCACCCACAGCCCATGGGGATCCAGGGGGGATGCAGAGATCCACCCACAGCCCATGGGGATCCACAGGGATGCAGAGATCCACCCACAGCCCATGGGATCCATGGGGAATGCAGAGATCCACTCACAGCCCATGGGATCCACAGTGATGCAGAGACCCACCCACAGCCCCTGGGGATCCATGGGGGATGCAGAGACCCACCCACAGCCCATGGGGATCCATGGGGATGCAGAGATCCACTCACAGCCCATGGGATCCATGGGGGATGCAGAGATCCACCCACAGCCCATGGGATCCAGGGGGATGCAGAGATCCACCCACAGCCCTTGGGGATCCAGGGAATGCAGAGATCCACTCACAGCCCATGGGATCCATGGGGATGCAGAGATCCACCCACAGCCCATGGGGATCCATGGGGGATGCAGAGATCCACCCACAGCCCATGGGATCCAGGGGGATGCAGAGATCCACCCAGAGCCCTTGGGGATCCATGGGGATGCAGAGATCCATCCACAGCCCATGGGATCCGCATGAGGGATGCAGAGATCCACCCACAGCCCATGGGATCCATGGGGGATGCAGAAGATCCACCCACAGCCCATGGGATCCGCAGGGATGCAGAGATCCACCCACAGCCCATGGGGATCCATGGGGGATGCAGAGATCCCACCCAGCCCATAGGGGATCCATGGGGGATGCAGAGATCCACCCACAGCCCATGGGGGATGCAGAGATCCACCCACAGCCCATGGGATCCAGGGGATGCAGAGATCCACCCAGAGCCCATGGGGATCCATGGGGATGCAGAGATCCACCCACAGCCCATGGGGATCCACGGGCATCCATGGGGATGCAGAGATCCACCCACAGCCCATGGGGATCCATGGGGGATGCAGAGATCCACCCACAGCCCATGGGATCCATGGGGGATGCAGAGATCCACCCACAGCCTATGGGGATCCATGGGGATGCAGAGATCCACCCACAGCCCATGGGGATCCACAGGGGATGCAGAGATCCACCCACAGCCCATGGGGATCCAGGGGGGATGCAGAGATCCACCCACAGCCCTTGGGGATCCAGGGAATGCAGAGATCCACCCACAGCCCATGGGATCCATGGGGATGCAGAGATCCACCCACAGCCCATGGGGATCCACAGGGATGCAGAGATCCACCCACAGCCCATGGGGATCCATGGGGATGCAGAGATCCACCCACAGCCCATGGGGATCCATGGGGGATGCAGAGATCCACCCACAGCCCATGGGGATCCATGGGGATGCAGAGATCCACCCACAGCCCATGGGATCCACAGGGATGCAGAGATCCACCCACAGCCCATGGGATCCAGGGGGATGCAGAGATCCACCCACAGCCCTTGGGGGATCCATGGGGAATGCAGAGATCCACCCACAGCCCATGGGATCCATGGGGATGCAGAGATCCACCCACAGCCCATGGGGATCCACAGGGGATGCAGAGATCCATCCACAGCCCATGGGGATCCATGGGAATGCAGAGATCCACCCACAGCCCATGGGATCCATGGGGATGCAGAGATCCACCCACAGCCCATGGGATCCATGGGGGATGCAGAGATCCACCCACAGCTCATGGGGATCCATGGGGAATGCAGAGATCCACTCACAGCCCATGGGATCCATGGGGAATGCAGAGATCCACTCACAGCCAATGGGATCCA
This sequence comes from Luscinia megarhynchos, assembly GCA_034336665.1. Taxonomy (NCBI): domain Eukaryota; kingdom Metazoa; phylum Chordata; class Aves; order Passeriformes; family Muscicapidae; genus Luscinia; species Luscinia megarhynchos. Next base: position 22,639,913 of record CM067569.1, read on the forward strand.
TGGGGATGCAGAGATCCACCCACAGCCCATGGACCCATGGGGGATGCAGAGATCCATCCACAGCCCATAGGGATCCATGGGGGATGCAGAGATCCACCCACAGCCCATGGGATCCATGGGGATGCAGAGATCCACCCACAGCCCATGGGGATCCACGGGGATGCAGAGATCCACCCACAGCCCATGGGGATCCACGGGGGATGCAGAGATCCACCCACAGCCCATGGGATCCATGGGGATGCAGAGATCCACCCACAGCCCATGGGATCCATGGGGGATGCAGAGATCCACTCCACAGCCCTATGGGGATCCATGGGGGATGCAGAGATCCACCCACAGCCCATGGGATCCATGGGGATGCAGAGATCCACCCACAGCCCATGGGGATCCAGGGGATGCAGAGATCCACCCACAGCCCATGGGGATCCATGGGGATGCAGAGATCCACCCACAGCCCATGGGATCCATGGGGGATGCAGAGATCCACCCACAGCCCATGGGGATCCATGGGGGATGCAGAGATCCACCCACAGCCCATGGGGATCCATGGGGATGCAGAGATCCACCCACAGCCCATGGGATCCCTGGGGGATGCAGAGATCCACCCACAGCCCATGGAGATCCAGGGAATGCAGAGATCCACCCACAGCCCTTGGGGATCCATGGAGGATTCAGAGATCCAGCCCCACCCCATGGCAGAAGTGCCCATGCCAGAGCAGGTGATGCCTGGAGGAGGCTGTGATCCAGTGGGAGCCCCATGACAATGGTCCCTGCTTCCAGGCTGGAGCAGCCTGTCCTTGGAGGACTGCAGCCCACGGATGAGTGACCCATGCCACAGCAGTTTGGGGAGGACTGTGTGCCCACAGGAGGGACTCGGAGTGCTGCAGTTTTGGGAGGACTGCTGCTCCTGAGATTGGAGCCGTGGTGGAGAGGGGCATGGAGAACTCTCTCTGGGGAAGGGACCCCATGGTGCAGCAGGGAAAGGTCTCCTCTCTAGGGCAGCAGCAGAAAACCTCAGAGACAAACTGACCAAACCCCACACCCTGCTCCCTGCTCCTGTTGGTGGGAAGGAGGGAAGAATTGGGAAGAAAAGGTGTTTAAGGGCTTATTTACTTCTTATTATCCTCTCTGATTTTGTCAGCAATGAACTCACTTTGTACTTCTAAGTTGAGCCTGTTTTGCCCTTGGAGTGATTTTTCCCAGCCCTTATCTGAACTCATGAACCCTTTATTAAATTTTTCTCTCTTCTGCCCAGCTGTGGCAGGGGAAGGTGAGTGAGTGACTTTCCTGGGTGCCTGGCATTTGGCCAGTGTCAAACCACAACATGCCCATGTTAAAATGATACCAAATAGAAAATGTGCTGCAGCTGAAAACATAATGGACATTGCAGCTTCTATGTGGTAGAAAAAATATTTTAATAGACAGAGAGATCAAATCATTTGGTTATTGAGAGAGGTTGTTACCTGTAAGCACCTGGCTCATAGTAGCTGCTTCTGAAAATCTGAATTGCAAGTTCTCTCCAGAGACTCTTTCTGCCCCTCGTGGCTGCCTTGCTGGCTGTGTTCCAGGATGAAATGGGCCAACTCAACACAGAGTAATATGCAGAGTAATATCGTCCCTTCCCCATCAAATTGTTGAGGCATTATGGACTTTTTTCATACTTTTGATCAGGAAACATGTAAGCAGGTGACTAGCAAACACAGAATAGTGTGTTTGATGAGGCAGTGTGGTTTTATTGAGCATAACAAAGTGTATTTTAGCTGGAACCCTGATAGCCCACTCTGGTCTGTGTAAGCTGGCAGTCTGCAAGGCTCCTGAGATGTTGGAGTTCCCTGGCATGAGAAGTTGATTTCCCTCACATAAAAGAAAGCTCTGGGCACACCCACCATTTCAGCAGCTTCCAGAGAATGGAAGAGCTACATTAACCAAGACTGAAAAAAAAACCTCAGAAGTGCAAGGAGTTAAATTGCAGGTACAGAAAAATTATAAGCATGATGATAGCTTGTGCACAAGGAATCTAAAGGGCATGAAAAATGGAAACAGCTCCTTCTGTTCTTGCCAAAAGAAGCCAGGGTAGAAAACCACAAATTTCTTATTGTATTTAATACACCAGGTATATATGTTCCCTTTGTTGGCTTGTTTAGATTCCCTATTTAAAAAAGACCCTTCAGTAAATCAGTGTAAAACTTCCATAATTTTAATCCATGCTTAAACATGGATTGTTTTCTCCTAGTCCATCAGCAGTAAAGACACTTTCTACTGTAGCTCTCCTACACTCTTACTGCATATGCAGCACAGCTTTGAAAGTGTCTCCATTACATGCCTTTTGGGGCTCCATATTTATTAGTTTGCTGTCTCAGTTGTGCTCAGTTGCAGGCAAAATAAACTATATTTATTTTAAAAGCCAGTTCTCCAATCTTGACTTGGGAACTGGGACAAACAGTTTCTATTTGGATCTGTATTTTGACCCTGGAAGTAAAAGTTGAGAATTGGCAGAAATTTCCATAGCTAAGTTGAAGCAATTCTTTAGCCCAAGGCCTAAAAGAGAACATATTTCAAACTAGTAAGCACTGTGTGTAAAGTAAAAAGGACTGTGCTTCAGTCACTATGGTATTTCAGACCTAGTTGAGCTACAATAATAAAAAGTGTTCAAATATATTTATAATAGGTGAGCAGATCAAATTTTGGATACAAAATCTGAGATACAAATTTTGTGTGAGATGAGCAAATCCTGATCTGTTACTTTAGCTTAAGTCATTTATTACTCCACTGATTTAAACTTGAATTTCTGTGGACTTTGCCAGTGTAACTGAGATCACATTCAGTAAAGTACAGTGAAGTAAAACTCAGCTTGATGTGAATGATGATCTAAATTGCACTACTGGATCATCTATGTGTCTTTTTTTCCAACCAACACTTGATAAACACATCAATATTATTTGCTTTCTGACGTGCTTTGACCAAGACCAGCATTTACCATATGTAGCCTTTTATTCCAGACTGTATTTTAATAAATTTGACTCAAGTAGGCCTCTTCAACTTCCTTTGGGCTCTGTACTCTAGCAGCTTTTTGTGATTTAGACACACAGATTCAGAATTTGGACTGAATTTAAAGGGTAGCAAGATCTAAAGAAGATAGGATAAAGGTGATAGAATAGGTAATAAGATAAAAAGACTTTAAAATCTGTTTCATTTTAACGAGGCATCAAATGGTATCCTTAGAAGCTCTTCTGTCATATCCTCTGCTTATAACAGAAAGCAGAATATAATATTTATTTAATATGGTGACTCTCATTGATTAGTTTATTTGAAAAGAGGGGTTTTTTTTCTCAGACCTCAGCCATTATTTTTTGGATGAGATTAACTGCTTGCTGAATAAATAGCAAAGAAACAGAACTATCATGGGAAGTTTGTATTTTTGTTGCTTACTGATATTATAGCATTGACTAAATAAAGAGGTGTGAGTAAAGAGGAACAATGCTCTTCTTAGGCATCCAGTCCCACACAGAACTCTGCAAAAGGCTGCTCTATTAATTACAAAATATATTGGTCTCACTAGCAAGAGTAACAGGACTGATCAATCCTCCTCAGCAATGAAAAATCAGACAGTCTAAAACGTTAGTGTGACAACAATGTATAGTTTGGGACCTGAGAATTGCAATGACAATAACAGTAAAAATCCCCATTTATGGGGCACTTCATCAAACAAACATCTCAGGGCACCACACAGTATAAACATAAGAAAATGAAATCAAACAGAGCTGTGGGTTTGATTGAAGGAAAATCATTGATCCTTTTTCCTAAAAGCATAATGAAAAGAACAAAACCTTAATCTCTTGAGGTCTAACATAAAAGTTCAAAACCTGTTTCAGATGTGCAGTACTAACATTCTGAAGATGATTTCTTTTCCTTGCTGATTCCAGATTTGTTCTGGCAGGGCACAGAATATTATGCCTAAAACACTAAATTGAAACTCATTTGGACTGTGCTTACCACCTTCTAGTACAAAAGCTTATTTTCAAGGATTATAGAAAAATGACTTAAAATTTGAGGAAAAGTAGATGAGATTAGTTGATATAATCTCTGATGCTTTGAATATTATCTCCCCTTTTTTGATATGCCAACATCTGTCTTTGTGTTTCAGATTCATGCAGGTGGCTCTAATATGTGCCTGTACCAAGACACAAACCAGTTCTGGTCTTTTTCCTGCTTTCCCTGTCTCAGGTTCCTTTCTATTGATACTGGGATTCCTATCCTGCATCCAGCTGCATGATGCAATTATGTCTGTAAATCCCTTTTCTACCCTCTCAAAGTGTCAGAGTAGGCACTCCTCTTGGCAGATAGGTGAGGTGAAGATATAGAAAATGCTCAAATATAGAAAATGTTGTCTCTCATGACTCATTCCACTGCCCATCCTCATTTCCATGCTCAGTGTGATGTCTATGTCAACTATCAGGGCCAATGAATAGCAATGAGCTCAATAAAGCTTTTCATCAATATACTTTTCCTGATATTCCCCACTCATTGATATTTCTCCCATGTTTGCTGGAACAATCTTTTACCACCGTCATCTTTACTTGTATAAACCCAGACACTGCCTAGGGAGGTTGCCAGGCAAACAAAGACATCTGTAAAATCTTCACCATTGAGGAGCTTCCTCAAATTAATCAGCCCAAAATTAATTACCTCCTTTGTGTGAATTCTGTCTGAGCAGCACAGTTCAGTGCTAGAAACTATTCAGTAGATTTAGGAAATAGACAACTATCCAGGCAAACAGTGCTTATGCCAGCTGACAGTCCAGAACCAGAAGCTGCTGGTCTGTGCAAGAAGTGCATTCTTTTGGGAAGCAAGATAAAGCAAACATACATACAGAAAAGCCTAAAAATAGGTTTGATTTCTCCAAACTTGAAAATAAATTTCACCTCTGTGTATATTAGAGGCACTTGCAAAAGAACAAATCTCTGCTACTAAAGGTAATGAATAAATATGCTTTCTTTTCCTCATCCAGACAATTTAATCTCAAAGCTATTAATTTGGGGATTTTTTTCTTGAAACATTGTAAAATACTAATGCTTTGTAGCTTTGGACAAGTTTGTAATAACCTTCTGTAAAAAAGGTGGTTGAATTTTATCTAATTTGGCATCAATGGAAAGCCAGAAACACTTCCCTGAACATATTTTGCAGGAGTTGCAAACATTCATTGAATTATTAAACATTCATTAGCATTCATTAAATACTCTTGCTGGAATATTAGTTCCCATCAAGAGGGACTATGCTGACTATGTGAGTGCAATTTTACCTCTAGATAGATTATAGGTAATACAATAGCTTTTCATTACTTTTCTGATCCAAATACATTAACACAAACAAACTTCTATTCACCTCAGTAACCTGTTAAGCAATATTGCTGGGGCAGAATTATCCTGAAGGAGCAAATCCTGGTGCACATGGAAGTCTCCTTTAGCTCAGCAATGCCAGGTCCAAGATACAGATAATCAACAGTCAGCTTTTCATAGGCATAAGGTATCAAGTGCTGTCAAGATGATAACTTGCTTTATTTTTCTAATTTGTACCAGGAAAAAAACCCTATTGTTTTCCTGAGGAAAATAATAAATTTCAGTTTGGCAGGGTTTGGCCTGGGGTAGAAACTCTGCTCTAAACTTTCTATCCTACATTGCATTATTTTCTTACATGGCTAGAATTACTGCACCTTGTGGCTCCCAGGTTATGACCTTGTAGGACCAAAAGCAAAAAAAAGACCATTTATGCCCCATTGGGCTTGATGAAGTTGGAACAACCTGCAGTGTTTGTTTTTGTAGTTCACCCATACACTGCCATGGAGATCATGCTACTGACCTGACTGGTTGGAGAAAACACCAAATTTCTCTCCAGAAACAAACATAACAATTTTAAAAAATAATATATTTAATATTTTTCATACATAGGAATTACAAATCTTCAGAGCTCGATTTTATTTTGGGCTTGAAATAAACTGTGCATGCATGCATTGTCCTTTGTCCTTTCTATTAATGACAGCTTAAATATGAGAGTCCAAGCACTTTCTGCCCCAAAAGAAACTGTGACATGTTACATTTTGATAATTTTCTGCCTTGAAAGATAGAGGTCCTTTAATGACTGATTTTAATTTAAAAAGCCTCTTCTACTTATAACTTTATTAATGTTCTCTTTTAAACACACCTTTTTGCAGTATAAGGTCTTTTTAATGACAATGAAACATATATACAATGTTTATGATCTGATTTAATGCCATTTTTAAATGAGAAAGTTATTAAAACATGAATCATGTTGCAGCTAATAAAAAATGAGAGGAATCACAGGAGCAAGGGCCCAGTCAGAAAGCTGTGGCTCTTTAATGCAGAATATTTATTGTGAGGTGCTATTAAATGGATCAGAGAGACTGAGCTTTTAGCTCTTTACCAAGGCCAATACAGCAGATATGGGATTCACACAGTACATGTAATTCTTCATTTACATTTGAGTCTTGCATGAAACCTGTATCACAGAGTGCTCTGAGGAATTGAATAAAACAAAGTCACTATAACCCAACGAAAGAGTTGCAAACGTGGAAATTGCCCTTTGCAGGTGTAGGTGGTGCAATTTTCCTTTGAGGAAAGGCAACCTGAGCAGAGGGTGCTGTGATACGTGGCCCACCTGAGAGAGAGCCAGACCTAGTCTGGGGCTGGAAAACCATGGGGACAGGCTCTGGGGCAAGGAGGAGCAAGGAGGAGACAGGAATGGGAAGATTAACCAGGAGTCCTTTGAGCTCTCTTACACTTTCAATATCTTTAGTTCATATGAAGGGGTGTCACCATATAGACAGCAAGAACCAGTACAGAAGAACCAGTAAGGGGAAAGGAGGGGTGTGCACCAAGAGGGAAAAGATTTCTTTATTTTTTCACCATAGTTCCATCAAAAGCCTGGCAGTCTGCAGCGATGGAAAAGATGCATAATATGATAAAGCCTGGTAACCAGCATGTGTGATTGAACAAACCAATGAAGAGATAATATTTGAAAGCTTTACAGCTTGGAAAGCTGTTAGCAAGCTGGTGTCCCCTTCATCATTTTTAATTTTACTTTTACTGCCCTTCATTTGCTTTGACGGGTTGATGTTGCCATGGTGCAGTTGAAATTCTCATAAAAGTGCTGTTACCCTTTCAAGATGGCTATTTTTTCCTAGGGTTTATACCACATTTTATAGTTATGTCAGAAGGTTTACTTGGTTTATGAATTCTCCAAGCTCTGAGACTGCTCTAAAAACTCTAGGTTGCAGTTCAGGCTTGCCTTTTAATTTCTGAGATTTAGCAACCACTACATCAGTGTATTATTTCCCCACATAATTAGAAATCTCATTTTAAATGTATCCTTTTGTTAATATGGGTAAAAAAAAATTCTGCTTGTCCCTCACCTTTTTGATCTGTAGTTTCTTAAACAGCAACAAAAACAACAATAAAAAGCATTTTTTACTGACTAAAGCTATGTGTCTCCTTTTTATACTATCTCCCAGGTTTTAAATGATTTATCTGATGTAGGAAAATAATTCCAAAAGCTCTTTCTGCTCCTTGTGAAATACCATACCCATTGTTCATAGAGATATTCTCACACTTGCAGTGAAAGTTAATTCATGTCAGATGTGAATTGGTCCCATGACACTTCTGCAATCACAATTAATTTCCCCTTCACTTGCTCTGTAGCAATTCAAGTAAAGGATCTACAGGAGAGAAACTCTTGTCAGAGGTGTTGTGGGTTAAACTTTTTGCAAGGTGGTTTTTAAAGGGAGCATACTGATATTGATAAACCTGAAAAGCCTGTTAGTCATTATGAGCTGTGAACAGCTGGAGTGGAGCTGGGGCTGGGAGAGGATGGAAAGGGCCACAGGGAACTTTCCTTGGCTTTACATTAAAGTCCAGAAAAACTGTTCACAAGAGAGATATGCCTGCTATGAGGGCAGCTCATGGGATTCATTCATTAATTACCATTTCAGTTGTTTTTTGAAGAAAAAGGGACTTTTACAGGTATTCTGTATCTGCCTTTCACAGCAATACTGCTGCTAAGGGGAGGAAGGGAAGTTTCAGACCCCACTCTGTTGAGCTGGTATTTACTGCCTTCAGTTGAATTAGAAGCAATAATCAGAAGCTCTGATTTTGCTGTTTCTTCCAACAAGCCCTCCTGTAGGGCTCTGGGAAAGAGATGAAGTAATGTCATTAAAGACAGCACAAACTAATACAGAGACAAATGCAAGTTCCACCCAGACACAACTTTATAGAAAGCAGAATTTTTGACCTGCTGAAACCTAGTTTGGTCCAATTTCTGGCACTAACAGAAAATTAAATGAGCAGACAATGTTTAAATGGCAAATAAGGGTCAATGGGCAAACAGAATTATTCACAAAACTGGCATCTTACCTACTACAGGTAGTATCAGATACATCAGTTTTTAGAAGTACCTCGCTGAAATAATGTGTTGAGGACCAAAAATGGAATGTGATTTGATGATTCTTTTAGCAAAACCAAAATAAAATCTCAGGTATATACACCTTAGGAGTTATACACTGTATTTTATGTAGTCCAGCTTTAACAGGAGGAGTCATTATTAAAGCACTTCACAGCTTTGCTTTTCTTTCCTTCTGATTTCTTATTTTACAGCAGAGTCCAGCCCTTGTCATATTTGTATTTGTATTTTTGCATAGCACAAGGGCTGTTTCCTCACACAGAACTGACTTATATCCTTTAAGCAATACAAGAACTTGGAGGGTATTTCTGGATTTGTTATGCACTGAAGTAGTGTCCCCAAAATTTGAGTTATACATTTTAAATCTCAGAATTTAAAAGGAAGTTTGTCGATTTAAAAACAGAACATTAGAAAATTGCATCTAGGTATGTCAATCACCCAGGTATAGATTTGATAAGGTCATTTCAATAAGAAACTTATATTTGCTCCTGCATACACTTGTAATTTAGTGAGGAGTGAAAAGGAAGTGGAAAACAAATGTTCTTGATTTAAAGGTATTATTACAGCATGCAGTGGCTTTTTTTCCTCCTAAGTTAATAGGTTTGTTCCTGTCACCCTTGTGAGAGTCCTGTGCAGGTCTATATTGTTACTTTTATTTTAGCTGAATGACAGTTTAAATGTCATTGTAATCATGATGTGCCCTTAAAACTATATCATTTTGGTTTGGTCTCTTGTTAAATACTTTCCCCCTTAATTGCCTTTTCATTCAACCAGAAGAGTTATAATGGTAACCACAGCAGAGCTGAAAAACAATTCATTGTATCAGTCACAGACTCTCATAATGGAGCACCTTAATAAGAGCAAGTTCTGTACTTCTTGAAGGCACAAGATAAATTAGGTTCATAGTCCATTATTTGAACAAGGGTATCTGACTTATGGCAAATCTATCTGAAAGAGTATTGTAGAATTGTATTTTATCTTTAAGAAATGTGTTTTCTAAAAGTAAGATATTTGCTTCTGTTGCAGTAAAGGATTTAAACAGAAGAATTTCTCTCTAATGTTTGTTGAATCATACTAGAATGATGAGGTAGAACAGAGCCATACATCAAACAACCAGTGTGAAAAACTTAGCATTGTATTTTATTTCAGGAGGGCAGGCTGAGCACAGAATGGTTTTGCCAAGAGCACTCTCTCCCCCTTATTTACCCAGCTATATATACAATGGAGAAGGTGACAGCACTCTTAAACTTTTCCTACTGCTGAAATTTACGGATGTGCACATTTCCTTTTTCTTTTGTGAGGAACATCACACTGGCAGAGCTGGAGACTGCATTTTCTAACTCTGGTGAACTGCTATAATATAAACAGAAGCAAGACACTTTTTCAGTAGACTTTTTTTGTAGGTCCCCTATCAGTTTGTCCTCTTTGTCAAGCATAGAACTGAGAATGGGTGAAAAGAGAGCTCTGCCTTCCTTCCAAAACCTGTTTCTTTTGGCTTTGGCTTTTTCTTGCTGTGTGGCAACAACTACCAAGAGCCACAGGTAGTATTTTCTGTGGTGTCCATTTTCTAATGAAGAGTCTTCTAATTTAGACATTGAAATGACACTAAGAATTCTTTTTTTTGTGTGCCTGTCAGGCATCATCACACCACCACTGATGTTAGTGTGACCTGGAAAGGATTCAGAATTATGGTTTCACATATGAGAAATGCCATAATGAACTGAAACTTCATTTACAAGACCCTTTGGTTTTGGCTTAAATAATGTAATTGAATTCAATCTTCTCATACAAACATTCACTTTTAATTTTTACCACAATCAGGAGGTCAGCCAATTATTTATTAATATTTCTTGACCCATGGCTAAATACACAGAAGATTTGAGGAAACCAGTTACTCTTTATATAAAACTTCTTAAGGCATAAATGGAAAGGAGATCTACTGTGATTTCTGATCCCATCTTACCAACACTTCATTCAGCTCCCTCATTTTCTTTGGGTGGCACGTTGAACTCCTGCTGCTGGAGGAGGGATATTTCACTTGGAACAAATAGATGGGGGTTTCTGTTTAAAAAAAAAGGTGTTTATTTTAAGTATGTAACTGACCACTCTTGCTATGTTACCTACTACTGTAATTCTGTTTACAGTGTCACTTTCTGAATGCTGAGCCCATGACCAGTGCTCAACCACTGAGTGTCCCTGATCCTAGGGTGGAAGAATGCATTCTGCAAAGCCATGGAGCTGAAGTGGAGACAGGAGCAAAGCCAGGGAGAGTCACTGCCATGGCTGCAGTGGGTCTGCAGCAAACAGGGTTTCATGAGTGCTGACAAGAGTTGAGTCCAGCCATGCAGCTTCTCCCTGTCATGGATACAGATTGCCTCCCTCACAGGTGGAGATAATGGACTGCTTAAGTCCTCCTGGTAAAGCAGCTTTGATTTAGAGTAGTGGGTATGTGGTGTCGCAGGCATTTACAGTGATTATTGGAAATTCTGCTACAGAAATTAAGTCTGTCAAAACAGGAAGACCAAGGGAAGCCTTAGAGCTGCTTCCTCCAGCTGTTAAGGGTCCATGGCTGGTGGGTACCATTTTCCTCTTTTTCCCTTTCCTAAATACTGGGCTAGAAGCTGTGCTGATGTCACACCTGCTACTTTCTGCTCTCTTTCCTTTCGTTTGCAGACACAGACCTAAGAATCCCTGGGTGAAATTAGGAGTACTGTGCATCCATGTAATTATTGTAGTCACAAGACACCTGATATTTAAAAATTTAGTTTATGCAGCCATTTTGGGAACAGACTTCCTCAGTATGCCAGTATAGACAGTTTCCAAAATGCAGGAAATATCTCCATAAAGATTACAGCTAACATCTAGCACTTTGAGATATTCCAGCAAAAGTATGACTTTCATTAGACTTTCATTAAAGTTTACTCATGATGATAGAGAATCTTCCCATGATGTTCCAATATTAACACACCTGCTTACAAATTTGAGTGTTTACTGTTGCCTTTTAAGTGACTCCTTCCTCAGAAGGGATTAAGAGGTCCATTGCTTTAACACAATTTCATATTGACAATTTAATGGATCTGTGATGTTATGGACATGACATAACTTCTGCAACCGAATATTTTACAATACTAAACACACAAAATAACTCAGTATTGTGATTGGAATAGAGTTACTATCATTGCTGTGAAAAAAATATTCTCTGGGGAAAAAAAGTAATTAGTGTTGGTTTTCTTTCAAAAACTTAAAAAACAAAGCATTCTATTTGCCATATTAATGATATAGACCTTGTCTTATGCTTTAATAGCATCCTGTTGACCTCACTTTTTAATCAAAATTTTTTACTTTTCTGAATTCTGGGACAGTAATTTTATTCTCAGCTTTTTCTCTTCAGTTGCTAGTGCATTTTGAAGTGTCCGTGCCTGGTTTTATATCCAAGGCTTCTGAAGATTGGAGTTTGGGGATCCTGGGAGGGTTTCTCGTGGAGGTTTTTCTTGGAGGAAATTTATCATGGATAGCTGGGTGGATTCTGGTGCAGCTGAAGTGTCGGATACCAAGGCAAATGACATTGCTTAAAAATGATGGCCATGAAATGCAAGTACATTGCAAATCACTCAGCTGCAGAGTCTTGGAATAAAAGCACTACAGGGCTGATGTATGGACTGATGTTGCCATTTAATGTGGTTTCCCAGCAAACCTTTCATAAAATTCATGACTGTAGCTGACCTCTGTTACTGTGTTCCTCTTAGGGGAAAAAAAAAAGGCTATAACCCAGCTCTCTGCAGCAGTGCACTGAAAAGTGATGTGTGATGTGAAGCAAGGTGAGGGGAATCATGTTCACTTCACCACAGACACTAAAGGTGAGCCTGTAGTCAAGCAGTTGATTAAATGTCACAGCATATTCGACAGTCTCCCAGCCTGACAAGGTTCTATTCTGACCAGCTTCAAACTAAGAGCCTCATTCAAATCACATTTTCTACCAGCTTTACTCCACTGCTTCGGGAGGGCTGCCCTCTGTAAAAGCAGGATCAGCCATCAGCTGCCAGCAGGTAACACAGAGCTTCTTTATGTTGCAGATACCACAAAATACCAGACAAGACACTGTTTGTAATCTTTGCTTCTGTATTAGGTATGGTCATTTGGGTTTTGCTTTATGGCTGTGAGTGCTGATTTTCCCTGAAATCAGCAATTCTGGCCTGTCCTAGGAAGTTTTGGCTTCCTGTGTAAAAATTGGAGTACTGTTTTTTCTTCCACTAGAGCTTATGGTCAAGGGACAGCTGCTAATGTATATTAAGTTGCCACAGCAACTGAGATATATTAATGCCCCAGAAATATGAATTTGAGGCAAAAGGTCTGGCTGGCATGGTCATGTCTGAGGCACCTCCAGAGAGAGCACAAAGCAGAACAGGTGGGGGAAAGTGTAATGAAAATGTGAAAAGAGGCAAAGAGTATCTAATCAGAAGGATGATGAGGAATCATCTGTTTTCTTCCTAGCTCTGTGTAAAATGGTAAATGGAAATCCACCTCTTATTATGACCTCCCTGTCTTTTAACTTCCCACTCCTTCAAAGCACCTCTTTAAATTGTGAGAGCTGAGATGCTGTGGTCTTTCTCATGTGAGATTGATTCCATATTTTAGGAAATGGAAAATGAACTGTTACTGTAAGTGTGCACTTCTGCCACTATCACCAGCTAAAGCCAATTTAGCCCTTCCATTCCCCCAGGTAAAATTAATAAGCAAATGTGAGCACAGTGCTTTTGGCTGCATGTGAATCTCTGCCTTTTTTGTGCAAACCATTAGTGAGTACAGACCGAGGGCACTGTGTGTCTCCAGACCACCTGTGTGACCGTGACACACCATCCATCAGCAGACCATGCCACTCTCCATGTGCTTTTCCAGCAGTGATGTGTTAGTCATCAAAGGTCTGTGGCACAGCAGAGGCAGCTGCCTTCTAGTTCCTGCCTCCCCTTGTCTCTCCCTGTGTTTGTGTGTGTGTGGGTGGCTCTGTGTCCTCAGGATGCTGCTGGGAGCCAAGAAAGCAGCCCTTTCCCAGGCTGCTAAGGAATTATAACAATGATTAAACACCTGCTGGAGATGTGTGCTGCGTGATGCTTTGCAGAAAGCACGTTTTCAAAGAGATGTTGCCCTCTTGGACCTATTCTGTTTTGCACAAACTACCCTGTATAACTGTAGTGTATCTTTAAATAAAGCTCTCTCCTTTGCTTTCACGAAGAATTACATTGCATTATCCTTTCTGACACTCCTGTAGCCAAAATGCAACAGGTCTGCATGGAAATGAGGAATGTACAACTGGAAGAAGAGACTGGAAGAAGAGGCAGGGAGAAGTTCCATGATGACAAGTTAGTGATGCAGGGTTTACCTGTTGGACAGTGAGCCCAAAGTTTGTTTCAAATTAGCTACAGCAAAACTGCAAAAGTGTCCTCCCAGCAGGGCTTTGATAGCATGTGGTGGCAGCTGCAAGTCAGAGCTTCCACAATTCCACCCAATTTCTAGCCCAAACAACCTGTATGTATAGTAATACAGTGCAGCAGTGTAAAAAAATTTACAATATAATTAATTTTTTTTATTCTGGTTCTCTCTGGACTATATAGTCCCTGCCTGTTATTTTATTTACTCCATAGCTATTCTTGTTTTGCAGTTATTTCCTTTAGATTGTAGCTCTAAGGTCAGTCTAAGGACAAGATGTTCCTTCCAGAGATGAGTTGTGAACAGTAACAAGGAGGCTGTGTAAATGCTTCTTTCTTCTGTGTCATTCTGAAAACCCAGCTTGGGAGAAAAAAATTAGCCTCCTTCAACTCAGGATTTAGATTCTAAATTCAGATTTTGAGGTTGACATCACTCCTTTGATGCCTCCTAGTAAATTACAACAGAGTAGTTACAAGGTGATCCAAAGCCATGCCTATGGAAGTTGTAGTTCTCCAGGTTGAGATTGATTCTTGTTGCCACTAAAACGTAGATGACAGGATTAGTTGTTTTGTTTTGGGGTTTTTTTTCTTTTGTTTTTCTATTTCACTAGATTATTTTTTCAATAATTCCCTGTCATTTTTTTTCTCAATTTTTTAAAAATACTGTTTTGATTCAGAAACAGTGTTACAGATCTTGCATCATACTGGACATTGCTGGGACATCAGTACAAGTGTAAGTGTAATATTGCTAAACATTTGCTCCATGAGGACAGAGGATTTTAACATCCAGGTGGAACAACTGATTAATAGAAATGGAAAGAGTAGTTGCAGTACCACACTCTGCTCTCTATCCCTTTCTTCTTCTGGACAATATAAATGTGCTGGTGGTGCTAAATGCCTTCATTGGTAAGTGAGTACAGTAAAGATTAGTCTTTAATTATTTCTGGCATATGTCCTTTAAATTCAAAGCCCATAAATCGCAGTGGGCAAAGGGTAATATGTCTTAACAGGTTACACCTCCCCAAGGATTTGCTGATTGACACCAAAATTGTTTCCCCTCCCTCTCCCGTGACTGACAGGATGACAGGTGTGAAGTGATGGCAGTGTGCTGTAATAATGTGTCACAAGACCTTAAATCAAGACTAATGTGGCTCCAACGATAAGCTCCCAAACGTTTGTATGGCAGAAAATGGAACTGGAGGGCAGATTCGTCCTGGGACCATTATATCTTTGCACTTCATAAAAGTGCTTTTTAGTTAGGGTCCTTGGCTGATTGCAGGGCAGAGGTTTTAGGAGTATTTCTTTTTACAAAGCCACTGTGGGGAGAAAAACATTTCTAAGCTTACTACTATGACAAACTCACATCTAGTGTTTTGTTTCTTTTTTTTTTCCGCAGTAATTTTAGTACATATGTAATGCAGAACCTGTGGTGGTCACTCCTTTGGACACAATGCAGCATTTATTGCTTGAGGAAGCAGTAGAAAGGCATAAATAAGGGTGAATACATCTCTCATTCAAGCCACCTCTGATGTGCAACTTGTACAGAATTTTCTGACCAAGAGGGAAACTGAGCTTACAGTGGAAAGGATGATAGGTGACTAAATCTTGATTTTATTATACAAGGATGAGACTTTGCACGCATAAATATAACAAAACAGAACAGAAATTGAAGTCCAATGAAATGGTCATACCAAAAATCCCAGAGACTGTGCCTAAGGAGTCCAGCAATAGCCTGCAGTGGATCTTTTCTGACCTTCCCAAAGGTTCAGATCAGGGTCTAATCCCTCAGTTTCTGTATTTGAGGATGCTTAAATGGAGTGCTTGAAAGTAGCAAACGTTAATTTTTGTGTACAAAACTCCAAATGCTTTTAAACATTTTGAAAATGTCTCTTAAGAGATTTTGCATTACTTATACAGGTTTAGTCAGAATGTTGCAAATTTTAACAAGGGAGAAATGGAATTCCTGTGGATTAAATCTTTTCTTGAGAAATAAATTTTTGGGCATTAAAACTGGAGGGAATTTTGAGAGAATCATTACCTGGAGAACTTCATGCCAAAAAATTTAGAGAAAAGCCCCAGGATTTCATGGAGAATTCCAAGGAATTTTGCTCTTCCTTGGAGTCAGAGTTTTCAGGGGTGTTTCCCAGCAGGTCTATATGGAAATATCTTGGTTAGTTCTCAGCAATATGGGGACAGATACCCAAAAGGAAGGATTTGCATGACAACAGCTGGATTCCCTGTGAGAAAAACCTTTACCATCCATCCTATGGTTTCTGGAAATGCTCTGTTGCAACTCCAACTTCCTGCTTTTGTATTTCTTCCTGATGGAACATTATGAAAAAATTGGGATAGAAGCAAAGCCAACTGAGGCAAAAATGAAGTAAATAAAGTTAAATAAAGTAATAAATCAAACTGAAATCCTTGACAGTCTTTTCACTTTAAAACTGTGGGTCAGTTTAAGAAAAAAAATTGCTGACTGACAGCAAAGCAATGGTCATGACAACTTTGGAGAAACATATTCTGCTCCTCTGTCAGGGCACAACTGGGAGCTTTTTTAAATTTTATATTTTTTTTCTATTTTATCTATTTCTGACAGAGGAGAGTCTATGCACAGAAAGAGAAGAGAACTGATTTCAAATTTACACAGTAACATGAGTGAAATTTGGCATTTGGGGGGAGAGGAAAGGGTCTGTGGTCATGAACCTAAATTAACACAAAAATTACTAATTAAACACTAGAAGAATGCAAAATTAGGCCTTCATTAAAATTATTTTAAAAATAAGCTGGCTTGAAAGTAAGAGTACTATTTCTTCAGAAAAAGGCAAATCACAATTCCCTCCTCCTTATCCCAAAGCAAGGCCTTATGAGTGAGCTGCCATTGAATATTTACAAAACAAGAAATAAATGTTGCTTGAAATTTGTTCCCTTGATGAAGAGGGTAGAGGCAACTGAGCAGTGTCAATCTCTCTGCAGTCTCCTATCTACAGCTTTAGAAAAATAATTTAAAAACCCAAACCAACAACCAAAACCAAAGCAACAAAACACTACATAATCACAGTAGCTTTGTATTTAGATGTACACAGTCTCTTCATGCCCCTGTAAACTCCCCACCCAGGAGGATTTCCAGTTTCATGTAATAATATATCTGTTTTAAAAAATTGGTCATGTTTTCTACATTAAGAAGATTTTTTTCCTTTTTTTTTTTTTTTGGGAGATGAAGCTGAGAGCTGGTTATTTTGTTTGATTGTCTATTTTGATACATAAAGCACTGTGAAAACATACACTATAGTGAAGTCTAAACCCTCCATCCAAGCAGCCATTACAGGAAATGTTTCTGTTGGAAAAGATGGTAACATATGAAAATATTCCTAAATCTCATTTTTCCTCTGAAGCATTACTTAACCCTCAGGCAATAAATTCCACTGAACTCACTGAAGTGAGAAATGGACTCTTTTAATAAGGCTTTTAACTACACATCTTAATGAAACTTAAACAAATGGTGTCCCTGCCACTATGTTGGCTGCATGTGTGTTTATGTATACTATGTAAGAAGAATAAATATTTTTCATATTTAGAGATTTACTGTTCTATGGTAATTTTCAAACAGCACTGGAAAATAAACAGACAATTCTTTCTTTTTAATAACTGCAGTTTGCCAGCTTTCTTCTTTACCTGAGTAATGACCACCAGGAGGGGCTTCACAGCAGTTTTTTTGTTCCTAGACCCAGAAAAACATGTGCATTTGCCTACAAGGACAGTGTGCATTTTAAGGTACATTTTTCTTTATTTGATTCATTTGTTTCTTTCTTTCTTTAGAGACAACTCACATCTCTGACCTGTGACTCTGGCTAACACGTGCTGTGGGCTGTGCAAAGGGAAATTTCCTACATCAGGCATCCACTTTGCATAAGTTAAGGCTCTGCCTGCTACTCTTGTCCCCACTCCTTTCTAATTTTAGTGGATTTTGTGCTTTATGAAACAGGCTGTTTCAACTATGAATAAATCTGTATGTCAAGCCCACCCTCTTCCCCACAGACACAAATCTGAATATGGATGTCAGGACCCGTGCACATGCCTAGTTTCTGTGTGAGAGCATTCTGCCTATCTGGAGAAGTGATTTGACTTCTCTGTGCTGCATTAGACCACTGTCATTAACAGCAGAGGTGTCATTTTGATGTGATCTGTGAGGCAGTAGAAGCTTTGAAGTTGAAAGATAGAACAGACATGGATAAATTGTGCTCTGAGTGTGCTGCTATTGCACCATTATTGCTGGCAATTATTTCACCAAGTGACACATCTGATAAAGAGTCCTCTGCCTGGCTGTGGAGGGAGCCACAGCTGCCTGGGGCTCGTGGTAGATCCGTGGATTTCAGAGTGAAAAAACCTCCTCAGCTTTGGCCTGATCATTCTGCACCCATCACGAGCTCCTCTGCATTGTTTCCCCCCCATCCTCATGTTTTCAGTTGGTTTCCTTTCCTCATCTACAACTTGTGATTTTCTGTTTCAGTGTTTGGCCATTTGCTCTCTCTCCTCCACTACATTTCCTCCAACACATCTTCATGATGTGCCAAACATGCCTCCTGCTTCTCTTACCCTCTTCCTTAACAATTTTGAATAATGTCTGTTTCTTTGTTGGTCTCATAAAACAGGGGCTTCAGAACTTTTTTTTTAATCTGCAGAGCATATGAAACCCAAATTCTCCAAACAGATAATAGCAGATTCCGTGTAATTAAGTTTCTGGTTAACTCTAAACATGGAATTCAGATTTGCTCCTTCAGCTGTGCACCATGGGCTGAGTTCTTAAGTGAATTCATATTGCAGGGCTAGTAGCAGCCCTTCAAATAAACTGTATGGACAAAAGAAAAGGTAAATGAAACCACATCTTTAAGTATATAGGGTAACAGGGTGAGATAAAAAGACAATTTTTTACCTGACTAGAAAAATCTCCCCAAAAACTACAGTGTAGGTATATCAAGGAAACAATTAGGTTGCTAAAGGACTTCATTTTAACATGAAAGGGCAAATCACTCCAGAGCACAAGTCTGAGGAGCAGAGGCATGGAAAATCAGATGTGTCATAGGTTTTGGAGATTCTTCCTATTTCTAAACTGAAGAATAACTTTGTTTAAACTCAAACTCATGTTCTGTGCTTCAGTTTTTTCAGTTCATATTTCCCTGGATAGGTGAGCTATAAAAGAAAGTGGCCTTAAGCCATCCACCTTATCAAAATATCTTTGATCTCAGTATATCAGAACTGCTCCTCCATAAAGGGGTCACAGAACACATGGCATAGATTAATTCTACTTAAACTGAAGTGTCTTGGTTACCCAGCTACATTAGTCTCCCTTCACAGACAGTCAAGACTCACAGTCATCTTCAGGAGGCATTTTATGTTAAAGAGCTGCTGTTTGCTGGAAGGAACATGATCCATGTGCTTACTCAGCATGCTAAAGGTGTTGTGAAATAAATATTCTCTGTGAGACCTGGACACAGCAATAGGTCACTGCCCAACAGCCTGAGCTTTACCAGGGCTGTGCTGCTGAGTCTGGGGAAGTTAAATCTTCAAAGTCTTACAGACAGTATTATTTTTACTCTAAATTAATGGTCTCAGTCTAATCCTTATAATTACGTGTTCACAGCATAGCCAAGAGACAGGTGATTTAACTGAGTCTCTGTCCCACTCAGAACAGGCCTCCAGGTCAGAGGGGTATTAATGAGAGAACAGCTGGAGGATGATGAGCTGATCCTGCAGCCTCCAACAGCACTGAATTGACTACAAGGGACTCTACAGAAAATAACTTCCAGCTAATAACTACACCCATCATCCTGCAGATACAGCTGGTGCACAACTGCAGCATTGCTGTTTGCTGTTGGAGGGGTTGTACCAAAGCCCAGCCCCAGACAAATTCCCCAGTGGTCCCTGTGTAGCACACCATGTCTGAAAGGTACAGGAATCAAATTTACATCAGTTTCTTCCAGGGCTCATATCCTGTGCCAGCAGAAGTGGAAAAGGTACTGCTTTGAGAGAGCTTCTCTGATCACTATTCTTGTGATTGCTAGGAAGTAGCAATACTAATACTAATACCAATACTAAATACTAAAACTAATAATACCACATACTACAAAGCTGCATGTGAAAGGAGATAAAGCCAAGCATGTTCTGTGGCTGGTACCACACACCATTTGCAGTAGAAAAGCATGTTATGTATGTTGGGTGTGTCACACACTGCCTCTTTTCATTCTGAAAGGGATTTCCAGGCATATTTTTGACAAAAGTGGATGAAAAACATAATTTATTACAAGTATAGATTTTCCTGCTGTTCATAGAGACAGTTGTGATTTCCTAGTTGCAAGCAAAGGGCATGAGGGTAATAACTGACTTTTAGAAAGAATGTGCATTAGAAAGGGCAATAATCCTTTACTTGGAACTTCTCCTGCTGCTGGAAAGCAGTTGGTTTCATTCTGGCCAGAGCAAAGTTTCAGTGAGATTGGACACACCAAAGCAATGTTACAAAGACCAGACTGCTGATTTCCCCAAAAAACACCCTGCAGATGTTTAAGCACACATTAGCAGAACTATTTCTCAGAAGTCCAGCTACAACTAATTGAATCAAATGGCTGCAAGGAGTTTCATTGCTTGGTGCCCTGAGCTTCCCTGCAAATTCTCTGGACAGAGTCCAAGTATGAGAAAGACCTGCAAAACCTGGTAATGTGTCCTTGCAAAAACTGATGCAACACTGCAGGGAAAGAGGAATTCAGGAGCAACTGGTAAATATAAAAGGGATTTCTTTGTCATACTTACCATCCATACAAATGACTGGGTTACCCAAACTTCTGTCTGTGTCCTTATCCCCCCAGTACACCTCCCCAGCTCAATTGTCACATAGAATAGTCCACACATCTCATCATCTCTTATTCTTCTCCTGCCAGGTTTCCATGTCAGTGTATGTGTTCTTAAATAATTTGAAAATTTTCATAAACTGCTTGGACTTGATTCTCTAGCATGCTGTTTCTCAAGAAGCAATTCATCAGTGTGGGTGACTGCATGGGAACCTAACCTGAAAACTTCCCAGGCTTCCTGAATTCCAGTGTCCTGCACATGTTCATTACTTCATAGCAGCTATGTCCATATACAGAATGATGAAAGGGTGGTTTTTTTTCATAATCTGACTCGAATATTGCTGAAGAAGCAATGAAGCTTGTGCATTATGAAAAGACTGAACAGGGATGTCTGATCATGTGCAGTGAGGGGATAGGAAATTAATTTTCCAGCACCTTTCAGAAAGTCTATCAGAAGGAAAAGTTATCTTTGAAACATTCTCTTCCTCAGTGGGAAAATAATTTATATGGCTTTTCTTGGCTTCTGGTATCACCAGAGCTACCTTTTAAGTAAAGGAACCAGCCCTGTTTTCATTAATTGCAAACATCAAACAACTATGATATTAAAAAAGCTTTGCATTCAAGCTGTACACCTGGAGTGGAGGCCTACCTAATTCAGCCTGCACACATGGGTTATGCATCCTACATGTAAAGTCTTTGATCCATGATAAAACCAACATTTGTTGATCTGTTTTGCAGTGTGTCTTGCAATAAATGCTTTTCAATGCATGTATTTTATTGTATCTGATGTCTAACTGAAGCATTTACTGGATAACACTTGAATGAGTGAACTGAAAAAATGAGCAGATATGTTTGAAGCTTCTCAAGAGTCAGAAGTTTCAAATGCAATAAAATATTTTGCAAGTTGTTTCTGTGGTTTGATTTCCAAGTCCCTGGGGAGAGCCTAAGAAGACAAGGATGTTGGAAAGAGGAGTTTCTTCCTCCAAGCAGGAAAAGATAGTGGAAATTGAATAAAGTTGTAAAAAAATTAAGAAGTGCTCTGGAGTGTTCATCTCTCTCCAGCATCTCCATTGGGATACTTTGAAGTCAGAGTCTCCCACTGACTGTAAGATTTTTTTTTTTGACAGAAAGCGTCTGGTTACTGGACACTTGTGTCTCATTGGTTAAAAAAAATGGGAAAGTAAAACCTGGCAAACTAGACCCAGAAGCAGGTGAAAAATTTAGCATAATAAATGTTTTGAAAAAAACTATAATAATAGATCTGTGTTTTAAGATCTGGGGCCTGGGGGAGGGGGAGTGCTTTTGAAGAGGTCAGTCAAGTACATACAGCCAGAAATCAAGCTTAGGGTCACTGATTGCCCTCACTTAGAAATAGGTCTGAATGTCCTCTGTCTTTGAAGTAAGAGAAAATTTACAGTCTTTTTTAAAATAGTTTTTTTCCCTAGAGACTGCAGGTGGCAAAGGGTGGATTTGTGGTAAGTAAGGAGGGACTGAAAAGAGACTAGTTTGGGGGTGGTTTTGGAGGTGGTTTTTTTCTTTGTTTTGGGGTTATTTTTTGTTTTTGGGGGCTTTTTTTGAGGGGAGAGGTTTTCTTTTGTGTGGTTGAGGGTTTTTGGTCTGTTTGTTTTGTTGTGTGGTTTTTTTTGTTGTTGTTGTTGTTTGTTTTTTGGGGTGTTTTTGCAGAGCTGAAGAAGATTATGGCAAATACTTGACCTTGCCTATGAGCTGTGAGGCAAAATTTGTCTCACAGTTCCCTTGCCCTTCAGTGGCACCCCTCCAATGCACAAAGCTACATTTGTAAAATCACCTCCCTAGCTCAAAGTACATATTTGCAATTAAAATAAATTCTTTAAGAAATCAGCATTAAATTGCTACAATACAACTGGAGTATTTTGAAAGAGTAGCAGGACTGCCTCAGAAAAGGTGTGAGCAGCTGTTCATTCCCTGCAGGTACTTGCTAACTAAGATTGCTACATCATTTTGGGGGAACTGCATAGGGTTCTGCTCAGTTCAGTCTTTGTGCTGATGAGGATCAGGGCTGTGGATACATAACAAAACTGCTTCATACCTTAGTTACTCTATGGCCAGGTTTGATTTAAGTGTCTTCGACAGCAAGTGGTGCCATCTAAGAGCCAAGACCCTAAAAATATTAGTAGGTGATGACATTTATGTATAGATATAAATATTCATGTCCAAATGCACACACATATATCCCTACATGTCTGTGTATGGATAAATGTCTCTTTTGTGATCTGGAACCTTGTGCAGGGAGCAGACACATGATTAAACCCTGGTGAAGAATTATCAATTCCCTTTTAAAATGGGTACCTGCTCATGGTGCCTTGTGTGACTGCCCATCACTTCCTCTCACCACCCTCCTCCAGTAATTAAAAGTCAAGCTTGCTAATTAGTGCCTGGCACCAAGAAGGGATAAGGTCAAGAAATAAGATTTAGAGTAGGCATCTGCATACAGATGTACTGACACAGAGCAGTGCTTTCATTGAGCTGTTGATGACAGCATCACAGTTTTTATGGCACATGAACTCCTTCCCCAGTGAGAGGGGCTAAGAATGGTGTGGACAAGTGAACTCAGAGAGGGCTGGGCCAGCTGGCTTTACTGACATTGGTGCAGAGCCAGTTTCTTGCACAGCTCCTCACAGTCCTGCACAGATGCTGTCATGCACTGATTCTCCTCCTCCCCCAAAACCATCCTTACTTGCTAACACATTACTCTGTGTAGCCATTTTAGATCAGGTTCTCTGTGTTATTGGCTATTTGTACTTTTGGGGGCTCCTAATGTGCTACACTGAGTGTTTTCCAGAGTTGTGCTCCTCTTCTTCCCTCTCCATTATTCAGAATCAAGCAAGGTTTATCAAACTGTGATTGATTACAAATCACTGTGGTGATACTGCTGCACAAAAGATTAATGATGTCAACCTTAAAGACAAGGTTATTTTATAGCAGAATGGCAGCCACATGCACACAGTGTTACAGACTCCAAAAGGAGACTGGTTTTTCTTAAGCCCAAAACCATACAGTTGCATGTAGGATGATGCCTAATTCCATTCACTGCAAACACAGTTCAAAGTTTGCAGATAATTTTTAAATGCAGTCATCAGGAGAAAGTAGAAAATCTTGGGATGTTTAGTAAAATTATCAATCCATCTCAACCCCAGCTATCAGAGCTAAAGGTGAAATGCTCTGTTCAACCATGTAAAGTAGCTAAATTAAACCAGACTGTATCTGCATTTGACTACACCTCTGGTGTTAGGGTGCCACTTGTTGCTGGTGCAGAGTCACCCATTCATAGTGCCCCCAGCATCCTCCCTGGCAACTGACATTAATTATTATTAGCAAGGAGATTATTCTGGAGTGTAAGCAAGAGAGGAAGGCTGTTGGGTTAGTCTTCAAAGTATTAATAGCATTGGCTTCATGACTTGGTGATACAAGTTACAAACTTTTCTAGAAGAGAAAAAAGAAAACACAGCAATATCTCCTTCTTTTAGAACACAAATACATAAATTTTAATCTGAGAAAAATACAAAATGAAACCATGTACAAGTTATGTACAAACCCTTTTTACAGGACGATATATTTTTCACTGGATATTACATATGACAAAGTCAGGTAGATCATTTCTGAGCACCAGCATTTGTTCTCTCTCACCAACCCATGATGTTAAAAGTAAAGTGATGAAGTAGTACTCCTTTTTCTTGATGAACTTTTAAGTTAAGATGCTAGCTGGTTCTCAGTGCACCCTCTCGCCATCTCCACTTCCAAATTGTAATGAATGTACACATGTGAAACAATCAAAAGATATTGTATATGTGTATTTGTGTTTATGTGTTTTTTTCTGAAGGAAGAAAATGGTTTCATCAGTCTTGCATCTATAGATATGTGAAGGTTAAAGTAATATCTTTTTTTAAATTTTTTCTTTTTTTTTCTTTTTTTTTTCTTTTTTTTTTTGCCAGAGGTTAGAGTATTTGCATTGACTAAGCATGTGTGTCCCAAGCTATAGGACCATGGCAGAAGCAGAGTTTTTTTTAACTGCTTGAGATAACTTCTGCTGACATTTTTATTTGGTTCCTACTAGTTATCACCCAGTGAACAAAATGCTCATATGCCACATTTTTTGTTTCTGAAAATCTATGGGTTTTATTACATGTATTCAACTGCCTATGTGCTGTGTTCTGGGTTGTTTGCTTTTTTTTTACTTTATAGAGATCTCCTCTAAAATGCATTGACTGAAGCCTTGTCTCAACATCATAAAGGTTCTAATTAGATGCAGCGTTACTCTTTAGCTTCCTAAGTTATATATTGCTCTAAATTAAACTGAAACTAATAAAACAAACACTTTATATTTTATATTTTCCTCATTTTCTCTCCCCCCTCCTCCTTTTGGCAGTTACCAATAACACACCACTGTGCAGAGCAGGCACCTCAGAGCAGCAGTCCTGGCTGTTCCAGTGGAATTTACCTGGCCACACAGACTGCTGCTCAGAGGCTGCATGCAGCTCTAGAGCAGAGAGAACCTGTGCAGAACTACTGACATTACTGACAGAAATTCAGCTCTGATAATGCTGGCACAGAATTATCACTACTGTAGGCTCACAGACCATCCTGGGCAGTGACTACAGCAGAAGAGCTACTACATTCCTTTCATTATTTCAGATGGGGCTGTAACCCACACTGCTATTGCTCAGCATGAAAATACTATAAATGGAATATTAGGAGACCTGATGTGCATATATAATGACTTCAGAAAAAACTATTCCCTTTAAGTCTGTGATTATTCAAGAAGCTTTAGAATTAAAAAAAAATTAATTAAAATTTCAAAGGTGCGTGTTTGTATGTTGGGGATTTCAGTGGTTCAGAATCCACAGGAAGGAAAAAACCAGAAGGATTATAAAGAGTTCTCCTTTCTCTGATTTTTTTGTGCATTTGCCATTGACTTTGACAGATATTCCCAGGCTAATCCACTGTAACATTGGGAACAGATTTCTGTTTTCACTTTTTCCTGTTCATCACCTTTCACACACTTGGTTATTTTGTTTAAGCACATTCAAAACTAGAAATGAAAGGTGAGACACACACTTCTTTGGGTGCTAAAGAAATTCACAATGATAACAGCTGTAAAAACAAAACACACATACACACACACACACATTGACCTCAATATGTGTTCATTTCAAATTCATTGGCATCCAGGAGCCCTTAGGAATCCACTCCTTACAACCATTTAAGCACCTGCTCTGTGTTTCAGTTTGAGCCCATGTGAGTCAGCTACTCCAGGGCAATTGCTAACATTTTTATGAATTGGCCAGTGAGTAGTCAAACAGTGAAAACACAAAGTATTTGCCTTTCAAAAATTATTGCTTTTTCTTGGTCATGTATGTTTATGCATCAGTTTATGCAACCAATTATTGCAGTAGTTGTCAGCTGTAGTTTAGACACACGCACCCCCAGCAAAACCTGAATGAGAACACACTATTGTACTTTCTCCTTCTGCTGTATGAAGAGTTCAAGAAATGCAAAATCTTTTTTTCACACGCCAAAAATAGCCAACCTCATCCTCCAGCACCCAACAATGTAAAATAAAAAGTTGATGCTTTTGCACTGTCTCCTGTACTGTGCTTGCAAACTACATTTGCCCTTTCCCACCCTTGGCTGAGGCCATTCAGATCTTTTCACATCCAGCTGACCATTCCTGGCCAAGATCAAGGTGTTTGTATTTTCTGTCCCATATATTCCCTGCTCTTGGGCCATTGAAGCTGATTTGAAAGGCAAGGTGTTAAAACGTCAGTGATAGGTTTAGAAAGCTTTTTAAAAGTACAAGGAAATGTTTTCATCTTGTTTTCTCCCTATGAGCAAATATATAATATACTTCTTATTTTAGAAGGAACTACACAATCACATGGAGGTGTTAAAATTTGAATTTAGACTATGGATATCTTCTTTTCTTTGTACCTTAACTTTTGCTGCTTGGCACTTGCCACCAAATCAATCAGAGGGCAGTTTTATCCTTTTGTCTTAGTGCTCGTGGGCTTCAGGAGACAAATTAAAATAATAGCCATGAAACTGAGAGAGCCAGTAGACTTTCTGGCCATGTCAGAATGTCAAACATCAGTGCATCTCTCATAAAACTAACCAGGGTGGCTGGGCTCTGGTCAAACCAGGTGGAAACAGCAGAAACAACTCTTACATGGGCTACCCTGTAAGTCACATCCTTTCTTCTTTTTCGTGTCTTTCTTCACCCCAGTTCATGGAAAATAAAAATGATGACACCACCTTGTGATGACTCTATCAAATACATGCATACCCCCATACATATGTGTGTGTATGTACCCAAAATACAGTTGTGTGTATGTGTGCACCCACATATATATGTGTGTGCATGTGTGGACATGCATACATGCAAACAGACACACACAGACACATTATTTATCCAACACATGAGTTACCAAAAAACATTCTATAGCCTGTAGCAGCACTGCATGCAATCAATGAAAAAACAAAAGCTAGAAATCCACCCCACCCCAATTTTTTTTTCTTTTTTGCCTTCTGAGGAAGGGGTAAAAGTTATTGATAAAGACCAAGAACTTATTTCTATTACAGTCATCATGTGGTCTGTCAGCTGTCACTCTTCCCTTTCCCAGCCTTTTACCAGCTTTGATGTAATTTCATATATCCATTTATTAGTGCTGGCCTTATTATAATTTTCAGTGGCTAGATATTGAAGATTCCCAACATGTTTTCTATCTGTTCCTCCACCTAATTTCCAAACACCAGTCCTGCATCTCTGATTATCAAAAACAGGAGTGAGAAAATAACATTGATTTTTGGCATTTCTATAAATGGGAAACATAGACCCATAACTCTACCTGTTTCTCTCTGTCCTGTTTGCTCTCTGTGGGTGTTGTACCAAAGATTGCACATGGAGCCAGAAGAGCTTGTCAGTATGTTCAGGTCTTGTCCTTTATTTACACACAGATAGTAGCATGGGGGTTTGGGGTGTGACAGCTAAACTGGACAGGGACACACACAAACCTTAGCTGTGTAGGGGTGAATATGATAAGGTATAGGGTATAATGTTCTATGCCCCTATAGGAAATACCAGTCTTCTGAAGAAAAAAATTTAAAATTCATAGGTATTTGGTGAGGTGTGGCACAAGCTTCTCCAATTCTCCTCTACTCAGGACCAGCTTTTTTCATTCTGGTTGTAATACAAATGCAGTTCATAAATGAAAAAGGAGCACTGACTTCCAAGAAAAGGCTTAACATGACCCAATGCAGAACTGGATGTAAATTATAACGTGTCACTAGCTGGAGCAGCATATGTTGGAAGAACTCACTGGAATTATCTTCTCTTTTGGGGACTGTGAAATGCATTAAACATGGATCTAAATAATGATAATGAAAAACTGCTTGTATTGTTTTGTTACTCTGTAGGAGAGTGAAATATTTTAAACAGTCCAATTTTACAGATACTGTATTAACAATTCTCGTTATTGTCTTTGAACAGCTATTCTACAAAATGTAACAACAAAATAGTCACAGTCCAAGAAGTCACTCCAGAATAAAGCCTATTAGGTGTTAGTATGGTTATACTTGTACTGCAGCCAGTGGACAAACATTAAAGCTGAGATAGTTTGGCTTAAATGTTGGATTATATAGTGGACATCATTGTTTTCACAATAAATTCATCATCTGCTTTGTATTTGTTTGATTCACTGATATTTCTCTAATGATAAAAATACCACGGTATGTTTAATTGTGGTGTTTAACAATTCTGCAAAATTACAAAGCCTAAAGTTAACTTGCACAATGAAAATCTGCTGATTTTCCTGATGACTCTGGTTTTGTGGTTTTGGTTTTAGTTTCCATATTAGCACAGCCTTTCCTTTTTTTTTCACACAATTGTGTCAGATGTTGCTTCTTTGAGATAGAGAGAGTTACTAAATCATTTAGAACATAAATGCTTGGGTGGGTAGATACTGCAGCACAGATATGAAACATCACATTTTTGTCTGATGGCTATAAAGCTTGTTGGCAACTTTGTGAAACTGCTGACACAAAAGGCACCTATCAAAGGCCTTTTGCATGTTATCACAATAAATACATTCATCACTTTTATTATTTTGATTTGGTTATTACTGGACTTTTGTGTGTGGTGTCCCAGCAAAGTAAAAATAAATAAAAGGAAAAAAGCAAACAAAACAAATCCCAGAAAAACAACTGCTAAAATAAGATGTTGCTTATTGCAGGAACAAACTGAGGACAGCATGTTTTGACATTGTAGAGCTGAGACTAAACCAGTTTTTATCTTGATCTGAATTCACCAAAAGGAGATTCAGTGCGCCCTAGGCCAGGGTGTGAGCTTTCACCAAAGTGCAAGGATCTGGAGCTAAATCTCTACACATACCAGGAAGAATTTGTACCATCCCAGACCAACAAAAGGCCATCAGCACTTCTGAAGTGAGGAAGTAACAAAATGTGGAAGATGAGATGGTTTAGAATTTGTGCTTCCATGCACAATTTTATGCACTCTGGATTAAAGCACTGTAATACATGGCAAAAGAAGAGGAATTGCCAAGCTTGCCTTCCTGAAATTAGCAAATGCTGATGGCTAATGGGAAGTGAAGTGCAATGCCAGATTTGCCATTTCTAGCAAGTGCCCCTCGTGCCCGTGTCCCTGGGCTGGGGGGTGACACTCCCTGCTGTCCCAGCGCCTTCCGAGGGTTTCTGTGTGGGATTGTGAGAGGGGCAGGGGCACTGGGGGCTACCGCACCTTCACACAGCTGGCAGGCAGTGATCTGTGTATGTCCATGGAGCAAAGGAAATTTCAGAAGAATGTTACATGTACAAAAATATGACTTTCAACTCTGAAAATAAATAAGTTCAATTTATTAAGAGCTGGTGTCAATGCTGAACAAAATACACATCTTCTGATAAAGAAACATTTTGGTGAAGTGTAGGTTTTTTTCTTCTTTTTTTTTTTTTTTGATTTACTAAAATACACATTGGACCTTTTTTTTCCTTTTTGCAAATATATCATTTGTCTCCCTTAATTACATATCCTTATAACTGTGACCATCATTCTCCTTTACGCCAAAGACTGAGGGTTTATTGGTTTGGGTTTTTTTAAATTCTTAGGAGTCTGGCCACATATGCCACTTTTTAAGGGAAAATACGTAACAATGAAAAAAGAAAAAGAAAAATATATTTTTTCTAATAAATAAAAATAATTTAAAATGCTAGAGGCTATACATGACTTGTTTTGATTATGTTCATTTATAAATGAAAGAGTTTCCAAAATACGTGGAAGCAATATTAAAGGCAGACAAACAAAGATCTGTCTACTTTATTTTCCCATTAAGCGTGCCCTTCTTAACTTCTCCATCAGTGGTTCAGCAAGTAAGAGGAATAAATGTCACATCACCATTCATGAAGTTTGTCAGGCTTTAAAAAAATAGTTCTGGCTTCGAAGGAGTCAACATTCATCTTCCACTTCTCGTATTGGTGGTATCAAGCTGCTTGTCGATTTATATTGATTGATCTGATTGGCCATGTGAGTGCTCATGGGCTTGATTTGAATGTTTCTGGGATAGGCATTATCCGGCTCATCTGTAAACCATTTCTTTTCTGCTAAGGAGCAAAACAGGTAGAGACAGAATAAGGAGGGGAAAAATGAAAGTTTTAATTAGTGAAGCGCAACATACACAGAAACGTTAAAAAAATAAAAGATAAAGAAAAAGGGAGCAGTCAGTAAAGTTTATAGAAAAAAGAGATCAATAGAAGGTGACTTTGACTAATTATTAGCAGTACAGTGCATTAGATTAATACCTCTGAAAATACTGTTGTGAAAGGAGGATGACGCTTGCAGATTTGATAATGGAAGCTAAAGAAAACTGCCAATGTGCAGGTTTGCTTCTTGGGTGTAAGAGAGCTCTTTTCTTGTGCCCATGCTCAGGTGATTCATTTATTGAAAAAAAAAAGTGATACAAATCAAAATCTAAACTAAGAAGCCAAGGAGAGCAGCTGGGATAAGGGTTATGCAGAAAAGAGCATGTGAGTCTACACACAGAGGAGCACCCAAAGAGTCAGAGACTTCTCTGAATCATTTCAGCCTTGGGTTGGTGGCTACTGCTGGCCCAGAAATCATGCAGAACATAAAGAACTTTCTGCAGCTGGTGCTAGAAAAAAGAGGATTTGTATTCCTGCAGCCAGATTTCAGCCTTGCTGCATAGGGTGGGCATTATATCCCTGCTCTGAAGCACAGGTGCTGGGCACTGCTGAACTCCAGGGTTTGAAATGGGATGGGGAACACACCAGACACTGCAGGTGACTGTGGCTGGGGCTCCAGCTACTCCTGAATGGTTTGGTCTTGACAGGTGACAGCAAGGCAAAGCAAGTAAGGACTTAAGGGAAAATCAGAGAGGAAGCTATTTCTTTTCTATCCTTGAGCAATGTCTGCTTCCATGCACACAGGAGGAATTTTATGGTGCAGCTTTAAGGCAGGCTGGGAGCAAAGTGGAAGGATGCTGAGAGGCTGCAGCATTGCAGCCCTTTCCCAGCTGTTCATCATTGTACCAATGTGTTGCACTGCTCCACTGCAGGTATGAACAAAAGCTTCTTAAAATGCACAAAAAAAAAAAAAAAATCTTAAATCCTTCATAGGGCAATTCCTGCTGTAATTTCTCAATGACAGGTATGCAACTTTACGAGGTAACTTTATTCCAAGACTTGGGAACTCCTGGTCTAGAGTGGCTAATGGCCATTAGGTGCACTTGTGCCTTGACAAGCATTACAGAACAGGGCTCTGTCTCCATTCTTGTCCCCCTTCCCCAAATTCCAGAGGTGGGTGGGCAGAGCAGTGGACACTAATGGTTTTGGGCATTTCATTATTACATGCAAGGTTCAAAGCCACTCTTACTTGTATGCAATACTCATCCCAATGGGGAATCCAAAATGCTGCAGAACCTTTAGTGCCTCACTTACAGAACATAAATGGCTACTTTTGCTAACCACTGAAATGCTGCAGTGTCTGGAATAAGGACAGGAGTGGAAGGAATGCTCATTTTTTAATAAATAAATGATTTAAAATTAGTGAAGCAAAATTCACCTTAGAAACCCAAGGATGGAGCACAAAAGCCCAGGAGGTAGAGGAGAGAAAAGAAATTGGAAGACTGAGAATAGAGGACAAATACCTGGGCATAAGTGCACAAAAATAAACAAAGAGCTTTGGAGCTAGAGTCTCTCAAGAAGAAGCTTAATCTCCAGAATTACTGGACTTTTCAGTCACTTTCATGAATAAAAAATTAAAACACTTCCACTTTATATGGATTTTTAGAATTTACATGCTAGACCCCCACTCCCCATTAAAACCTTTGTTACCAGTTCTCACACATTTTAAAAAATTAAATCAACTCCAAAGTTATATTACTTATTAGTGGCTTATTACTCAAGGGATACAACTACTGTATTGGGGTTTTTTTTCATTTTCTTAAATGCTTTTCACTTCTGTTTAAAAATACCCTACTAATTTGTGACCAGACTAAATACCTCCCTGCCCCCTTAAAGTTGCCTGAGTCTGGATGATGCTCAATCTCCCATCTCGCTCTCTCTCACCTATTATAATTAAGTTCCCTTTGATTTGAACAGATTGGACGATAGGAATTCATAATGTTACATCCTGCACACTGAAGCTAACTGATTAAGTGCTTTAAATTATTCTTCCTGACAGAATGATAAAGTTACAATCTGTTCAGAGATGATCTACAGCTTGCCAGACTCCTACCGTTTCTTTCTACATTCATTTATCTTTTTGTCAAGCAGTTTGGAAAAAAAAAAAAAGCCTCAATTCCATAGATCTTTTAAAGTAATCAGAACATCTGAATTATTAATGACACTTTAAGGGAATGATTCCTGATGGGGGCCGGTTTAAGAAAGGTTGTAGGAAAAAGAAGTCTGGGAATGTGTACACATCAAAATAATTTCAGCTCCATTTAAAAAACCATTTAGTTCAAGTGTGACACATGAACCATTATGCATTTGTGGAAACCAATTTTATGTGATCTACGATTAAACTAACCTTTCAGAGAGGTGTAAAGTGTGATGGTTATCATGTTTTAAAAGCCTTGTGAGATCACATAAACAATTTCAAACTAACAGTTTTCTAATGGTTTGTGTTTAAAATGATTTTGAGGCAAGTTAAGCACCATGAACTTTCATTGCTACCTTCTTTTTTTAAACACAGGGTACAAAAACTTTCCTTACAAACAGAACTTAGTGCAAGTTAATTCAATGTTATAGCAAGTAAGGGGAGACTTGCATGAGTGCTAAGAATCAGAACTGTGTTGTGTTTCTCAGCAGCCAGTGCAAAGTACTTCCAAATACCCTTTCCCTAAAATTTTCAAAATAAGCTACATATTTATGTATCAAATTTACAATAAAATTCCTGTATAGGGAGCTGTTCCTTAAAAAGAAACTGCCCAGTCTCTTTTTGCCTTTACATGGCAAGTAATAAATACAGACCATTAATAATAAATACCAGCAGAAGCTGGTAGATTCTAATTTCTCTTGCTGTTTAGATTTCTTTTTGCCAGTGCTGCAGCCTTGATCCAAGCATTATCATCTCCAGTATGCAGTGTTTAGATCCAGCTTTATACCCTTCCTGTTCCTTTCTGCTGTTAAAATTATCTTTGACCACATAACAATTAATCTCCTGTGCAACCACTGACCTCTCTACTTACCTTTGCAATGTGAGCTTAACACTCCTGATCTTTACTCTTGGCCACTGTGGTATTCTGCTCCCAGTTACTAAATGTCCATCTTGAAGCCCCTGCACACTGTTCAGTCTGTTATGCTATGCTTGCAGCCTGATTTTGGTACGTCTTCCAGAGTCTCAGCACGGATTTTTATCTTTAATATTTACTCTTTCCTTTGGATCAGCTCAGAAACCCCCTTTTAAAAGCCTTTCTATTATGCTATATTCACCAAGCATTTTTAAGTTCTCTGACACATTCAGTCTGTTTCTCTCCCTTTTGGAATATGAATATTGATCCTTACCAGAAGACTCCTACATTATAGTGACAATAGGCATAGTTTTTTATCTTATTTTTTCAGGAGCTGCTGAAAAAAGTCCCTGATCTTCCTATGCTACTTGACAGGTTTCTTTTTGACAGCATCACCTGAGAGATGTTGGAACAGCTAAGTAACTGAATGTATCAGAAAGCAGAAAACATTTACTTTCCTCTCAAACATCTATGTTTGTAATGGGCTATCAGTATCAGTGCATCCATGAGGGTTCAAAAGGCTTAATGTTCATATTATAAATAAATAAAAATTAACGTTTTTGTGTAACACTCTCCCCCGCAGCATAAAAAAAGGATATAAATAATCAAAGTAAAAAGATCAAAATACAGTTTTCTTCAACTTGTGTAAGACTCCAGCAATTCTCTCCAACAGATCTAGTGTACTGGTACTTTAAAATTTATATAATTAATTCTGGACTGAGTAGAAACTTAGAACAAATGTCACTGTGAAACACCCTCTCTTCTAAGCAGAGGCAAAGAAAATACTACCCAAAAGTAACACAAAGATTTTACTAAATTTGTATTCTCACCATAATCCCAGGTTACCTTTCAACAGCTAAAAACACGATTTTTTTGTCTTCTGTGACACTTGCAGTTTGCAATTAATTTGCATGTATGTGTTTGTGTCATGTATGTGATTTTGTGTCTCCTCCCTGCATGTAAACATCTTGTTTATAACTAAGCTGAAAATTCTCCCATGTAATTTTTTTCCTGCATGAGAAAAAAACAGTAATGAAAGTTTCTCCACCCATCTGCTCACCAATTCTTTGTTTGGCAGATGAGTATTTTGCAAGTAGCAGGCAGTAAGAAATTTGTAGTGAAAGAGAGAATAAACTATTTTTGCTATGAAGAACTTTACTCCAGGGCAACTAAAGTTTTGCGACAAAGATAATGTTCTGGACTCGTTCTTAATTTTTTATTTTTTAAAATACCAAAATTCTCAGTTTTTACAAAGGGAATTTCACTGGAAAATGCCAGGCTGTTTCTGTTTAGGTCAATAGGAACCCATGGCAAGAACCTGCAGGTTTGCTAGTATCACCTCCTGACATTGGTGATACTGCTTCACTTTCCAAACTAACCATTCTACTATGTGGGTCTGACCTGGGATAGAACAGGAGATTTCCTCTTACTTTTCAATATAAAAAACAGCATAAAGTTGATTTAAGTACTTCTCTACTTATAATGATCAACCTCCATTAGTATATCCATATCACAAAACCTTCCTCACTATAATAAATTATTTGATATACCTGACTATAGTCAGTAGTAAAAACTGTACACAATATTACTAAAAGTCAAAAGTTTTAGAATTCTAACTTCAGGATAGAGAACAGAGGTGGAGTAGACTTCAATGTTATTTGAAGAATTCAGATTTGCACCCTTTAGATATTCCTCTTCTACTGCTCACAAAGTAGGCAAGTGACTTCTCCAATGTATGCTGTTTATATTTTTTCTATTTGAGCTACACTGTTATACACATACTATCTTTTTTGGATAAAAATCATTATGTAGGATGTGAAAAGTGGCTTCATATTAACACCCTTCCTTTCTCTGCTAAATGGAAAGCAGATAAAACATTAATGGAAAAGCATTTTGGTGTCAAAGCCACAAACATTCTCCCAAAATGTGTAACTGCTCTCAACTATCTTCAATCAATACTGCCGACATAAAAAGATGCTCATGTACATACATGGGGAATAGGAGAGTAGGGAGGGGGAGGGAGGAAAGAAATTGGAATGAGGATTGGGAAATTAAAGTAATGTCTGCACCACGATAGGCATCTTCTTTGAGCAGGAACCTGGGTGTTTACAAAAGGACACGTGCAATTAGAAAGGCAAGCAGATGAGAGGATAAAATAACAAAACAGGGTTGAGAAACAGCAGCAGCAGCAGCAGCAGCAGCCAGTTTTACTTCTGGTTTGGTGGGAAAAAAAGGCAAAAGAAAACCAACAAAACAATCAACCAAACAAACAAACCAATAACTGAATAAAGTTTGTAACTATTTTTCTTTTAATTTCACAAGTTTTCACAAGGACAAAGTTATAGAGGGAAACCCACAGCAGTTGCTAGGTCATGCAGAACCATTAATTTTCATACCTTGGCCCATTCTATTCATCCTTGTTGCACTTTAGAAAAAGAAGTAAGCTATGTAAGTTTTACAATGCTTTTAAACTGTCATATTTCTGGTTGAGCACTTTAACTGGCACATCCTTGTAGCAATAAATATTCTCAGGGCAAAACATGATAACTTTCTTTGCAAAAAGGAACGCATGAATTTTTCTTTATGATGAAGAGCAACTGTAATAGTCTCATTTGTAGGGGAGCAACCATAATTTGCAATGTATTTCAGTGATCAGACTTAGAGCTGCTTTTGAATGCACTCTCACACATATATACTGTATTCCAATCGTTATGCTCAGCACTGCACAGTGGTATTCTCTGTAGCCCACTTACATGGTTCCAGGTTTTGTCAGTAAAAGTGCTTGGCTTTATTGTCAATTCACACAGCAAGCAAATCTTCAAAATTATCATGCTTGGGGAAGGGGAAGGTAGAAGACAAAACTAACCATAAAAGCACCTTGATTGGGTTGGCAGTTACGATGCTGATCATTCCAAATCTAAATATTTTTTCTGTCTGCATGCTTTCTTGCTGGATAGCCAGGGAAGAGGATGCATGTTTCTGCCCTCCCTACCCTCGGAAACCCTCCATAAACCTAGAGCTAGCTGTATATTTCAAAATATACATTGGCTTCTAAAGTTTAAACCAAGAAAAAAAGAAAGTAAAAGCAAGCCTGAAGTATCATTTCTATGGCTGTCTAGGGCAAGCTCCTTTCCACTACTTCATTTAGTTCTGTGCCACAGCGTTTTTTGGCTACATGTCTTTGGTGACAATTTGCAATGACTAAATTCTGGCAAGTGCATGGAACGTGACGCCTCAGCACCCTGAATGTTTCCAACCCAGCCCTCTTGTTCTCCTCATTAACTGTCTGGGGCACAGCACATTTTCTCCCCAGAGGGGAGAGATTTAAAGGCACTCAGTTGTCTTCCCTGTATTCCTGCATACTGGCATGCACCTGTTGAAAAAAAACAGGTAGATCATGTAGCAAGATTTCTGGAGGTTCTTCACATATTAAGACTCTTGTTGGAAGAATTTATGCCAACACTAACTTGGAAAAGTTAAACTACCATCTGGGGAAAGGAACAAAGTCCCTTGAGATCTGATATGTAAGCATAGAAAAATGCTTGCTCTTTTCTGAACATTATTTATTCTGTACATAAGGTGACTAATTCACCTTTTAAAGACATAAAAGTCCCAAGAAGGCAGTTTTTAATGACTTACATCCAATATTTATGATACATATGGCTTTTTATCCCAAATGTCAAAAGTGAAAGAAAATATAGCTATTCATGTGGCAATATAAATAGACAGAATAATAATTTAATATGCAATTAGACTTTTTCTAAACTTAAATTAAACCATTGGAGTTTTACAACTTCATGCCCAGACAATTTCAGTGTTAAAGGGAAAATACACCATCTCCAAAAGACTAGTATTTTAGAGAAAGTTCTTAAACAAGCAGAAAAGTCCCTGATATTGCTTTGGTATAAAGCAGATGTGTAGCAATAATCTATACAAAGAGTGTAAGCCCTATATAATATAAGCTCTGAGAGTAAAAAATCAGCAGGGATTTTTTTTTGCAGGATTTTTGTGGTTTTTTTTTTTCAATAGGAGAGTTTTATAAGCTTAAAATAAATGTATCAGTTCCTGTAAATATGAGTATTAAAAAAAAACCTACTGCAACATACATCAGCACTTCTGCACTAAATGACTTTCTTTGTGTAACTCTGACATCAAGAGCAAGTGTTCATGTTAAATATACTCTATTTTCGGATATGTAGAGTAACTGCAGTGAGTTATTTATGTTTTCAGTGTGCCTATGGGTCTGGAATTCTTTTTTTATTCTCCCCTAGCATCATAAATAACTTTTGGTCCGTCTGCTTTGTTGCTGTTGTGCTTAAGGGTTTTATGGTGGTGAAATAAAAATGACAATCACATGCACACTGTCATACATATGCAAAATATGTGTACAAAAGGGGAGAACTCCATGGGAAAACAGGGAACGTTACTGCTGGAGACATGAACCGGGGAGAATGGGTGGTGAATGCAAGTTTCACACACAGTGGGAGCAGAGACACATATCAAAGTCTGTCCTCCTGCACATACTTCTGTTTGTCCCTGGGAATCCCTGCTCTTGGGGCGGTTCGGTCGGTTTGCTGTTGATGGGATAGAGTGAACTGATGAGCTCTTCTTGCTGGAAGAATAGGAGGAGTGGGAGGAATGAGAAAGGCTGGCTCGGGACTGGCCAGCGTTGTGGTCAAATTGCATCAAACAGAAGATCAAGTCCGTCGGCACAAGCTCAAATTCATACGGTGGGTTTGTGATAACATAACTGGGAAGAAAGGAAGACAGAAAACAAGAGATAAAAAGAAAACAGGTTCAGATTTATACTAAAAAATTTCTTCGAGAGTTGTTAGCTCAGGAACATTTAGCCAAATTTTTGCATTTCTGTTTGTACCTAATTTTAGCTCACATAATTCCATTTATGGTTTATGACCTTTTAAAGTCAGCTGTCATTTTTTTCATGTTTTCTGTCAGACAGACACGTCTGAGAATGATGTTCTTCAAGTGAATCACATAATGATTTTTCAAAGAAGCCACCATACAAATCATGCTCCTTTCTCTGGCTGCACCATAATGCAATGACTCTAGCAAATGTATTTATATATTGACAAAACCTAGTAACATACCCACCACAAACAGTGTTTAAAAGCATGGCTGAAAAGCAGAGAGAGGATAATTTTATATGCAGCTTATCTAAATGCATATTTAATACATATTTAAACATATTGAATTTAAATACATATTTACATAGTTATTAAATATTTAGATACTGTCAATAGAAGGAGGGATATAATTATTGATTTGGATTGCAACTGTAGTTAAAACAAACTAAGAAAAAGTACATCAATAACTTTGTAGCGAGGTTAATTTTGTTCATTCACTCCACATGTACATTCATTGCCTCAAAGAGCATTTATAAAGAGAAATCTGCACATCTGAGAATCCAACATTGCTTACTAGGAATCCCAGGCCAGAAATAAAAACTTGCTCAATTTCAAGAATCCCCACCTTCACCTAATGGCCTTTCAGGGCATGAAGGGCTTATAGAGCAGCTGCTAAATTTTTTCACGAATGTGAAAAACAGACTTGAGCAAGGCAATTGGCATTTTCTGTCCAAGCAAGAAATGAGTAAAAATTGAACATGAATCTCATGACTTCTTTTCAAATTAATTCATTGCTCATAAGAAATCTGCTTAGCTGCTTCAGGGACAGAAGTCCCTTATTAATCCGACAAATAATCCCAAGTATAGCAACTACAGTGTAAATCTAAACTGCAAATCATTTTTTTCTACCCAATTTGTTCAGATTCTTACAGAAGAAGGCCTTTGGTGGGCTGCAGTGTTGTTTATTGCCATGTTCACCCAATAACGATGCTTTTTGTAGAGCACGAAACAGTAACAGATGGTAGATTTGTGATACTTCTGGTATGGGTCTGTGTGTGTGTATTTCTAGGAAGCAGTTAATTAAGACACATTTCAAGCAAGCTGCTAAATGGCCTTCAGTTTGCAAAGATGGAAATGTGTCTGCTCTATTTAAAGCACCAAGGTCAGGCTTGGTGCTACTGAAGTAAAAGTGTAGTCTACCAAGAGAAGGGTTTCCATTTACTGGAAGAAATTATGATTACACACAGATGGTACTAATGGGAAGCCCACAGGAGTATTTTTTGAGCATTCAGAATAAAGACTAGCTACTGTAATTTAAATTATTATCCCACAACTTAGAGTTGATTGATATAAGGAAACTGAAGTCCTTTCCTTGGATCCGAACAGTGGATCATCACAAAGCAAACTAGATAAAAGTACATTCTGAAAATTTAATTTAAAAATTTTGAATAACATTAGCTGACACCTTATGCTGTGATATCCAGCTTATGATTTGAAGTCAGAAAAGAATCATCATGAAATCCTCAAAGATGATTGCACAAAAATGGTGCAAGTTCTTTTTTATGTTTATTACAGGCACTGGGCTCTTCCTTGCTGAGAAGACTGAAGCTCAGTGAAGCAGAGATGTTCCAGAAGACCAGACTCACCGTTTAGTGCATTGGCTGGGAGTACTTAGATGTGCATCCCTTAATCGATAAATTCCAAAGCAAAGCATATTGTATGTTTTCAGTGCTTTACAAAATAGATCTCCATAACAACCTCCATCCTAGAGGAAAGACAGGAGATAAAACAAACAAACAAACAAAAAAGAGAACAGCGCATTTTTTCTTTCTTTGCTCTGTTAACACAATGTCAGGGAACAGGTCATTCAGTACGAATTTGTAAAAAAAGGCACAATGTATAGACAGTCTTTTGTTTATCTCAAATGAGAGCCTTTTACCCAAGGAAATGGATAATCTGAAGGTTTTATTGTTTTGGAGAGCCTTGATCCGTGAAACAATGGCAAATTGGAAAGAGTGAGTGATTTGCTTTAAGCTGGAAATACAAATTTTGGTACCAAACAATGCATATTCTACAAATTACCTTAACTGTGTTATTAAACTTATTAGTATCTTTGACCCTTTTCTTGGCAGCAGCCATACTGTCATCCAGAGGAAAAAAAAAATCACCAGGAGCACAACAGAAATTAGAGTTTGAAGTGTTTAAAAGGAAAATAAAATATCTGCTGCTGTAAATAATGACCAAATGTATGATTAGCAAAAAATAAGTTTAGATTTGCTCATTTGCTATCTAAAATAGTGATTGTTAAGTAATCATGAGAGTTAATGCATTCTGCCTTCACAGATGTAGTGCAATTCAGGCTCTGTTAAAACAGCATTTGAAAGATTGCTGCTGCTTATTTTATTTGTGGAAATGTTAAGCTGCATGCCAAAGTGTTTTGATGAGCAGCTAGTCTAAGCTACAACTGGACTGCTACATCAACTGAAAGGATGTAGGCTTCTATCTGTGTACTCTTGCTGCCCTAATCCTTAAACTGGGATTCCCTGTTATTTCTGTGAAGAAGGATATTCCATTTTTTCTGGACAGAGTTGGTGAACACAAGGTTAATTTAAGAAACATCAAAACCTACATCATCATCAAAGCAGAGTGGGTGCTTTGGGATTCACCTCAAGACTCCAAACTGTGGTCCAGAAAACATTTCTAGATACTTCTTTATCTATTTTTATATAATATACTCTTTTTAAAAGATCATTTATCTATCATTGGTTTGGAGTTTTAAAATTTTTTGTTTGCTTGTTTTTTGACTTCAACCTTAGAACAGTGCAGTCAAATAGTCAGAAAATTAGGATTTCACAAGAATTTTAGTTCATCAGAAACCAGCAGAAAATACACCTTACAACTTTGGTTTTCAAGCTAATAAGCAGATTTTAAGATCTGGAAGCTCTGTGAAAACACTAAATAAGCTTATCAAAACCCACAAAAGGTGTATCTATACATATTGAATATATTTAAAATTCATTATTGCTATAATGGTTATATCATCCAAATCAGCTCATCCATCTCTCTGCCTGACAATGAAGAAGAGCCACAGGATTTTCTGTATGAAATATGCAGAAAAGGATCCTGGGCAGCCATACAGGTTCTTAAAAAGGTAAAGAGCAAACTTGGCACTGTGCTATAAATTTTTAAGCAATCCAAAAGCTCTATTAAATTCAATAATAGAAATTATGTGCTTATTAAGACAGATTTTTCACTCAGTCTGAGAGGAAGCTAACAGAACAGAGACCAGCCTTGGTCCTGCATTTCCCTCATGATCTTACCCCTAGGTCTGCAAATGGCCCATCATACAAAGCCAACTGAGCAACTCGACACCTGTCCCTGTTTGCAAGTGTCTGGGGCGTGCTGTAACCTCCTCTCAATGCATTTTCCTCAGCAATCAGTGCTTCCAGCTCTGGTGTGGCTCCTCCTGTTACCAATGTCCGTATCAGTGTGAGGATATTGTCATTGAAGTATGTCTGCAGAGATAAAAGAAAGCTCTTTAAGCAAACACCATTAAAGTCACAACTGAAGACATCCAAATTACAACTTTTCCGGGTTTCTGCTGTTTAAAGTTCTTGGCTGTCTCTTCAAATAATTTTATATAGAAAGTGAAAAGACAGCAGCCTCCAATTACTCTATTTTCTTGTATCCCATTAGGCTCCTATACTAGATCCGTTCTTTTAAACACCAATTCAGGCTGATTTTTATTAAAGTACAAAAATTTGAATGATTTATGTTTCCTATAATTGGTGTTAGTAGTGATGCAATGACTGCTTTCCTTCTCATCGCCCTCATGTCTAATAATGGGCTTTAGGACATGTAATTGTAAAATTCAGACCACATTTAAAGCTTACACAGGCTAGATTGCCTTTTTACTCTTGTCACCAATTCGTTGGGGAGCTGCCTTTGTGCTGCAAATGTCATTACTTATTACTGTGGCTGGACTCTAGCAGTCTAACCGATGTATTGTACTAAACATCTTATTACGAGACTTGACAGTGTTCAGACATAAGCATGTATCAATTAAACATCTTGAGTTCATTCCAGATAAATGTATGATGAGTTGGGGATCCTGGTGGTCCTTTTAAAAAACTCTAGGGTATAGGGTAAGTGTGGTTTATTAGGGAAGATTTACTCCACACTGACATTTTGCCAGCATCTGTAGCATTGCTCGTCTGTCAGGCAAACAAAGGGTATTTAAAATATTAATTTAAATCCAGATGAATGACTTTCAAGTTCACTTAAAAGTGTACTGGTATAGCTCAGACATACTCAGTTAAACATCTGCAATGTATTGTACTGGGCAAAAAAAAGTTGAAAAAATAAAAGGAAAGACTGTCACTTTTAAACATCACCAATGTCTGAGTTTTCAGAAGCTTTGCAAGTGCATGGAACATAAAAGGAAAAAAATGAGCTCACTGTAGAGTACACAGGATTGACATTACTGGATTTCTGGATTTTGTTGAATTTAGGACTTAGAACAAATGTCTGTAATCCAAACCAAGTAAAAATGAGTGGTGAATTCTCAAACAGTGCTTCTTGTCTAAAGATAAGACATTAAAAAAAATACTTTTCAATGAAATTCACTGCTCTATCCATATAATGTAACTGTATTTAATACATGGGTAAACTGAGGTAGAGGTTGAAATATTTTATCCTGAGATCAAAAAGCAGAACTGGCTTCCTATCCATGTTACTTTGATATTCTTTCTTTGTATAATGAAACTTCAGTTTCATTGTTTGCTGGAGATGACAGATAAAACAGCAGAAAATGAGTTCTACGCAGCAATGTTTTTCACTTACATTGAAGTTTCCTAACTTCAAGCTTCTCTGCTTATTTACATAGGCATATATGCCATTCACCTGTTGACTAAATTAAAATGAGAGGAACATATTCTTATTGCTATACATGCCCTAAAGCAAATACTTGCATCTCATCAACTCCAGTTATTTAAGTTAACCTGGGTAAGGCACTACATATTCTAGCCACAAAGCGTACTGTAAAGAGTAGTCTGCCATAAGCAGAGGTTCAGGAAGATTCAGCTGGTCTAAAACAACAGCTAATCTCAAATCAGCTCTTACTTATGTGGATGCACTGGATAACAATTCAAGTGTAATACTCAAACCTCTCTTAACATATAGAAAAATCAATGTGACCCCTTGCAGGAATGTAAGTCTGGAGCGATTACAAGATGTTTAATAGGAATTGCCACTGTGAGAGAGAGAAGACATTCAGGCATGATTGTTTATTTTTCAATTACTTCTTCCTTGGTGTCCCTGAGATGATATCAGAATTGCCCTCTTTGGCAACTCTTCCCACTGTGCTATACCTCTAAGGCAAAGCTAAGACCCTTATTAGCAAAGGAGGCAGCATTTATTGTGGAACAATTGCTTAATTTGGGTTCCACACCATGACTGAGGTGGATGGCACCAGTTAATCAGATGGATGACTGCAGCCAAAAGATGTTTCTTGGGGTATTTTTGTAATCAATGGGAGAAAAGATCCCAAGTTTTAGAACAAATTGCTGCTCAATTGCATCTGGTCAGAAAATGCCCAACCATAAGCAAGGAAAGATGGGTGAATAGGAATCTGTAACTTGTCACCTTCTGCTAAATAGGGTTGCTTCCTTCTGTCTGCCCACCCTTTTGATTGTCACATAAACCAGACTCCTCATTACATCTTGCCAGTTTGGAACTAGGGGAACACTGAAAAGCTGAACTAGCTGATATCCATTTCCTTTGGAATAATAATACACCAAAATTAATTTGAGAGTGATCTTCTACTTGCTCTGTGGGAGGGTACATGGCCTGGATATGCCAGTACTTATAAGAAACTGATCTACAGAATGTCTTTGGAAAGGTGCTGTGGTACTTAAAGTAACAAGGCACTCTCCAGTGATGGAAAAGAATCCCTTTTGTTAAGTGTAACATCAAAACTGAAGGAATACTTGTTTGCTCTTGTCATTAACCAAACCCCACATTGGACACGTGTGTGATATCACTTTAATCAGCATCCAGAATGAGAATATGAAATAGGTGTATTCTAAACACAGAAAAAAAAATGCATCATACACACTGAAACTGGGTAAATAGCAAGGAAATCATGACAGATATCTGAGCTAGCAGTGCCACCTAGCCCTTGCTTTGGAATTGTAGTGCAGCTCTTTCAAATGTTTCAAGGATGCTTTTCCATTTGCTCAATCATTTTTTAAAGTATAATTACCAGAGTGCTTATGTTTTGCAGTTAATGCTGTCATGTCTTTTAAATGAATTGGTCTTCTACAGAAAATTTAACTGAAAATTAGCACATCTTTTAATAATATTGCTTTAACTTTAATAGCACTTTGCCTTTCATTTATAATTATACTAAAATTGTCATTTTTCAAGTTATATCTGCCTTTTTTGTGTTTGC
The DNA here is from genome assembly GCA_034336665.1 of Luscinia megarhynchos. NCBI lineage: Eukaryota > Metazoa > Chordata > Aves > Passeriformes > Muscicapidae > Luscinia > Luscinia megarhynchos. The sequence goes on from CM067569.1 coordinate 22,684,754, forward strand.
TAGTGGGTTTTAAAATTAATTTCTTTTAAGAAGACTCCTCCTACTCCACTACATGTGGTTTTTAACCTCACTTTCAAACCAATATTTAAACTTGCTTTTTCTATTTCAGGTGGAGGAATAATATATATCCAGACCTGAGGAAAACAACTGAGCTAACATCAGTAATTCATACCAATAACAAATGGACCTTTGAGACAGAACCAACAACAGAAAATAAATAATGGCATTTCACCATTTGAAAATCTATTAATTCTTAAACTATTGTCCAAACTTTCAAGAGGTTTGGGACATTTTAAGTTACAAGATGCTGGTTACTAATTCTCTGAGCAGACTTGCAAGAAAAATTGTCTTGTGTTCATATCAAAGATTAGAACAGTTTCTTTTCTGCATAAATAAGATTGTGAGGATCCCCTACAGGAGAACTTTTGAGTATGGGATATAATGAAAAGTTATTTTTAACTGTTTTGATTATTTTCTTCCGTTCTGTACTTTTGTTTATATGAAGAAAAACAGTAGGATTTGGCAATACAGAAAACAATCAAGACCTAAAGTTCTAGCACAAGCAAATGAATTGCAGGGTAGCAAATGTTAAATGCTATCACCTGGTGCTGGAGATCCTTGCCTCCAACAGCACCTGGGGTCTGTGGCACTGGTAGGTGTAGGAGGGACACCAGCCTGCCACAACTTCTGCCCTTCTCCTGCCTGCAGTGCCAAAAGGAGTAACAGGGAGGCTTTCAGGCCAGCTGTTCAAACTTTTGAAGGTACTGTGTGTTGATAAAGCTGCTTCCTTGAATCTACATGATTTTATGGAACAGCTACCTCAACAGGACCCAGAAAGAAGTACTTCTACTATCCTATGCCATATAACTTTTCTATAGCTGAAGATAACATTTTTAAAAACCAGTTATATAATCTAAAAGATGCATCCACTCCCACATTTTATAGTTACATTTTGCTTAGTGATGAAAGCCTGCTCTGCTTTCCAGAAGTGCTGCTGCCTTGAGACTGACAATGTGTATTATTTCCCTGGCTTTGCATACACTACAACAAAATAAGTATTAATATATCATTTAGGTACCTGATGAAAGTAGATGTCTCTTCAAAGACATAATAATGATTAGCTGGAGTATTTTAACAACAGCCTCTGCCACAGATAAAACATGAACCAAGCCCAAAGCCTTCCCACAGAGCACAGCAAGGCTCTTGGACCAAACCTGGAGAGATCACTGCTACCAACTCATCAAAAACACAATGCAGGTTTTGAATTTGTTATTGTCCTCTGAGCAATGGTGCTTGAGCTACTGCACTGTGAATCCTTGCCTGTGCTGCAAAGCCAAACTGTGTAGATGACCACGACATAGCACTTTGAAAACTAATCTACTTTAAGCCTTTTACCTTTGAAATAAGGAAATAACAATTTCAAATTTTAAAATGTCCAGTACTGTCATCTTATAGGAAATCATGCTAAACTAGCAGAATGTAAAGATCTTCAGCACTCAGACTTGAATTAGAAAGTTACCACATTTTCTCATCTGTGATTCATGAGTTGGGTTTAATGCATTACTTCAATAGTAATAAAACTATAAAAACTAGAAGAATAACTTAACACTGATTAATACTGTAGAATTATCATTATTATCCAATAACTGAATACTTAAGCAAATTATTTTAAAATATATTTGTAGCTCTTTTCCCTATACTCACATATATATGCATGTTTCAAATGACCCACAGGTCAGAAATAATAACGTATGAATGACTTTCTAATCTTTCTTGCATTTGTTTTACTACAAAACCCCACTATTGTGGGAAGAGATTCATTCTTAAAGGAGCAGTTAATGTACATTTGCATTGTACACAATATATCTGAGGAATTTTCATTCCTACAGAGATATCAACAGATATCATAAATTGGAATTTTCCTATCAAAAACCAGCAGTAAAATCCACTAAATCACAAGTAGATAGAATAATGAACTATATACTTGTCTCCAAGTGAGCTGGCAAAGGACAGAGAGTGCACATTGTATACTTCTTACAGAATTCCTGTGCAATTAATAGGACTGCAGATCTCACATTTAAGTAGGATTTGGGGTTCAGTTTGCCTATACTGGCAACTATGAAGTTAGACACATTAAATAGAAGATGTTTGCTAAAGGCAAGTGTACTTTAGGGCAAAAAAGAAAATAAAGGTAAGAGATAACATAGAGAAATAGATTACTTTGTGTGAGAAACACTCTTCTCCTTGGAGAAGAAGTGAAAGGAGAACACACCTTCCTCATGAGAATATGGATAGTAAAGGGAAAACATCTCACACATTTTACAGTTTCTGAAGGGTCAGGAAGAATTGTGCTTTTCCAACTCCTTGCTGGGCCTTTGAGGAATAAAGAGAAAATAACACTGCCACTGATGAGAAAACTCGTGAAAGAAAAGACAGGGTAGTTAACAATTCTAGCTGACTGAATCCTTGGCTTGTCTTCTTGATTAGTATTTTTTTTAAGTAGAGAATTTTCTACTCTTGTTATCACATTTCTCTGGCTTCAGGCTGCACTGTCCCTGACACATAATATGACCACTTAGATGTGAAAATGTTTAGGAAAGGAACTGTTATAGTACAGAACTGCAAAAACAGAGGGGCATGGTGTCCAAAACTAAAAGCTACTAAAAGCTAGCAATAACTAAAACCATTAAAATTTCTGAAGAGGCATGCTGTACATAAATATGAAATCCAAATAAAATAATAAATCATAAAGTTCACTATGAATTCTCCTTAAAAGAAAGAGGTTTCATTCTGAATTCAGGTGAAAGTCAGACCTGGCTCCTTTAGAGAAACTCACCTGCTCATATAAGTGTTATTTGGGGTCTACAACAGATCTGTCCCAGCACTATGGGACTTTATTCCACGAGCTCAGAAAGCCCACGCTCAGATTTTAGAAAGTCTATTTCCTTGCTGTATCTAGCAGAGTTTAAGGTCCCTCTGAAAGAAGAGTAGCTCACAAAGAGCAAGATTGGTCTGAAAACTTAGCCAATATGAGGAGGATGAAAAGGAGCATGACCGAGGGGTTTGCTTCAGAACTGCTGCAAAACAAAAGCCCCAATGTAGATGTAACCAAAGGCCACCATCTGCAGTTTCTGGCATGCAGTGAAGATTTGATTCACCAAAAAATTAATATGAAAAAGAGAGGATAACCTCTCTTCACACAAATAGAGTTCATGAGATGTGTACAATGGCTTTCATGGAGCTCTCTCAGAGTCCCCCAGCACTCATACTCAGAGCATTGCTCACAGCTACAGGAAATTAAAAGCTCAAAACACAGTTGGTGCTGTCTGACAAGAATGGTGAGCACAGGGACTGACACACTGCATTTGGGATTTAAGGCAGAATGGACAAATTTTTTTTTGGAAGCCACGATCCTTAAAACATGACATGAGACTGTTTCCTTATAAAATTGTGGACTCATGGAAGTCCTAGATACCTCAGTTATGGTCTCTGTGTCCAACTAAGAAAATAACTGAATTTAGGTTCCAAAATTCTCTTGACAGCTAAGAAAAAAGCATCTTCTCCTGCCTACCTGTGGCAAAGATTCTACACTTTCACATCTTTAACAACAAGTCTGATAGAAGGGAATGAAGAAGGTTTGTTTTCTTACTGCGCTCATGAGAGAGTCCAGCACGCTGACAGCAAACGCGGTTCCACATGCAAAGGGCTGCGTGAGGTACAGCTCTGTGTCGGGATCATCATCATCATCTTGGTCCAAGAACTGAACATTTGAATCATTTACTGCAAATAACAATAATAACATTAAGAGCAAAATCGAAAGGTGTTTCTGGGTCACCAGCACGTGACCTTACACATCACACAGCCAAAGAAAAAGAAACGGCATGTGTCTGGAAACACAGATTTGTGTCTTTGACGTCACTGAAAATGAAATCAGGATGGATGTGAACATGTGCATTTAAAAATCTGTTGCTCATTATCTTGCTTGTAAGAGGTGACACTCTTGTTCTTGACAGGTTCCTATCCCTTTCCTGTAAAGCAGCTTCATGCCACCAATGCCTGTGCTCAAAATGAGATACATGATGCTCTTGTATATTGAGACAATCTTGGTATGTTGGTGGGGTACAGTGGCTGAGGCTGTATGCAGGCATAGTGAACTGTTATCACAAGATAAAAAGTTAGAACCCTGTTGTAAAATAAAGGCTGTCAATAAAACTCTGATATAGCCCACAGGCATCTGTTAGATGTAATGCTGTGATTCTTGCTGGAGTGGTGTTAATGCACTTACAGCTCAAAAGAGGATAAACTGTCCCTTTAACATGCATCTATCTGAATGAATGAGCAGTTATTCTCTTGCAGCACTGCCTTTTGTTCAAATATTTGTCTCTATAACTTCACTTTCTCAGCCACGAATTCTACATTAGCCAGTGTGAAAAAGAACCTACATTGGGCTGTTTTAGAGAAAAGCCCAAATAAAGTAGTATTTGTCATTTTGACTTTGTCTGGCATTTCATTGTCACAGTTAAGCTCTTTGCCTCCAACTCATTCCAACTAAAAATAGTTGTTTCCTTGAGATCAGTGTATCAAGTGGATCATATTTCATGAAATATTTCATTTCCATATTAGTCTCCCTCAGGCATGAAAGCACAGACTGCTTAGCTATGCCACTGAAATACCCTTCAACTTACTAAATGACAAATTAATTTCAGTTCCCATGCAAGAAAGGGAAATGAAAAACTTTTAGAGCATTTGAAACTGCACACACTGACTATATCCCTATTCCCCATGTGAATACATCTCTTGAGCCAACCCAACAAACTTTGAAAATAACATGAGAACTGCTGTTAACTTGATCAGATTTCAGCTCTGGACTTCTTAAGTAAGAAAATCTTCTGCCTGACATTCTGATCTTCCTTCTCATACAGTTTCAATCCTTCCCATATAGTTTTCTTGTACATCCACTCCTTTTCCAAACTCTCTATACTACTGTGCTTGCTATGTTTCGCTTACAAAACATGAATTACTGCAGATAAAGCCTCATGATAGCTGTCTAAATTAGATGAAGACAGAAATTAAAATTCTTGCCTTTGCACTCCCTGATGCAATTGTTAAAACATAACACTTTAGAACTGTAATAAGAGAAATGTTCTGCCCTGGGAATCAGAAGACTTTCACCCAAAGAAACACCAGGATCCACAACACTTCTTTTTTTAGTACAATACCTATCAACTTAACATCCAGATTCTTAAGCAATATAGGATTTGAAAGCCTGCTGTATCATTTCAAAATGTACTTTTTGAACAGCTTGCACCTCAGTTTAATTTCTAGCTGAGAGCAGCACTATTGACAGTAGCATTATTTTTGCACTTCCATCTGGCAGACTAACACCTGACTTAGACACCATGCGAGCCATGCGTGGGGTCAGTTCCTGAGCTACTACAAATCTATTGTGAATTCTGCAGGTGGGTGTTTATCCTCAGTAGGTTTATCTTCCTGATGCCAGTTTGCACACTGGGATTTGTGGCCAGGAGAGCTGGGTTTGGACGGGTGGTGCTGTGCCATAGGGAAAAGCTCATCAAACGCTGCTCCAAAGGCTGGTGAGAGCACTCTGTGTTGAGAGGGAACCACGCAGAAGCTTGGCTGCTTCTCTACAGCTTCAAAACCTGAGCTTCTGAGAAAAAGCCTACTCTACAAAATAAACAAAAAAACAGCTCGAGGGAAGGTATGATGCTTGGGGTTTTTGTCTGGTATCTTTTACTTCTTCTTGGACTTCCTGTGAAAAGCTGCTAAGGCATGTCCACCAAATTGACAACAGGCTGAAGTAACAAAAAAGAAAGAAAGAAGAGAGAAAAGGAGAGAAAAATTGGTGTAGGAGAGTGAGGGCCAGGGAGGTGGGGACTCAGGCCAAATAAAATGAATTGGTGAGGAGGTGCTATGAAAACAGCCGGCAGGTCAGACGAGTGTGATCAAAGGTTTACTGATGCTGCGTGAAAAAAAAAAATCATTAAGAAAGACCAGAACAAGACAGTCAATTTCAACCAGAACCACAACTAAAACACATTCAAAGCAGTGCCATGAGGGTAGCCCCTCTGATACAGCCAGATAAATAAAGGAAAAGCTGATGACAGTAAGAACAACAACAACAGAAAATAAGACAGTGATGTGAAGGAAAAAGGCACTTCTTACCCAGTTCAGTTATCATTAGAATGTGGGTTCCACTGTTTTTTTCCTGACTGATTGAAACCAAAGGCAGAAGTTTGCCAGGCTTAGCTAGTAAGTAAAGTATTTAGGGGGGAAAGAAAGTACAGAAAGAGAATAAAGTAAGGGAAAAAGACAGGTAAGGCTCTAAAAAATAAAACTGAAAAAGAAAACAGAAGGACAAAGGACCACAAATCAAGTTTGTATTTGCCATGAAAAAAACAGAACAGCTTCTGCACTTCACATCACACCACTTGACAACATAAATACCCACAGCTAGAGTGGAAATCAGAGTCTAGTTACCTACCATCATTGTATTCTCAGGAGTGAAATATCTCATACTATTACACAGAGTTTGGTTACACATGATTAAACAGTTTTGGACCATGAAGAAATAAACAAATGGCCTCTTACAATTGATTAAACGCACAGGAAATATCTGCTTATACTTACTCTAGCCTTTTTCCTTTTCTAACCTTAGCCCAAAGACCCCCGCTTGTTTGTTACACTATGCAAAAAGCATCTTGTCTGATAGAATATTTATTTAAGAAAATGGAGAAAACCCAAAGGAGGGAAATATATTTCAGTTATTCAAATAAAGTGAACCAACTGTTACTAAACTTTCTTTAGAGAGAGTAATTCAAAACAGTTATCAAAAGAGAAAACATAACAGTGTAAGAGTAACAAGGAAAGTGGGAAAAAGACATGGGAATGTAAATGGAAGGATAAATGTTAGCTTTCCTTACCTAGCTCTGTTATAATAGGGATGTTGGCTCCTGTTGTAATGGAGGGTTGACGTAAAAGGCCATGGACTGGACTGTTGTCTGGAGATGTCCTATCCATCCCAGGGGGTGTAAAGCCTAAAAGGAAATGAAAGAAAAGAAGAGAGAAAATAGAGAAAGTTTACAGAGGACAAACTACACCAAAAAAAACCCCAACCAAAAACCTCGAAGCAAACACCTTTCCTTTAACAGTAGTAAGAGTAGTGTTTGTAAATGGTTGTACAACCATGAGGAACAAACTCTTCCCTTAGCCAGTTTTAAGTTTGATCAGAAATCAAGATTGAAGATTATCTAACTGTTTTCCAAGAGCACTACCACCCAGACATGGTAGAGTTTTTGTAATTTTCATGTGTACCATTTATAATATGCATTTCTACGAGGATTACAATTGTATGAATACTGGGATGGATGTGTCCATTCTAAAAGACAAAAAAGATAGGATGAAAGGAAAAAGACACAGGTTTTCAAATGGTATTTAAGAGGATTGCTTGAAAAGAACTGGAAAGAGTGACAACTTGAAAGAAACAAAGGTGGGAGAAGAAACATGTTGGAAGGCACTCACAGAAAAAAAAACCTGGAGACCAGCAACATTCACCTTTAAAAAAACTGTCTTCAACCAGATTCTCTACAGCTTGAAATGGAGCTCTTGACATTGAGTGTTTATCTTTTTTTTTCTTTAAACAAATATACCCAGGCAAAATCTTCTGGAGTTTGATTGTAAGTACTGAAAAATAAGTAGTTATACAAAAGCCTATGCAATAGCAGGACTGGAAATTCACCACTGTGGCTAATGCATTCCATCTCTCTTGCCCAGCAAAGCTACAGAAAACATAGGAATGCTCATTTAATGTCATTGCAGAAGTGATGGTGAAGCTAGGAAGCAACTTTATGGTTTCATATAGACCAATATCAAGGCAGCATTTTTAGACAAATATTTGTCTGCTAGGAATAAAATTGAGCCAAGCTTACTTAAAACGACACTAAAAAAAAAAAAAAAAACCAAACTTTTTTTTTTTTGGCCATATTATCACCAAGTTTTTTGACTTCACATCTGATAGCCAGGAACAGATTTTTTTGTCCTTTGTCACTAGTTCTGAATTCTCCATACATTTATTCTCAAGTAATCACAGCCAAGTTAATTCCTGACTTAAATTCGCTGTCTTCCTACAGTGTGGAAACTGTTTCGCTCCATTAAATTCATTGATACATTCACCTGTTGCTGAACTCAGAGGAAGATGATATGATATTATCTACCTTACCTTTCTTCAATTTGGGGACCAATTTACAAACCTGGAAATCTCTAAACTAAATTGTAGTTGTTAGCATATAATCCTGGTTTTATATTGTCTAAAGAACTTACAGTTCTCTTCCAATGACAACTACATCACTTTCAAACTGCCCCTAAACTACAAGGATCACTATATCTGGGCTTCTTGATTTAATGTTTTCTCTTTCCATTCATCTGTCCCTATGTTTTGTCTCTATCACTTATACAGGCAATAAAACTAGAATCACTGGGAAGAGACTTTCTTAGTTCTGCAGAAGGTACTGGTATGAATTTTATTCTGACTGTCATAGAAAACTAGATGCAACAGTTTAAAAAGGGAGTGAAAACTCTACAAAGAAATTCCTCAGGAGAAAAGAAATGGATATGATATCTTCAACAGGCTTGCAAGACAAAAGCATTGTCATAGAGAAACCTAAGTCATGAAAGCAGTTCTATACAATAGAGGATAGAAAACCTCTAGAAAGCGTTTCTTAGAGGCAATCGGAACTGTTAACAGTCAGTCATGTAACAGCACCTGTTGTGCTGAACTCAACGACACCAGCTCGGTGACAGAGAGCTGCAGCCCCAGCCAGTTTGGGTTTGCAGATGTTTCCTTGTATCTGGCACTAGGACTGAGAGCTGTTGTGGCACTTTGAATGTTTACCTCTTCGTGGCAGAGCCTGAGACTCCTCAGGCTCACCAGCTGAGTCTGACAGAGCTCCTTCAGTCACCACCTCGTAAGTCACAGGTAACACTGACACTCTCACAACAGCAGAACAATTAAAGTGGGGCTCCATGGGGAGGAAATGCTATGTGAGGACAGGTGGGTGCTAGTGCGACACCTCCTTCTGCAGCAGGATCCAGTGTTTTAAGTCTTTAATTCCATTATGGAATGAATTCTTTCGGAGATGCAAGATACAGCCTTTGTCACAGTAGAAAAAGCTCAGGGAGCTGCAGACTCCTTGAGCAGTAAAGGTGGCAGGCCCAGTTGGGTCCCCTGCTGAATTACAAGTCAAACTGGCAACAGCAAGACTTTTCATGCTCACTTGTCTACGAGCAAATAAAACTAGGATTGTACTACCCTTAATATCCCTAGAGGCTCTGCTTCTCCCTTTTTTCCTGAAGCCTTTCTCCCCTATCTCAGGATGCACCACCCAAACCACCTCCAAGAGAATCAGGCCCTTCAGGTGGTAGGAGCACAGCAGCATTTCCCTACCAAACTGAAATAAGTTAGTGTAACTCATCTAAATGTGCAAGCTCTTCTTGCCTCCCCTTCACTGCAATGTGCACACACACAGATACCACACTCTCCATCAAAGGCCATTTGTAGCCACCTCTCTAACCCTCAGAATATTTGTCTTCCTGGGATGGTGTCAGAAGATTGAAGTAAATGTGGCATTTTTGTTAGACACAGACTGTCAGAAGCTCTGTAATTGCACACTGCACACATAGTGCATTCAGTCTGAAATGCAGGAAGCATGTTAAAGGGATTGTGTTTTCTCCTTGAATGAAAAATAGACTCGTGCCTTAATATTTTTCATCCTACTGTCTTGAAAGATGTGAAGAGTATCTGATAATTTAATTTCCTTGCTCATGCTTAAGTCAAACACTTCTAGAAATTTACTTTTAGGAAATATAAAAATCTTGGAGTATTTTCAGCAAAAGGAAAACTGGAGTATTTGGGGATTTTGTGTGCTTATACTTGGAGTCACAAGCCATCGAACACCTTCAAGACACATTCCTGCTCCCAAGTCACAAACTAATTTCCATACACAGGCTATTTTTTTCCTCCAGAAGAGAAAACAAACCAAAAAAAAAAGGTGCAGGAAACTAACCTGCTTTATCAGAACTTTCATTTAAAGGCATGAAAAACTACAAGTGACAGCTGTGCAGATTCAGTGAATGTGACATTTTTGAATTTCTTCAACTTGACAAGTAAACACCTTAAATCGGTAATGCTATATGCATAATACATGACCTGTATTTTGACATCCATCATCAAATGCTGACTTGAGAAAATACAGGTTTGTACGTCAAGGAATAGCACCCATAAAGCAGGGAGAAATTCAGGTCACAGGGTATTAGGAAAACTCTATTTCATTACAGAAGCTGAAACAAGCTAAGGCATCAGATTTAAGATCCATTTTCAGCTGTGAAAAGATTCAATTCCTCTGCACAGAGCATTCATTTAGAAATGACATGCTCTCCTCACAGCCTCGTTTCATTTTCCTTTTCATATTCCATTTTCTCCTTCAGTCCCCAAACCTTGTTCCATTAATGCTCATAAAAATCGTAAAACAGGGCTGATAGTTGTGATCTTACAAACACAGCTTCTCCTTGTTCTACAAACAACTGAGGGAGCTCTGGCTACAACTGCTTAACAGGAGCAACCTCTACAGTAAAACTCATGTGCCTGTGCAAGCCTGAGCACAGTGCCTGTGGAAGGAAATGCAGTGACAGTGGGGGGACTTCTAGAGAAGGGAATTCTCTTTGCCAACAATTAGGAATAAAGCAAAATAATATCAGTTCCAGCAGTCACTGAATCCAGTACTAAACTGCTGTACTGGGTGAGTGGTTGACTTTGTATCACTTGAATTTTGGATTTTTGTGGCTTGTTTTTGTTTTCCTCACTTATTAAACTGGATTTACCTCAGGCCATGAGCTTTTTTCTCACTGTTGGACTTAGTTGTCAGTCACAGTCAACCCACCACCATTGGTTATAGTGATAATCACTACAACATAGAGCTATAGAATCATTTAGGTTCAAAGTGACCTTTAAAATCATCAAGGGCAGCCACTAACCCAGCACTACCAAGTCTACCACCAAACCATGTCACTAAGTGTCACATCTAAATGTCTCCTAAATACCTCCAGGGTGATGGTGACTGCAACACTTCCCTGGGCAGCCTGCTCCAAGGCTTGATGACCCTGAGAGTGAAAGAAATTTCTGCAAATTCCAATCCAAACCTCCCCTGGCACACCTTGAGACATTTCCTTTTTCTCCTTTCACTTACTACCATGGAGAAGAGCCCTGGGACACCCAGCTCACTACAACCTCCTTTCAGGTAGCTGGAGACAGCAGTAAGGTCTTCAATAGGAGGCAGCCCACCCCTGTGTGTCTCTGAAACAACTTGCTGCCAAGCAGTGGATTAAGAATATCCTGGCTCTGAGAGGAACAGAGGTTTTGGGCTCCTGACATGCTCCACATCAGGGAGGCCTGGCAGTCAGCAGTCACTGCTTCTCTCCTGGCAGCAGCCTCCCTCCCTGAGAGGCAGGGACTCCCATGTCCTAGCTCCTGCCCTGAAGGAGAATGAGCCTCCTGCAGTTCTCTGCAGAAAGCTGATGATTGTTCAATGTCTTGATTCTGAGCAAAGATCATTTCCCAGCTCCCTCTAAGATACTACTGCTCAAAGAAGTAGGTGAAAAACAATCAGTTGCATCAGAGGCAAAAATCTAAGTCTTAAAGATGCTCTCATCTTTGTGGAAAGAGAACACAGGGGAAACTTCCTCCCTAAAAGGAGACAAGCTCTTTTAACCAGGGGATGCAGTTGCTCCCCTGCTCTGAGCTCAGCATGGCCACAAAACCTCACTGTCCCTTACAAAGCACCACCTCCAAAGGGATGAGCAGCACTGGCTCGTGAGCTCTGTGCCTGAGCCAGGCTGAGCTGTGGTGTTCCCAGGGAGGCACTGACTGTGTCTCAGCACTAACAGGTAAGTGCTCTGAGATCCACAGTGGCACTGAAAAGAGGTGCAAAATCAAGGAATGCAGGCATGGCTAAACATGCCTTCTTTCCACTGAAAGCAAGTTTTGCTCTGCTTATGTGTGAGCAACTGGCCTGACAGCCAAATGATCTGCTGATTGTGATGGCCATAAACCACTAATTTTTGTTTCTTTGCAGGTCACTTGACTGAGTAATGTCTCACAGAATGCAGGAAAGTTTGTTCTTCATAGCAGAAAATATATTCTTAAAGTTTACTGAGGGGACCAATAAAGGTTCACAGGGGTTTTAGTGTAGAAGGAAATTTGTCTTGTGGATGTGCACTGCTTCTTTTCCACTGACTCCACCAAGAACCAGATGGGCATATTCTCAAAAATGGATTCTTATGCTACATTTATAAGATATCTTCTGTTCTTAAGGACCATAATGGATCCTTTATGATTCTCTTCCTCTTTTTCTCTGTCCCCTTCTTCTTTGCCTCTCTTCCTTTTCAAAGATATTTTCAAAACATTTTACCAAACTGGAACTCTGTGCATGCAGAAGGCACTATCCCAAACTAAAAACCCACTTGGCAGACCTAAAGGTTGTGGCCTTGCTATCAAAGCACCTTGTAAATTGATAGTGCCCTTTAAATAATGCTATTTTAGGGAAAGATGTCATGGCATTCACTGGGTGATATATGTACTAAACTCCTCAAATATAATTTAAAAAGCATATATACATTCAGCTACCTCTGGTTCACCTAAGGAATATGAGACAATAATAATATTTTGAGCATATATGAATAACACATAAGTGGTGAACTGCCAAACACACCCCCAATAAGTCATCATGCAGAAATACAGGACAAGTATTTTCATTAAGTAGAGCCAGCCAAAAACAAATAATTCTCAAGAAGGACCTCACAGTTGTATCCCTTTGCTACTGTTTGCTGACAATGTCATTAATATTCCTGTGAATTCAATTGAATGATAGACTATACCTGTTATTCTCTGAAGTAGAGCCCTTGGGTATACCTGGAAAGTTCAGCAGCAGTCATGCAGCTAAAGAGCTGCTGACATTCATGGGAATCTGTTACAGCCATTCAATTTAGAAACAATTCTAGCTTCAGTATCCCATGGGGTCTGAGACAGAGAGCTGTAGTTTGGCCTGAGAACCTGGAAATCCTAAATTCTGGCTTCAGTTCTGACTTTTCCTGCGATTTGTGCTGAAGATCTAATAATATATTGGAGATTATCACTAAAGGTCTGGAAAAGGAGAGGAATGTGGGAGGCCAGATGTGACTACATAAGCTCCCAGCTCTCTCAGAAAGAAACAGCATCTCCAAAGATGCTCCAGGCCCAAACATAGGCCAAAGTGGAGGCTGAAGAAGGATGTCTTTCTCAACCCTAGCAACCCTCCAATGCTTGGGTACTGGAACAACACCTGGAGCTTTGAACTCTGAGACACAATGTCACAGAGACCCAGCTGCCACCTTCCTGACATGAAAGTGCTCTTCTCTAACATCCCTTCATTCACTTTCTGCTGAATTACAGAAACCTGCAGCAAAAATCTCCAGACCAAAGCTCTACTGGAAGCACAGGGCAGTGGGATCAATGCTAGTTTCTGCTCCCCAAAGTGTGAGATCCATCCCTGGATGAGTTAGTGGCCCCATGTGCTGAAAGTGTAAATGATTTACAGGTCTGCTGGTTCTTGGGCTGCTCTAACAAGGTAGGATTAAGCTGTAAAAACAAAGATCAAGAGAAGGATTGGAGTTTCATCATCTTGAGGTCTAGCATTGAATCACACCACATTGATTCCATTTCAATTGTGAACAGTATAATATATTAGAAAAGCATAATATTTTAAGCCCAGGGCAGAATCATGTATAACTTAGAGGAGTTTGTTCAGAGGCACTTATATAAATCTTCCCAGTTTAAGTGCTATTTTGAGTTTTACTACCAAAAAATGAAGTCCACCTGAAACTGCCTAGGTTTTTTGTTGTTGACTTTGAAGGAATTCTTTCCCTTCACAAAATATTATGTGGTAATTACCCAAACCCTAACTCTGCCAAGATTCACCACAGGCTTACACAACCCAAAACTACCAAAACAAATGGACTTTCTTTACTAATGCTTTGCAGAGCCTTAATGTTCATTCCTTGCTATTTTTCTCACTTTAAGTAAGATAATACTTAGTTACTAGTGTAGCACTTCCCTCAAGTTTGCCTGCATGGAAACTCTATTTCTCTATACAGTAAACAATTTTTCCCTTTTTTTAGATACTTTCTTTACAAATTTTATATTTTTAATTGTTCCTTCTCTCCATTTGCCATGTATTAGTTTTCTACACTAGGTGCTTCTAGGGCACAAAGTTGGTAGCATCTAACTGTAGCACAGGTTTGCAGCTAAAATGATTTAGTATGTAACAATGCCAAATTCCTTTCAGTTTAATCATTAATCAACTCTGCATATTTAGACCTCAGGCAAAAATAAATAAAAATTATCAAATAAATTAAGTTATATTACCTAGTTTAGAGAGACAGGTATTCAATAACTAGAAACAAAATGGAAAATTCACCACTAAAAATTATAAATCTGCATGTTAGATGAACTTCTACATTATGTCATTATATAAAAAAAGGCAACTTTTTCCTTAGCATAAAAGAAAGAGCAAAGCCAGATATCATAGCAAGTAATCAATTAAAATATTCGAAAAAGAAAAGTAACAGTGTTGTCCAACATCTGATTGGCAACTACTGAATCATAAATTAAACAAATTTCCCATTGCTGCTTATGGGAAAATTATGCAGATTAGAATTTGATTAGGTTTATATCATGAGACTCAATTTGGACTTTTAATCTATTAAGCTCCAATAAATGAGGCATCTGAATAGCTCCCCTGAGCAGCAGCAGTAATAACGACAGCAGTCATTTCTTGGAATATGTATTCTGACAATTTCTTTAGCAGACGACTCCACATCTTTAAGTACAATTACTTTGTAACTTCTACAAAAAATTCAGGTGTTTGCAGTGAGGAAATGGATACATACAAAATGCTTAAACAGACATTTTATGATAATCAACATCTGTCACTCTGTTCTAGCAATATTGTTTTTCCATCAACTTGGACTTACTTACGGTCGACTTCATGGTCTGTGTGGGCTAAATAGTGCCAGCAGACTTGCAAATTACTCAAGCTGGAACTGAGCTGGAAACCTATGGTAAAATGTCATTAATTTCTCTACAGGCTGGGTCAAAACTAAAATCCCACATTCAAGGCTGTCTTGGGGATCAAAGATTGAACTGTGAAGGCTAAAGCCCCATTTTATCAAAGAAATCTGAACTAAATTCCCAGAGCTGAGCTTTGAGACAGGTTGGATTCAGATCAAGACCACCTCTAATTTCTCTGGCAGGTATGCTTCATAGCCCTCCTGCATATTTCCTGCAGTCTAATCTATTTGCAAGTATACAAAAGCTCCTCTCCTATATTACTCTATATTGTAAAAAGCAATTCCTCAAAGCCTGATGACTAGAGAGCCCATTATGCACATGTTCTGCCAGATTTTACCAAATCCTAGAGAAGCTTTTAGTGGACAGGTTGTCTTACATAGCACATGGTCAAGTGCCAGTAGGCAGGTGATTAAAAAAAAAAGAAGTATTTTAAAAATTTCAGGGCTTTATTAAATACTCATAGTGAAGGAACATGGATCCTGTGTGAATCCATGTGTGAATATATTTTCTTTACAAGAGGCTTTAACATAGAATTTAACTCTGGCACTCAAGCTTTCAATGTGCCACTACAAAGGTTTTCTGCAAGCCAAAACTTTTTAACAGGACTCCAAACTGGACATCATAAATAAAGAACAAAAACTCAAAACAGTCATGCTTTTTGTCATTCAAACAGTGCCTTTTGTAGCACACAAATTCAGAGAAGCATGTCTGTTAAAGACATCTTTGCACATATCATGTGTGAAAATGAGTATCAGGTTGATTTTAACTATACAAGTCTGTATTAACTCTAACTCAACCAACTTTCACTTAGAAAGCACAATAAATCTCACAACCTTTTCTTTCTACTGATTTTTTTCACCATTTAAAAACCCTAAATACAAACTGCACAATTGTGGAATCAGGAGGAACCTGAAGTAGCTCTCCAATTGAATATTCTTGAATAATGTACCAGTAGCAATATCTTAGCTACTGAAAATACCTAAGGTTGTGTCAGCAAAACTGCCTGAAGATCAGCAGTGATACCACTGGTATCACTGGGTTCACCCAATCTGTAAAGTGTGGGAACCCCTGCTTCAGTCAGAATCAAGAATTCAGAGAGCAACTTATACCTCAGATGGCCATATCCAAAGCATATAGTCAGCAGTGTAAATAAAGAGGCTTTTTGCTCAAGAAAAAGGAAAAGGTATTCAGAAAACCAGTTAGGTAATGCCTGCTCTTAAAACAAAAATTCCATTGCTAAGTCTGCACTGTTTTGGCTCACTGTCTTTCCCCTCCTACAAATATTAATCTTAAAAAGAAAATTAATTCCTTATCATGACAGAATGACTCATTATTTTATCAGAGTTTTTTCTAAAATCCATAAGAGTTTTGCTTACCTCTGACAGGATCAAATGTCTTTTTATATTTAAAGAAGTATCAGCAGAAGTGTCTCTACACCAGCTCCTTATTTATTTTAATTTATATGGGATCCAAAACCCATTGCACTAGCAAACAAGCTGCTAAAGACAGTGATAACAGTAAATGTAATGTGGTATTCTTTTAAGTAGTGAAAATTAAATGGCAATCATAAAATGTATACTACAGTATCCAGTCACAGTACAGACATCCTAAAAAGTTCCAGCAGTTTTTTGTGGCATTTTGTTTGTTTTGGTTTGTTTTGTTGTGGTTTTTTGGTTTTCAGTATTGACTACTTATTATCATCCGTGCATCTAAAAACTACTTTAATCTTTACAAACACTTAACACATTATTTTTCCTATCCATTATTGGTTAATAGAGAGTTAAACGGGTTGATAAAAAATAAAATGTTCTCTTCCTTGTTTTAATTTCATTAGTACCAATATCAGTGGAAAAAGCTTTCCTTTCAATTAGGCATTTTGAATATTTCTGAGAATCTTTAGTCTATTTATTATTTTATAGGATTATAAGAATAAATATTCAAGTTGCAATGTGGACTTCTGTTGCTAGAAATTAAGGCCATCTTAAATTAACAAGCCTGTTTTGAAAAGGGAAATGCCAAGAATTTTATACCTTTTATCTAATGCTGTCAAAGTTCTGCAGACTTTGGTTTGCAGGTGATAGATTCTGCTTTTCTGCTTTGGAGATCACAGACTAGGATTTAACTGGAAAGAACAAAAATGTAGCTTTCTCCTGTAATGCTATCAGACTGGTAAAGTCAGCTAGATACTGATGCTTTGTATCCACAGTAAAGCAAAACCAGTGACACTGATCTCTGGAAATACCCTATCACCTTTATGAATATAAATAACCATTTATTAAGCAAACAATACGTAGTGAAGCAAAGAAAGACACCAGAATTACGCTCATGAGGCTGCCTGCTGTGGTACATTACTTTCAAACTATCTTGTATTCCTGCAATATATTATCTATATGTTCCATTTTCTTGAAGTTATCTTCATAATCAAGACGCTATCACAAGTATCGTGGGCACTGGAACTATTTTTAATTTTCATTTAAAGGGCAATTAAAGAAAGACAATGGATACACAAGATAATAAAGTAAGTGATTAGCAGCATGCAAATGACATAGGCTTAATGATAATACCCTGTTCTATTCTCCAAAGGGCCTGTTGAGAGAAACCCTTCCTACATGTGGTTGTGCAGCTAATGTGCCTCAGCCTACAATTACAACATTGCTGACACCATTAACCACTGAAACAACATCACTTCATGAAATCCTTGTTGTCTCATTAAAATGCAAAGGGTCAGGTAATTTACCAGCATTGTGTGTCTACTTTTGTTGTGGGTAATTAGCAAGCATTACCAAGCAAGGACTCCTACTGGGAAATAGTTAAACTGTGAAATATTTAAAAGAATTTTTTTATATTTGATAGGAATTTGAAAGATTTAGAATTATAACCTCAAAGCCATGAAACACAGATCTTTTACATAGTCAATGTCGTAAGATTTTTATGGTTGGTTATTTTTGAAAATTGACTTCAAACTTTCAGTTTAAAATTTTTCCTTAGTATAATTGGACCTAGATATGCATCTTCTTGTGCAATTAAGAACTTTTAGAAAATACACAGAGGGAGATGCAAAACATCTTACAGTTTCTTAAAGACTTACATATGGTTTCTTAAAAATCACTTTTTTTTAGAAGTTAAAACAGAGGCTGGTGCAGTACATTCTAATACTCATGTTCCCTTTCGTCTTGCTAATTGCAGCCTCATATGACTATTTAAGGGAACCTTGATAACATTCAATATCAGCTCACATCTTGTCAGGGAGCAGAATGGTCTCTTATTCTTTAAATGGAAGTTTTGGAACATAAAACACATTCCAATAAAAGTGAACAGAAAATTATGAATTCATTAAACTACTTTGGTATCTTGTGCTATATATAATATTTATATTCCAACTACTGTAAAATATGCTTTAATATCTTTAGGCAACTCTAAGGACTTAAATATTTATAAAATGGCTAAAGATAAAGTATAGCTCTCTTATTCCTACATACAGATGATGTAAGGCATGCAATCAAAGACAATAACACTTTCAACCCATTTGTCATCTTAAAGGAGCCTTTCAACTTCAGATCCCTTGTGTGCAATCTACATAAGAGTTGTTGCCTACATAGGCAACTCCAGAGGAGCTTGCTCCTTAAAAACTACCAAGAGTGCTATACTTCACATAAAACAGGGTTTTCTGAAAATGGAGACAAAACTATAAATTTGCAGGGAAAACAGCTCCAAGTGGGGCTTCAAAATACTGCTGTATTTATCTCTGGGACATCTGGGAACAGGAAGCATTTTGATTTAATATTTCATAACATAGAGGCAATTGCTTCCTTGCCTGGTGTATAATTAATGCTCATAAAAAGAGTGCTTTTTTTTTTCCTCAGCATCAGAAATGCACAAAATAGTACACCTTCATAATAGGGGGTTAGCTTTTGAGATGTTGAACAGCAAATAATAATAAAATTGAGTTACCATAAATTTGTAACAGTTTTGGGATGCTTAAACATAGTCTAAGTGTGAAAATGCCTATTTGATGTACTGTATTATCTACCTCCTTCATCCTGTTTTATTTTTCTCTGGCTGAAGCAGGAGATATCTTAAAGCAGAAGAGGAAGAAGCAATTGAAAAACTTAAGGGTATTTGGGCTAGGACCTTACAGCATTTCTCAAATTCAGAGAAATTGTGTCAAAGGAATGTGTCTCTCCAGCCATTCACCCAACACATTTTTAGTGTTTTATAAGCAACAGAATTGAAACCCCTCTTTTCTTAATAGCTTTCCTCTCATTCCAGGAAACTTTGAGAGAGGTGGGAAACTACTTTGCATGTGGAATTCCAGCAGGCAACATTGGTGTCCAGGTGCAAGGAGAGGTACCAAAAAATGAGAAGGATGCTGCATGGGATCCTTCCTGTCAAGAGTTTTATGTGAAGATTGGAAGCCCAGCAAGGTCCTACCCCAGAGCTGGTTTCTACAGCACAGGAAAAAAGTTAAGTGAAAAGCCTCTCTCCCACCCAGTCTCTTTAGCTTATTTAAGTCCAAATCTTGCAAAGACCTGCACATAATCTGACTTTACACAGGTGGACAGTTTCATTGAAATCGGAGAGATTTATTAACCTGTGTAACATTGAGCACATAAGTTTTGGAACAAGCAAGGCATCAGATTGTAAACTTGCCAGGGCAAAGGCCATATTTTATTCTTGTATATATCAGGACTATGACAACAAGCTCTTAATTCCATCTAGAGCTCCAGTGTGCTACCATAAAATAAATAACAGCTATCAGCTGGTCCATCTAGTTCAGCAGGATAAGAAATTATGTGCATGTTTCAAAAAGGTAATACTGAGTTATTTATCACAGTGACCTGATCTTCAAAAATTGGACTATTTTTTGTGTGTAAATAGTGATGTGGGACATGTCTGGCCCTCATCTCATATTTCTTTTATTACCTTCATTACTTAAGATGGTCAGCCTTTGTTTTGAAAAGTGTTAATGAAACCAAACTACAACAAATACTTTAAAATTCAGTTAGCTAAAAAAAAATAATCACTAAAAAAAGTAGAAAATTTTGTTAATTGGGTATTATTTTTTTTTGCAACAACTGATGATAACAAAAATGCAAGGAACGTTCAGAACCCAGTACAAAAACATCCTTAATCAGGTGTTAACTCCTACACTAAACTATCAATCCTGCAAACCAACAACCCTGATGTCAATGCAAAAAATAATTTTTGAAAATGTGACTACTAGGACTGATACTGTCTTGGAGAATATCTTTCAAAACATCTGTGTGAATTAGGTAATTATGAGCTAGCTTTAAGTATAACAAGCATTCTGCAGTCTAAAAGACATTGATATAAAAAGACAGGTATCTAAGTGTTGAAAAGAGTAAAGCTATTGTTACAGCTCACTTTGACACTTTTAAAACTAACCCAAATCTTACACTTTCTGCTAGCACCACTTGTTTATTTATTTTTAATGTTACATCTACATTTAACGTTCTACATTTACATATAAGCTTTCCTAAGGAGGTTAAGTAGATTCTTAAATTCTCCAATTATTTGTTGTAGCTAAATAGAGTTTGATTTTCTGTATTTGAAAGTAAGGTTCTTTATTCCTACGTTTTCACGAAATACAACAAATTAAACATATGAAAAAGTGCTGGAGTTGCCACAGAATACTGAATTCTATAAAAGCCTAAAAATTAACTTCATCTATGATTATCCAAACCTATATTCTGAAATATTAACTTTAAATCTTATGACTATAAAATAAGAGAAATAAGATTCAACATAAACTCCCCTCCTTCAGGAATAAAGCTATTGCTTTGAATTTATAAAAAGTTTTCTCTAACAGCATTAAAATACAGTTATCTCCCAAAATGGCACAAAACCTTTGGCTAACAAAGCATTTCAGGCAATATTTATCCTCTCCCCTTATTTAAGATTTTTCTCTCATTTTCAATCCCAATAATATTGTTGTTCTGCCTTTTGCTAACATTTCAGAAATAAAGCAATCAAGACTTATTGGTTCAGTAGAGGTGGAAAAGGATATATTATCTGCAAGCACAATGGAAAGCAGATCTCAAATTCATTTTAGTAACAAATTTCTTGCAGCAAATTGTAAGACGAAGTTTATAAAACTTTGCAATTATATAAGAATTAATGATCAGAATGTGAAATAAATCTTATGAATCTCTTGCTGTTTCTGTCCTTTCAATTCCAAAGTTTAGGACAGCTCCAACAAAAGGTGACAATGAAGTCATAACGGATTTTTGAAGGAATTGAATCAAATTAAATTAAACTTGTACAAGGTTATTTTACCTTGTGCAATCTGTTACACTTGAAAGTCGGTGTGTAAAATTCTGAGTATGTTTACTTGATTTTATAGGATTTTCTCCAGAAGAATCCTGCCAGGATGTATGAAATGTATTACCCAGGAGTTCATCCAATCTTCATGTTTTTCTCTTTATTCTGTCTTGTTGGAGGATCTATTATGAGAACTGTAAATGAAGGCCCTAAAAAGATCTCTCATGTGTTGAAATAGTGTTCCTAGGGAAAATTCTCATAAGTTGAAGTCATTCAGAAAACAGCTGCAATTGTTACTTTGCTGAAATACATCTACACTGCTGTACTGTGATCTGTCTTAGAATGTCTATGGACAAAATGTTACTATACAGCCTCCCCTTTCTGTACTTTAGACCTGCTTGGAGCTATAAGATCACTTTTCTTTATTGTTTAGTAAGTGTTTTTTAATGAAATGTACTGCTCTTATTATATAGGACTCAAAATAAGCTCTAAATCACTATCCAATAAAAGAAAATTATTGAGTTGGATATCTAAAGTTACTACCCAGAGGCTACTCTGGTACAGTATTTATAAATCTCTAAACAGTTAGGTATAATTGTCTTTCTGGGTTTTGGGAAGAAAGCCAAATAGCAGCTTTAGTTACAACTGAAGATAAATATTTTGTGTTGGGCCATGCTCATCTGGTGGATAAAATAACAAGTAAAATTCGTACAAAGTAGAACTCTTAAGAAAAAATAAATGGGAATAGTCAATAGATGATACTTGAAGAAGAAAATATGGAAATGTCAACAAAATAAAGGAAAGGAAAATTACTGGAATTCTCCCAGCTTAACAGCCAAGGGCAGAACCCATCACATACTCAGTCCTCCTGGGTGCTTTGGAAAAATGTTATGGCTGACGACCACATGTTATGACTATGGGTCTAATATTCTCTGGTCTGCTCTCCAAAATACTTCTTGATGAAATTATCTCAATTTCTGTTTTAGGGAACAGAATGTGAAACAGAAAGGACAATAAAAATCAGTCCCCAGTATCCGGGGTTGACCCTTCTCTCCAACAAAAACACACATCTCTTTACAGATCTTTCTAGGAAGACAATCAGTCAAGATCTATAAGAGGAAATCAAGACAAACACAGGCCTTCCTTGTCATAAATAAAACACTTGGTTGTGTTTATAAATAATTTTGTGAAGAGGTGGGCCAAGCTCCCACTTTACAGCATTTTGAACTTTAAAATCTGAGGTATCTTAATGAAACAATAGTTTGCTGCAGCTTCAGTGGGATACACTTTGGCCTTTCTGTCCTTGGAATCTAGGTTCTAGGTCTCCCAAAGGCAATGAGCTGCCCTGGTGATTTCCAGAAGCTCATTTTCAGGGCATTAGAGTCCACAGCCCTGACCTCTAGCAAGCCCAGGGAGCAGCCCAGTCAGCTCTGAAACAATCAACGCAGACAGCCCCGAGAACACTTTCAACGTGAGAACTTCAAACAGCACAGGATTAGTTTGAAAGACCTTCTTGTTCTTTTTGAGTAGAAGTACACACATTATGTAAAGGAGACCAGAAAATCCTTTCAGAACTGTTAGTAAGCTTTTCTTCCCAAGGAAGACAGCTTGTTTCCACAGAGTTCTGTGTAGCCATGCGTTTGGTTGTATGTTTCCAGACAGCTGATGATGAACATAGATTTGACAACTTAGATAGTTTACTGCCATCCCCTCTGGATATGCCAGGTCATTTGTAGCTCTGGTCCAGATTATTATTTTTTTCCTGTGTCTTGGAACTTTGAGTTGGATTTTTCTCCTGTGGAAGGTCAAGGCAGAGCACTGTGCTTGGATAAGATGCAATTCTGGCAGGACTAGTTACGACCCAAGATGGGGAAGCCAGAGGACAAAAATGTTGCTGCACTACTTATGGAAGGTCCAGATAATTACTGTTAACCAGTTCAAAAACCTGGGGATATTTTAACACCATAAGGAGGTACTATCCAGTTTTCTTTTCTGTATGAGAATGGCTGTATGTGTTTTAAGTTCATCTTGAACTAGTAATGACAAAATCCTTTGTTGATGCAAACCAGATTAATTCAGAGCTGATTTTTCAGCAGTTAACTTAATCCATGGAATTGCTAGCCCTATTGTTACAGAGCTTTCCCTTTCAGCAAAGTTTGCTGTCATGTGTCCACCCACCTGTTCCTTTGACAAGATCTTTCCTTTCAGATTGCACCTAGGCTCCATTTCAAAGCTATGACCCTGGCTGGAATGGGCATGTTTGGATGGATACAGAGGGCTGGCTACTGATGGCTCTCTATATGCCTAGGACTGAGAGTGACTTTGGTGTTAAAGCAGGTGATGAGGATGAAGCTCTAGGAAAAAGGGAATGAAATCCTGAAACCTGTGGATTCTTTTCCTGCCACCAACTTAAAGCAAAGGAGTTATAGATACAGCCCTGTACTTCAACACTTGCCAATGATTATGGCTTATCTGATGATTAAACAAATTTGCATCCTGGTTTTATGGCACCCTTTTTGTACCGGTGTCAACTTTTGTCCAAAGCTGAAATGAAATTATCACAGATACAAACTAGAAAGATCTTTGTATATTCAATAACCTATTAATTAAATGACTGTATTTTTTTTCCAGAAATATAAACCTATATTATATATCAGCTTTTCATATGAGATTCCACTGCTTAGTGACTACAAAACCATACACATATACTATTTATTTACTCAGAATAGCAAGGGTAAGGTCATACTGCTAAATCCCTCACCAAAAATCTTGCAGCTCAGCCCCTACATTTCTTAGACTGCTCATATATTTTAATTTCTTCTCTCTTCAACACCCTGACACAGGTCAACTGATCTTCTGCCACACCTCCAGATTTTCTAATGTCAGTGTTTCTGATGATCAGTAACAGAAGTAACATAAAAGAACACAGAAGATCCAAAGCATGATGTTGATGAGGATGTCTTAATTCAAAATCATACATTAAGATCTAGAAAAAACTCAGACTGGCAATACTGAAAGTTTGCACCAGCCAATGTTTTAAGGGTAAGTATGTCAAGCAATACACAAATGTAAAATGACAACTTGCTCTGTAAATAAAGGTACTTAATTGCCAGTAAGAATTTGTGAGTTTGTTCTAATAGGCTGTGTGTTGACCAGCAAAAGTTGAATCACCCAGTTTATGTAATTGTCATGATAGTTGTGTCCACCGTATGTTAAAGCTGCATTTCACTGGCAAAAATGTCACATTGCATAAAATTTCCAGTAAAGTTTGTGCTATCTACTGATCTAACTGCTTCTGACAGTCTAATCATTTTATTCAAGGTCTTTCATGAAAATTTACTGCATTGAAAGGAACACAACCAAGTCAGGAGTTGTGGGTTTCATAAACAGAGAATTTACTGTGAAGATAATTACTTTCTGAAGCAACTGGGATTGCAGGACCCCCTCCTTATTCAGTGCTCCCAATTAAAATAGACTGCTGGTTACCTGCTTTATGTTATGCCCTGTTTCCCCAGAACAGCTATGGAAAGAGTCACCTTTTATTTTTTAACACACAGTCGAGTATTCACCTAAAGAAACGTCAAAAATTTCTAAGAATGTGCTCACCTATTGTTCCCCTGCTTCTCTGCTTTAGCAACATTTAAAAGGGCTAAAGGGATCTGGACTATGGCCAGTGTACACTTCCTGACCTGCAGGGACTGTTGCTGTACCAGCAACCTGGGTATGAGACAGTACCAGAACAATTCAGTCTGGAAGGGACATCAGAGGGTCTCTGGTCTTAGATCCTGCTCTAAGCAGGGTCAACTATGAGGTCAGATCAGCTTCTTCTAGCTTTTATGCAGTCAGGTCTTGAATACCTCCAAGGATGGAGAGTAAAAAATGACAGGTGCTCGTGTGGTGCCCAATACTGGATAATGACAGGTTTCTCTGTCCTCATGGAGGGATGGTCTGACCCTGTGTGCTCCCAGAGGTAAAATACAACAGGCAAGTGCTGGAAATGTCTCTAACTTCTGAGAAAAGATAGAAAATTTCTATGAGACTCTTCGTGCTCAAGAAGAGATCCTTGACTATTTTAATTATGCGTATGATGGGGAGACTGAGAGAGATTCATCAAAGAGTAGCCATTGGCCTGGTAGTAAAAGTACAGATTTAGTTTTGAGATACAGATTTCAAATCCCAGGTCTAAACCAGCAAAACAAGAAACCTCCATGCCTGTTTTCCATTTCTGCAATGAGTTTCCTAATCATGCCTATAAGCTATCAGAGTGTGAGCAAGTCGGTGTCAAAAATTTATGAGGACAGAACTCTAAAATATTGCTATTTCCAGACCACAGATTTGAAATTTTCAACACTCATGGGATTGAAAACAATCAGTTTCTTCCTTTTCTTCTCTAAATCTACTTTTTATCCAGAAAACTGTCAAAATTGACTTAGAAAACGTCAAACTTTTAGCTTCCTGGTACAATTTAATTTCAGTATTAAATTCCACTGTTTTATTGCTGATTCTAAGAAATAATATTCAATGTTCCAGTTTCTATATTCAAGAATTTACACCGCAGCCTCTGATATTTGGCACATAATTCCTATTTCCTGATTAGAGTGTAAAGAGGAAAACCTGAACTTAATCTTAGTTCTCACAGTCCTTGAGGGAAAACTATCTCTAGATCAGGCTCACAGGGAAACTGCAGACCAAAGCACAATCCTTTCCACCTACATTTATAGCAGAACTAGATCCAGAGGGAATATTTACTGCTGCAGTTAATAGGTTTATCAAAGGTAGGACTTCAGCTGCATAAGCTGCAAGACCCTTCAGGGATGGGAAGATGATTGTTTTTACACTGATGGTCTTTGCCAGGGTGCTTATGACTGCTTTGCAGCTGCTTTGCACAGGCACAGATGGTGTAAAATAGCCTTTGGCTACCTATGAATCAGTCCCCTACTCTCAGGAAAGATTGAAAGATTTTGTTCAACGTCCTTAAATGGGATGAGTATGTGTCAAACCATGGGAAGAAATCAGCTTTGAGTTAATTTTCAGTGGCTTCTTGAGCAGGAAGGCGCCAAAGCTGTAAAGAAAATTTCAAGTTCTTGTTCTTTTTGTTTTACTTTTTGGCTTGTGTTACTCAAACGTGTATTTTCTCTGTAGTTCAAATGTGTTTCACATAAAAAGAAATTTTGTTATATAGAAACTTCAGGTACTCCAAAGGATTACTGCAAGTTTTCACTGGTTATATAACAGCAACTCACCCTGTAAAGGAAGCCACAGTGAGAAAATGACGTTTTTATATATTATCTAGGAAAATTTTAAAATGAGAAAAAATGCCAGTTTCATGTTCATTCATTTTTCCTCTAGAAGATGTGCTTTGTGATGTAGCAGAGAAACTCCGTGGCTGTCCCTTTAAAAGCCATCATACCAATCAGCAGGTTTAACTGTCAGGCGAGCTGATGTAGGGCTCTTTGAATTACTGAGTGAGGGATATTCTTCCTGCCAGGTCCTGTCCCCTGTAGGCACTGCAGAGAAGTATTATAGGGCAGTCCTTACCTTGGGAATTAGCCTGCAAGACCCCAATGCTGTCATCAAACTGCATAGATTTGATGTTGAGTGACGCCAAGATGCATTCCTTGTCCTGCAGCGAAGCATCATCAATATTATTCTGATTGGCTGACAGGATAACGCACATGTCGCAGAGGTTGATGTTGACAGCCCTTAAATCAGCCCGACTTAATGGCGTACCCTTCGGCACAGGGAAAAAAAGGGGGGTGCAGGAGAGGGGGAAAAAAAAAAAAAAAACAAATTAAAGATTGAGAAGGAGCTTTGGGAAATTATTTAACAAGTATCCTTTTTATGCTCTGACATTAAGCTGGTCTAACTATGTGCCAGGGAATAGGAGATGTGTGCTAATCTAAAGGGTAGTTGGTGCTGATGGCAGCATTTTAGGTTCAGTCTCAATACTCAGTCAAGCTATTACTAACAAACAAGAAACAGGAATAATGCCAGCATTCTACATCTCATCGGTGACTTGAAATTGTCTTGATTTAAGCTGCTATCATGTGGCAACCTCTGGCTCTCTGAATATAACAAGGGGGGTGTTTTAAATGTCTATTTATCTACTACCAAGTCACAATGGTCTTGGGCAAAAGAACAGCAATTTAAACAGGAAAGCATTACGTGTCCTGCACATTTGAAATGCAATCAGGGCAAAGCTATTTTTTCTACCTAAAGCAATACACAGAAAAGGTTAATCCTTTTCAAAGCACGCATTTGGTGCTTCTAGAAGGAAAACACACTGAGCTTCAAAGCTGTGTGATTAAACCCTTTGAAACAGAAACAGGACTTTATCCTAATGGGCACAACTTGTGCAATGCTCCCTGTTCTGCAATCCTCAATCAGAGAATGGAATCATTAAAGTGAAATGCTGTGGTAGCCTGTGGATTTTTTTCATAGCTAACAAAGCTAAGATATGACACTTAACAAGATATTTTTTTTGTTTAAAATCATACTTGCCTTTCACATTCAACAGTCCACAACCATAGTTATAGAATATCAAATCACATCACAGGGGCTGTGAGGGCAAGGAAATACACCTCTTTTTTTTTTAATGGAAACTAGGTTCTACTCTGCTGCCTCACATGATTTGGTACCCAAAGACCCCAATGATGAGGAGACATAACTGTCCCAGTGTCATACAGTGACTTTCATAAAATCAAGTCAAGACACTAATCTTCCATCTCCTGATCATTCATGGTGAGTATCTTGAACTCCACTGAGAGTACTCAATGCAAAAGTGAATTTAAAATGCACACAGTGAAGGAAGAGCTCAGGTCTTATTCAGTGTTTGCTGGCTTAATTATTCCATGTAACTTTCAATAATTTGAGGCATGAAACCTTGTGAAGAACAGTATGTATCAAATAGATATGATTTCATTATAAACTGCTCCAAAGTTAGAAATTTATTATTCCAGCCACCTTAATCCTACCCTTTGTGCCTGTACTGTGCACCAAGTGAAAGCAGGATTCCTGTGGGGAAAAATAATATGCAATCATGTAATTAATTAAAGGCTCACTCCTAATGATTTTATGCAAAGGGACAGAATTAAGGCTGCCTGAGGATATTTAAAATTGGCATTTGCCTACTTTTTAAGAGTTTACTTAGCAGCTTAAAGGCCTCTTTTAATACAGACTTTAAAATTCCATTTCTTTTTTTTTTTTTAACCAGAAAAGTTGTTTTTCTATTCAGCTGTAACCACATTTCCATCAGATAGCAGCAGCAAGTTTTACCTTGTGAGCCAAAGCACAGAGAAGTATGAAAGTAGCCTCCCTTTAACAGGTTCCTACAAGCATAATCTCAGAAACTTAAGTGCATTTTAAAATTAGTATAATTAGATCAGAAAATTGCTGCTATTTTTAACTTTATATCACCATTTAGAACCAGATAGGCTGGGGAGAAAAAATGGAAGAAGTAGTAATGCAGTCTGTGTGGCCTTCAGCACCCTAACTTACTATGCCAGATACAGTTCCTTTATAAAATTCTGTATTTTTAAAGCTACATCAACTAACTATTTAAGCTGTTCAAGTCAAAATTAATCTAAAGATATTCTGAATTTTGCTGTAAACTGGGGAAAGCAAAGCAAAGCTTTCTTTATGCCTCTTCAGAATTCAGAATCAAAACTTTTCAGAAACACATTATAATAATGGATACACATTATATACTGGAAGCAGTAGCAGAATTCTATTCTGCTTGATAGTTCAACAGTATTATCAATTTAATTCTGATTCCCTAGTCTTTAGCCTTCACAGTGACTGGAATTAAAAGGAATTGGCAGAAAGAGGAGGATATTAACTGACCAAATCTGATATTGACACCATTTTTGTGACAGCAGAGAATCTTGTGACACCATCTGCTGGATCAGGTTACAGAAAAATGCCAAGGGCTAACACTAAAACTGCATTTACAGTAACAAAGACCTACAGTCTGAATTAATCAAAAAGCAAAGACAGTCCTTTCATTCTATAGCTATTTTCCCAATTATCCAGTTAAGGTTATATCCATCATTGACTTACTTATTTTTAACTGCTGAAATGAAATTATTAAGAACTAGTAAACTTGTAATTTTTCATTCTTAAAAGAACACTTAAACTAACTTTACCATATAACATGCTGAGCATTTTCTTTCATTCTTATACCATGGGCTCCCACGTGTCCTTTATAGCTATGGTCACCTAAGATCACCTGCTTGGACAGCTTAATTTGTTAGTGCTGGAGCTGTTGATTCCACATTTTGGTCATATGAGTGAATCATAATGATATATAGGAGAAAAAGAACTTTTGCATTTTTAGTGGCTGAGCCTACTAAGATCGATTGGAGCTTTTCATTGATTTAAAAAGGGTCAGGGTTTTGCTGTACTTCCATACAGGACTCTGAACTGAAATGTCAGGGCAATATTCCTTATAAAGCAGGCCAGTCCACAGGAAGTCTTTGGGAATACATATAAATACTATGTAGACAGAGTAACAATAATTTTTCAAAAGGTTTTGTGGGTATAAAACCATAAATAATATCATAAAAAACCACTGTCATTCTGTCAGGGAAATCACAACATCAGACCCAGCTCCATGCAGGGCACTACAGTGAATGTTCAATACATAACACAGCTAATACATCTGATAGCAGCTGAAATTCATCCGATGAGGATGATGAGGAACCAAACACTGCAGCAAATATCTTCTAATAAGGTCTCATAGGGCTCTGTTTTCATAGACACAGTAAAGGGAAAATCTAAGTCCTCAGGCCTATAAGCAGACAAAAGTAAAAAAGCCTAAGATCAAAGTCAATAGGAATCTGTCCAGTTGGTGTCCTAAATAACAAAGTATCAATAATATGGCTTTTGAACTTACAGGCAAGATTGAAACCTTGGGGAAGTTATGCAGTGTCTCCCATTCCCTTCTCAGGTATTCAAGTGAACCCACAAACACAATGTGCTTGAGTTCATGGTAGTGAAAGTTGCTGGCTCGTAATGGCATCACTAAATTTCTTAATCCAATCAAAGCAGATTTAACATCCCCAAATATGCAAACGACTACATGCCCACTTAAAACTGTCATCGCTGCTTCACTTCGAGTCTAAAAGAAACAAACAAAACAAAACAAAAAGACAAGGGAAAAATGAAACAAAGAGAATCTTAAATCATATATTGAGTTTAAAAACCAGGAAAAATACAACTGTCAATATTGTTCACGCACAAAGAAGCAGTTTGATAACAGCTATTAATTTTACCTTTATTTATATTTCATTAAATGTGCTCAGCAGAAAAAAAAATGTTCTTGTTTGCAAATCCTTTGGCATTTGGGAAGACATTGTATTGGACTAAATTCTGGTCCTGTACAAATTTCTATACATGTGGATTGTGACTCTGGTCACAAAGTACTGTGGGTTTAGCCAAGGATTACAGAAAAGAAACCCAAAATTATGCCTTAGTTGACAAATCACTGGTTGGGTTTTTCTTTCAGGACCAAATTAAAAAGGAAGATGTTGAGTGTTCAGTGTTCCCAGGAGGGCTTTGTGATATTACTCAGATCTTGTGAGTTGAGGGCCATAGTCTCTTAAGAGTCAAAGCTCTTCTTAAGGACAAGCTGCTCTTTCCCTGAGAAGCAATCCATAAATGGTCTACACTGCTCTGCTTTACAATGGATGCTCACTATATGCCACAGAGCTTCTCTCAGTGACAAAATCAAAGTGCAAGTTTGTGACTAATACTAAATTTTCAGGCCAATTTGACTTATTGAGGAAAAAGGTCTCATGGAGAATTATCTTCTTGTCTCAGTGAAATAATAAATTTTTTGCACTAATTTCAGCATTGTTTAGGTCACTTGAGCACGCAACTCAAACATCAAGATGATTAAATAAAGCCACATGGAAAAAATGACCTCAATTTCTGGAACCTGTCTTGGCACTGTTGTGCTCCATCAAGTAGCTGGAGAACCATGATACCACATTGCCAAGAAATTATACACTGTGTACCCTTACACAGAAGTTTTGCTAATGAACAAAACTAAAACAGTGGTGATCTCCAAAATTTTCCTCTCACTTATCCACAGTATATGTCATTTTTCTAAATTATAGAAGCATGGTGGTGTGCAATTAAGATTGAAATATGCAGCAGAAATGCTCACTATGTCAGAAGAATGGGAACTCTGATTAGAAGTTTTCTCCTCAGTTTAAAAATGCATGAGCTTTCAGTTTCTCCAGCAAATACATTGATTTTCATCCCGCTTGACCAAGAGAGTTGTCTTGGCCCTTCAAACAGCAGAAAACATGAGAGAATTCTCAAGTGAAGCATCTAAGTTGTCCCATGCCTCTGCCCACGTGTCTAGAACACTCAGATTTTACAAGATACAGACCAAGTCTTGAAAGCAGGTGTGCAAAAAATGTCACTCCATAAATCAGCCATAAATTTGTATGCACCCATGTATGGCAAAAATCTCTTCTTACTATGTGATACTGCTGGAATGTCA
Source organism: Luscinia megarhynchos (assembly GCA_034336665.1). Taxonomy (NCBI): domain Eukaryota; kingdom Metazoa; phylum Chordata; class Aves; order Passeriformes; family Muscicapidae; genus Luscinia; species Luscinia megarhynchos. The sequence continues at coordinate 22,716,721 of CM067569.1, forward strand.
CAGAGACAAAACAGACCTTGGGCAGAAAAATTAATTCTTTTCTGACTGGGAAATCATCAAGTATCAATTAGAAGACAACCTGGGAAATCCCATCATCTTCAAATTATGCACTAATTTGTACTTGTGTGGTCTCTAAGGACAGCATTAAATTTGCATAGATATGACTGTAGACATAAATTGTGGACTGTGAGTTTGAAAAGGTGTAGGGAAGCATTTTGCTGGCAGTGTCTTTATTGGTGATGATGCATGAAGCAGAAAAAAACCTGGGCGGACTTGCAGATTCAAAGGCTGGTACTGGAAACAAACTAACATGGCAGAACCAAAGATGGTGATTGAGTCACTCCTCAGCACCATTTGTGGAGGAACACTTTTCAAAGTAGGTCAACATGTAGTTTGACATGTTGACATGTGTTTACAGCACAAAGGTGGATTTCTATCTCTATTACAAAGAATTGTACAGTAGGGCTACCCCTTCTTGCTTGCTGATTACAAATAAATGATACTATTTAAAGCTGTTCAGGCTTTAAAACTCCAAGCTCCAACTCTAAAATTTGGAATTTACTTGCTCGACTACTTAAACACTGATATTGCAATTCCAGGCAATGCCAGAGTTATTACAGAAACCCCTGAGGAGAACTGGAGACAAGCTTTTAACCCCTGATAGCTAGAATAACTGGGGCTGTCACCATCGTTGGCTACACCGTGCCACGGTGCAGGAAAATCTAAGAGAGCAGGCTCGGGAAAAGCTTTATGAAGTGCGACAAAGTGAAGATCCACCGGGGAGCACATTTCAAATATAATCAGTTTTGTGTATGAGATCTGGGGTTAGTTACTTGCTACTCTTAGGTATGAGTACATGAACACAAGTGGCATAAACTTTCAAAATAGTCTGTGATAGGCCTCCTAACTATTTTTAATGACTTGAGTCAGCTTGATGGTTTTCCCAGTTAAAGAAATGAAACAAAGAGACAGGGCTCACTGCAACATGCCAGAGTCAGAGGAGGAGCCCTACTTGCTCTGGACTATTTGGGCAGCTTGAAATACTGAGAATTGAGAGAGAAGTTCTAAGAGAACAAAATTAATAAAAAAATCAATTAACAACAATTAATAAAGCATCAATAAATAAGAGGTAAGTCAAAACAACACTTGCCCATGCTAGAATCATTACTGCCTTGTGTAAAGAGAAAAGTGGGGTATGTAAGCATTTAAGTATTTCTAATCTTAATTCTCCAAAGATTTAAACAAAACATGCAAATTTCAGTTTATGAAAAAGAAATTCCCTATACTGGATGGATTTTTATTATTGCATTGGGCATAAACATTTATGTAATCACAATTCCTTAACCAACATTCTAGCTTGTTTCATCACTCTTGCTCTTGATTTCAATACATTGGGTTTTCTGACAGTAGAGACTAACTTATTGATCCATTAGACATCAGTTTTGTGGTTTAAATAACCTCTTTTCAAACACAACTTATCATCAATACCTACCAAAATGACCTTTTCGATGTCTTTGGCTGGACACCAATGAAACATCCCTGTAGAGTCGTATTTTTTCACGTTGGCATCCATATTGTCAATCTGCTCGTTGCCAGGAATTAACAAGGGGTCATGCCTGGGGAAAAACAAGGTGAGGACAACATAAATGGAAAATACAATGAATTATGGATGGAAAGATATCCCAAGAGGTGTGTACAAAGAGGGATAAAAGTAAAAAAATGAAATTTATTTACACTTAAACATGCTTTCAATAAGGACATTTTTAAACAAAAGCTGCATACAAAAAGAAATTAATTTTTAAATGTTGGGTGCAGTTTCAACAACTTTCTATCCCCTTCTATACCAATAAGCATTTAATTTTAATAGGGCTTTCTGACACCATCACACCCATGTAAGTTTTTTTCTTTCCAGTCCCACCCCTCTGAAATACATATCGAGGTTCCTATAGGCATCTGCAATGAAGTAGAAGGGATAGGAACAGAGCCCCATGCTGACTGACTGGCATAAGTATGGAAAGCCAATTACTTGCTTTTACCACATACAACTTCTGACGTGATGCTCTTCACAGTAAAAGCTTTAACAGGCTGCACTTTAAATATTTTAGCAATTTGCCCAATCATATTTTGCTTTCCCAAACTGAAGCCCTTTAAAGATTCAACAGTATGTCATTTTAGAGCCGACTGACTAACAAATGCCCACATCTGGAATACATGATTTTAATACCAAACAACAATGTCCATTTTCTCTGACAACTCTACCTGTGATAACCTTCTAAGTGTTTCTGCTGCAACATTTTAAAGCATAAGGCTTCTCAAAGGAGAAGCACATGAAAGACATTTTTATGAACTTGCTCTCCAGCTATATAGCTACTTCTAAGCACAGACACATAGAGTTCTTTAATTTATATGCTAAAATCAAACATTAAGCTAAGTACTAAGTGACTCCAACACTCTCATATGCTGGTGAAGACCCCTAAGTGACTGCATTATACAATAGCATTAGCAGAATTATATTCTCAAGGCACAGACTAAACTGACCCTAAAATCTTATATTTAGCATGACTTAATAGTGCTTTGTCTGGAAAGCTACAGTCTTTACCTCGGGTTTTTGTCATGAATGCTTGAAATACCTTGAAATAGAATTGTACCACTTCAAAGAGGAAAGTATTTGCAAGGTAGGAATATGCTAAGTACTCTGAAGTAGGTATCAAGTGTATAAAGCAGTTTGCCCTTTGAAGCCTGTTAAAGAAATGCCCATATTGTCTGAGTTCTTAAAACATGAAAGTGTCCTGCTTTTAAAACATTTGAACCAGCACACTATGGTGAGATTCTGTCTTCTGCATGGACTGCTAAAGCAGACTGTGAACACAGCATGTGATACAGGCTAATTTACCTTGAATATGGTATGCTAAGTACCCACACAAACAACACTTGCATTCCTATGAAAAACATAATCTCAAATTCAGTCAGGGTGAACAATTAGTGTCATTTCATAGCCACTGATTACAGATCTATTGAAATCAGTGGAAAATTTTTACACATTTCGCTCTAACAGGGTCAACTCCAAAGAAAGTGGCTCCAAAAAGGTTGAGAAACTATTAATACAATGTTCCATTTAAACCAGAATGTTCTGATGCTTTAAGACAATCAATGCCCTACATGGCAAAGATGCAAGTCAGACTCATCTGGAAAAAAGAAACAAAATGTTTGCAAAGTTATTAATTCTCTCAATAGACATAGAGTTTAGTCATTTCACTGTAACCCACTGGCAGCAGAGGAGCCCTAGTAGACTATCTGGAGTCTCTGATCCTACTCTAAGCAGAATACTGACAGGCCTTGCATAAGTGTGTTCCCTATTTTGTAGGAAGCAGAGATGAAAAAGCTTTATCAATGGGGTTTGTTGTGGCGGCTTTGTTGGTTTTTTGGTTTGTTTTTTTTGTTTGTTTGTTTTTTTGTTTTGTTTTGTTTGTTTGTTTGGTTTTTTGTTTGTTTGTTTGTTTTTTTTAATTTCTAGAAAAATATCTAGACTCTGCATTCTTTTCCTCCATGCATCAGCAAGATGCAGCCATGGCAGTTTTGCCTGAGAGCTGACTGAGATGCTGCTCACTGGGCATTCCCCATCTGCTCAGAATTGCAGGTGGTACAATAAGATCTGCAGCAATGAACACACTTCCATTTGAAGGTTGTACTAATGTTCAGACAACTTTCAGTGGTGCTTTGTCCCAACTATTTTCTCTAATGGAATGTGTTAGCTATGTGCTTCAAAATAAGAAAGTTTGCAAAAGATTAGGAATCTTCAGGAGTTTCCACTAAGAGGTGGGTTTTTTCTGTTATTTCAGGGTTTAGGATTTTTTCACCCAATGCTTCAACAAAAGATTTCTTCATGAGTTTTTCTAGAGGAGCACTGAAAAGTTCACTTTTCTAAAGCAAAGTCAAACCATCTTCTTTTCCTTTAAGAAATCAAGCACATATAAGAAGGAATTTTCTTTTCCCCCTATCCTTCATCAGAAGAACTATAATAAATCAGTTTTTTAAAAATGCCACATTCTAGTTTTGTAATCAGTGTTTCCTTTCTGCTCTGAGATTTAAAATTAAATTATTAAATTAAGATGATCTGAAGCTTTCATAGAAGTGAGTACTTAGCAATAGTCTAATCCCAGACACAAAAATGATACAAATTGAAAGGAATGTTATAACAAAGTAGGTGCTATCAGATATCTGACAGCCAGTTATGGTCAACTGGCTTGAGGTTTGAGGCAATTTTTAGAGTGTGAGTGCTTAAAGCCTAGCATAGTTCTTTTGGGCTTTGCATCCTAACACGGAACATTCAAAATAGCTTCTGCCAAAGGTTTATTAAAATATTTTAGGCTTCAACCTAAGTAGGCTGAGGGAAGAATAAAGCATATGAATCATCAGATATAACTCCCTGCTGAAGTTTTAGGTAACAAATTATGATTTTAAAAAAACCCAAAACTTTAGATTTTTGGGAGTTTTTTGGTTTTTGTTTAAATCAATACATGCATTTATTTGCAGTATCATAAACTGTTTAGACTCTGCTTTTTTGGAGTATAGCAAGTGGGAACCTTAAAGGAAGCAAACAGGATGGGACACACAACATGAAAGCATGCTAAGAGATATTATTGTACTATTTCTACTCCAGGATAATGGATTATTGCCTGAGAAGGACTCGGTGATACGACTAGCCACATTCTGTTTCACAATATGTGGGGTTATTCATGTAAGTGTGTTCATTAAATTTAAATCTTCTGAGCTAAGATATTATTTTAATCTCTCTTTAATCAATGTTATTTCATTCTCAGTAAAGTGATCCCTTACAATGTCTCTGGACATTGGAAACTCTTTGCAACATAGGTCCAACTTTGTCCTCAGACATTATTGAGTGTATCAGAAGATATATTGACTTATGTATTTAAAAACTGAATTGATCAGAACAGTTATAAAATAGTATTGCTACTTTGGACATACACATCCTCATTAATCTGATGATCCAAACCTGTTTTGCAAATACTAAAAAGTTAATTAACATAGACACACAGAGAGGCCAAAGCTGTCAAATCTGCCTAAGGCATTTGGACACCCTCTTCCCATTAAAATTTACATTACATTGCAGTTGTTGCCCTTACAGCCAAATCATGGACTGATTGTTCCTAGAGCCTCTCTGCCTCCTCATCCTTGAAGATGGCCTTGTCAAGCTGTGCTTGAGTCACACTGGCAGGTCACTGCAGAAATGCTTATATTCATGCTGCAGTCATTATGTTCTCTGAGGCTGCCAAGTTCTCTGATTCAAGAATTCAAGACATAGGAAGAAAAGCATTTTCTGTCAATTAAACCTCTAGTATTTGTTTTAATTGAGATGTTGGTTTTTATGACTTGCAGTGAGTAAAGCATTTGGTCCTTCTGTCTAGGAAAAGACATGTATAGCCGGTATGGAAGGAAAGGAACAAAAGTTAAATTTCCCTCATCCATAGCCCTAGTTTAAAAATATCTTCTCTGGCTCTTATGGCAGATATTACATACGCATGACTTAAAACGAAGAGCAAAATACCATCTTTTCAAGGTTTTGAAGAGCATATAATGCCACTTATGTGCAATTAAACTTGAAAATGATGCTAAATGCCATGCTACAGCTGCAAACCCAAAAAAGCCTGCCTGGAAGACAACAGCCTAAAGCAAAACCACAAATCCCACTTACAGCAAACCTACTGCAAGGAAGTCAACGTTACATTTTAAAGAGCACTGTTTCCCTAGCATACATTTCTAACCACTGCAAAATCTGAGTTTTTGAGTCTGAAACTTTTGGGTACTGACTGGAGATGGAAAGAACCGAAAAGAGGATTCAGGACTAAATGGCTGCCTCATTAAATGACTATTGTTAAACATACCCTTGTATTACATCACCCTTGTCTTAGCCCTCTTGCTATTATTCATATGCAATTGAGAACTAGAGCAACATACCCTCCCTGATCTGCAGTGGAACTACTCTGTGTGAGGAGCACTGGGAACAAGAATACTGTGTGACCAGCAGGGAAGACCCTGGAGTTGCACGAAAATAAACTGTAATCTCTTAGTCTTTATACATTAGTAAGACAAAGTCTTGGCTAGTTTTTATTCTGTCCTCCAATAAAATTCTCCTTATATAAAGTCAATGCAAAACACAACTGAGAAAAACACTATTCCTGTTTAACCAAGTGTCTGTTACAGTCTGCAATTGTGCCTTTCTCAGGTACACATATCTGGATTTTATGCACAAAAAGATGTTTAGCAGTCTCCTGCTCAAGATTCAGGGTCTTTAGAGCCATCCTGCCTCTGGTTCAGGAATTTTGAGTTTTCCTACCTGACTTACAGGTTCGTGGGTATGTCTTAGCAAGTGTATGCACACAGATGTTTAACTTTAGGAGGAAGGAGTGGGTTTGCTGAAGGTAAGAGAGAATTGAAGACACTAAAGAATGTCTTGTGCCTTCGAAATTTCTCCTACAACTATCCTAACAAATTGTGGCAATTAACATGCTGTTAGTGTTAGATGTATGCAGCCAGTGCAGGTGCTAATAATTGAAAAAGCATTTAGAGCTTTTACACCCTGGCTGAATATTTCATGATGTGCTGCATGTTTCACTATTTACTCAGTGGGCCTGTGTCACTTCAATCTTCCCTGACTGCTTTGACTGGTGCTATAAAGCTCAACCAAGATAGAGTGACGGCTTGTCACAGGAAAACTCCACTGACTCCAGCAGCTCGCTGGGACTAGCTCTGAAGGTTGTCACGACATTCTGATGGAATTCAGCAAATGTTTTGTGACTAATACACCCAACATTTGTCGGCTACCATTAGCCCTTCCCTCTGACCCCACAGCCTGTGTGGATGGCATTAAGTTGTAATGAGAATTTGTTGCCTCTGTGTGTTACACTAATGACACTCTCTCACTGATCTTTCCTTTCACAGGTTAATCAGAAAAGAAATTTGTAAGGATTCAATGCCCAGATGCACCAGGCGTTACAGAAGAAAACCCAGTGTGACAAGAGAAAGAAAACCTGCATTTTACTTCTAAATGCTTTCATTGTCATATCCAGAAGCTATCCTAATATTACTATAATCTCATACTGTCTTTTTTTCCTAATTCTAAGACTGTATCTAATACAGCAATTGGTACCTAGTGCCTTGTACAGTTTATGGGCTGAACTACAGTGTTAATTCTCCTTTCTTCCCTCTTGCTCTGCCCAGATGTTGCTGGTTTTATTATTCTCAGAAGCCTTACCGAAGATTTCCCCTTAATTTATGACTACTAAGAACACTGATATAAAGCTGTTCACTGTAAGAATCTTGCTTTTTAAAATATCTTGATACCTAAGGACATGATCAGAATATGCTTCTGAAGTATGAAGACTCTCACATAAAAAAATAACAAAATAGTTAACTTCAAGACTTTTGCATAAGCAATTTAAAGAGGGGGAGACAAATATACCATCAATGTGTCTTTGGTTTTTAATATTTCCCATTTAGATCTACTGAAGCTGAAGAACTAGCAATCTTTGAGGGGTAGGAGAATGTACCTGAAAAAGTAATTTCTCATTTGTAAAAAATAAATGCACAGTTAAGTGGCATCATAAAATATAGGTGTGTTTTTGTCACTTAAATGAAGTGTATGACCTTATGATAAAAGCTACCACTGTTGCCGGTCAATGTTTATAAAAATGTATTTTTTTTTTAAAACACAGTTTATAGCTAAAGAGCTTTTTATTTCTATTGTCTTGATCTCAGTAGATCTTCTCTTACCCTGAACTTTTTAAAAATAATATTTTTTTTCTGCTGGAAAATTCTCCTTTCCCTTCCCGCTCTCTCATCCCAAAAAGTCTTAAGCAAGATTAAAAAAAAAACAAAAAAAAAACCAAATCAGATGTTATTCTTATTCCCATGGCTTATAACACAACTACTGCATTGGGTTTGCATGGCCAGGTTTTGGTAGCCAGGGGTCTACAGGGGTGGCTTCTGTGAGGAGCTGCCAGAAGCTTTCTCCATGCCAGTGTCAGTCGGCTCCAGGATGGACGTGCTGCTGGCCAAGGCTGGGCCAATTACAAATGAATGATAGTAACACCTCAGTTGTAACAGATTTAAGAACAAGGGACAAAAAGTTATTGTGCAGATGTGATAAATATTGTGCAGAGAAGAGCAGGGTGAGAACATGTGAGAAGAACAGCCCTGCAGAAACCATGGTCAGAGAAGGAGAAGGGGCAGGAGGTGCTCCTGGCACCCGAGCTGAGGTTTCCCTGCAGCCCGTGGTGAAGATCATGGTGAGCAGGATGTGCCCCTGCAGCCCCTGGAGGTCCATGGGGATGCAGAGACCCCCCTGCAGCCCATGGAGCCCAGAGGAGGCCCGTGCTGGAGCAGCCACCTGCAGGGACCTGCAGATCCACGGAGAGAGGAGCCCACACTGGAGCAGGTTTCCTGGCAGGACCTGTGACCCTGTGAAGGACCCATGCTGGAGCAGCCTGTCCTTGAAGGACTGCACTCAGTGGAACAGTGACCCAGATTGCAGCAGTTTGCAGAGAACTGCTGCCTGTGGAATGGACTCATTGGAGAAGTGCATGGAGAACTCTCCCATGGGATAGACCCCACACTGAAGACAGGGAAGGACTCCTCTCCCTGAGCAGAGGGAGAAATGACATGTGATCACTGACCATAAACCCCACTCCTCATCTGCCTGCACCTCTGGGAGGAGGAGGCAGAGCTGGGAAGGAGGAAGAGGTAGGGGAAAGATGGTTTAAGGTCTGTTTATACTTGCTATTATCCTGCTCTGATTTTGTTAGCAATGAATTCAATTAATATCTCTAATATGAGTCTGTTTTGTGAGTGATCTCTGTCATTATCTCAACCCACGAACCCTTTATTGTATTTTCTCTCCCCTGTCCAGCTGGGGATGCAGTGAGAGAGCAACTTTCAAGGGTGTCTGGCATCAGCCAGCATCAACCCACTACAGTCCTTTTGAAACCTGGGTACCATTCTTCAGATCAAGAAGCCAGTATGTCAACAAAGAAATGGAAAGGAGACAAATTAAACAGAAAACCAAAGTTACCAGTCCCTGGTCTACCAATGGTATCAAGAATCAGGTGACTAACAGATACTACCACCTATCATTTAAATAATTTAATTCTACAATATTGTTAAAAACTAGTGTAAGGCAACATGGTAATCACTGAATTACTCCTGTTGTTTATGTTGGTCATAGTAAACTCGTAAAACAGAATCAAGAAGTGAACTGTGCTATTATATACCTGCTGGGTTACAGCTTGGTTATCATTGCATATTAGCACTGCATAAAGTCTGGATATAAATTTAAGAGTACAAAATGGAAACTTCCAAGGCTGAGGGATATAAATATATACCATTATTATGGTTAATCAGTGGGCTTTCACATTTTCAAACCTTACCTTAATATGTAAGGGAGTCATGGAAAATTATCAGTCAACTAATTTTTCCAGTTTTGGCTTGAGAAATGCTTCCCTAACTCTGCCATCACTTTTTTTTTTCTATCAGAAAGCTCACAGTTTCAGTTCATGGAAGGGCAGTACCACAATGGCAGAGGCAATGCAAATTCATGCTGAGTGGCACTAGCAGAAATGTGTATGTACATTTAAGTGTATGTGGCTTAGTGGGTGGATGAGGAGATAAATGTGCACAGCCATTGTTCATATACTTAAAATATTATATACAACTTCAGGAAAAAAGACAGGAGGCTTCCTCCTCAACTTCAGATAAATAATCTCATTAGGCTTCTGGAAACATATGCTAAAGAGCTCACATTTTTTTGTGTCATTTAGCTGGGTCTTGACAGTTTCTGAGCAAGTTTTATTGTTTGGTTGGGAATTATTTTAGATCCTTGATCAGAAAAAATCCTCAGGCTTATGAAATTCTCCTTGGCAACACACTGAAAACCCAGTGTCCTCTGATGCCTCTGATTCTTATGTGATCAGGGACACTAATGATAATGACCCTTTGCTGAGTATGCTACTTGTCTAGAGGCCTATGTCAACTACACCACTACATCCAGAGTGGACAGGGACAAACTATTTGTTTGCTCTTCAGGCCCCTTGGGCCCTGTCATATGCTATTTGTTCTTGCATTAAGAGGTAGTTTGACTCGGCTGGGCTGACATTTCCTTCAAGTCAGTGTATTCCACTCATGCAGTAGCAGCTACCAAAGCATTAAGTATAGACTTGAGGCTCAGCAACAATCATTTAAGTGGCTTTTTTGATTCATAGCCAGGGCTTTTCACATTTTTACTGGTCATTCTGAATCCAAAATGACACATTTTTTTAAAAACTAGCTTTGCAATTTGATACTCAGGCGACACAGCCTCCTCACGGCTAACGAGGCTCTCATCAATAACAGGCACCAGCACCTGCAACTGAGATGGTGAACAGGGGCTGATGCTGCTGCATGATACCAGAGGCATTGATCAGTTCTACTTTTCTTCTCTGCATCATGAAGGACACCTCATATGTGACTACTCTCCTAGTCACAGCCTTCTTTCCTTTTCCTTCCATTTCCTATTTAAATTTTACTTTTTACTGTAATAGGATGTCCTTGTGTTCACATCTTAAGAGGAGGAGTATATATTTTTTCTTATTGGAGTTTCAGTTATTAAAAAAAATACCCACACTCTTGTGGGTTTAATGGGACAGACTTTTGCTAATGTAAAACAGTTAAAAACAGTCATGACAATGCTGAGTATTTTTCTGGTTAATTTGCATTTGTAGGTATTGTTGGAATTTGAAAGATTTATTTCTGATTGATTAGACTCTTCTAGTATCATCAGTGTGATTCTGCTCATGCCATTTGATGTGATGCAGCATTCAGTTAGAACAGTGACTTCCTAAATGTGAGTCTAGATCATCTGTGATGTACACAAAAAATATTTGTATTTCAATCATCTATTTATATCAGTTGGTAATTTATTATAATTTAGAGTTATCAAAAAGAAAGCATTAAAAAGTTGTCTCAGATCTATCTATCTGGATCACATTTGGTAATGCAGATTTCTACTTATGTGTCAGTAAATCTCAAAAATTCCCACTCTCTGATCAGGTCAGACCACCTGTCATGAGGTCCTAGGGAATCCTTGTGATACCATTTCTATCCTCTGCTCTAATCCAGCAATACAAGAAGTCATAAAGTTTTATTTCATAATGTAGTACCCTTTTCCCTAATGCCTCCACCACTGTAGAATCTAAAACCTGTGCAGCATTTCCAACACTATCTTAACTGTAGGGCTGCTCAGAATGGTTCAAAAGTCACAATTCAGATTTCAATTTATAAATTAATTCTTCACATATTTGTTGTTTTCATTTCTTGTCTCTCAGGCTCCTTCTAGATCCTCTGGATCTAAAAACCACAGCTGAGAAAAAGTTTGCACAGTAGCCAGCTATTTCTGGGCAGGTGGGAAAGTGGAAAAGCTGGCCTGAAAAAGGAGCTTTTAAAGTAAATTTAGGAAAAAAAACTTCCAAAGATAAATACCAGCTACAGACATGACAGTGCTTTAGCTGATTTACCTCTTGGGTACTTCTAGCTGACATACACTAAAGATTTCTGGGCAGGAAAGCAAGTACCTGTCACTTTCTGTAAATTACAAGGATACAAAATAGCAGATTATACAGTCCACCTTTGTTTCAGAAAGGAGAAAAGAGCTTGACCATTACAAACAAAGCTTAACAGAGCTCTCTTCTGATTCAATCCACTTTGTCTTTTTTAGCACCTTGGACCAAAGTTAAGTCAGTGTAGATAAAGAGTAAAAGGAAGAGACGGTTGGGTCTGGGGAGAAGCTGAGGGTGCGAACACTGGGCTGAAGAATAAATTTAGCAGCAAGAGAGAAGAGGAAGAAAACAATGTCTGGATTTGGAAGCCTGGCAAGATCTCCACTCACTGCTCAACCTGTGTTTAGCAATTCTGATGTGCTACTGAGCAGACAGCTCAGGCTCAGGACGACTACTCTCCCTCAGTCCCTCTTCAGCAGGCAATGAAAGCAGGCTGTACTTTGAAAATCTTCCCCCATCATGCAAACTGACACAGGCATGCTTTTCAAAAACCCACAGCCAATCTGTTGATCATTACTTATTTACAAAGGCCTTCGGGCAGAAAGTCCTGTAAAAACCATACTTGATACAGTATACACTAGCTTTTTCTGCTTGTGGAAAAAAGTACCCCTAAGGCTACCTCAAACCATCACTTTCTATTGCACATAAAATGTACCGTGTAACACTAAAGTATTTAATATATATGGTATAATATATCTACAGGAAAGGCATTTGTGTAGAAGTATGTTACCCTGTATTTGGTAATTTGATGTTTTGCTGAAGGCTATGACTTGAAAAAGCCTGCACCTAGTACAGAGGACCTGTCATCTCAGTACCCAAGAGCCAATAGAATAAAGAAGTACCCTTAAGCAGCAAAACTTTGACACAGCTTTGAAGCATATGAAAACAGTATAACTCCCCAGAATTATTATTACTCAAGATCAAAGAAATGAGGCATACTTTACATAGCAAACAGGGACAGTGTGTTCAGCTCCAAATGTTTCAGCTCTTTCTCTCTCTCTCTCTCTCTCTCTCTCTCCTTCCCTTTCTTTTTACTTCTACTTCCCCAAAATTAGAATTTGGGAGAAGGTGAGGGGGGGAATCTCCACATGTTTAAATTTTAAGCAGTTAAAACAATTAGCACCAGATTAGAAGACTGTCCAAAGGTAAGTAAATTGAGAACTATGCTAGCATGACAACTGGCACTATAAAAATGAGAAGTTTGCCAGTATTCTCATTTTATTCCTCCTCATAAACTGTAAACAAGAATGTAAATCAGTGTCATATGGGCAAGGTTGAGCTAACAGGAAGGCAAAGAAGTTTTAATGATACATTTAACAGATATAGATGGTCAACAGGAAAAAAAAAAGCCACAGCTGGGTGCATTTTCCTTCTGTGAATCAATCTCACTTTTGGTTCTGTAGTCTAAACAGAGATGAAGACGATTTGTGGAAGTTATGTCCTTGAATATGCCCTATATTGCAGAAACAATAAACAAATATGGATGCTTATCTAACTACCCAAAGAAAATTCCAGTCTAGTGACTGAAATACAAAGAGAAATATAACCTACCCGTATCCAGAATCCTTACAGGAACAAAATAATTGTCAGTAATAAAAATCATAAGAGATTTTCTTTATGGGAATGACTATATATTTGTATCAATTTTTTTTCACTTAACCTCTGTGGGCAGGCAGAGTTATACACACACAAATCACAAATTGCATGAATGTGTCTGTTTATATATGTAAATAAGTTTACATTTTTCTGTGTGTGTGTGTTTACATATATATACACACAGAGTGGAAAATCCCTGCTATGGTATTTATGGATACAATTATGGACTGAGGATCCAGCCTGGTCACATAGGATATGCAAAAAAAGGAACAGCCTCCTTGAAAACTCTATGTCTACTAGGGGATCCCATTTTGACTGACTTGAGCAGGTAAAAGGCAAAGCACAATGCAAATGACATAATATTTTAACAGATTACAATTTCTTTTTGCAGTTCCAGTTTTAACAAATCTCTTAGAGGTAATTTGTCCTATGAAAGGAAAGTACATAGTTATACAAAGGAGTACTATTGTAAAATAATGTACACATAGCAACAGGGGGAAATATCACTAACAAGATGCTGTCTTCATCGCCCACTTTTAGAGTATATCCTACCCTCTTAAAAATCCCTATATTTCATAATTAATGTGCTTTTAGCTTGACTAAAACTGTGTTAGTTTTGAACTTTGCTTTGGCAAGTACATATATTATTAGACTTTTTCATCAGTCTAAATCAATTAACAGAAATTTGATTTCAATCGACAGGATAAAAGGAAGGTAATATTCAGGTTCATTTTTGATTGTGATGATACATCTCACATATGGCCTTAAGTACAGAAAACAGTACTCAGAGGGAATCCAACAAAAAGAGAATTGCCTGAGGCAAACTAACCACATGAGTTCCCCTGATTGGTTAGTGCTATCATTAGTGCCACTGCTGTTTAAGAACTACACATGGACAGGACAGGGTGACAGCTAAGACTTTAAAGCCTATGTATTTTTCAAACAGCTTTTCAAACTGTTTTTCATGACAGAATTTTTTTTCAGCTCTATCATTAACTGCTGACAAGCTGACAGAATAAATACTTCAGCCTTTCAGAAACCATCTAACAATCTTCTTTTTTCACCCCCTCCCCTTATTTTTGATGTGGGGGGAGGAGAGGAGAAAGGAAGAAAGAAAGGAGATGAAGATATGAGTTTCTTACAGTCTTACCTCATCAGTTTGGGTGAGGAGTTGGGTGAATTTCGCATGCCTCCATTTCGCTGCTTTTTTTTGGGTGATAGTGTCGACGGCTGCTCATCTTCAACTGGAAATACAAGGAACTCATGAGATTAAGCACTGCTCTGAGTGCAATATGAAATACAAGTGAAGTAGCAAAGAACACACACTCTATGTCCATTCACGCACTGATACTTCATTGGTAACATAGGCCCAACAGTAATAAAAATCAAATACATGTTAGTCGAAGAGATTGGTTTGAAGGAGAAGCAGAGAAGAATACCAGGGTTTTGAACATAGGTGCTCAAATTGGTTTCATATTTCAAAAACAAAGGCGGGGGGACCACATTCGGGTTATTCTTAGAGTTATTATCAGTTAATCTGCGCTACAGAAAAATAGAATTAGTGCTCTGCTGTATTCCCAGACAGATAAAGTACTATTTGCAATATCAACATAACAGCTGCCAGCCTGCTTTTGCTAATGAACTAGACACCAGTTGGTTCTCGCTCCTCACATGCCAAACAACAGAGTCTTCATGAAGAGATGTAAAATATTCAATGCCTTGATGTTCAATGATTCAGTTAGTCGGGAATGTGAATGCAGCCTGCCATTGTGCACGGATCTCCAGCACAAGTCAGAGCTCATCGCTCTACTCTCCTCCCAAAGCGGAGTTTTAACAGGAGTGAACAGAATGAGGTTGAATGGAAGTGGGGAGACAATACCTGTATAACAGAGGATGCATGTGTTATGCAATCTTTTAATGAGGATGAGGTGCATTTTCAAGGACAGATCAATTTCCAGATATAAAATCACTTACAGTTTTGCCAGTCATAAACTACTCTTGGATAACTTATGTCACAATACGTATTGCTTAAACAAGTGCAGCTTCCTAAGATCTCATCTGTAAGAATTAAGCACCATCTTTACTGTTTTGAGATTGCAACTGCACTTAATAATCTGTATGTAACCTTTACATGTGCTATCAAAGGGAATTAACTCATGCCTGCTTTCTCAGGTTCATACTAATGCTAATTTATTCTGATATAAAGAAGAAAAAATAAACTTTTTTCCCATCCTACTGTTAACTGAAAAGTTAATTAGAAGCTAATATAACTGATGCCTAGAAAGCTTTTACTTTAAAGCTAAAAGGAAAGACATTAGTAGTAGTAGTAGCTGCTGTATTTGAAGAGCTTAGTACACATTAGCAGTGCACAAGCAGAGGTTGAGAAAAAGGTACTACTTGGAACAAGATACATAGGAAAAACAACAAAACTGGGATATATGTCACCTGCCCTAGACTTATCAGTGAAGAAATGAAGCAACAGCCTTTTGCTATAACCCTCTTCTGACACTATTTTATTACAGACTGCATTCCAGCCTGCCACCTTCATCTGTTTGCCCAAGCCTGCTATGGAACTCCATTTTGCCTTGGTCAAAAACAAAGGACTGGGATCTGAAAAGACAGATTTTGCTCTCTTTTTGAATGACCTGGCATCACCTCACAAGGGAGTCACAACCAAAGAAAGCACTGCAAAGAAAAAAAACCCAAACAAACAAAAGCAAAGAAAGCTAATCCCAAAATAAATGTGCCAGAGTGGTGTGAAAGGTAGTACTTGGATCAGAACAATAACTGTCTAATAATGATTTATTCACTAAGTTTCTCCTCTTCTTGGGCAGCATCATTAAGGGCAAAGGAATTTTCTTCTCATTTGGCTTTTCTTTCATTTTTCCAAATCAAAGACCTATAGTGTAAATTCATATTGATGGTAGTCAAATGCCATTCTTTGGCTGAGTGACAAATACACCCACAGAAAATTCTCAAAAATACACAAATTGGAGTTTTCTTTTTGTGACAGTTACACATATTAAACTAGATCACTTCAGTATTTAGCTCTATGTACCATGAAGTGAACATGCACAGAATTGTTTTGTTGGTACTATCTTTGCAGTTCTGATTGCAAAAAAGTCTTTGTGCTTTTCAGAACACCCTCTTCAAATTATTCTCTTGAAAATGGCCTAGTCTTGTTTTAAACTTCTCTATCAAAAAGTGATTTGCTTGCTATTCTGCACAGACAATAAGTTTCAAGATATCCACCTGTGTTCCCTCATTCTGTATTGGATATAAATATTCAGTTCCACCACTTGAAAGATCAAACCAAAAAGAAACATGCAAAGTGTTCCTTCAAGAAAAAAACAAATTATCTCTTTTGTTATCTTGGGAGTAAAAATTCTAAATTTCACTCAAATTATTCTGTTACCATGGGGTTACAGAATGTTCATCCAGAGATGCAGTATGGCATATGTATAACAATTGTATTGCTACACAATTTTAGCTGTTCAAGGAAGACACACAGCCATCAGGACCATGGGCAAAAATCTTACAGTTACACAAGTCAACTGTATTATAACCAGAAATATTTCTCTGAACATGAAAAAATATTTAAAATAATATTCTAGTTTTCAGCTAGCTAATAGGACTCCTGTCTGATCCTTTCAAGTTCTGAAAGTTAATACAATAAGAATGTTTTTGTACTATATGGTCCAACACTTGTGTTCTCCAGTGCTGCCAGGTGATACTAACCTGCTGCTCAATTAAAATCAAAGTCTTACTAGTAATCATCCAAATTAACAACTTCTAGAAGTACATTTCTAGCAGTCTGCACTTATTATTGATACTGCATCTGCAATAAATAAGCTTCCTTTTTGGAATATATGCTTGTCATATTCAAACTTGTTACTGTCACCAGTTGCCTGGAAAGTCCAAGCTTGATGTGGCTCACTAGTTAATACCTGTTAGCAAAGCCTTCTGAGGGATCTCAATTTGTTGCTTAACCAAGAAAGACATTTATTCTCATTGCAGCAATGAAAGGAGATCTATATTAATTATATGACAGAAAATCAAGTTTTATTTTTCACTTAAATCTCTGCAGAGAGTTTACAGGCCATCTGCAGTTTAGCAACACAGCTCCATAGGAATGGGGGAAGGGAACACATGAAGTTGAAATATGTGAATAGTATCTAATGGACATTATTACCTATGGCTTGGTTCCCAAAAATGTCGCAGTGATAACTCACAAGTGGTTTCTTAGTAGTAAGGAGGATATAAAACATATTTAATTATTATCCTTCAGATACTCCTATCAATTTCCTGCCTATTTAAAGAAGTGGATATAGCAAAATTTTTAGTAAGGTTGTTAAATATTTTAGTTTCATAGTTTCTGTGTCTGCATTAATTTAAAAGGGAGTCTTAAATTCACTTGTTCTTATGAAAGACATACCTATTTGAATAATGGGGCTGTGATACATGACAACTCAATTCTGATACTGTATGTTTGCTTTTGTTAATGAGTCTCCATTTTTTTATGTCTTTATAGTATAGGATTTGTATTAACTACAGCCATATTATGTTATGCAGACTTTTTTTTACCACTTTCATGAAAATTGGAAATAAGTTCAAGAAATGGACACCGAGTTTTATAGATTTGGAACTCAATTCAGCCTCTGAGTTCTAATAACATTCAAGAGCTTGTTTGCACATCCCTAAGTATAACACTTATTGTATTGCTGTAACAACCCTGAGCTCACTTGTCTAATAACAGTTTTGCAGTTCAGGAAGACTCAATGCTAAAAAAATGTCAGGCGAGTCTAATGAGGCTTCAGATACTCAGTTTTATGCTAGAGTTTAATTTAAAGTTACACTGATACTTTAACATGTTTGCTTATTCTTCAGTAAAGAGTGTTCATTATTTCAATGACATAACCTCCAGACAATGTTCCATGAATTGGTTTAAGATGTGCTGGTAATTTTAACAGCCTTAATGTGGAGTTGAACATCTGTAACAACATATTACTTGACTTTTATCCTCATTTCATTTTTAAAGCAAAACAAAGGGAAAGTCTTTCAAAACAGTGGACATGTTCATAACTTTTTTCTTTGTTACTTTTTAACTATTTTAAAAACAACACTGTCTCCTTGACTGCCTCTCCCAGGTCACTAGCTGAACTAGCTCATAGATACTTTTTGAGACACCAAAAAGAGCTGAAATTTGAAATAATATCTATGTTACTGAACGTCACATGAACTGGGATACCTGGTAAATTCACTCTGCCTAGCAGGTAAATGCTTAGAAGCAATTAAACCCTTTGGAAGGTAAAGCACAAACCACCCAGAAACATTAGTTGACTAGATATCTCAATTAACTCATTAATCACCGCATCTGGAGAAACCCACATCTGTAAGCACTTAACAGAGCATTAGTAATGTCATAGTCACATTGAAAACAGGCTGCAAAACCATGCACAAACCATTCTGAATTGCCTTATGCATCCAACTACTGGGCTACCTACGGAGATCTTGGTTCGACCCCGGCTTTTGGGAATGGTAGCGGTATTTTACAGGCAAGCTGAGAGCCCTCTGCAATCTACAGTAGGTAGATTTTCCTTGTTCAACAGAACTCAGTGAGTTAAGGTGCAGCAGCGAGGGGCTGGTGGGTAGGAAGAGGCTCCCTTTACGGTTATTAACAAGTGGAACAGGTTCCGGGATTCCTTCAGTGGACTTGGCACCAACCAATGCATTAGTAGTTGTATTCTTGAATTGATATGAACATTTTGGGTTACTTGATCTAGCTGCATTCTTTACTTCTAAATAATAAGAAAAAATTTAAATTAATTTCTTTGTATTAAAAAATATTTCAAACCACAGGCATGAATAAATTTTGATATTATGTGGAAATACAGACATTAAAGCTTAAGGTATCAGTTCCAACACCAGAAATATAGGTTTATACCTGCAGCTTTCTTATGTTGTTTTTTTCCCCTCTAAAAATGACTCTTTATAAAAGAATACTTATAAAAGGATTATTCAACACTATTATCACCTTTAAACAATAATCCCATCCTAGGGTAAGTATGTCTGAGGTAATACTTATTCCCCCATGTTGATAAGGGCTTTGAGATTTACTATCTGTGGAGGATGTTTATTTCTTTGAAACTACTGAAAATGACAGGGGAGGTAAAGCACTCTGCTGCTATTAAAATAAATAAGGAATCACAGAAAACATAAGGTCACCACTTCAAAATTGTGCAAGCATACTTATGGAATTAAACTGATTTTAAAGAACCCACATAAAAGTTGTTGAGCATTCAACAGTGCTGCATACTGTAAATTTCAGGAGGTCATACATAGTACCTCTGAAAAGAAAGTTAAGAAATTCAATTTCCTAAATATGGATTTAGCTTAAAACTGTGATTCTTTGTCTTCCATTGATAATATATCAAGGCTATTTAAACACTGCCCCCCTACGAATACCTCTAACAAATGACACCCTCAGTAAAAAACAACATGTTTTTCTGGTAAAAATATGCAATAAAGATCTTCTCCTTATGCTTGTTTCATTCAGAATGAGTATTGTATAGAGAAGAAGGTACATAACTGAGCTGCTAATATCATACACTTGGTTATGCATAATGAAGTAAGAAGTTTAGGCAGGGAGTAGCTGGTGGACTGATAAACTTGCAGCGCTATTTCCATATGTTTCAATAGTCTTTAAAGATTCTATGGAGAACATTGAACAGAGAGTAGAGGCAAAGTATTTGAGGAGGTCAGCATTTTTGGGGAGATCTTTGTTTTGTTTACCACCAGCTAGAAACACCATCTGGTAAGACGAAAGATAAGAAAATAGCATTCCCATGCTTGCCATTTTTCTTCAAGCACAAAATCTGTCTCTCTCATGGAACAGTTGAGTATATAGAAATTACAAAAGTCATTTGAAGGTACTTTTCAACATGGTTGAACTGGTTGGTGACAAAGCACCCATTCCAATTCTGTGACCTTTTGATAGCTTGCTACTATTCTGACTGAAGTAGATTGAAAAATTGGCAAGAAAAGACCTAAAGTCTAATTTACAATGTTATTCTGATTTTTACTAATAGAACATTTGAAATATAATACTACTACTACTACTAATAATAATAATGCTGCATACTCACCAGAGTTCACACATATTTTAAATCATCAGAGGAGGGCATCTATCTTTGATTAGCAATACTGCCACAAAAATAAAATATTGAATACACTACTTGAAAATTATTAATTTTACCTCAGAGTTACTGGGTTTTTAATCAAATTTTGTACTTCTACTTCTGATATTCCTCCAAGTGAAATAATTTTCAGATGATGAAATATATCTGCAGAGATCTATCTCCCTACACATGTCACTGGTCAAGCATGTATTTGAAGGCCTTGATATGCATCAAGTCAGTTCTATTTTTAAAGTGCAGATAGTAAAACTGGAAATAATCTTTAAAAATCCACATCCTCTATCAAAGTATCTTCACATGCAATGGAAGAAGACCAGAACCTATTAAGCTTATCAACTCTCTAATCAAGTTGTTTAAGAAACACCATAATCTTTTTACAGTGTCTCCTGGAGTTCAGTAAGTGATGGCTTCAGATACCAGACCTGACTATTAAGCAATAACCTTCCACAGCAGTGTATGCCTCATAGCATATTCCACGTAGAAAAATTCAAGCTTTCCCAAGATTTTGTGCTTGCAGTGGCACAGCATATGTCAGAACAAAAATACTTGTCTTTTGGTATGGCTTCCTATCTGGAGCCTGGCATTGTATTTAATAGCACCACATGATCTTGTTCAGCAGGAAGGCAGACTGAGCTGCTTAAAACCTAAGTTACTTCCCCTTGCACCCAACAGTGTGGACAGGTACTCTTACTGAGCATGGGCACAACAAGTAGACAGTTTTTTTTGTCAAATTATTATTCTAGATTTAAAAGCTCTAACTACTGGTTTCATCCCATGACTTCTAGCCTCCTGCCTCTAACAAGAGCTCAGATTAAAGTGGAAGAAGCTCCACAGTGGATGAGTGATGAAATTCTTTGTACATAAGACAATTTTCTTTCTTACTCCAACAGTTTATGACCCATGTCTTTTTACTCAATCTTCAAAAGCAAGGATTACAGAGTAATATCTGAATGACCTATCTTTGATAGAGATCTCTTTCTCCATTCCTCCTAAAATTACATGTATATTTTTTACCACAGATGAACAAAACTGGTTGTTCTTAGTGTAAATAGCCTGCCAAGTTGTGGGTGCAGGCTGTGCCACACACAAGGGGCTGTCAAGATACACCTTGAACTACATGAGCAAGCATGGAGCTTTTGGATAGAGCAGTACTGTACAAAAGGGTGAGAAATCACAGGCCAACTTCAGCAGACACAGAATATAGTGTGCAGAACCTAAACCACTTATGGAGCATCCTCCTGTTCAGCAAAGACAGATTTAAAGCAGATCAATCAACAAAGTTGATTTTTATTAATAATTTCTTTAAAATCCAGTTGGGTTCTTGCACTATTATGTGGGCTCATTTCCATAGAAAACATATTTGGGAAACAAAGACTGCTGTTAATTGTATGGAACTAAATACATCCTTGCATATTATCACTGCCTCACTGGGTTTGGCAATCAAACTGTCTGGATTGGGGTAATTTGTCGTACCACTGTGCAAGACCAAATCACAACCTCCAAATCCACCAGGGTCCTCCTCCAAGTATGGGACGAGTTTAGCACCACCAAGTCCACTAAAATAGGACTATTTTTCTAGTCATAGTCAGATTATTTCTTATTATGTAGCATGACATACGACTTTATTTCCAATGCAGAGTCACAGGCCTGCATTGTTTATGCTGCCCAAAGCTCCTTGGAACTGTTCAGGACATCGTCATGCATCCATAAGGCATTGCTGTTGCCTAAGAATATTTTGAGAGCCATTTTGAGAGCAGATTTTAAACTACTTTTTGAGAATGGCAAACAGTAAGGAACAGGATAATAGTAGAGCAAGGGTAAGAAATTCCACTTTCTGTAATATTTTCTAATTGCACCCTGGGTGAAGACTACCTACTTTTAATAAATGCTGTACAGAATTTGCCCAAGAAGCCTGTCACCATTAGCAAGATAAAAAATAATATATATAAAATGTGATATATTAAAATGCAATTGTAAAGGTATTTTGAAGTTGCATCTATTCCTATTCCTTACCCCCACCCCCAGGAACTCCCTTTCAAGCTCGAATGAATACACACTTGCCTACAGACTGCATTAGGGAATCATGCCTGTTTCTATTTCTATACATTTTATTTATTATAATGAAGATAATTTGAATTGCAATCTGCAACTCCCTGAACATTTTTAAAACAACAAATGTAGTTAAACTAATGCCTGTGGCAATCTCTATTTATTCTTTGTGAGCATACACTTGCCATAACTTAAAACTGTGCTGAGCTTTAATTTAAATGTAACAAGGCAGAATACCAGTACAGTGCTTTCAACAAAATGGCTGAAACTGGCTTCAGCATGATTTGCCTGGAAGGGAAGATGAAAATGTGTTTTAAAGAAGAAAAAATATCCTGACCAAAACCAGACATTCTAAACAACCACCACTGATATCCAGTGCTCCTTTCCTCCCCCATCTCTATCACTGCTAGGCTTTCAGCACTGTTTTTCACCAGACACTAGCACAGTGTTTTCCTTCATAGTCAGCCATCAGCCAGAGCTGTCACTTGCAGATACTTCATTTTTGTTTCAGTCTAATTCATACTGCACCCCCTTAATCTCTGTAGTGAGTAATGCCATGTCACTGTAAAGATATGTCAGATCCTGCACTAGAAATACAGAGAGCGTTTCTAACAGTTAAACTATCTTGGTTTGAAGAAATAATTCATTTCTTCCCCCAACTTAACCAATGTCTTTCTCCTGAATATCTTCTGAGCTGACCTCCAAAGGAGCAGTCACTGTTCTGCAATCTGGCTCAGCTTTCATGGGGTGGGGGGTGAAGATGCAGCCCTGTATCACTAAATGCAAATAATCAATATGTTGATTGAGCTTTTGGCTACCAGAGTTCTTTTGATGGGAGTGACAGTGAGCATGACTTGCCTCATTCAATGACAAGCCTGTTTAGACTTTTTGCTACCTACCACTTTGTGAATCAGGCAACTGAAAATACCCACAGCAATTCCTCCAAACTGTCAGCTATTGCTGTGATTCCACCCAGCACCCCCTGTACAAGACAACAGATTAACCATTAGGCTAGATATGTTGAAAATACACAGCTTCAACCTTTCCCCAGCTAGCTCAGAGCGATGTATAGATGATTATTTCAACCGTCAGCTGCCGCATAGACTTAAACCCCTGCACAATAACTCCTGGATTCATCTGCCCCTTGTCAAACTTGCACAGCTTTAGTTTGAGCATACATAGTGTGGCAGTTTCACTGCGGATCTAGAATAATCCAGACGGCTGCTGTCTCTTTGTTAACAGGAAGCTAAACTGATGAGTTTGTAATGCATTTCTTATCAAAGGTAGTTTCAAAAAAGAAAATGTTCCAAATCAGTTGGGGTTGGAATTTAGCACAGTATTGAAATATGATTTAATCAAAACATTTGGTATTTGTTGGGGAAAAAAAACACCCCATATTATTCGTCCTCCAAATATCATTTTATGCCAATGAACTATTTATTTTCCAAATTTACTTGATATTTTTGGTGGTAACAGATGTAATGAAATCATTGACTAGAAACTACAATATAATGGTGCTTGATGAGATACAAGAATGTTAATTTTAGAAACTGTGGAGCAGCGTTTCGCTTGGTGCCTGAAATGGTAATTCAAATAAACAGGACTGCTGCTTTTGTTTCTTTGTGCATTACAAACTCAGGGAAATGCATTTCATTCTGGTTCTTATACAAAAGATACACTGCATATCTCTACACACTAGCACCATTAGAAAAGCAGGTGAGGCTGGCTTTTAGTTGCAGTGTGTGCCACTTTAAGCAGACAAAACATCAAGATCCAAGAATGTCAAGAATGCATCATCAGAACATTTTGCAAATACTGAATGGTGCTTACATGAGACATTCTCTTTGAAACTGCAGATCAAGAAATATTTCTTTGCTTTTTCTTTGCTCCCCTCTTTTTGTCCCAGGTTTGTACCTCTTGGCTAAAGGTACATAAAATTTCAAAACAAATGCATTGTGTCTACTTTCTTTCTTTTTTTTTTTCCTGTTTCTTTCTATTAGCATCCAATACTTAGATTTTTTTATTAATAATATATGGTCTTTCAGTCCTAATTCTTCTCCCACATGGAGAACTGAAACTCAGCCACAGATATATTCCTCATCTTTGCTTTTCCTTGAATGCTATAAAAAAAACCGTTAAGAGCAAATATGGAATCTTCCCATGTGGGATCCTGTTACTAATTTAAGATGGCTATTCTAATATTCAGTGAAATCAATACAAACTTTAAGTTCCTGATCTTTTAGAGTAACTTTTATATAGAATGAAAAATAAACTACAAAGGAGTTTGGAAACCTAGAAAACTTATAACTTGAATCTTTTGGTAAAAAAGGTCTGGCATATGGATTTACACCATTTGTACTTATTTTTAAGGATAGAGCAACTCCCTAAGGTTACCATAGAAATATATTTTTTTTCTTTGCTCCTCCAGTTTAATTCAAGAACACAACTATTATGAATGCTGTAGCAATTATTATCACTTCTCTGTTGCTATAACTTCAGCAAGCAAAAAGTGGCTTAAGGCTGTCCGAACTGTGGTTGATCCAAAGTCCACTAAAGTCAGAGAAAACATTTACACTGACTTCAGTGGACTTTAGATCAGGAGCTGTTCATACCTCATGTATATGTTTTTATAAATGAGAAGCAAGCCTTTCCCCTATATACAGAATTTTACACACACTGGCATGAGTAATTTTGAGAAGAAAGGCTTCTGATTTCATGGATCTGGTTTCTTGTTTCAATAAGAGGTACATAGACAATAGGACACTATTTGTACATAACAACCATCTTCTCTTTCCCCTCAAGCTTGCACAGTAGAAAAAAAGGTACTTCAATTCCTAATCAAATTTTAATTTATATTTAGACTAAGTCATAGGTCCACTGAACCTTGAACATCTTTTCTATATCAAATTTTAGTATTCCCTCATACATTTTGTCTTGATTTTTTTAGTCTTCATTCTCCACTGCTTTTTCAAATTATGATTCATTGTGTAATTGTTTATTCAAGTCATTATACTGTTATTGGAAAACTTCAAATGAAAAGTTAAAAAAAGCAAAGTATCAGTGGACTTCCCCCCCCCCCCCCAGGTCAATTTAATTGTCCAACTGACTTCTCCACATGACATATCCTACTTGGATAAAGTAAAGTTGTTTTGGGAAAGGGTGAAGAAATGGAGATGCACCTAAACTCCAGAACTTAAAACAGAAAGTGGTCTGTTTTCAAAGGGGTCTGTTTTCCAGACATCAAAGTGAAGGGAACTAACTTTGTCTTTTGAGAGTGCACTTCAGAGAATAGGGAAAGTCGAAGTGTCTCACTGGTATGGCAAGTGTAAATATGCTGAGTTTAATTTTAAATTATGTTACCTCTTTATAACAAGCTGTTCTGCTCTGAACATGGAGGAGGAGCTACAGAAAATGTTACCCCATGTGTCAGAAAAGAGCTGTTCAGACCATGTTTCCTACTAAGTCACAAACAGCTATGAACTATGATTTTCAAGCCCCAGCTGCTGTCTCTAGCAGAGCCAAGAACAAAAAGACTGCTCAAAGCCACATGTTAACATTTTAACAGATGACCTGATGATCCCATGACTATAAGCAGAGGACTGGGAATCTCCTAACTGGGATTTAGTTTTACCACTGATCTTGGGTTACACAGCCTTGGGTGGCTAACTTGCAGTCAATTGTGTTTTAAGGGACAGTCTTATAGATCTTGCTAGAATTCAAGTGACCAACTGATCTGAAATTGTGGCTATTAATCTCTAATTTTCTTAGACCTAGCAGGTCTAAGACTGAAAGGTTGCTGTTTGAAAAGTACATTTGGAATACATTCCTAAAAAATATACTATATATGTGATAACAGTATATTGTTATTAGAGTGTTTGGTGGTTTGTTTTTTCTTTATTAGAAATGAGAGTATGCCTCTAACACTGAATAACTGTAAAATCCTATTTATTTCCGTGTTTCTATTTTCCTTTGTTAAAAAAAATAGTGTAAATTAAAGGACACTGATTTCCTTGAGTAGCCCTTTGACAGTTCCCCAAGGCATGACATGTAAAGCCAAAAGGCAAATTTTGCAAGATTCTTTAGCAGAAGAAAACCACAGAGCAAATGATAATATTCTGTGCATTGTCATAGACTATTCCTGTTTCAATGCATAACAACCCAAAGTGTATTGGTCCTATTGCCTCAAAAAGGATTTTGACACCAACTGTAAGGGACACAGAGGAAGGAGTTGCAACACTAGCAAGGGCACATTGTAGTTATGCAGTTCTGCTGAATTGTAGGAGGAATCTGTCTTGTTTTTACAAAGTTAAGGAAGGTTTCCCTTTGTGACTAAACACACCATCTGATCAATCACTGCAGAAAACAGTGAAGTTCTGTTTGTGGACAAAAAATAAGCTACTATTAAAAAAAAATCTAAATTTGAAAGGCCACTCATCATTGCGCTTATGATCAGTTTTTGTTTATGCTCCCCCAGCTCCATTAAATTCAGAGAAAAATATAGAATGTCTTGAAGTAACTAAGAGTAAAAGTAAGCACAGGAGCCCTTGGTGATTGCTTTGCTCCTTGGGATTAGAAATCTTGTATTTACAGCATAGATTGTGTTTGTCAGGAAGAGTATTTCAGTGCACAGGAAAGTGATATTTCCATGCCTTTGGAGCAGGACTCCACAAATTTCAGCTCAGTCTTGCTGCAACTGTTTCCATCCACATTGGGAACATTGGGAAGTGTAGATTTCATCCTGTAGAAAACTAATTAGAATTATTCCTTTTTTTTTTTTTTTTTTTTTTTGCATTTAGAAATGTCAATTTATCTTAACATCTTAAAAATACGTATTTCCAGTGTAATTCCAACCTGCACATCCTGAAGTTTTAAACTGAAATAAAATTTCATTTACCTTGCTCATTAAAAGAAGACAGACTAGGTCCCTGCCAATACCACAGTGGAGTAAAGAATTTCCTACACTTCTCATAAATCAAGGAAATTGTACTTCTAAATTCTAAGATTTTATGCATTTATTTTTTTCATTTCTTCCTCTGCTTCCCCATGAATTGCTTTTCTTTTGAAAACATAATTGAGAGAATTTGTCTGAGGCTGTTTCTTTTTTTAACTAGGTGGTTAATATGTGACCAATAAATTGGGGTTTTCTTCATACTATTTTACTTCATAAAATTTGATACCATTGAATTTCTTTTGGCTTGTGTTTATCCTTGAAAAAAAGTGTGTAGAAATATTTGAGTCTCTGAACAAGAAGGACTGAAATATTAACATTTAAGTCTGGCTTTCTTGTTGTTAGTCTTACTCAGTTTTCACCCACATCAGTGGAAAAACTTCCATTTACTAGTGCAATGGAAGAAGGCAAGAAAATGGAAGAAAACTTCCATTCAATTTTCACAGGATCAGGCTTAGTGATCCACAATACTCTTTCAGACTTAGCTGCAATATTGCTCTGGGATGGAGGTCTTCACACTACTGTTACTTGTGTGGCCATCATATCATTTCATATGTAAAGTATAAAATGCTGTGCTTGTTTACATAGACACTGGTTCTAGGGACAGGTGCTTACACTGTATACACCTTTATGGAAAAAACTGCATACAGTTTAAAAGAGCCATCTGAATTTTTTTTAATATAAAATTGTTTCCTTAGCAAAGCAATACATAATCAAGTTCTTGCAAGTTTCTCAGCCACTGCTGATTTCTAAGCCAGCACCACCACCTGCTGGTTACAGGGAGTTTCAAGACCCAGTGCTGTTTTCCTGTCTTTAAATCCATGCATAAATATAGAGCAGTATTTCTCAGTTGTTTTTATACATAGAATGTTGTTACCAGAAAAGATTTTTAGCAGCACTTTAACAATACTCTATTAGCTGAATTATGGCTTTCATAAAAGCAGGGAATGTTAAAAACAAATTATTTTATGCAAAATACTTTAAGTCACAGGGTAAACATTAATCAAATAGATTGAACCTGTTGTATTAAAAAGCTATTGTCACATATGCAGAGTTAAATACTCTTTATAACACTAAGAAAGGAGTATTTCTTTCCTAAGTGATCCCTACTTTAGTGTATTCCACAATGTACTCCATTCTTGTGAAGTTTTTTTCTTCCTCTGAACAAATTCATCTAAAAAAACAATACCATCTGTTAAATCTATTAATATAAAAACAACCAAGATATAAATAACTAGGATTAAATCTATAAAACAATAGCAAAAATAGTGATAGCAAAAATGGAGACGGAATATAATCAATTGCTATGGAAGTTTATGGACATATAGTACATAATTTCTAGGTGAATACTGGCAAAAAAAGAGGAAGCAAAACTGCAGAATAATAACAAAAACCCACAAAACTCATATCTCTGCAAAAAGCTGACAGTAGACTGGCTGAAATTGATTGCTATAGGAAGCAAGGGCTGGCAATCCACCCCATAAGGGTGGAAAATAAAGGATAAGCTAAGAAATCCAGTGGTGGCAACTAATAACTATGTTACTTACATCATCATTTTGACTTCTAATACAAGAAATACTCAGAAGTATAGAGGTATATAGGATCATATATTTCAAACACAACTTGAATAGGCTCAAAATACTTCCATACAAAATTTTAAAAAAATCTGTAATTAATTCTCTCTAATAATTTCCCTGTTACTAAAAAAGCCTACCTTACTGGTAAGACTGAAATTTCTGCAGCAACTAGGGTTCATCACTTCTGAAATCTCGTGAGAGGGGAAAGCAAGCCATCTCACATTCCCTTCATGTAAGACCAACTATAATGGCCTAAAATTACACAGGCTAGCAACAGAGAAAGCAAGCAAATACTCAATCTACCCAACTAATCTGATATCCATTAAAAAAAAAAAAGTTACATATATTTTGTCCTTTTAGTTTTCACTTTGATACTAAAACTACAGGGAGTTGCCAATTTCATGACAAGGATCAGATAGATCCTAATCCATGATGAGGAACAGTTTTAGAAAGAAAACTCCATCAAATCCAACTGCATTGTGTTTGGTACGTCTGGATTCACTAACCAAACCTGGATGAAAATGTGGGCATTGCTGAAGAAAGAAAAGGGAGCCCAACAGAGCACCCTCACTACTCTCACACAGTGCAATGAATCAAGGGCAGAGCAAAAAAGGCAATGGAGAATCTTAGAGAGGACTGTCAAGGTGTTGAATTAGCAAGTTACTTAGTTATGTCCTATAGAACACTTGGTGTGCTCAGCACAAAAATCATTTGCACACTCTGAGTATAAAATTAAATTCAGGTGATGCCCCTCTTCAAAGATAGGTAGCATGATAAGGAAGAGAGAAGATTGATAAAATAAAATAAAAAATAAAAAAAAAGGAGAGAAGATTCTGCAGGAGACATTGAACTGCCAGGATTTCCGTTGTATCACCACACCAACTTCACAATAAACTCTACAATCACCTGGATTGGAAGAACTCACCAACAAAGAAAACATTGTTGTATAAAATTTCCTAAGATTTACAGGTCAGTAACTACCCTAAAAGAGCCTATATCAAACACAAATGCCACAGGATGCCAATATATTTGGAAATACTGTTGCTGCCAGATGTTTTGAGATACTGAAAGCATCCAGAAATCCTATGCTCAGGGGACACTGACAGCTGTCAAGAAAGTCATCTCACAGAATCAAATTGCTTGGAGCTCTACCTCTGAGGGTTTTATTTTGTCCTGTTTGAGGAGAAAGAAGAGGGTGCACAAAAGACTCATATGCTAAAGGCGGATTAAAACCAAATGCATATTTTGACATATTTTATACTCCTCATGGCAGAACTCAAGGATACTGCTGAGGAAATCATTGGGACCCAAGGGATAATTTCAGGATGTTTCCTGAGGAGTATTTGGGGCTTGAATATTGAGGCTGAATATAGGCACCTAAAGATATGATTCTGGAATATCCTCAAACTACAATTTTAAATGCAAAACAAGAATTTTGCTATTTAGCAGTGGTAGTACCAGTAAAACTGTGGACGAACGAGCTGCAGCTTTCAAACACTTAATAAGCCAATCAAAAAGACCTTTAAAGTTTGATCAGCCACTAGACATGCTAACACTAGAGATCCTAAATCAAAAAGCAGAGCAGGCACTTTCATTAAAGTAGGAGATAGCATTTTCAAGGATTATTTGGAAAAAACCAGAAAGACCAAGTTCTCCACAGATCATGCTCTCATAAAAATCTACATGTGGTTGTGGCAACAGGGGAGATCTGAAACAAAAATTTAAAGAATCTTATGCTTGAAAGAGACAAATTCAGGCTCAGGGAGTTCTAAGAACACCATACCACATGAAAATAGCACACTGCAGTGCAGATAGGGCACAGAATTCATACTTCATAAATTAACATGCAGAAGGATCTGGTGTCAGCAGGTTAGAAGAATGTCAATCCCTGCTCTTAAAAATTTCACACTGATGTAAGATGAGTCAAGTCCAGACTACGTGATTGGATTCTTGGCTTGAGTCTTCCCTGGCACTGCAAATTGTTTGTTCATTTACTCCTCTTCCAAACATAACCAAGGGCTTCTGCTGAGTCATGTAACTCTCCAAAGTGGAAGATGCCTGCATGTTGGATTCCTTGTATGGAAGGATTCTGTCAAATAGTGAGGATCCCATTACTGACTCCATCTTTGCACCATGGTTAGTGTTATAGAATCTCTGCTGAGACTGATATCTGTCCCAGCCCTACTCTCTTCTCATCTTTTCTCCTTTGTCTGAATGAAGACATCAGTAAGGTACATCTTATAACTCAGGGCAGGGAGACTCTTGAATACAAATAATCAAGATATATTTTTTTTAAATTCTTAATATATGTATTTATCTATTTATTTCTTTTTCCTTGAATAACTTTTCTATGGAATACAAGTTTTATTAAAAAAATACATCTTTTAAGAACTTTTGAAAAATTTAGATCTTTCACAAATGAAAACTCATTTTATTCTCTGCAGAATTTTGCTGATAAAATGAAACAAAAATTATACTTCACGTCTCAATTTACACAAAACATCATTTGTCAAAGATTAAAATTTAACATCAGTAGAACTCTTAAAATGTGCAACCTCACACAACAGGGTAACAGGTTTCACTTTTTCTCTGTGGAACACCAAAAGCAGTTATTAGCATCCAAGAGTTTGCAAACTATGTTTTACTCATTGGAAAGCTTATCGGCTTTGTTCAGAACCAAGTAAAAAACAGTGTTTCTTGTCAAGAACAAGACAAGACACAAGAATAGTTAGGAGCCCATTGTTGATGAGAAATATTAGCATACCATCTGAATATTTGGTAATATAATATTTGGGAATATAATATATAATATAATATTTAGGAATGTCCCTTATGTTGGAAAGGACAGTATGTAGTGGAAGCCAGGAGAGTACATCCTGTTCTATTCAGCAGTGCATCTCCCTTCTTCTCACCCTTCTGCTGTCTCATCCTGTGAATGATAGCCATTTTCATACCCTGCAATTCTAAATAAATACTGTATCACTTCCTTGCTGCCGCCCATCTTGTGATTGACTGATCACAGAGAACCTGGCAGCCCTTGCATCTTCTGGTAGATCAGGAATAGTTCTAACAGAGGGAAAGCTTGAATAAAAGAAAAAAAAATATTTGGACAAATGTCTGCTAATGAAATATGCTATCAGTTTGCAGCTATGGATTTACCACATATTGCTCAAGGAACAGGAATAAGCACCATCTCTATGCTAGACGTTTTTATTCTCTTCAAGAGATTGTTTTTATTCACTTCAAGAAGAATCTTTGTCCTATCAGCCGATAAAACTTTACCAGCTAGGCAAATATTTATGTTGACTTATAGATTACTGTCCATGTGTCAAGCTGCAATTTTTGCTTAATGACCCATCCCATAAGGGATCATCTAAGTATGGCAGAAGCAGGGCTGATTTTAGACTAAATTACATCCATTGTTAGATGTCACACCTGCTGGTTTGTCATGGCAAGAGTTAGCTCAAAAACAGAGCCTCCACTTCCTGTTGCCAGGCTTCCCCCATAGCACAGGGTGATGTAAAATTTCTCTCCTTATTGTCAGACATGCTGTGTCAGAGAACATATAGCACCATGGAGTGTGAGAGTGAAGATAATGTCAGGAACATGAAAATGGAGAAAGGCACGTGTGTAGTGCAAGCAAAATCTTTTATGCAAGAACGAACAAAGGAAATTGCATTACAGAGATCAAAGATGCTATAATGAATTTTTGGATTTCCTTCAGCAGTTCTTCATAGTAAACAAGGTCTGCATTCCAATTAAAGTTCAGAAGCAGCTAAAAACTTCAGATTATTTTAAAAATATGGCAGCAGAAATACCTCTCTGCAGATGCAGATAAACTCCAGTTACTCCTGCCCACTCATACAGTATACCCTTTCTAAACCTCTCTAAATTAGACAGCAGCAAGGCAGTTTATGGTAATTTCCTCATACCTCCTTTCTGTCTTGTACCCCATTTTATTCTCCTCTTGTTCTTGCTGTGCATCTACATTCTTAAGCAGATATCAGAAAATCTGAAAATTGGCATCTGAATGGGAATAACTATGTCAAAAGGACATTCAGGCTTATATTTAGGACTTCAAAATGTAAAAATCTCAAAGCACTTCCTAGCACAAAATGCAATATAGTATAATAGATTGGGAATACAGTATTTTCCTTTTCTTAGGGGAAGAAGAACTATAGTCACGTAGTCAGTCAGTGGCACAGCCAAGATTGGGATCTTTGCCTTGTGGCACTTTGTTTCCCATTTGCCTAGGTAAAATTTCCAGTCATACTAAAATGCACACAGGAGTGTTTGACCAGATAACACTGGACACATCTTACACAGTAATAATGCTTTCTTCACCCTTCCTTTTGAGAATAATTGTACTGTGCTAACAAGATCTGATCAGTATCAGTGAAGCATGTCTGTGTGAGGCAGCACACATTATGCTTCCTAAAATCTTTGATAACAAGTGAATCATAGAATTACAGCATTTAATATTAAGTAAAGCATCATAAGGAAAGATATATCATTGTATTATTGTATTATCAATGTTTAAAGAAGCTGGTCAATAGCCTCAAACAGTGAAAGGATGACTCAACTTTAACTGTTTTGAAGTATATTATCAACACAGTTAAGAAGTTACACACTGAAATAAATGTATTTATGATTTCTTAAAAATAAATTAAAAAGTTTCCTCATGTGTTCTGTTCAACCCCCTCCTGTCTACTATAACCCCAACCAAAGTAACAATACAGCATTGTGGCACTTCAAGAGCCACATATGGAGTTATATGACAACAATCTCCTCTCTTCATGAGAACATAAATAATTCACGAGTTTGTGTTTCCTGGCATACACAAGTACCTCAGAAGGTTCTAGGTACTCAGCAGAAAATACAAAGACCCAGAAAAATTGTCTTGTAAGCTGCTTCTGACTTGCAGACTGGGGGCTGATGCACTCTGCTGGACCTACACTGACTTTGATAAAATCTGAAGATCTCTTGTTCTAATTCAATAAATTTTCCTATCCTAGGTAAGAAATAGGTTGGCTGCTCCTGCTTCCAGTTCCCAGAAGTATGAGCCACGAAGTATTTATATTAGTGACTACTAATGTCACTATAAACCTAATTAAAGGTATACACATATTAAATATGCTAGGGGTCTCATGGAATAATAGATGATGGATTCACTGTGTTTGATTTTTTCCATATTTCTCCTGCTTTTACATCAAAATGCATCAAAAGCAAAAACACTGCCATACATAGAGCAAGGGCTTCCATTAGAGGGGGTTTTATACTAAACTGCATTCCATTTTATATGTTGAAACTATATCATGGTCTGCTATATACTTTGATGAGCAGCTCCTTCTATTTACTACAATACCTTCAGATTATATGAAATGTGTAAAATGTAAAGCCAGAAGATTTCTTTTTTTCTCAATCTGAAGGGAAATATTCCAGGTCAGTAAGCATGTTTTTCCTTGAATTATAAAAGGAGCCAAAGAATAAGGATATAAAGGAAAATATATTATAACAAGAGCATGGTATGTATAGGATTTACATATGAAAATTTTTGGTTTTGAAGTAATTAGAAAAGAACATTAAAAAAAAAGAACATCAAAGAGTCTCTGTTATTAGCATGAACTGATAGTTTTCTGCTGTTGTTTCCATATTGAGACCTTGCCCAATAACATCCACAAAAATCAGCTAAGAGTCAAAATGGCAATCAATTTGGGGGACCTATCCTGAAAAATGGTACTAACAACTTCCCAGCATCAATGAGCTTCTCAATCCTGCAGCTGTTTTAAAAAGCTTCCTCCCAAAGGCACATTTAGAACTAAATTAAATGCAACTTTGACTTAATTAACGTTTTAAATGATAATGAATACAATGTAGATTCATAGAAGGCATTTACATTGCTTTATAAAACTGATAAAAATTTAATAACTCTTTGTTAATAAGTTATGTCTCTCCAGACCCATAAAGCCTAAGGCAGACAATGCTGTAGTCTAGGGTCTAATCCAGGTTCCTAATGCAGGTGGTATAAGGAGGCAGGAGACTGACTTGACACTTGACATTTGCTCTAAGCCTGCTCTGGATCAAGCCACTGCTTGTTCATAAATACTTTACTTCATACAGTAAAGGTCAGAATTTGGGCTCAAGGCAGGGCTATGACAGAAATGCTCAAGCTGAAACCGAGCCAGCTCTGGCATCTGTCGCTTGAAATAGCTGGAAAGCAGTAGAGGAGGAGACCTAACCGGCCAGCATCTGTCCCACACCAAGGAGGTAACAGGAAGAATCTGCTGCCTGGTGGTAAGAAACTGTCATGGTGAGTTTCATGACAACCAGCCACACTCAGGAACTAAAAATGCAAACATAATTTCCATGTCACCTTGCATAAGACCCTCAGCTAAATTCACTCCACAGGATGCAGACAGCATCTTTCCTAGCTTGTACCCATAAAAGCAAGCAACTCACTAGTCCCTTCCTGTGACCCTGGCAAGAATCACTACTCAACATAAAGGCCTAAAGGAACTAAATGCAGACTTCTTGATCTTTCCTTCCTTCACTATCCCAATTCTTCAAAGGTTTCACTGCTAAACTTAGCAGTGCCTCCACCCCATGGTGATGTGAGAGTTCATCTCCTTGTTACAGACATCACAATTTGGGCAGAGCTCACTCACATCAGCATAGAGCTATATGTTGCATCACAAAAAACTCACCAAAAAAGTGCATGCCTCATTATTGGTATTATCCAGCAATGAGCCAGGTTGTCTCATTTTTACCATTCTACCTTCTGAAAACAGCTTAGTCTGGAGGGCTCATTCTGGGTTTTTTCCTACTACTGCATTTCTACATTTCAGTATTCACCTATATGTTCCTACTATGCCCAAAAGAAGCTTAAATGATTGAGGAGCATCAGGTTCTACTAAAGTATAGAACAATAAAAGGGATTCATTTTTTTGTCTTAGAGCCCAACTACACAGTTGAAATCACCTATTGTTTCATGTAACTTTCTTCCACTTTGTAATTAATGTTGTCTCTTCAGTGTTTGAGAAGAAAATAAAAAAGTCATGGAGCACTCATATACATGAAGAAAGTGATGTAATAGATACTTGGAGTCTCATGAAGGCATATACCAGCCCATTCTGATCACTACTTGATTTCTTTTTCAGTTGTACTGGACTTGTATCTTAACTGAGTTATCAAAAATAGTATTCTTTCCTAAAAAAAATGGCAACTAAAATAAACACAGGTACCCATTTTTTCAGTACTTGAAAGGAGAAACATAGTCTTGTGGAGGTATTTAGAAGAAACATCATAGTCGTGTCAGTTCTCAGGAATACAACACTGAATGCATGGAAACTGATGTAACTGAAGTAAAAATCTGTCACCTTAAAAGGACAATATCTGGAACCAGCTTTACATAAATCAGTATTTTGCACACAATTCCTTTCATGGGCTTATTATTTATTTTCTCTGTGCCCTTGAATTACCAAGAATTTATTTGGCACTGTATCTCATTCTAATGCTCCATTTTCATCCATCTCATTTAGGGGAAAAAAAAATAATTTTACTATAGAACATGGTGCTTTCCCATTAGCCTGTATACAGAGGTGGGGTCATTCCACAGAAGAGAGCTGTAAAAAACACAACAATTTGATCATAATCACTTGTTTAGGACCTTATGCCATTTAGAAAGCAGAACATCTGTTTTTCATTTCCAAATTGTTTTTTCATTTCCAAGACCCAATTCAATCTCTTCTTCTTCCTCAAAACATTAAAAGCATACTATTGGCTTTTTGGGACAAAGATGAGACAGTGTGACCATAGAGAGGTCAGTGGGTTATATAAGAGGAGGGATTTATGCAGCATATTCAGAAGTAGGATTTTCAAAGCAAACAGGTCTACTTCCCTCCTGTGGCCACTGCAGAAGTCTCACAGCTCAGAAAAGGTGTGCAGAGGGAGTGAGCAGTGGTACTACCCCACCTTGTCATAATCAGAGCATTATAAATATAATATAAATGTGATGATATTCAAAAGTGGACTGAGCATCTCAAAGTATCTAGCTACCACAAGGTGGTATACACATCCTGTGAAAGGAAATCCATTGTTGCTAAAGGATGAACAGAAAATTCTAGCACTGGAAGTTGTCTCCTGACAGGTCACATATTTGCCCTTCCTTCACCTCAGCTCATGCATGACAGCAAGTAGTTCTTGTCTTGCCTACTACAGCAGGACTAGAGAAGCAGTAGGTTAGAAAAGCAGAGGATACATCCTCTGTAGAAAGCAGAGGATGCTCTCTTGCATTCTAGGAGAAATAGATATGCTGGCTTTTCAACCAGTATTTCTGGAATCTGGGACTTAATAACTGTCAATTCAGTTAGAAAGCCCAAGCACAATCATACAACTGCTGAGTTTTAGATACATTGACCAACGTCTGCGTGTGTTATGCATCCATCTCCCTGGAGATCCATCATTTCAACTCTCAGCATGGAATTTGGCTTTTTCAATTGTAGAGATGCTAATGTAGAGATGTCAATGAAGAAGCTGGAGCTTTTCTTGGCCTAACTAGCTAAGGTCACATCACCAGTTATAGTTTCAGCACAGTTTACCAACCTTGCAACAGTTCACCAAGCACCATAATGCTCACCTAACCTTGCAGAATGTGATTTTAGGTCGTTTGAGAAAGATTCAGCAGCTAACTTGTCTGTGCTGACACTAGAAGACTGTATGGAATACATGGCTTTAAACTGGGTCTGGCACACAGGTAGATACATGCTTTGCTTCTTTCAAAAATTAAGCTTTTTCCAACTAGTCTTACCATGGTCTTTCCATGCATGATATAGAAGAGTCTGGGCTGAACCCTGAATTCAAAATATAGTAATAATTATTTTTGTCTTTTGTGTCCAGAGATCCCTAATACCCACCAAAGCAAAAGTCTTCCCATAAAGCTTCTCAGAACTACCAGAGCATGTCAAAGCATGTTTTCTTACAAACTGAATTAGAGATGTCTGGGCCTAATATCAAGAATATCCTTGAAAAATTAGATTCCCATCGCAGTGGGTGCAATGAGAACTTTAGGAAAGGTTTCCTTTAGGAACATGAACTTTTCATGTTCCTGAGAAGCACAGCCATATGGTGATGGAGAAACACAGAAATTAAATGGTTCCAGTTAAGATTCTGTCGGAATCAATTAATCATTTGAATGGCACCCCCCAAGACTTGGCACAGACCTAAGCAGAAACATCACACTTGTTAATAACATGATTTCCTTGTATAGACCACCCCAGGTTTTTCAGTGGCTAAGTGCCTCTCTTCACTCTGACTTGAGTCTCCAATGCAAAAAATACTCAGACCGTTTGCTGCTCATGTAGCAATCTACCAAATACAGCTAAACCTGAAAAAAGTATACACAAAAGACTTAAAATTATCTCTCCGTACATTTAGAAAAATTTTAATTTTTTTTTCCAGAAAACAGCCTTTAAACTCAAAAGCTCTTTTAATGTAATTATACTTAATCAAAATATGATTTTCATTCGCTGAAAGTAGAAACAATATAATAACAGAGACTCATTCACAGTGGAAAATATATTGCAAGTGTTAACTTTCTCTGCAGATTATACAATTAGAAGATTAAATCCTGTGTACACCACTGAATATGTAAATTGATATCTTCTACTCAACATCAGATTTGTAGAAACAGCACTAATTCTTACAAAAAACTACTCATTGTTTCAAGAGGCTTCATACAATGGTCTGTGATTTTATTTACCTTGGAAAAAAAAACCCCACTTTTATAATCAGGAGTTTAAAAAAAAAAAAAAGAGGAAAGAAAGAAAGAAGTACATTAAGCATTTGTAGAAGCAAACCAACTCAACTGGGGCACCACAACCAAAGCAAGCCCTGTAATAGTATAATGACCTTTAATGAGTGTCTGGGGAAACAATACAGTCGTAGCATAAAAGACAAAGGGCAAAACCCATCATGGCTCCACTGACACTAATTTAAAATGATTTTCAGAACAACTAAAGAATGTAAGAGAGGTAATCTGATCCACCAATCTGACCTCACTTTGATTCTGGGGCCCTGCTGCTGCCATTTCTAATTGTCAAACACTCTACATTTCACATCTGCTCATACTTAATGAAAAGCTGACTCTCCCCACCATTCTTCGAGCTAACTAGCTCTGTCACGATGGGCATCGCCCGACCCCCGTGCACTGCAAAGAAAACACACTGACTTCTATTGAAGCCCTGCCAGTGCAACCTTGTGTGCATATCTATATTTTAATTGGAAAAGAAAGGCTTACGCTGCTTTGCAAAGAGTGCGAATTGGTATTGATTTTCGTACCTGTTATTAACAGCCAAAGGTGACTAGTCTCACAAGGGGAAGACTGAGATCTCTTTTGATTTGATGGAGTGATGAAGGGGGGAAAAGGCCCTTGAAGGATAGGATGCTAAAAATCCTCAAAGCTGTCAATATCACTTACCCTTCAAAATATAATACAGCTCTAACATGCTTCCCAAAAAGCACTGGCTTTTGTTGGAAATAATGCCATTATTGTGGAGGGTTTTGGCTCAGCAGGCAACACAATCAAAAATGTTTACTTTATCTGCCTCTGTGGAGTCTTAAGTGGACTTGAAAGCTATGGTAAACCTACAAATTAGTTTTTCTTTCCTTGCCAAACAGTGCTAATGGCAGAAATTTTACCCACTTGCAGGGGACATATTAATTTATCCTAATCTTGTTGCTGTTAACACCAGAGCCAGGACCCAGCCACATACTCTCTGTACCAGTCTGTACAAACTGCACCAGGCACAGTGTTACTGAGGCTGTTACACTGGACAAAAAGCTGCCTGCAGCAACTCTCAATACAGGAAGGTTTCTTGTTCACTTTTCTTAACAAAATATGTTATGCTACTTCTTACCCTGATAAAAGTCTCATTAAAGGATAAAACCTCCTGTGATTTAGAACAGGACTTAAAACTAGGAACCATGCACCTTATGGTGATATATGAGTTGGAAGCAAGTAGATAGCTAGGATGTTTAGAGTGCTTAGACACAGATAGAGAGAGATGATTTTTGGTAAAATCTCCAAGAAAAAATATTAGAATGCTTTTAATTAATATGGAAAAATATTAGAATACTTTTAAATAATATGGTCTTCAGACAAAAGAAATGTAACAATTATAGGAATGTTTGTGACTGGAAAAATAATTCAAAAATCAAAATAGTTAAAGAAAATCATTCACCACTTGGACTACGTACTGCAATACATGTGGTACCAAAATACAAACCATGTACATAATCTAAAAACTACATTATAGTCTTCATAGCAGAAGGCACC
Source organism: Luscinia megarhynchos (assembly GCA_034336665.1). Lineage (NCBI taxonomy): Eukaryota > Metazoa > Chordata > Aves > Passeriformes > Muscicapidae > Luscinia > Luscinia megarhynchos. The sequence goes on from CM067569.1 coordinate 22,757,025, forward strand.
TTCATCCATAATGACTTGCCTTGGAAAATGGACATGCTTCCTGATCACAATTCCAATCTATTCTCATGGTTGTATCTGAATAATTTTATAGCTTTTCTTTGCCTTTTGGATAGGGAAAGGAAAACAGCTCCTGTCCCAAGACATAGTTTTGCCTGTTAAGAATGACTAAAGAAGACAGGAAAATGAAACAAACAAACAAACAAACAAAAAAGCCATCTAACAATCTTCCTCAGTTGTTAACTCACACTGATAACCCAAGCTTTGGAATCCCTAGAGTTTGTCCAAAGAATTAATGGCCATGGAGAATTGTTCTGGGTTCTTTGCCTTCTCCCTCCCAACTCTGATCTTTCAAAAGAGCTTCCAGGGCATGTTCTGGAATGTTACTATCCTATGGCACAGATTCTACATTTAATTTCAAAATGTTTCTACCAGGGATTTGCACCAGCCTAGTTTTTCTAAAATGGCATTATAAAAAGAACAACCATTTTGTATGAAAAATACAAACATTTCTGTGGCTTCAGTATTGGATGGAAGATCATGCCCTACTGAGAATGAAGAGTTACAAACAAAATTTAAATAAAAGTAGCAGCACAGAATAGAATTCCAGCTACTACAGTTCAGCTACTACATTGAATCCTGTATATTTATTCATTGCCCATTGCATGGTGCTCTAGAGCCAGCATTATTAAAGCTATCCACTTGGCACCAGTCTGATTTTGACACAGGTCTGGTCCTCCACCGAAGCACTTATTACTTAATTAATGACAATTCGTATTGTATGAATTAAATAGAAAAGATGTCACACACTGCACTACTAAAGTCCTACAGGCTATTGCGAGAGGATGCTTCATAAAGAGCACACAAAGCAAAAGAATGATTTACATTTTTTTTGCATTAAAAATAAAAACAGAAATATAAATACACAGCTGTAATCAAATTTGGGGTTGATTTTTTAAAAAAACATCAGCCCAGTAAAACTCACAGAACTACAGTGCACGACACGAGACAGGGATGATACCACAGACACCACAGACATGGAACAGCATGTGTTGGTGTTAAAACTTACAGGCACGTAAACTGGTGGAGCAATCATTAACAGAGACAGAAGAAAGTGGGAAGGCTCTCTCAAGGGTGTCCATGTTACTATGTACACTGCCTGACATGCAAGAGCAGTCACGCTCAGAGCGTCCGCAATCAAAACAACATGCCAGTCTCATTCTCTTGTAGATGGACATCTTGGCTATAACCATGTGTTGGATGGGAGGAGAGGAAGAGCAGCAGGTTAATGGCAAGGTTATATATATAACAAGGCAGCTGGAAGGTAATTTAAGGGATTTAATACAGGCCTTAGTTAATGTTAACAGTCTTGACCCAGGAAAAAAAAATGCAATGAGATTATTGATAACACTTTGGCTGTACATTAAAAGTAGGGCAAAAGATTAATTGCTCTTTATTTCTGTTCAGTCTTAGAGGGTGACCGCAGTCATGGGGAAAAATTACTCTTTACAGTCAAGTGTTTGGATCAAAATAGAACACAGTAAAAGAACAGAATACTAAGAATATGCCTTTCCCTTGGCACAATTAATACCATTGGGTTAAAATGAAAACAAAAGTTGCTAGTCCATTAGATATTTTTGGCCTATCCTGTTTCCTATAAAAATCAGAGATTTCTTTATATATAAATATATATATGTATGCATACACACACAGAAACACACATACCCATACATTCTTACATATACACACTCACACACATATGCATTATACATACACACACATATACATATATATAAATATATTTATTCTTAAACATATTATAATAATTTCTCTGTATTAAACTGTGCCAAGGAACTCCTTTACTGCAATTAATCACACATTATGAAAGAGTTACAAGATATTAATAAATTTTTCTAAAAAATTAATTTTGCTTACATTGTATCTTCAGGAATTCAAATTAACTCTTGACAGAATACCAAAATTTGCTCATATAAGAGAAAAACTAAAAGTAGTAAATATGCCCGACATCAAGATCAGTTCACAAATAAGGCATCACCAAAAGCACACAGAGCATTGGTCCACTGAAACATGATGAACCAATCATTGGCATGGTTTCTGCTCTGGATTCAAAAGTCAATCAAGTATAAAATAAGTGAATGCAGAAGTAAGTGTTAGTTCCAAAACAAGTGCCAGGTTAGACAGAACATTTTTATCTGTCAGTCATCTGAATGTCCTTGTTATGTACTTCTAGAAATATGGAGCATCCTATTTTATAAATGCATGTATAATTACCCTTCTGGAATTTTATTTTTCGTCTGAATCAGATATGTTTACACCTCAAGAAATCCAAAGACCATTCAGATTGTTTCACATGTTGGACTGAACCAACTTTTGGTAATGGTTTAGATTGAACTGACTCAATTATGCTAAAAACAAAACAACATTGACAGGCAAAAACAAAACCTTAAAAGCAATGCAGAAAAAAGGTAATGTTTCTCTGGCCTGTACCTTCAGTTTAGGATGTCTTTCTTGCATTATAGCAATGATATTAAATTTAAAAGAATTTTTTTTTCCAGTTTCTTAATCCCACAGTCACCAGGAAAGAGGGATTGAAATCACTCAAATGGGTCAAGTCCTGTTCTAAGGCCTTGATGGCTTGCCATACAGTATACTTGTCAAGCAAGGGCAACATTATGATTGTGGAAAACAGGCATTGAGGGAGATGAATGAGTGATCTCTTCAGCAGCGACTCCATTCCTCTAAAACTTTGCTCACATGACTAATGCCATGTTCTTTTAGCATCCTAGTAGAGTTATCTTACAGCTGTTCAGAAATTCATCATGCAGCATCAGGCTTGTTCATTGCATAGTACATCATTCCTCAGAGCTTGGCTTTTACTGAGAAGGTTTCCACTGCAGCTTTTGATGCATACACATTCAAACTACACAGAAAATTCAAAACAGCATTTTCCCATGTTTTCCCTCTGTCTAATTCTTCCCAACACATTCTTAAAAGTTGAAAAGTTGGACAGCAAAGCAGAAGTGAAATAAGTTACCAAAAGTGTGACAGTCTTTCCAGTATGCCTACTTTCTTATTTTTTAAGGAAATGAAAGAAAAATAAAGGGCATTTGTGAGACACATTAACAGCAGGTGAGGTAAAAAAAGCAGGCCCATTTTGCTGTAATTATAGCTGTTTTGAAGGACTTTTTCTAATTAAACACTGTAGCAAAACACACTGCTCAGAAATTCTCAACTGCTATGTCATTGGTTAGTAACAGTCCCTGGTTTTCATTTACTTCTGGCCATATCTTGTCAACAGTCAATAATAGGATAGGACACATTTATGGAAATTAAAAAGAAATAATCCTTAAGGGCAAAGAAGGCTGGGAAGGAAAACTTTTTGTATCATTTTCATCATACTTAAACCAATAAAGTTGGAAATTTAAGGCCTTTTCTTCAATAGGGGAAGGACATGATGGCGTTTCTCAAAAGCAATGCCCCTCAGGGACTGTTTTTAACTATTATTGTCAGTTGTTCTGGAGATCATGCATCATTTGAATATTTCACATCATTAACATGCAGGAAACAGGCTTGGACCTGGAAATACAAGTAGCAGAAAGGACTTGCCATAAGGATTTAAACCAGTATATAAGCAACTGCATATCAGAGCAATAACTTTTGGAAAGAAAGCATGCTGTTACTCTTCATTCCTTTTATACAGTCAGTTACATTCACACCAAATACAATACTTATTTTAAATAAAACAAAACACACATTATTAGTAGGGATGACTAGTGACAAGATCAAAGACAGGACAGAAATGATTTTAAATGGTTCAGCCACACACATACCATTTTCTATAAAACTTCCATAAACATTAACATAAAATGGGAACCATCAGAGAGACAGGGGGACCTTAAGAACAGCCTCTGGGTGTGTTAAATTTATTTGACACCTGTAGAACCTGCATAAGAATCAACTCATTTCTATTCCTAGATGTGTTATAAATGTTGAATAGAACTGTAATTTGATACTGGTGAAAACAAAAGTTGGGACATAAAGAAAACTACTTCCCTATTTTCAATTGAAAAATACATAGGAAAAATAAAATAACAGATCCATTACTTAATATGATGACAATCACACAACATTTGTAAAACTAATCAGGAAAAATATCAGGGGAAGTTTTCATGGACATTAAGTTAAGACTTCTTAAATAATTTACAAAACAAGGCACATATGAACTACTCATTAAGAGCAAAAGGAGAGCAAAGTCTCTTTCAATTACTTATAAAGTAAATAAATGCTTCTAGAAACTTTTAGATGCAATTTTTCTGAGAAGACAGTAGCCTTGCATTCCACAAAAGAAAGAATAGTTCCCCAAACCTTCTCACAATACCTTACTTTCTGATCTCTAAAAGTCAAAAAGCACAGTTAAAATGTGTAGATTGTCTGGATCTGAAGTGGTTTTTAGAGTTCACAAACAGTAATGGGAAATATTTCCAGCTGCAAAAATAAGCAAAGGAAACTGCAGATTATTCTCTACCTAAAATGTCAAGGAACAGCTCCTTTTTTTCTTTTTTTTTTTTTTTTCTTTAAAGGAAGCAGAACAAAGTATTCCTTCTTCTTTCCTGACGTTTTGTAAGCCATAGGCTGCACCCCATCCTGGTACTGCTCCGTCGCTTTTCCCTGGGCTCAGCGGAGCCAGAGAAGAGCTCCGAGGACATCTAGTGGATCTCTCCCAGGTAGCAGCTGCTCAAGAGCAAGAACGGGAGCTTTCCTCACCACCGGATGCTATAAAAAGGTCCCAAAACACTTCAGAATTGAAATGCACAATGTTATTTCAATTCGTCAACTTCTCATGATTCAAACTATGAGTGAAAAATCAGCATTAGAGGGCGACCAGAGCGGTGTGATCGCCTGTCTGCAATGCTGGCTGGCATCATGAGACTGAAACACAGACAGGACTTCCCCCAGCACAGTTTCAGTTTCCTGAAAAATACAGCAGTGTACCTTAAACTCTTCGTGAGAATGTATTAACCTTAACAAAACAGGAAAAGCTATCTCTCCATTATTTAATTTTTACAAGACAACTTCAAGACTAGCAAGTGAGCTTGTTCACTCTCTTGCAATTTTTGCCATCAAAGAGAACTGTTTGCTCCAATTCACATAGTGCTGTTCTATGGCAAAACTGTAAAAAGAGGAGATCTGGGTGGACATCTTGCCCTATTTTAGTGGATATAGGAATGACTCGCAGGTTTTGATGTAATGGCACATTTATAGACCAATTCATTTTAATTTTCAAATCTGATCATGACCTTTTCCTTCAATACCTTACAGAAGACTCTCAGCCAGTGTACTCTTAAAAAAGGCTGCATTTCTAAATAAACTTAAGCTATTGGGGAAATGGAAAAATCCAAAACTACATGACCTTTTCCTTTCTAGTTCTTTCATAGCATGAAGAATCCCTTTACTTGTTTATTTATTACCATTTAAACTAATTTCTTTAGTTCAGAAAGGTCTCAACATAAGAACATATTTTAAATAAATACATTGCTTCAAATAAATCGACTACTTCCAGTATTTTGCCTCAAAGTCACCAGGATTCACCATTTCATCCAGAGAAATTAATTAATTTGTTTTATTGTTGATTCCTATCATGCTGACCTGTTTCACAATCTGCTTTTCCCTGCTGCTTCATCTTTCTGCTCTGTCATTCTACTGGCTAAAAATAGATGTTTGGAGAAATTTCTGTTCTTTTTGAATATTTTCTTCCACAACAGGATCTCAATCCTTTAGTGTAGTTTGCAGGCACCACAATAAAATAGATAGTAAATAATGATAATCAAATTTGCGGGCCACCATAATTTCAAGAAGGCCAGAACTTTATCAAGAACATAAATTATTCCTTGATTCTTTGCAAGATCCTACAGTGTGTACAGCTGAGAGAGGAAAAATATCTCAATCCTGATTAAGACCTGAAGTGCTTTCACACAATAAATTCAGAATATCTGGTAAAATGCTGAAGTTTCATGGCCTCCTTTACTTAGAATAGCTGCAGCTCCACAGTAAAGTTACAGCCTCAATCTGGCACAGCAACGCTGCACTGCAGCTATGAGATACTCGATCCCCCTTGCTCTTTGTAAGAACAAGCCCATATGATCCCAACATTGCCCTATAACCAGTACATTTCTTTGCAGTACTTGTATTTCTTGCACTTGCAGCAAATTCTTTCCATGTCCCAAATGCTGTATTCACCAAGAGCGTACACACAAAGTGGCTGATGAGAGCCTTCATAGATTCTGTACACTTTTAAGAGGTATGACCTAGATTGACATGAAGTGGTCCATAAAGCTCATTTTCTACACTGTAAAAATTTACAGCTAAGGTCCTGAGAAGTCAGTACGTGTCTACTTATGTAAGTAATGTCAAAACCAGAAAGATCAGGAAAATAATCACTGCATCTTGTTTCCTGTTGAAGATATCTCTGGGTTTATACATTAAAAACCATACTTTCAATTGATTGTCTGGCTGTTCCCAAATAACTCTTTTTTTTCTGTCATTGGGGAGAAAAAAGCTTGATAAAGACAGTAAAAGACTGCTGTGCTACTCTTTCTGTCACCTGTGCAATGGAAAGCATAAAGTACCAAAAACCTAAACAGGGACCTGCAACTGAATTGTATTTAACCAGGCAGAGTGCTATAGTGTCAATTACCCCAGCCTAACCAATATCCCTAAAAATTCATGAGATACCTCTAGAAGGATTTCAAGGAAATACTATTGCCAAGACCTGATTTTCATTTAGGGATAAAAATAAGCTTGTAGAAAAAAGGGGCAAATAGGTGGAAGAAGGGGGAACTGCTGTATTTTCTTCAACGTCACCCTAATCTCCATTGGTGTAAACAATGAGAAACTTGTGGGTATGACGTCACTGCTACATGCAACATAAATAAAGAAAAGAACCAAAATACTGAACAAAAATACTCTCTGCTAGAGAAAGACAGGTTGGACCGCACTCTGGGCTACAGGGAACCCATTTTTACTCACAATAGATCACTATCAGTGTGCAGTTAAAATATAGTAGGGGCCGTGTTCCAAGGCAGCAAGAGGAAAAATAAATCAAAAGTTTGTCAATGGTCATTGATTACAAGAAATTCCTTAAAACACATCAATGTACACATGATTTGTCCCCTCTGGGGTTCAACCCCCACCGTTCACAGCAAGCACTGTCACTGGAAAAAATATATAGAGGATTAGACCACAGCTGTTGCACAAAATGAAAGAAACAGGAGGAACAGGTCATCCAGTTTAGAGATTTCATCCCAACGTGGTTGCGTTTTATATAAATATATACATATATTTGGCCTCTTGCTGCAAAAACTACAGTCAAATGGACTAGGAAAGAGATTGAAAACATTTTTAAAAAATTAACAATCTGCAAATAAAATTTCCACACAAGTATTTCTTTGGACAATATGCCATCAGCATGTATGTGTTATTCAGGGAGTGGGATGGGTAAGGAGAAAGGGATGGCAAAGAAACTGAAAAGGAAATCAGGATTACATGAATTATCCTTGGCCTTGAAGAAATGTACTGATCTGCCCTGAATTATTAATATTAGGCCTAACAAGTTTGGACAAATGGCTATGTAGGTCAGACTCACGTTTAGACCCCAACAATACCCCAAGCTAATGTTCAGAAAGGATCTAAATTGAACTGCAACATTGATGCCTTATTGAAGAACGTGGATTTTAAGCATTATGGGAAGTTGCATTAATTAGACCCACCATAATTCAGTTTTCCATGTAAAGATATTCTTTCATATTTAATTCACCTGAATGTGTCAATATTTTTATATACAACCTTTCCTTTCATCTTACATATTTTCCACATTCAGCTGCCTCTAATTACTATGTTACTTGCTCATTAAAGCATGTATTTGTCATATAGAATTATACAGATGCATGTGTATGCAGTGTTGAAAATCAAATTGGCATAGTGACGTTTTACATGCTGACAGAGCAGCTGACAGTTTCCTAACTCAATAAGGAAAAAGTTTTCTCAATTTATGCTTTGCTTTGGTTAGAACTGAATTTTTAAGACCAATGATTTGCATCATTTACAGATCAATAACATATCTAAGTTTTTTCAAAAGTGATTAGTGATTTAAAAGCTAAAACATTTTATGTGAATAACAGACTGCACTGAAGACTTACCTTAAAAACAAACTCAAACTCAAAGGGCAGGGGTCCCATAAAAGGCATTTAGGGATTTCAAAATTGTCAACAAAATTTGAGAAACAAAAATCACTAATTACTATTGAAATTTTCCGTTTCATTTTTTCTGCTGACTGACAACTCTTTAAAAGCAAAGTAATGGCTTTATTTCTAATACTTGGGAACATGCTCCTCACTGAAAGCTGTTCTCAGCTCTACTATGGGCTGCCTGCTATCACTGTGACCCCTTGTGTGTCTAAGGAACAAGAGGAGAGAGGAGACGATAAAAGGGAAAATTAAGATTTTATTCTCACTGACCATTATTCACATGACCCAGTGGATTCCCTCCTTGTGTTCAGTGATCACTGCACCAGCTCTGACAGCCACCTCCTTCTTCTGCCTCACTGACAATCACTTTGTTGGTTCATCTGCCCAACACCCCTTTCACTTATTGCACTGATATGTGTGACCATGCCATTTGTAACCCTTCTGACTGCTACTTAGAGGAGCTGTTACTCCTGCCTCTCCATGGCCTTACTGCTGGTAATATCCTTGTGCTGTGTGCATCATACCCGGTTTCCTCCCACTTTTCAAAACACTGAGAAGGTTACCTTGATTCTCATTTATGTATAATATAAAGGGCTCTTACCCTTTATAACGTGAGTTCCTGATTCCTATCTTCTAACCATGACAATGAAAAGTGTACTTCTCACATTACACTGAGAGATCTTTGTGGTTTATTCTTTTTTTAAGCAGGACACGTTTAAAAAGCATACACCATGTGAAGGAGGAGTAGAGAAGAAAATAGAAATAAAATAGGTTGTTTGTTTGGGTTTTTTTTTTTTTGCTTTGTTTGTTTTTTGGTTTTTTTTCTGATGGAACCAGATAAAATTAAGCAGGTAACATATTTCTCTTTAACTGTTGACTAATTTGGAAAAAAGATTTCATTTGAGAGTTACAGGCACCCTGAGGCATCTGTAAGTGGCTTTACCAGAACTTACTCAGCAGACTCATTGGCTTTGGCAGAAGTTCAAAGGTCACATTCTCACATGGATAAACTGTTCTTGAACAATTTTTTTCCAATATGTTAGGCAATGAATACATTCCTTCCACATCAGGCATGCTTTCCATGTGCTTTGCTCTCCTTGTGGCTACTGGGAAGATAAATACCATTTTCTGTCAGTTCCAGCTGCTTTCTCCCTATCATACTTTTGTTCCACACTCTCGGTGTTTTGGAGGAGAGGAGAGGAGATTTTTAAAAAATCTCCAGTGACAATTTTTTTTCTTTTTAAAATAATCTTCAAGAGTTCATCCATTTCAGATACTCCAAAAGTCAGAGAATGTTCAGCTTAGGCTTTCTTCCATTCTCTATAATAGTGCACTGATAAAACAGACTAAGACTATAAACAAGAGAGCTTTTTCCCTTTTAAAACTAATGGTAAAATAGGCATGATCAAACTCTTCTGAGATCTTTTAATTTACCTAATCAGTACTTTTGAAATGGATGCTCCTTCTCATGGCAGAATACCATGGAAGCACATAAATATTTATATATTCAATGAGAAATTGATTCCTAAATAATTTTGCTATCGGTATTACAAATATGCATGGGTCAAACACATCTTTGGTCAAAGTGTGGTTGTGATAGTTCCTGAAAAAGGACCTTTTAAAGTATATATGGATTATGTGCTGATTGCTAAGTATTTATAAAAATTCAGATGCAAAATCTCATCTCCATTCAAAACTCAATTATTTCTTCATGAAAAACTGTCGAAACAGTTTAAGAACTTAACTAAACCTAATATTCGCATTACAGCTAAAAGAATATATGTAAAAGGCATTAATATTTAATTTCTTCCAGAGAACCCTTTCCTCCAGTAAAACTGTTCACTTATTTCATCAAAAATTTATTTCAATAGCTGTATGATATGATATAATTCCAAGTTTCTTCTTTTGCAGAATCAGGTTCACCAAGACAGGCAGAAGTTATTTACTTTACAGAAAACTATTGAAATGACTAAATTTCTGCATGTTATGAATGAGAGAAAAATTTCACTGTTGGCTAACTCTTAAACTCAGCAACTTCCACAGTTAGATCTAGCTTGACTTAATTATTCAGTTTTTGTTAGCTTTGGACTTTTACTTTTTAGTGAAGACACAGGTGTGAGTGGTGTGAAATGTAATAAAAACATATGGACTTCAGCCCAAATAGCACTTACTATGTTGCCCTGCATTTATTTCTTAGCTTTTCTGAACCACTGTGTAAAACATGTAAATGCATGTACAGGTATTCTTCAGGGCTGAACAGTTCATGAAAAGGAGAGGAATAGAGGGATAGAAATGTTACTTACGCCGTTTGCAGCCACATTTTTTTATCCTTTTGGGATCTGTGATGTCATCATGACAGGCCTTGCAGTAAAAATATGCCCTGGAGACACAGAATGGAAAAATGGACACATTTCTTAATCCATATAAATGAAATTAGTCCCATATTTCCTCTTGCTGCAGTGACCAATTAATGAAACGCACCAATGCTAATTTCCTTTAATCTTTGAAAAGGTTCAGACATTTAAAGTAGGAAATATTTTGCTGAAAGACCATTAATTTCAAACATAAAGCTCCAAATATTTCTTTTAATATACTTCTATTTTAAAAGTACTTGGAAAAATGTATAATAATTATGCCCCAGTATATTAGTTCATTTATTTTCCATCTTAGAAAAAAGAGCATCCAATGAACTTTGTCACCAAAAAACCAAATTTTGTTCTTATCAGCTATACCAAGGTGATTTTTTTTTAAAGACTGTCTAGCACCCTGTGCCAGTTTTTCAGGTTGTACATTTGATCATTACTGTATTATCAACATTATATGTTGGTCTTTAATAAGGGTAGAAATGATGACTCTGGGAACTGGCACCGTGTCAGCCTCACCTCTTGTGTTTGGAAAGATCATGGAACACATCCTCCCAGAAGCTGTGCTGAGGCACATAGAGGACAGGGAGATCATTCAAGACAGCCAGAATGGTTTCACCAAGGGAAAATCCTGCCTGACCAACCAGGGGCTTTCTGTGATGAAGTGACTACATCAGTGGATAAGGAAGTACTACAGATGTCATTTATCCAGCCCTCTGTAGAGCTTTGATATCATCCACCAAAACATCCTTCTCCAAACTGGAGTGATGGATTCCATGGATGGATTAGGAATTAGTTGCATGGTCACATCCAGATTAAGGGCCCAGAGTCCCACCAGGCACTAGTAACAAGTGGTGTCCCTCCACTGTACCAGTGTTATTCAATAGCTTCATTAATGACACAGACAGAGGCATCAGGTGCACCCTCAGCAAATGTTCAGGTGACACCAAGCTGAGTGGTGCTTTTGTCACACCTGGAAGACAGGATATCCAGAGGGACCTGCAGAAGCTCAAAAATTGGGCCCTTAGGAAACTCATGTGGTTTAAGAAGATGAAGTGCAGGGTCAGGGCAGCCCCCAGTTCAATCCAGGGGATGAACAGACCCAGAGATGTGCACTCACAGCCCAGGAAGCCAAACGTGCCCTGGGCTGCATCCAGAGCCCTGTGGGCAGCAGGACAAGGGAGGGGACTCTGCCCCTCTGCTCCCCTGGTGAGACCCCACTTGCAGTGTTGGGGGTCCCCAGCACAGGAAGGACATGGACCTCTGTGAGACAGAGGAGGCCCCCAAGATGGTTAGAGAGATGGAGCATCTCTCCTGCAAGGAAGGGCTGAGACAACTGGGATTGTTTAGCCTGGGAAAGAGGAGGCTTCTGGGTGACCCAGGTGTGGCCTTTTAGGACCTGAAGGGAACTTACAGGTAAGATGGAGGAAGAGTGTTTACAAGGGCATTTAGAAACAGGACAAGAGGGAATGGGTTTACATTGAAAGAGGGTATGTTTAGATCAAATATTATGAAAAAGACCTTGAATATAAGGATGGTGAGACACTGGAACAGGTGCCCAGGAAAGTTGTGGGTGCCCCATGCCAGCAGATAGAGAAATATGGAAGTGAGGAAGGATAAACCTTTTACTTTATATAAGATTTTCTAAAGTTTCTGATTAATAAATATGCATCAGACTGTCCACAGGAGAGTTCAAACACGACTGCCAAGTCAAATGTCATGTAAGGCTGCCATGACACATTTCATGGATCACCCAAGCTGGGCTCCAGCAGGACAGTTACAGTTTACCAGGATTCTTGCTGGCATAGCAAATGAAACATACTGTCTAACCTGAAGAATTTTCCCTGCACTTGTCCACACTCAGGATAGGTCAGCTCCCTGCCTATCTTCTCCACCCCCTCTTACTGCATGTTTCTCAGTACAATTTGGCAGTAAGAGGCAGAGCCCCCTTTGCAACCACTGATATATTTTGCTGACAGTGTGAGATTGTTAGATTGCTAAACCAGTTGGAAATAAAACAATCTACAGTCCAAACTATGAAATAAAACCAAAACTAAACCAATATTAATACACAGCCTCTGATTAAACAGAGCCTTTGGCCCTGCAGCCAGGATGATTACTACTATTTCTTCTGGATTAACTATAGCTTGGCCACTGCAGGTGGAACTCCACTGGTACTTAAGTGAGCCATCATGAGAAAGACAGCAGGTCTAGCTTACAAGAGATGAACCATGTCAATGCTTCATATTGGTTCAAATACAAATTGAAATTGTAGGGAGACCTCACTGAATGCTATTAACATTTCTAAAATAATATAGCATGAAGCTACCAATGGAATATATCAGTCCTAAACATAGCACACTAGTTTTTCTAAGAAACTTCCAGGAAGATGACTCTTTCAGGCTGTGAAATTGCCTTAGTATTTCCAAGATGCAAAAATGTAAAAGGAAAATGTCTTCTCTGAGCATGCATACTTTGCTGCAGAAAGTTTCTGGTCTTCAAGATATTCACATTCCACCAAAAAGAAAACAATCTACTTTCAAGGAAATTAGAAGAAAACTGTTGTCAAACCATGAGTCAATGTCAAGAAGAAAGTCAGGAGGAGAAAACTGCCTCAAATTTTTACAAACTCTGTCCAGTCCAGCTGTAAAGCTCCTTTATTAAAAAAGAGTCAACTACCACAAATAGTCCCTCACAAAAACTTCGGAACATGAAATGGATACTGGTCATTTTTCTGTTTCATTTTCATCATGTTTCTGAAGTTCACTGCAGGACAATTGTCCTAAAGGGTATACCTTCAATACTACGTGGAAGTAAAGAATAAATACCTGAAGTGATTGCTGTAATAAGATTACTCTAAATAATTGGGGTAAATTAAGTGGATTTGAAGAATGTGGACTTCTGACACTAGTGCTTACATGTAAACGAATAAAGAATAATGAAGATGTAATTAATGTAGCTTGTATTATATTTAAACAGCCAACATTTTATGTGAAGCTATTTACCTAGGCATAAATAGTTTGTAAGAATAATTGCTTCTTATGGGAAACTATTCTTCTGAAACACAAAAGTGATTCTAACAGAAAGAGTAATTGAACTGCATATGTTATATTTCATTGTGGGATATATAAATCTGAATAACTTTAGCTTAAGGGAGCTGAAATGTCTTCATTAACAAAGCCAGGATAATTTAGGTTGTATTTCAGGTATAAAACAAGTTTAATTACGCATGATTAAAAAATCATTTTTCCCCTTCAAAAGACCTCAATTTTAGAACGTATTTCTGACTCTGATTCATAGCTCAAAGGGTGAAATTAACACTTTTCATAATTGGCTTTGTTAGTTGAAACACATCTGAAAACCATTTGCTTTGCACGGAGCAGCTAAGAAATGTGGCAAGGGAGGCAGGGTATTTCTAAACAAAGCCTTCTGCAAAAAGCCAGGCAGAATTGGAAATCTTGTTTCATGCTCACTATCAAATAAAATGTGGTAGATGAATGATGTGAAAAATGTATCTAAACTCCTTAATAACAGTCAACTTCTCTCTAACCTTAAAAATACAATATTAAAAAAAACGTTAAAAAGTTAAAAACACTACACCATTTTACTTACAGTCTGAGAAAAAGAAAACTAGCAGCTCAGTAAAACAGTGTGAAGACAGTTCTGTATATTCAACTGGAGGAGAGCAGCAGAGAGGAAAGGAACTGTATGCTGCAAGGCAGAGTCCCTTAGGCAGAGCAGGATGCACATGCTCCAGAGATGGAGCTAGAGATGTGACAGGACAGGAGCACTGCTGCTCTGTTCTGTATTTTTCACCTAGCCAAAACTATCTTAGTTCTTTCAAGGAAAACAAAATTCAATTTGTCTAATTTCACTGTTTTGGTGTTTTGACTTCTTTTAAGTATTCACAAATTATGAAGAAGCACTCAGCTGAAAATACTAGTTTGTTTGTTTCGGTTTTTTTTAAATCATAGGGACATTGAATATTTTCCTTTGAAAAATTCTTTTATCAGATTGCTCTTTTGTTCCTTCCAAACATATTATAATCCTAACAAACAAGAGTACACACATTTGGTCCTCAACACAATATCATAAAACTCCATCCCAAATCTAGTACAGCCAGGCACATTGAGCCTGTGAAGTTGTCTGCAATTGTTAGGATATAATGCACTTTCGTAGTTTGATTTATTATTATGAGGCCTTAGAGTTTTTAGTTCCATTAAAGAAAAATGACAAGAACATAAATACTATTTTGCTAATGCAACTACAGCATGAACACAGTAGCTAACTCACATCAAGAATTTGCTAAAGTCTGTTTAGATAAGAATTCCTCTAAACCCAAAATTCACAGAACGGTAACCCCTGTCCTCTTCTCTAATAGTAATTCCTCTGAGACACAATAAGTATAGAGAAAACATATTAAAATAATACACATTTTCGAGGAGGACTCAGAAACCCAGCCTCTTTATTTCTTTTCATATCTGCTGCAAATTTCTTTTCCTTGATATTTAGGACAGTAATTAGGAAAACTACATGCACATAGGTGTTTCAAGAGTAACAACTGAACTCTCTCTCTCAGAGTTTTTAAGTAGATAATAATGAATGCATTTACATGTAAAGAAAAAACCCTGTTTCTATTCAAAGATAAAAGCATATTAATTACCTTTTTACTTCTTTGGCATCACTTGCAATGAAGAATCCTAAGGTACCTTCTTGAATCTTGACGTGGTTTCCAGGATTGATTAATATACTGCTCAGTGAAACAAGAACAAAACCAACAAAACAATAAGTTCATATTAATTTTGACTAAATCTTCCAAATTAGCATTATTTGATTCTGTTATAGGGGACCCACTAGTTAGGAAAGGCTGCCAGGAAATTTTAAGCCATTCTTCTTTGATATTTCCAATCAAATAACAGTTTCACATGCTTTTTACAAAAAACTTTAGTTTGAGACAGTCAGATGCCTCTGCCTATAATCACATCATCTGAGTGCTTGCATGTGTTTTCTTATCTTTTTGCTTTAAATACAGACTACACAAAATCCTCTCAGAAACGTGAAGTGTGAAGCTGAGCATTGCTGTTTGCTTGCTCTGTCATGCAAAGTGGTGACAAATTCACAATAGGGTGGAAAGGAAAGAACCAGCAACCACCACTCATAACAATAAAAAAATATCACTTATGAAACTAAAGCTTTTGATGCAAATTTTTTGCCAATTTCTAGTGAAAGAGAAAGTTAATGGGACCCCTATCTGGACATATAATGTTACTGTTTAAAATAATAAATGCACACATACACTCAAGGGGAATGGTACAAGACAACCAGTCACGACAGCTGAAAAAACATAAAATGAATAGAAAATTTTTAAAATACTCTAAGCAGCCATGAGAGAACAAAAATAACCCAACCACCATGACAGACGAGCCTCAGCTAACTTTGACAAAGGAACTGGTATCAACAAGTGAGGTACTCCATGTCTATAAAATATCTTCTTTATTTTCATAATAATTTAACTCTAGACTTTATATAAGGCATTTGCAAAGCACCAAGCTAAATATGAATATACAGATAGAGATAAATATACTCTCAAGTAAGTTTTATTAGTGTGTAATATATCTTAGCTTTTAACTCTATGAAACTTAATATAGCTTTTCAAAAGATTTCTCTATTTTGTCTTTTATTAAAGTTTAACTTTTCTAACTCAATGTATGTATGTGCAATTTAGAGTAAATAAAGACTACCAAGAATTTAAACACTTGTCCATCTAATCAAAATTGATTTTGTGGAAGTACATATACACAAAAATAAATAAAGAACAATGCTGAACAGACATACATTACTAAAATTTGAAGGTCCAAAGTCTTTCGTGCTATTGTTAGGAGGGAAAATGGATCTCAGAACATCTCTTATTCAATATGTTATTTGTTCTCTATGCATTAGGAATAAATTAGTATGATAACATAATATATCTGAAAGATTAATAACATGCACATGGTTTTGTGTAATTCCACATGTCTGCAAGGCCCTATGACAAGAACATGCAGGCCACAAAATAAAGTGCTCATGAGTTCAGTAGTAAAAAAGGTTGGTCATTAAGTCAATTTTCAGTCCCCATAATGTAGATCTTATGATACAGTTCTTAATTTAATACCCACAAGCTCCTTCCTTCTCACAATCTGAAACTTCATTCAGTGGTGTTTTACTGCCATTACTTCAGGCATGCTTTTGTGTAATTTCTCTCTCTTTGCAATCAACATTGTATTTTTCTTGTGTGTTTTTCTGCAATGATGGTCACTACAGCATGCAAAAGATTCACAAACACATGATTTCTTTGACAGGAAGAATGAAGATATATTATTACCTCATTTTACAGAGGGTAGATTAGGTCACTATGAGATACAGTACTTATTAATTTGGGATGCCTATAGGCCAACTTTTTCTAAGTGTTTAGCATTGCATAGCTCCATTTACACTTTCTAGGAACTTTTGCTGTGAGAGTGCTCATCATTTCTAAAAGCCCAGCCTCTGATTCCCAGAATAATGACTATACATAATCAGAGGTCAGCTGTAGAAGGTTTGGTTTAAATTATCTCCTTCTCACACAGATAGCCTGTGTCAGAGGCTGGAAGAGAAATTAAATCTAAAAGAAAGCGTCTACCCAGATATCCTTCCCTTTCCTTCACAGTTTCAAGCTTTGCAACAAATAAAAAGGAGAGAAAGGTCTCATCACAGAAAGCAGGTTCATCTCCACAGCACAATTCACTAATACTTGCAAAAAATGAAATGTGATGGTATAAGTAACACTTGCATTACACACACAGATAAATGGGACAAAATAAAGTTACATAACTAAACCACACTCATCACCAACTAGTATTCCTAGTGTCATATCTAATATATTTTTGTCAGTGAATTGGGTCTAATGGCTGTATTGCAACAAATACTTCTTCCCAATGCAGGTTTAAAATGCATTGTCAAGGTTTAAGATGGAATAAAACAGATAGGAGAAAAAAAACCAAACAACCACAGTTACTCAGGTCAAATATTTTCGGGTTGGAAAATTTAGTTTTCCTGCACAAGCTTTTGTCACTTTAACCCATGAAGTACTTACTAGCACTTGCAGAGTACTGTACTAGCCATCTTTAGTCTCTACCTTTCCTTCTCCCTGCCTGCTAGTATGTAGTAACCTGCTATTACACTGAGAATTTAGCTGCTAAACACAAAAAAAACTTCTATAGAGGCTAATCTCATGTATTTATTATACTGTTCCTTATAAAATTAAGGTCTTGTAGTATAGTTTGGGTTGGCTGCTTTTCTTAGGTTCAAATGGGTACTGCTCTATCTGAAATTCTTCTTATTTCCTTACTTGATTTTTAAGTCATATAATTGTTACAGCTTTTCAGTGAAAACAGATGAACACATTTCTTTACATAGACCCAGGTTAGTTTTTTTTCCTCAATACAATTTTTGCATATAGGTAAACCACACCAAAGAGTAAAAAATCCTACCCAAACCTCAGCAACCCAAGCTCCACAAACTGAGGTAACCACCAGATTTATAAATTTTCACTTTTCATAATGAAACTTAAAATTTGATGAAGTAATAAGCAAATGAAGCAGTTCTTTTGAGATGCATGGAACATAGCCTTAAATTAGAAGTAACTGGCTTCAGTTAGGATGCAATGTATTGTGAGCATGATTTTGTATCTCAAGATTTTCTGAGACACATTAAATCAATTCACATGGCACAGTGTACAGACTTTATTTTTGTCAGATCTTATACTTCATTCACATATACCTTTTTTCACAAATACAATGTATTTATAACCACAAAATATAGATGTGATCACAGTTAATGCAGTATGACCTCAGCAGCAAAATCTTCTGCTGGAAATGAAAATTAATTTGCCCCATCACTGCTACTGGCTAAGAGTTACAGCAAAAGCTCATAAAGCTTTGGGCTTATATATGATAAATAACCAGAGCAAAATCATGAGCAATTTCTACTGAGCTGTATGGATATATTAAATATACTGCTTATTTAAGCTGCAACTGAATTATTTCTTATGACACCTGTAGTGTCGTTAGCTGAAGTTATGCTTTGATAAGCACTCACTCTAATATACAGCAAGGGAAGTGTTTTAAATTAAAATAGAATATAAGGAACAAAGAGCACAGAGAAAAACAAAACAGTCTTGTGAGTGTTCCAAGAAAAATGCATTCATCAGTTATTTAGAGATGAATGTGTTTTTTAATATGAAAATATGCATATATATATCCCCACAGTTGAGAATATAAGTACATGGCAAACTAAATAGGAGTTCTAAGAGAGACAGCTTAAGCTAATGTCTCATTTTTATGTATCTTCAAGGCTGCAAAGGAAAAGGGATAAAAGGACAGAAACTGGAGAGGTTTAATAGCAATATATATAGCTAATCCATATGAATTCTGTGCCACACATCAGAAAAAATATTACTGAAAATGACACTGATTTTTCCAAAGAAATATTTTTATCATAAATCAATTTGACTTTTTTATCTCCTAAATCAGCTCATGAAGCCAAGCAAGGAAGGCCAAGTACTTTAGAAGCTTGTAAGATCTTGATCAAACTTTGTAATTTTATAACATTCCTAGTTTAGGTTACCTCAGAAAGTAATAGTAAGCTGAAAAGACATTGTCATAATTTCTTTAACAATTCCAGTTCCAGAAATACATTCCTCAGGACAAAACCTTTCATGACAGGGCTCTCATGACTGCTTGCTCCTTCACACATGGATGTTTAGGTCACATGGCAATAAAAGCCACGTAAAATAAATATGATTTAATGTATTCAATGGGAATTTAAAGTATTTCATCACCATAAATTTAGGAGAAATAAGTTCCATTACTTTCTGATAATATTACAATTAGGAAGCCAGTTCTGTGGAATAGAATGTGCACTCTGGAAACCTGTGTTTTACACTTATCTGCAAACTAACTCCATTTGCTAAAGAAGATTCACTTGGTGAACAGATGCAGGATCTTGCATCTAAGAGCAATGAAAATGTCCCACACTGAAAATGTGGAAATCACTCTTGAATTCAGTCAGACTCTTAGGAATCACAGACTGAATCACAGAATGTTCAAAGAGACCTTTAAAAATCGTCTTAATTACAACTCTCATGTCATGGTCAGGGATACTTTTCACTAGAACAAATTGTTCAAAGCCCCATCCAATCATGACACTGAACACTTAAAGCATAGAAAAGAATCATGAATATTATCTACACAGCTGAAAATAAGTTCCCAGAATAGACAGAAATATAAGCAGGTGAAACAAATGGAAATCAGTGCACATTTGAGATGCACAGTTTCAAAACAAAACAAAGAAAAAAAAAAGAAAAATTCAAGCAAGGTTACAGAAATTCTAGACAAATGTTTATGGTTTTCTTAACATAGATTGTTCAATGACAATTTCAGATAGGACATGATGACTTTTTCATATGACAGTGGAGAAGTGATATCTGTTCATGTTTATGTTTCTCACTGTGTGTTAATTCTGATCAACTTACTTATTGGATTATATGTTTTTGATGTTTTAAGTATAGATGCTAACTTAATAAAATACAGATATACAAAAATATTTGTTCATCCATTCTTATCTACCTGAAACTACTCCAGAACATGAGTGCTGCTCAATATCTTCTTTGATGCCTGCATAAAACACCAATATTCTGACTTAACTAAAACATACCATATTGTACTTTCCTTTAAAGAACTATAAAGTAAGCTAACATTTCCATTAATAATTGTGTATCTTCTATGTTTATTTGAACTAAAACATATTGGATGGAGAGTCTAATAATTTGAGACTTGAACTGTAAGACAATTTGTGAACCGACACTTTGAGGCAGGACTAATTGCCTTCAGCTATTTTTTTTTACTCATTGCTGCTGCTAGGTGATTTTTGTCTCCTGCTTTCAAATATCACACTTATTTCACTCAAATTATGTTTCTTGGTTTAAAATACTATTACAAAGTTATAGAAAACTGATAGCTTTTAATATCACAAGAATATTTAAAACATTCTTCTAATAATTTATCAGCATACAAAAAATTTCAGTAGATGACAAATGTTTCCCGTAATTATCTAGAAAATTCAGCTATTTTCTAGGTGAACTACATGGAAAAAACAACCAGTCAGTGTCAGAGTCTGAACCATCATTATGCAGTATGTATTTACTTGGAGGCCACTTGCTAAGTGGCAGAGCTCCACAATTTGCTTTGCATAGCTTGAAACTGAGCAGGCTTCTACTACTGCTGAAGTTGTGAATGGATGGAACTTTGAACTCTTAACCTAGACATAGTAGCACAGTAGCTCAGATGTGCATAGCTGTCATCCTTCCCGAGAAAAGCAAAAGAGGGTTCTTATTAATAAGGAACAGTTGTGGTGAAGGTCTTCAAACTGAGCTGACAAAGGCACGTGGAGATGCCCAGCAAGTACAACACAGCACATATGTAAGGGTAACAACATTTTAGCAGCACTACACGAAGACTAAAAACTGAAAGCACAGATAAGGTCAGCCCAATGGAGAAATGGACCAGGAGATGTCTTTCAAGGATTTTCCTTATCCATGCCTCTGTTATGTACTGTTCCTGATTGGTCTTACTTTCAACTTTACATTTTATACAGCACTAAAGGTGGGATTCATCTAATCTATTTTAGGATTGAATTCTAATGCGTTTAAGAACTGTCTCTCTCTTCCCTTGTGATTATGGACAAGTCTGGATAAATAAAAGGAGATTAGACATTTAACATTTTGATTGATAAAGTCAGGTGTGATGAAATCCATTATCAGAGACCAATTCAACAGTTCATCTCTGCATCAAGGTAACTTGTCTGACTTTTGTAACCCTACTTCTTTGTTTGTTTGTTTGTTTTCAGTTGTATGGCTACTTGTGTGACTGCCATTGCCCTATTCTAAAGAAAAAGACCAATCGTTGAATTAAATGAAACACGAACATCAACATTTTGACTAAACAAATGACAAAAGCTGTAACAATTCTGCTTTAAACCTTGTGGTAGATGTACTGTACCATTCCCCATGCAACTCAAACAGCAGCAATATCATCTAGTAATCAGGAAGATATAATATTGTTTAAGTACTATGATTACATTATCTAAAACAAAATTATGTGGTATTACTTACTATAGCTACCACACTTTTAAACAAAACCAGCTATTACTCTTGATTGTTTCATGCTATGCCCAGATAAAAAGTACCACTATTAGCATAATGGACTTTTAAAACATACTATGTCATCCATACAACTACAGAAATAGTTGGAGATAATATTTTTTTTGTTTCAGTGTATGTTTAGAAGAGAAGTGTGAGCGTAGGTGCACAAATCTTGCAGTGGGAGTTGTGCACATACCAGTTTTCACACTAATTGTAACTCATAAGTATTGCTTTTTCTTCTGCATTCTACCACTGACATTAATTCATAATGCTCCTTATTGTTCTATACACCAAAATCTAGTAAGACACTAAAAAGAATACAAGGCAAAAGACACAGTGCACATTACATGCTACGGTATATTAAAGCTTAATTACTACAAGCATATACAAGGTTGCTCCCAGGAGTTAAGTTTTTTACAACAGCACCTACTAAAGTCATGGTGTACAGGATGTGCATGAGGTATTTTATTTGGGCATAGTCCAAACTAGTTCAACAGTGATGGTGAACTCATTACACTTCAAAACAATTAAATTATTCCTTCTGGTTCCAGAAGTGATTAATTATCAGTACAATGAGGCAGAACAATATATTTTATTCTGGGAGCAAGCAACTTCACTTGGTACAACACTTCTTCATATTGCTCATCATGCCAGCATTAACATGCCTTCACCACAAGATAAGATATACTCAAAAGCAAGAAGCAAAGTAGAGGTGCAACAGCTGCAGATCCTTGGAGATGCTAAGTGTTGCAGTAACTTCTCTGCAGTTGGATCATATCAATAATGCCAAACTGACAGGAAGCCACCTCTCTTATCACACATCTACTCAGAAACTATAAGAAGACTAAAACTTAAATACATATAACACATACAACAAACACAACAGAACAGACATGGAAAATAGAGTTTGAAGAGCACGATGAAGAAGGAAATTGAAATGTCTAGACAATGAAAGTCTCCAAAGACCATCACTGACAGTCAGACAGAGTGCTATAAGTAATTAGGAAAAAAAAAAGCTGTCGGGAGAAGAGAGACAAGGGGAGACAAGGATATGGAAGAGCATTCCTTATTTACTTCATCCAAACCAATAACAGCATGGTAGAATGTAGACGAGAGAGGGACTCACAGCATGGTACACCAAAGAAAATGCAAAACATGTCATCTCAAAAAAAACCCCAAAGCTGAGAAAAAATACATTAGTAACATTTTCATAAATGAATTAATAAATGTCATTAAATGAATGGGACATATAATACAAACTACCCATGGCACTTTAACTGGAACAGTACAATAGCTGTAATGAGTACTGTATTATGAGTAACTGGACTCAAAACAGGAGCAGAAATGCAAAGAAACAGATATTTGGTTGTTGTTAATGGAAGATGACACTGCAAGAGAACATGAACTACTGTATTGTAAGAAAGACGTGTTTTGAAGGAAGACTCTGGGGAAAGAAGGACATCAATGAAGGTGTGAATATGAAAACAATATGGCAGCACAAGGGCTGGTAAAGACGAAATATACATCGTCGTGATACAGTCAAAATGAGGACAGGAGAAACAGTAAAATCTGCTTTTCAAATGCAACAGTCTGGTACAACTATGACTCCACAAAGGGGGAAAAAGCCTAAAAAACTAATCCTGTTTTATTTTTTACTTCCTGCAAAGAAGTTAGTGCGTGAGACACAAGAAACACTGGAGAGACAAAATGCTGTTCTCTCTCTCCTCTTTGAGACTGGGGGGCTTATATATAAATATACACACAGATATATATATACACACACACATAGATAAATTAATATATATAGGTATATATATGTGTGTGTATATACAGAGAAAGATAGACAAAGATGTTATCTTCCTGTGTTCTTGGCAAGGAATTAGTCCTGAAGTTAGAAGGAGTGAAGGTAGGATTGAGGTTGGAAGGAAAGGTAACGAAGAGGGCATACCGCTTTCGGCTTCTGCAAACGACAAGAAAAAAATTGCAAATCAAACACTTGGATAAGAAATCAACTGACACCAAAGCAAAAGCAAAAAAACCCTTCATTTAAAAGTCTTCAAGGCTTAAAGGTTTTTCTGCTGAGAATGAGAACAAATATATGGATAGACAAAGAGAAAATTTTACGAGAGGAGTATAAATGGGGAGCAGGAGGGAAGAATTCTGGTTAGGCTTTCCTTCTTGCTTAGTTATGTAAAATAAAAATACAGGGGAAAAAGGAAGGCAGAAATCTCTCTAAAAGGGATTTCAGATGATGTTTGAATGTCTGAATTTTGAATGGTTATTTTTTGCTATATATTTAATATTGGGATATTTTCAGGTTCATGTTCTCCATGTTTCCTTTGCATTTTTCTACAAAAAAGCAAAACCTCTCCAAATGAGCTAAGAGTATTTTTTAAGCAATAGTATTTGGCTTGCATCAGGGAGACAAAAATAATTTAAGTGCTTCCTGTTCTTAATCATGGGTTATAACATTCCCAGAAACCAATTAGAGATGAAGGAATGGTTAACTCATACCATGAGCTGGAGTTTCTAGAGGACAAATTTTAGGAGCTGGTCAGAAACACTCTAGATTGAGTTTTGTAAACTCAGAGATTTCTTTAGCTGAGAAATAATTTAAACATTATCAAGTATATAAATGCAAAGGTTAAAAAAAATTTAATCATGGGGTTTTTTTAAACTAATCTTTAAGATAACCTGATGAGAAGCAGTTGCCTAAAAAGATAAACACACTCTAGATACTCTACCCATTATATGAATACTAACATGCATTTATAGTATTTATAACTATATTGCTTATATTTAGGCTTGAATATCTGCTTTTAAGCAATCCTGTAAAATCATAATTGTCATTAATTACCTACCTATACTGACAAAACTTGTTATCAAGGCACGCTTTCTGTTTTGTGTAGCTTTATTAATAGTCAGGAAAAAAGAAGAAAAAAAACACCTGCAGGCAGGAAGCTCAGCTGCCAATGACATTTACAGCAATATTAGCTGGATAGAGTTCTGATAATTTTCAATTACTATTGATTTCAAACACCCTACATTAGAGTTAACAGAATTTGACTGTAAATCAGAAAGGTTTAGAAAACTAGAATCTAGTGACTGCCTCGACAAAAAAAAATAAAACATGCAGAGGTAAATTAGTATTTATGCCATTCTACACCTAACAAAGATATTAACAGTCAAATAAAAGTCTGCCATCCAATGGGATGGAACTAGTATTTATCCTTAAGACTAAGCTGCAGATTTAAAGAGGGGATTATGAAACTTAGAATGCCCTCACATTATTACTGTTTAGAGCAGCATACACTCCTGAATCTTAGTCATTGCTTTAGCTCTGAGCGCAAAGTGATGAAGGCAAATGAAACTGATCTTAACAGGAAACTCCCTGTGTAAGAAAAAAATCTGGTATAAAATTTAATTATAGAGACGCTTTATTATGACTAGTAACAAAAATTAAACAGTTGGAAGTAAGATCTTCTCATCCTTTAAGTAGAAAGAATGCTTTGAAAATTTCCTCTGCTTCTGAAAACACTGATTTTAGACCTATCTCAGCTATGGCAGGAAGTATTAGCTCCTAATGAAAGGGTGCCATCTACATCATGGTCTAATTTTTTATTTATATTTAACATTGTTTCTCTAAATTTTAAATTGTATAAAAATTTCCTCTGTAATGGTTTTACAAAATATGAATGCAAAGTATAATTATAAAATAGTATCAGCATGTATCTACTTTTTGTCACTCTCAAAAAGACTGAGCGCTTAAAAGAATATCGATAGTCAGTTCCCACTTCACCTTTATGAAGAATTACCAGGAAGAAATTTGGATATGAGCAGAATAAAATATTTCCAATCTCAGCATCAACAAACATAATTGACAAATTTACGTTGTTCAAAAAGAGCTCATGTTTCTAAACTATATTATTCTAACTTTTAATTCCCTACCTTTTCATTTAATAAGATGCATGGAAATACAAGTTTACTTTGGAGGTGAGAAACATGTTTTGTTGTATTACTTTTCTGGTTTGACTAAAGGATCAGAAAACCACAAATATTTAGTTAATGTATTTGAGTTGAAGAGCACAGGAACAAGTAGAACAGTAAAGATATCCTGCAAGTAGCTCTGTGATTGATCAAACAATGACTATGAACTTATCACTGGTTAATAAAACCAGCAGGTATTACTGTGGATCGGGGTTATAAGAAAATCTGACTATCTACCTTAAACGCCCTCCTGGTTACATACACATTTAACAAATCCAGCTGTTAATAACCCTTTTTTAGTATTGCTCCCAGCAATTTTAGGCTCTTTTTGACCTACTATAATTATTATTGCAAACTGTTACCTGTGTGGCTTTAAGTAAGAAATGTACAATTGTATCACACTGTTACTTTTTGTGGAATCCTCTGCATCACCTTTTGATTAAGAACTCAATCCAACTCCCACTGAAGTTAATGCAAAGAATGATATGAAAGCCAAGAACAATCTGTTATTATTGCAAAAGACTGCAGTATAAGCAACTATGTGAGTAAATGACAACTGAAGTAATGACAATATAAAGTTGGCCAATAATTGTCAGGAGAAAAACAGAAACCAAATATTTCTTAATACTGAAGACACAAAATCTGGTAAACTGTTCCACTGCTGTTACTATCTATTTTTCCTTTTTCTAGCAAGAGATAAAATTGTTCATAGACAGAAGAACAGATTGTTTGCTTTATCCTAGCTAATGCAGAATGAAGTTTTTCAATGGAAAAGTATTTTAAGAGTCCTAAGGACCCATATACAACATTAAAAAATCTGATAGTAAAAAAAAAGAATTTCTTAATCACCGTAGTGTGAACAAAAATGATATACATACATCACTTTACATTTCATTTTATAACATATGGAAGAATCCAGCAAAATCAACTGTAGGGCATGGAAAGACTCATAGATAGTTGTAACACTGCCTTTTCCATGTCCAATGTCTAACACAGGTTTTATAGATTCTTTCAATAAAGAAAAATTTTGAAAGTTAATACTAAGTATTAAACTTTCAAAACCTCAGAAACTGTAGAATAAGTTCAATTGATAGAATTGGTTCTTGTGTGAGAAGAAGCAATTGTCCTCTAAAGTGCCCTTTGGCCACTAAAAGGCAATTAGCAGCCAAAAAGAAGAACTAGTATGTATCACTTCATGTTTAATACAGCAGTACAAAACATAATTTTGAACAAGGAAAATCAAATTCCTCTCAGAGTCAGTATTGTCATATTTTTATTATATGACCCTCCACAAGTTGCAGAGAACGTTTATAACATTTTGTTGCACGAAAGTGAATGTTGTTTAAAGTAGTGATGGACAAGTTAATGGAAGATTGACTCTGATGTTCAATCAGGTTTCTATGAACCATTGCACAAAAAAAAAAAAATGCAAGAAACACTTCCCATCTGTGAATCTGTACTAAAAATAATAATTTTTATTTTCTTTTTGGTTGACAGAATTAGCCAGTCAATTGGTAATTTCAAGGCTAAGCTAATCTTTTCCAGTTCCATTATGTTATTCATGTAAGTTTTGTCAGAACAGATACCATTTAAATATTATGTTTACCCTATATTTGTTTATCATGTATTGTATCTAAACTGGTTCTCCCAAACTAATTTAAATGACATATGTATTTTGAGAATACATATAGCCAAAATTAATTTTGGTATCACTTTTCTGTTTTCTGTTTTCTGTAGTGTAAGCTGGACCTCTGATTAAAAGTTATAAGCACAAAAATTGTAAGCTTTTCCATAAGTAAAATCACTTCTGGAGATGAGACATATGTACTATTGCCCTTTTTACTAAACATTCTGACTTGGGCTAATTTTAGGAAGGGCAGAAAAACATCCCTTTCAGTCCTATGTGAAATCGCTGCAATGCAATGGCATGCTAATTACATTCTGAAATGTTTCAAAGAATAGCTATGTTCATTCTGAAATAAAATAAAAAAAAGGCAGGCAAAGTTCTGGGCAGTGCATTTGAGCACTCGCCCAGCTGGTGGCACTGGACGTACCTGCTTTCGCGCTTTTCCGACTTGTATTCTATGGCTATCATTAAGAGCTTCAGTTTCGCAAACACCAGTCTGCGGGGAGAGAAGAGGTCAGGAGTCAGTCCCTGCTCACAACCAGCATCACACATCTCATACCCACAGACAGCTCCTCCCACCACTAGGTCCAGGGTCAATCCAGAGATATGCTGGTTCACTGGGAAAATTCTGGGGTAGAGGATGGCAGGCCTAGAACCTGGATGAAGGTTAGCCTTACATTACTAAATATGAAAAGGCTCTGCACTAGTGGGAGACAGACTGGTTAGTTTATCTTCAATCAACATCATCCACACCCGGTCCAGCAATATCCAGGGGCACAGAATGCCAGGAACTACATTCACACATTAAAAAATATATTGGTTGGAATATGTTCACACTGTACACACATGGAGCTATAAACAGAACTTGCAGACTGGTAATAACTTCTGTTTCCATCTAATTCTTCACCCTAGTGTTGACAACAAAAACTTCAAATTTTTGAGCAATATTGAGTGTCCCAACCTCACTGTCTCTGCATGTTCTTTGTTATCCAGACTGTAGGGCAGCCTATTTACAAAAGAATCACATTCCTAGACTTGCATTATATGACAAATAACCTGAGGAAGCAGAACATTTCATTTAATTTCAGACTTTTGAAATGTCATTGGCTACATGAATTTTAAAAGCTACACTACAAAACCTGTTCTCAAAGCCTATGTATTTCACAGGTAGCTGAACACACTAAGCCTATCCACTGATTCAATTTCCCCATCACAAACCAATGCACTGGACATTTTGCTGTCCTTGGGCTCTTCTGGAAATTGAGCAGTCAATTCTTACAGTAATGAAAATACCTATGCACTAAACTCAGTAATAAATAACACTACATTTTAATTTTCAATGTGTTTTAGTGTGTTGGAAAATTTGAAATAAATCTTTTTGTTTTACTTTACATTTCTGAATTATGTTATAAGTCTTCCTATTTCAAGAAATCCACACAAACTTTTGTACCTACAGTAAAAAACTTTTCCCCTCAGTAAACCAACACAGGTTGGCTGACAGAGTAGGAGAATGGATTGAAAACCCCTTAACTTTACCAGCAAATTGAAGACTGGGCTCTACCACAGCTACATCCCAGACAATTTCTAAACGGATAATATTTGTCAAATAGTTGTTTCCCCCTCATTCTTATGCCATGTTTTTGCTCCTGTAAAAACTGGGAAAGGTGGGGAATTAGAGCAGTAGAACCATACCCATCCTCCTTTACATCAGAGATGGTATTTTACTTCTTCATCTATTTCCCTATCCACAGCCCTTGTGGTGACCTTTCAGTACGGCTGGAACGAAGAGCAATGCCAACTGAAGAGGAAACATGAGTGTGCTAAACTAACCTGATTATGTGGAGAGAGTATTTATTATACAAACCTTATGCATACAAATGTCTCGTTCACAGACTCATTCTAGGATAAATATAAGCATTTTTCAGTCTCCAGAAATGAAGTTGTCACATGGCTTATACTGTGGTTATGTACTACATGCCTCTTTCTCATAACTGAATAGACTTATCTGCTCTGACATAGTTCACTTGTTGCAAGTGGTTTGCAACCACTTCCACAGAGCTCTGGGTGCCACACTGCTTATATGACTCCACGACACCTGTTTAAATTAATGAATCGAACACAAGCCACGATGGCCATCCTGACCATCACTATTCAAAGAAATGGAATCATTAGAAAAATAACAGGATGTGCTTGTGAGTAAATAACTCAATTTAAAAAGATTGCTGATGAGTTTGTTCAAAAACATTTATGCTTTCATTTACAATCACTTAATTAGAAATCTCTCCTGAAACCAGGCATTACAATGTTTCAGATACACCATGCAGTGATAGCTTTAATGTTTATTTTAATAAACACCATCTGATGTAGCAACATTAGGACTTCAGTATAGTGAAAACGTCTCATGCAAAATAATTTGATTTCTCTTGCAAGAGGGGAAATACTTCTGTATATTAAATGTATTTCTACTTACTCACAAACTGCAGGGAAGGACAAACCCACAAAGGCACTAGACAGATATTCTGTATACATTTCATTTGCAACTCCTTCCAGGTAGTATTTCTGCCACGTATCCTCCTCAATCTAAAACCAAAGAAACATGCAGAGTTCTGAGTAAAAATCACAGTTCTCTTTGAAATTTACAAACAACGGCTTAAACATGAATCAGATTTTAACACAAAGTCAATACACTGTTATGGCAACTAACATTGCTTATTTTTAAGGGATTTTCTCGAATGCTGAAAAAACCCAAAACAGAGCTCCTGCAGTCAGTAAATCAAGTATCATATGCAAAAATAATATACTGAATTTTTGTCAAGCACATTGAGCATGGGGTGAAATAAAGTCGTAGAGAGGATGAGGAAAAGTTTCCCAATTTTTCTCTTTCTAAAAATAGTAGAAGCACAGAATGTTAAGGGTTGGAAAAGGCCTTAAAGATCATCCAGTCACAACCCTTCCTGCCATGGGAAGTACAGCCCTTACTAGACCAGGCTGCTCAAGGTCTTATCCAACCTGGCCATGAACACTGCCCAAACTGGGACATCCACAACCTCCCTGGCAACCTGTTCCAGTGTTTAACTACTCTCACAGTAAAGAATTTCTTCCAAATATTTAGCCTAAATTTCTCCTCTCAGTTTTTACCTACTACTCCTTGTCCTATCACTTACAGTTCATAACAAAGGATCTCCTCTGGCTTCCCTGCAGCCCCTTTCAGACCCCGTAAGATTGCTACAAGGTCTCCACACAACCTTCTCTTCTCCAGCCTGACCAGCCTGTCTTGGTCAGGGAGGCATCCCTTGGGCAAGGGAGGGAATTTTTCTGCTCTGCTCATCACCAGGACAGCCTCACTCAAGTCCTGGGGGCAGCTAGGAGCACCACAATAGAACAAAGACACTGAGCTGCTGGCTGTGCAGAGGAGGACAATGAAGGTGGTGAAGGGTCTCGAGTGGAAGCCGCAGGAGGAGCAGCTGAGGTGCCTTGGTCTGCTCAGCCTGGAGGAGACCTCACTTCAGTTACAGCTTCCTCACAAGGGAAGCACAGGGGCAGACACTGATGTGCTCTCTTTGGTAGCAGGACCTGGGGGATGGCCTGTAGCTGTGTCAGGGAGGTTTAGGATTCCAGAAAAGGGTTTTTCACCAGAGGGTGTTTGGGCACTGGAACAGCTCCCCAGGGCAGTGTGGCAGCAGCAGCCTGACAGAGCTCAGGCAGTGTCTGGACAGTGCTCTCAGGCACAGGGTGTGACTCCTGGGGCATCCTGTGCAGGGCCAGAACTTTGACCCAATGATCCTTGTCAGTCCTTCAAACTCAAAATATTCTATTCTTCAAGTGATTCTATGATTCTCTTGGACCAAAAAAAATTCAAGTTTTCAGATTTCAGTATTCCAGAGCTATTTCGACAGGACTTAATACAGTACTTTAGATAAGTTTGCATTTTTATCCCACAGGCTGAGTATTAATTTGGGATTAATCAATCTTCTTCTCATGTTAAACTAGCCAAAAGGCACTCTTTCAAAAAATGCTCTAAAGAAAAGGAGGATGGAAACTTGCTAGGAAACCTGGTGAAATGTAAGTTACAATGATTTATTTCCTCTTTTTTTTCTGTTTTCTTTAGAGCTTGTTTGTGGGGTTTAGGTTTTTTATTTGTTTTGTTTTTACCCTTTTTTGTTTGGTTGGTTTTGGTTGATTTTTTTTGTTCTTGTTTTATTCCCTCCTCCTGTTGACAGGCTGCCAAGTAATCAGTTACTCTGGTTCTGGAGATATAAATGACTGCAAGAATAAATTGCAATATGGAGATGTTCCAAATCATATACAGCCTGACAAGGGGGCTGCAAACAATCAGGAGAAATTTCTTCCATAGAAATTGTTTCACCATTCAGAGGCCATGTGGGACAGTAAAAGGGATTTGCATTGTGTTATTCCCCACCACACACAGAGAAGTCATATCACATTTTTTATAGCCCTTTTATTTATAGGAAGCTTGCAAATGTTGCTGATCAGCAATTCTATATACAGAAGAGAGATAAAGTGCAGGCTTGGTATAAAATTAAGAGTAATGATAGCAAGGGCATGTTTGTAACTTTTGGTCTGCTTTGTGGCTTTTTCTTAGATTGACACCACCTGGGGTTGGAAAAAAATATACAAATACATTACATATCTCCCTTTCTACCTTATTCCCTTGCTTTCTTTTCTTTAGGCAGATGGTTTTGATTTGGGGGAAGGAACTCCAGGATCAGACCTATAGTTAAATACTCACCTTTAGTCAAGGACCAAGAAAGGAATGGAAAAAAACAAACATTCACAAAGCAATGATCAAGCTCCATAGATACCAGCTAGTGGTAAATTAAACTCCATTAAGTGATTGGAGTATTTAAGATATGATCTTTTAGGATACTATGAAATGTTGATTATAGAATTTAAAGAATTGCTGATATTTGGGATGCTATAAAATATTATTATAAGATTATTACAATTATTATTATTATTATAAGATGATTATAAGTCAACTAAAGATGACCTTTCTGTTTTATCTCCACCTGAACCAATGATTTCAAAGAGACAAAGGTCATCTGCCTGGTATCAACCACAACAACTTCAGTCTGTATCTTCCTGATTCCTCTCTAGTACTGCAAACACATGGTTTTTTCTCCCTAAGTCACACTACAATGCTGTCTCCTGATAGTCATGAAGAATATTATCCACTGTTTCAATAGCCTATATGAAGAATAGCTGGAAAATTACATAGTGCAATCCAAGAGAAGAAATGCAATTTTCATCTGAATCTTTTTTTTAAGTCATGATACTCTTCTGCTCTCCTCTATATTATATATAGATACAATATTGTTATCAGCAAATATATTAACATAATACAATCATTTCCTAGTGAGACATGGTGACAGAGATATGAAAAATTATGTAGCTCTTGCAAGCACAACCATTATTATTGTCAGAAGAAAATGAAAACCTTTAACATACCCAGCCCTACACCCAGCAGTGTAATTATCAGGAGCTCTGTAGCTCCAAAAGATCTATCTTGCTTATAGCATTTGCTTTTCAGTGTAATGACATAAATAGTTTCATGAAAGAGATTGAGTGTATCTGAACCTGATCACGCTATGTAATCTCTTCTGCCAAGATCTAAGTATCACTATAAAGACAGAGAACAAATGCTAGAGTTGCAGTGTGACCTAGGATTTTTCGTTGCATTTTGCAAGGGAGAGGATGGTGGATATACAATTCCTTTATAGCACAGTGAAAGCAAATGCAAAGTCTGCTCCTTGGCATCGAACAAGATCAGCTCACCACCACCATGGAAAGAGCAAAACAGGCCAAAGCCTTTGAAGACGTTAAAATTCTGTGTGTCAAACAACAGATGAGAATGAAAAGAAAGTACCCACAGAATTATAGAATGGTTTGGGTTGGAAGGGACCTTGAAGACCACCTCATTCCACCCTCCTTGCTGTGGGCAGGGACCCCTTCCACTGGAGCAGGGTGCTCAGAGCCCCATCCAGCTGGCCTTGGACCCTCCCAGGTATGAGGCAACCACAGCTTCTCTGGGCAGCCTGTTCCAGTGCTTCACAACCCTCACAGTTCCATCCCAATACCAAATCCAATCCTGCCTTCTGCCAGTTTAAAAGCCATAACCCCTTGTCCTAATTCAACAGGCTCTTGAATATTCTTGATTGGTAGTTGAAAAGGAAGTGTGCATTGGAAGCAATGTAGTTTAAATATTTCATCCCATTCACTCACCAAATTCCTCCCACTTCAGCCCACCAAAATGCTTGAGTGAATGTCTAGTTTTGTTATGCCTTTGCTTATGGATATCTAAATCTGACAGAAAAGTAATTGGCTGAAAGCAGTTCTTATGGTCATATCATAGAGTGAGGCTTCTTAGATTTACAGTCTTGGAATTGCATTTCCTTAATTACTATAAATTATCAACTTCTTCTTTACTCAGTTCCATTCCCTGCTGAAACCAAAGCTAAAAAATATTCTTAGTACTATGAAGACTTAACAGTCTCAGTCAGCTATTTCCACAGCTTTCTGTATGCAAGGATGATTTTTAAAAGTTGTATAAAAAGAGTATATTTTATAAAACATCAAATATGCTAATTCAGATCAGTTCTAATCTCAAATGAATTTATGCACTTTTCCTTTTTATAGTAATGCAGAATTTTGTAGTGTGTCAAGGCAGAGAGAGTATCCTTGAAATATAATGACATCTAATTCTTTTTTAGATTCTGACCTTGATGGATTTGAACTGAAAGGCATACAGGCTCTACTTCTAATAGTTTCAAATATACAAAACAGGTCAAGATTTCTATCTAATCATGAGGTGAAGGATAGATTTGTGTTGATCTGCTCAAATGATTGACTGAACACGTAGTCCCATGGTAGACTTCAGACCAAGACAAATACACTCTTATCACAAGGACTGATAGTATGTATATACAGCAAACAGTTTTAAACCACAACAGGTTTAAATTGCTAGAATCAATGATTTAAAAACACTACAGCCACGAAGATCTTTACATGATCTTTGAAGATAAATGTATTTAGCAACAGGATACATTTAATATTTGGTCTAGGTCCCTCCTGTGAGGAGGATCATGTAATCAGTTTGTTATGCAGCTTCCTGAAGAACCTCACAATAAATCCAGACATTGCATTTCCTTCTCCCTCCCCTTTTAAAGCCCTCCTACACGTCAAGCAATTCACTGCTCATACTCTAGTTTCACACTTTAAAACAGTCCAAGGCTGCCTAGGTGGTCAAAAATAAATAGCAAACAAGTTGATGTGTTCCATCAGTGTAGGTAAGCACCCAACTGATGTAAACCTGTGTGGTTTTATTATGTCTCAGTCTGGACTAGAAAGGAATGCAAAGTGGGCATTGCATATGTGTAGGTGTGAGCAAAAGCTGCCCAAAGAGCCCACAAAACATTCCTGCTCTCAAAACAGCTTAGAGGGTAATAGAGACAGCTCTGGATAATTTTCAGATCTGAAATGAGGTATACAAACTAATTTGGTCATGGACCTGTGTTACACTTGAGTGCCACATTCCACATTTTATTCATTTACACAACAATACTAACTTGGCTTGTAGGATTGTATACAGGAACCAAATCTGACCACCTCTGCCGATTATTCCACGTCCCTGCTTTTTGCAATGTTTTTAATATAGACAGACTTCTGGTATGCACTTGCTAATTCAAACAATACAGAAATTGCAGTACAGTACAGGTTTTTTTCTGAGACTGTGCAAGTTAATAAAGAGTTCAAATTCCTTTTTTTAATACAACAGTAACAGTCTATGTTATAAATAGACTGGATTATTAAAATACAGTTTACAGGTGAAAAGTTTTGTGGGGTTTTTTTTTTCCCTTAGCATATAGTTTGGTGCAATCTATCTGTCTTAGAGCGTTTACACAACATTAATCTTTTTGAGCTGATTTCCTTTTTGTTCCATTTGGTGCCAAAAAGAATATAAAAGATTCCATTGGATATTACATTACGAAAACCCAAAGGAAAATATCATGAACAAATATAATATTTTGAGGTTTCTTAGTTTGTTTTACTTCTAACATTGAGCAGACTGTTTACACCAATAATTTTGCTGTAGAGTAATACATAATGAGTTAAATGTGTGCAATGTCACCATCCATCATGTTCATTTGTGTTTGACTGACCAAACATTTATGGCACACTAAATCACTTTCTAATCACGCTATGGAGGCAGAACAAACACACATTTCAAGCTATCATTAAAGAATACTGAAGTTTCCATACATTTTCCTGCCAATCTCCTGTCTGGTGAGAGACTCCACTAATAATGTTTACCCAAGGAATTTAGGAAGGTCTGACAGTACTTAAATTGAATGTTCTTAATGAAAAGGGGTGAAAGTTCTTTCAGGGAATGGACATCTTTCTCTTCAGTAGAGTCCTCTTTGGAATTTCTAATCAATGTAGCTGCTCTCCTACAACACACTGATGATTCACAGCCACTATTCAGTAAGTTTTCTCTTTCAAAATTTTAGAGTGAAACAGACATGAAAAAAAACAACCTTCCAGCTAAATAAACAAACCTTTTGTTAATCACCAATAGGGTTAGAATCACATAAAGAAATGTGTCAATTCTTGTACATTTATTAGGCTTCAGATTTTGAATTAGAGATGTTTGGAAGTGAAGATGTGCATTTTACTTGCCCAGAAAATTCCCTCTTAATTATGTGTCAAATATATTTTTAACCAGTATTAACAGAGGATTGCAATCTTAATGCACTCTCTAATGGCGTTTTTCCTCCCAGTGCCATGTGAAGATGACATCTGAAGTCACACAAGTTAAGGTGTGACACACTGCTTTGCTTATAACTGTATATAATCAGACACAAGAGCAAAACTGACAATGACAGCTTCCCCCAAATCAAATTCACTGCTACTGTTATGCTTATTCTGTGTACAGAGAAATACTCAAATGTAATTTGAGTAACACCTTGCAAAGTTGAGCCTTCAGCTTAAAACTGTTCATCAATGAGATCCAATCTTTAACTGTACTAGAACTACTACAAAAATGTATTACAAAATAATTAAATATGGGTTGCTAAGATAATGGCAGAAGTGGTTAGAAGCATCTTCTGGAAACATGGTACCTGTACATACCCAGGTTCTGACTTCTTTAAAAGTTTTTAGATAAAAATCCAGGCCATAAGTGTGTGTCTTTCTAGTACAGTTCTCCCACAGTCAGACATTTGTACACTTTTTCATTTTGTGAATCTCTCCACTTTCTCACTGCTTAACATCAGTATTAAAATAGCTTGAATTAAGATTGAGGCTTCTGATATATTTTGATTTCTTTAGGAGAAAGACCTTCTTGATTTTGGAAAGACAGAAGGTGAGCAAAATTTTCACATGTACTCTGATGCCAAGACCGAGTTCACACAACAGGCTGCCTCAGTAACTTGCATACATTAGTGGGACTGTTACAAATTTTTGAGATTCCTGAGGGTCTTAGGTTACCACAGGCAAGAGTGAGAGAGACCCAACTGACTGGCAAGGAGAATGATGTTCTCAAGAGATATAGTTTTCTTCTGGGATATAGACAGAAAGGATTATTATACAACTGGCCATATGCTGAGGAGTCACAGACAGATTCCAGGTTTGCTGAAGCAAAACAACTTTCTTTTTTTTTGTTTCTTTCAGTTGTTTTTTGCTTTTTTTTTCAGAACATGAATAATGATGAATAAAAATTAAGATATTTTAACCACAGGCAGTAAAGTGCAGACCCCAGACCTGCTTCCATATTGAAAACTGGCTTTTTTTGATTAAATGCAATAGTATGAAAGATTTTTGACCTATGGGAGCCTGCTGTCTTCTAAGGATACTCTCATAATAACGTCAGGACTTTAAAAGAAGCAAATAAAGACTCACTGTCCTGCATCAACACATGCATCCCTAAGAGAACAGTCCTGGCTTTGTCATCTGAGGACATGAGGGTATTTTTATTTTTAGCTTACTTGCACAATGGACTTGAAGTGGACCATGGTCTAACTTTAACTCCAGTGTTTCCCATCCTATTAATAATACCCACGAGACAGGAAACTGCCCACTCTTTATGTTTGGAATCAGTGTCCCTGAAATGCACCAGGAAGGATGCTGCCATCGAGGCCTTGGTCCCATGAACCAGCACAGCTGCCACAGAATTCTAACTGGATTAAAATTTTGCAATCTAAGTCCAAAAGATCTCTAAGACTGAGGAGAAACAAATACAAGAATGATGTTGTGGGAAGTTTGGGCCTCAGTTCTAAC
Organism: Luscinia megarhynchos; assembly: GCA_034336665.1. Taxonomy (NCBI): domain Eukaryota; kingdom Metazoa; phylum Chordata; class Aves; order Passeriformes; family Muscicapidae; genus Luscinia; species Luscinia megarhynchos. Next base: position 22,794,777 of record CM067569.1, read on the forward strand.
AAATGTTCCTTATTTACTCAAAGTCAGAGGTCCACTAGTCTCTTGATGTGAAAGACCAGAATGACCAGTCCCTTTTTCTTGGGACTTTATTGCTACACAGGACTTAGATAAATCATATTTTTGTTTTAGCAGCAGCAACTTTTCTCATAGACAAACATGTGGTTTGTCTAAAATCAAGCAAAATTACAAAATGCCAGAAATATCTCTCTGGAAATGGATGATGATTTGGAAAATATTTTAAAGTCCATACACTTGCTGAATAAAAATTTTTAAAAACCCCACAAGTTGCTACACCTGGCTTATTTCCCAATTTTCAGCAAAAAAAAATTTGCATGGAAGTGAGTGCTGTGTTTTTAGTCTTACAAAATTTGTTAATGTCTTTCTATCTGTTTCACATTTGAGCCATGTTCTCTACTCCAGTCTCTGACAGGCTGAATTGCAGACTACTATGTTCTAATGAGACAAGGCATTACCTTTATGAAAGACCTCATAGAGAAGAGGTTGGCTAACATTGTTGAAAGGCCTGGTGCCAGGCAGCTCTGGGCTATGAAACCCAGCTTCAGCTCAGCAAGACAGATCGCATCATCCCCTTCCTTCCAGTTCCAGCTTGGGATATTTAGTAGATGGGCCTGGAAAACAAACAAACAGAATATCCCACAGGTGAAGAATCAAGAAATAGAAGATAGCAGTGAATGATTTTTCTCTGTTAATGCCTTGACTTTTGCTGAGTAGGCAGAAGCACTTTATGTGTTTCAGAGCTAAATTTTATGCTAAGTGCTCCACTCTTACCTACTAGAGATAAAATCCTGCATTTCTCAAGACATGCTGGCTGTGGCACTTTGTCAGGTCCATCCTCACACCTGAACAAGCAGAATATTGTAAAGCTTTCCTTCCCTTCTGTATGTTCCTTTTACAGCACTTTGAACTACTGTCTGACTGATAAGGAACACACACAGAATACAGGAAAGCTAATACAACTTAGATTACAAAATTTACATGAAGCTGCAACCTTCAAAGAATACCATAATTTAAAAACATATACAACATCTTCTGTCTTTTATTTCATTTCTTCCACCCTGACGAACAGTACTTGACAGTGAAAATCCAAATTTTTTTCTAAGAATGCTATTTATAAGGACAGAATGAAGAAAATAACTGAGCAAGACACACCTGCAGTACTGAAACTGATCCCTTAGATAAGTATAAATGTTGTTCAGTAATTGGCATAACTGTTGGATTTTCTCTGACATGTAACTTTTATGTTTGCACAGAGTGTTTCCTTCTTGTTTCCCTTCCTAAAGTTAATTCTACAGTTCAGCACTTTGTTAAAGCTGTTCTTGAAGACATAACCATTGAAATAGCAAACAAACTGCAGTATTTAAAAATAAACTTTCCCTCTGCTGTTTAAAGCAGAGAAACACCTTGCTTTTATTCTATAAAAAGACAGGCTTCTTCCATAACATATGGGAGGAGAACATAAAAAGCAAAAGGTAGTTGTTCTTGCCCTAGCAACTATAAGTGAGTTGTATAATTGTTATATCTGGTTCCTAGCACCAGACTTTATTGTGTATTTCCTCGAATGAAGGTTTACCCAGTCAAGCTTTTTCCCAAATGCTGGGCAGTGGTTGATTCTTTCAGAGCTAATAAAAGAAGCCACATGTGAGTACTGTGTTATCTGATATATCCTTCCTAACCCTGTTAGCCAGCAGTTCATGGACTTCCTCATCTCAGGATTGAATAAATTGACTTCACAAATTTACTGTCAACAAAAATTTTTCAAATTCCTTTCCAAAGTGGGATTAATAATTTTGAACTTCACAATATTCTTAGTACCGGATCCCACAACTGAGCTGTGTTTTATATTAAAAAACACATAAATGTATTTATTTTGTACCCACTGCTTGGCAATTTCATGTCTACCTGGTTGTCCCAGAATCAAAAAGTCACAATAACCTCCAATAAGACAATAAGAGCAGAACTTACAGAATTGAAGTGGTCAAAGGTCATCTGGAATCAGTAATAACTATGGGCACTGTAGCTTTGAGAATTAGACCCTAGGCAATTGATAAATGTCAAGATTTTGATAGTCCTTGCACACACAAATAAAACTAAATTATTTTGTAACTAGATTACATGACGAGGTTTATTAAGACATTTTAGTTTGGAAAGAATAATGCTTGTTCCCTGTTACTGGAACTAGAAAAAGGATGGATGAGTGAATGCAATGGTAGCAAAAAACTCAGAAGAAACACTGGCCATCACATTACCTTATTGTGGTACTGCAACATCTGAGTGATGATTCTTATCTTCGGATGATAATTCTTTATGGAAATAACTCTAAAAATGAAAAGGAAAAACCTATTAAGAAAACTTTTAACTGATAAGGTATTTGGGTAATGCATCCAAATATCTCTATTTTACTGTGTTGTGAAGTCCCACTATTAAAACTGCCTGTAAAGCAAACTGATTGATGTCAGACCTTTGAAATATTTACACCCAATCAAACTGAGGTAAGAATTAGTGGCTAGTACTAGAGAGCAATAAACCTCAGGAAATATTCAGTAGAATGGTTTGCTCTTATGGAGTTTGCAGAAAAAGAGACTTGTTTTAGCAGCTCTGTTCAGATACTCATTCTGTTAGGAAAATAATGCAGTTGGAATTGTTACATCATCCTCAGTGATTATCTTCATGTTTTCAAATCAACATACTTGATCAAGTTTCCCAATGATAAATTCCTGAAAAAATTAATTTCTTTTTGTCCCATCGCATATTATTTATTTATAGCTGCTAGACATTCATCATATCTAAATACCTTGAATAATGATTTTGTGTTACACATGCAAATTCATCTTAAATTTGATGGATTAATCTAAAGAGCAATATAAAAACTGATAGCTGTATGCTGAATTTATAAAACATGGGGCTACTTTCATAATCTGCACATTTTCTGCATTCTAAATTACTAGATGAATCCAAGATATACTCAACTGTGTACAGATTTTAAGTGGCTGGAAATAAAAATGTTTGAGAAATGCATGAATTGGCAATGTACTAAAAAAAGCATTGAGCAAAATTAAAGAGATGAACAGCCAAAAAAAGAAAAAGTCTTGTATTTAAAAACTGAAGGTAGAAAAAGAAAATAAAACAATGGAAAAAATCTAACTTATTAAGGAATCATCAGTCTTATAAGACTGAATGCCATAAGTGTTCACATTGGTGTTTTGTAGAATGTAGAATCTTGCACTTGTCTGGCTTGTGCTTATAAGCATACCAAAGTTAGAATAGGAAACATTTTAAAATTGCACTATTTTAACAAGTCTTTCTTCTAATTTTCCATTTCTTGCAGATTTTTTGTATTTAAACATTCAATTTTTTAAAATTAAATTGTGAGAAAATACAAGAGAATTTCGCTCTCACCTTAAATTTTTTGCATTTTATTACATTAAATGTATTAAATCTACTAAGAATGCATCAATCTGCCACTGGAATATTTTTAATGTATTTATGCAATCAACATCAAAATAAAGATTCTTGCATTGCAACTCAAACCATGTTTGTAAAATGAAACTAGGAATATTTTAGCCTTATGTCTTTCTCAGATAGCTACATCTCTTGCATATAGTGGTGGTTTTCCAGAAGAGCAATTTTAGTAGAATTTTTTTATCCCTCCCCTTCCTTCAATTCACAGCATGCAAACATCTGAAAAGCCAGTAAAATCAGTTTATAACACTGGCCAATCCAATGCTAGAGAACTTTTAATCTATCACTGACTGAGATTTTCATTTTAAAAAGGAGACTAGTCTCATTAAAACTAAGATTGTGTGAGCAAAACAAAGAATGGAATGGCTTAGGTTTGTTGTAACTCTAGCTGCCATCTGCTGAGTGACTGCTTCATCTCCTCCCTTCAGAGACTACAAGGAGGGAAGCAGGAGGAGATCTGCCATATCACGTCATAAATGCCTTGTCAACCAAAACAAGCAATGAATGGTCTTCAATGTAAAAAAAGCACAATGGAGACAGGAGACATCTCCCTTGTATAGTCTGCTACCCCTGAGCAGTGCATTATTTGTAGTAGCAGATCCACCAAGGAGCAGCAGGGAATGAAGTGCTGAAGGTGCCTCTGCCCCATGGCTGACAGCAGTGCATGTGCTCATGCCAGGAATTGTTGCAACAAGCTAAGTGCATTCCCTTTCCTCTCTGCATTCAGCTAGGAATAATCAAACCATAGCTCCTGCAAAACAACTCAGAGTGCCAAAGGCTGTGCTTGCTCCAAACATCTACTCTGACACACTAAAGCAGACAGATGAAACAGCTGAGGTAGGAATTTAAGGTATTCTCACCTCTGGACTTCTGTGAGGATCTTTTAATTTGTCCTCTAAAAAAAGAAATCCTAGTGTGTGCTTTAAGTGCAACAGATCAGATATAAAATTAGCTAATCAGATTTAAGAACCAAAAAGATATTAAAAACTACAGAGTTTACCTCATAATATTGGAGGCATCTTCAGCATCTGGGTCAGCGCAGTATTTATTGGCAAGGATTAGGCACGCATCTGCTGACTCTATCTGAGACACCAAAGAGAAAGGAAACATGAAAAGCAATATCTCTTTCCAGCTCTTCTTTCCTCAAAAACTATCAGGGAATCCAGCACTGCCTGCATGAGTGTGTCAGTTCTCAATACTGCTAATCAAAAACATTTCTAGGCTAACATGAGTTCATGATAGTGATTATGATCACTCTGATGTACACAGAGAATTTCTTGAAACTTGCTTATGATCATCAGAGCAGGTCAGCAGTTCAATTGATTACTCCCACTTTGTATCAGCTGAGCCACAGGGGTGGAAATGTTAATTTTTTGTAATCAGATTCCTGAATTTAGACTTCCAAATCCACGGGAAGTTCCTGTTACATCAGTACAGTGCTCCCACAAGTCCTGCAGCTTTGTTTGGGAAGAGGTGGCTGAACTGATTTAAAATATGAGCACCAGATTTAGAAAGCAAGAGGATGACAACTGATCTATCCACAGGACCTCTAGATTCACACAAACCTGAGCTTTACAGAACTCAAAGCAGATGACAAAAGTATTTTCCAGTGTATACAACCAAATATTAACACAAAGAAGGGTGGAATACAAAACACAAAATAAGAACGCACAATTTTATGGTCATAATTAGAAAATGCTCTGATGAACTGAAACAGTGTGCACTGGGCTACATAAAGCTTAAGCAATTTCTGCAGTCAAAATGGAAAAAAGACATGATTAGTACTCCAGAAGGTGTTAATAACACTGTATTAAAATATTCTTGGCTTAAGTAGCCAGTTTACATTCCATTGGGGAGAAAGAGAAAAAGAAACAAAAAAGTTAATGATGTATGTGACAACTTGACTTTTCTTTAATTTCTTTTTTTTTAAGCTTCATGCTTTAAAAGAATAAAATAATTTACCATTTAGAAATTCTAGAAAATAAATATAAAAATAAGTAACACCATCAAATTTTATCTATCAAAAATCTTGTATTTTTCTTTCAGGATTCTAGACAACAGGAAAAGAGTTTTGAGGGTGAGAAAATGTTTTTTAATTGTTCTGATAAATTAAGACAATAGCATTTCAAGAAACTACTGTAAGACAGTATCTTGCTATATCAAACATTAATGTAAAATACACTTTTGAATGAAAAATATCAATGAAAAATTTATAAAGAGTTCAATGGAATGGCAGATAATGTATCTTAAGTCACTGTTGCTGTAGCATTGATGATCTAAAGATATGGGGGCAAAAAGTTTATCAGGATAGATATCATTTACAACTTAAGATCATAGAGATGGAAAAACATTCCATTATATGAAGAGCTTTTGTGGTTTTTTTTTCCAAATAATGCAAGGACTATTTAGAAAAAGGTCAGTTAGCAGGAGAACAGAACAACAGAGCTGTTACCTTCACTCTCGCCAGGTCATGGGGATTAAGGACTGAACCCTGATAAAATTCCACCTGAGTGAAGTGTCGTTTAAAAAGAGCTTCCAGCTCAAGGTTAGGGGAGATACTGCATTGGAAAGAGGAAGAAAACACAACAGAAATGAGAAGTCGTTTTCCACAACTGCTCCATTCCTGCATTTACAAACCCACCCATTTATTTATTATAGATATTCAGACTTCAGCTGATGCTTTTTCTGTGGTGTGGAAACAGCATGCCTTACTTAAAAGATAAACACTGAATTGCTTTCACTGCCTTACATTTTTCTACAGTGCTTCTGGCCCACCTTGTGCTACTCTCCACATTCATCGTGTGCATATTTCCAAGGGATGTGGATCCAGAAGTATGGGTGCAAACATTTGAAAATATTCTCTCCCAGCATTCTACCCAGAAATTATAAAGTACCAAAACAATCCCCTGCATTCCCCACCATTCCCACAATGGCTGATTTGCGTTGAATAAAACAGCTCAGTGCAAGATCACTAAAAACCAGAAAAAGAAATCAGACAGAGACCCTGTGGCCTGTATGAACTACAAGTAAAACAAACAACAATGCTGAGAATTTCTGTCTCATTTCATTTTGCCAGAAACAAAAGGAAAAATTAAATGGATTACAGTCAATTACATAACATGGCATCAACACTGTAAATATATTTTCTGGTGCCATTCATTAGAATAGAAAGGATTTAATAGCTACAGGCACAAGTAAGTAGCAAGGTGCTAAACCCCTCTCATGTGAATGTGCAGTTTCCTAATTTCTTTCACCACACACTTTCCCTGTGGAAATCCTGATCTCCATATTCCTCTCACAGTCATTTGTTATTACATAGAGAGGGAATGCAAAAATATGATGTAGTTACTTGAGGATATCATCACTTGTTCAAATTGAAACGAATGGATGAAAAAAAATTGTGCAAGTGCTGCTGATTCTTAGTTTTCAGCTTCCACTGTTGAGTCTTCACAAATTATTCCTTAACTTCTCAATCATTTTCTTTGATAAAATTACAATATTCATTGCTAAATGCAAAAAATAATACTTATTTATAACTTGCAACTCTTCTAAAAAGATGTCATTACAGACAGAGAGATACTGTCTCCTATCACATGGCTTTTTCTAGCAGTTCCTCCTGGCAGCATGGCTATTTGGCATTGCATTACTTATTAAATTATTATTAACTTACACATCATGTAGAGCCTGCAAGAAACACCAACCTCATTAAGACACCTTTCCAAATTCCACATCAAAAAAGGCAAGATATACGTGTATGCATTAATTCCTATGTGAGTGTAGCTACGTGTATATAATGTAATAAAGAGCAGTACTGATTATCACCATGGCAAGAATTTCATTTCTAGCATCAATACATTTGTAAAGTATCTGTTATATTAAAATTGAATCTGCACCTGCATTTTTATATTAAAAATACTCTGCAACTGGAAATAAGTGTTCTTCCTAGAGAAATTCAGGGTGAAAAGGTATTTCTAAATAACATAAGTTTGTACAACAAACAGTGTTTTTCATTAATTTTACTGATGTTACTAATTTTGGTAGTTTACCATGAATATTTACCACTAAAAAACATCTCTGATGTATTTATTTGCATTTCAGTATTTTTCATTCCATAACCCAATCCCCACTTCATCTATTCGTTGAGCTGTGTACAACACAAACAACACAATTGGGTCTGAAGTCTGTCTGCTTGAAACAAACATTAAAAATCTTACAAAGAGTACTCACTTATGCAGAAAGACGATTTCTACATTGACATCATCCCTATCCTTGTGCAGGAAGTCCTTCAGAAAGTTCGACACACTTTCAAGTGTTATGTGACCACAGACAACTATGTGCCTGTTACAGAAAAATCAGAGTTAGTCTTGCAAAGAAGGTAAAACAAGCAAGCAAGCAGAGATGAAAATGATCACTTATTGAGAAAAAAGAGCATTAGTTTCTTCTTGATGTTTCTCTAGATCCTATTCCATTAAGTCAGAGAAGAAAAGTATCAACTCCAAAAGGTTTTTTTGCAACTGCAAATGTGTACATATATATATACAAGCTCTCACCTGTAAAGCCATTTGCCCATGTTGTATTACACATTTAACAGTAGGTAGGATCAGTTATATATATGTTAATGCACTGTATTAACCAGTCCCTTTTCAAAGTCATATTTGTTCATTTTACACATCTTTCTCGATATCTTTAACTCCTCCAATGAGATTTACTGTTTAAATTTTTGGGTTATGACAGCAAATCTCCCTAAAATGATTCAATATTTTTGTATAGTTGAAGCAGACTTCTGTGCCAAGGAAGGTGATGCAAAACTTGCCAATTACAGGCCATAAGAAAAGAAATCTTTTTCCTATCATAAATCCTAGAAGTAGAGTACTTTACAACAAATAACTCATTGTTTACTATTATCACTTTTCTGGCAGAGCACAGTGTGTTAAACATTTATTTTGAAATATGATAACTCCTTTTACATCAGTACTTAATGACATCACCAGGACTCAAATGCAATTTTAGAAATAGCAACAATCTAAAATTTCAATTGCTTCATTTTATTTTACAGAAATAGAAGTTCTTTAGAGACTCTGGCTGGTTTGTATTTAACATAGGACTTGATATCTGAATGTTTATTGCTAAAAGTGCTATTCATAGTTTCAGCTTTGCCTTTTTTTTTTTCTTTTTATTAATATAAGTTTTAGGTGCAATAAATGTCCTTGAATTGCAAACACTTAAAAATACGAAAACATGAGCTAAAACTTTCCTCTTTTATGAGACGGCAAACACAGTATCAGAAAACAAGATGTGAAATATATCAGGTCAGCCTTTTTCCTTGGGGCAAGGAGCCCTCTGGAGATTTCTTTTGGGAGCTTTGCAACCTGGCAGTTTGCAACATGCTGGGCACTGAGGAGAACCTACACTGCCCCCACCAGAAGGACTCTCCCCTCTTTCCCCTGATGGCCCTGCCTGAGCCGCCAGAGGTGTGCAGGTGTGACTCAGTGCATTGTTATACATACAGCAGCAATGGAAAATCTCAGGAAGCTTCACATTCTGAAGAGATATTTAAAACCTTAGTCCTTTACTTGATGTAAATTCTGAACAGACTATTTGGTACCCTACATTACACAACATATAGAGAAGTTCTTTCTGTCTGGTGGTAAACCCATCTAGCATCAAAACCCTCCAAGTGCCAAGGAAATTATAAATAGCAGCTAAAAATAATAATTTACATTCCTTATACATTCTCCAAGTTGACTGATTTTAAACTATGGGTATTATTTTCTTCAAATGTCTGCACATCTTACTAATAAAAAAATTGAACTTTCCATCTGGATAGCTTATACATTGCTTTTGATAGTAGAATTAGTTCTTGAGTGTAGGGGAATTCCTTTTTGCAGATCCAGTGCTGTTAGCTTTAGCTGGGTCTCTTCCTGAATGCTCTTCTGATACACCCCTACATTTCTATGGAGAAAATTTAGTTACCTCCCAGGCTGATTTCACTTAATATGGGTTCTTTTCTGTCATTAATTAGAGCCTGCATTTTAAAAGTATGGCTGTGCAACCCAAAATATTGTATTGCAGAAGAAATTATCAGAGTATCAAAAGACTACAAGGTAATTCATGCTCTCAGATACTTTCAGAGGTTATTTGTCACAAAAAGGTCCTGCTAAAAGCAGATGCATTTGGTGCAATCCTGTTATGATTCTCACTGACTAGGGACTCACAGCAATCTGCTCCAGTGAAAATAAAATATTTGGCTGCCCAAAAGCTCCTGCATTTGGGTATCAGGACTAAGTGTTTTTTGACTGTTAAGAGGCATCTGCACTGTGGTTTCATTTCATAATCTGATTTGGAGTTGGACATAATCTATTCTTCTCTTCTTTAAGAGTTTATTATTCTCTTATACAGTGCAAGGCAGTATATTGAACAGTGACTGAAAAAAACTCTATTCTTTCAAAGAATATTTTCTGATAAGATACTTGCATTCATTTTTGGTTGAAAACTCACACAAAAAAATCCCTCCTTTAATGTAAGTTATATTTTTGCTTACAGTAAAAGAAATTGAAAACAGACTTCCTACTTGTCCACAGAGAGTTATTAGGTATATTATTTAAGAAAACTTGAAGAGCTTATAATATTCCAATCTGTCCTGTATATGAAGATTTATAACTTCCTCTGTTAGTTTCAATAACCTTTGTATTCACTTTTAAATTTTTTTAACACTCATTTTTTCCATGCACTGAGAAAATAAAGCCAACATAGTGTATATCTTTTGTTTTCTGCAAAAGAGTGGGTTAGTAGAAAGACACTGAATAGAACTCATTTGGTCAACAGAAATGTATAACTTCTGCATTAAGCTCTTATTTATGAAAAATCCTCAGAACAAGTACATTACTATTTATTATTATTATTATTATTATTATTTCTTTTTTATTATTATTCTTTTAAAAAAATCTATAAAGTCCCTTGCCATACTGAAAAACATGAATTAAGAATATTGACTTATTTTTTTTTCCAATGATAGGTATTTAGGAGGACTAAGGTTTTTGTCAAGTAGTAGTTGTCATTGGTAAACAGATGTGAAACTGGTTTAACATACCAGTGGGAATCCATATTTCATTATTATGATGCTCCAAAGAAATCTTTTACAAAGGAGTCATACTCTATCAACAAAAGATGGGCTCATCACTCCCTCCTATATATATTTAGTATTCTCAAAATGAATGTAAGAAATACAAAAAAAATGAAATATGAAAAAATATTAAAATATGAAAAAATGAAAATATTTTAAATATGAAGAATTGTCACAGATGTACACAGTTGATTTCAACTGTGATTCTACATAATTTAAATTCTCTACAGTACCTTTTTTCTTACTCTAGCATTGACATAATGATCCATTTACTAAAAATACTCCAGCTTCTTATAAAGTAAACAAAAATGGTGATTAAAAAAATCCAAAGCTACTACAGAGTGAAGCTCTTTCAGTAAGAAAAACAATGAAATTAGCAAAAGTTAAAACATCTAGGTTTCTGGGCATAAGATAATTGAGAACATACACTTAAACCATGTAAATAGCACTGTAAATGAAAACAGATCCTCTGTGAATGGGATTCTTTAAAAAGGATCTGTGCAGGGCTCTTCCTTCACAAAACACAACACAAAAGGCAAATTTTTTGCCTATTTATTTTGCAAGAAATATCCATTTTATTGGAGTGAATATAAAGAACCTGAAAAAATCTCACTCCAACTAGTCTGTCCTAATAAATCAAAAATAATAAATACAAAATTCTGTTCAGTACTCAGTTGAATACTTGGTGTTCACTTGTCAAGTAACTAAAGGAAGTGTGCTGCATATTGATCTAGATGGCTCCATAAAATTATGGTATTTATATCAAATACATATGCTCAGATCTTTTTGTGGTATTTCTGCTTAGCATTCTGATCATTCCTTCATCTACTGACCATCTATAAATTCTTGATATACCAGCAGCAGGCTGCTGTGGTTGAAGCAGACTTTTAAAGTCTAACAGGTTTTGCTCAAAGAAATGATGGATGTCAGTCATGTTTTCTTATTGAAAAAAGTCAATAAATGTCAGCAGAGTCTGCATATGTAGTCTGCTTGTTTATCTATTACTGATATGCATTCTTTAACATACCAGTTTACAGCATATTTCTAGATGGTTGTGCTTTTCATGATCTACCAAACATTATTCAGGATTCTGATAATTCAGCTCAAAACTTCATGTGTGTGCTTCTGTGTCTTTCTCTTATTTCAATATAAACTTCCCTCTCAGACTAACTCCATTAGAGCAGTAAGTGCTGTGCAGCCACAATTTGAAGTGTTTTCCCTTATTTTCCACAGAAGACCTGAGCCCAAGGATGATGGTCCTCTAAGGATGTCTTATGTAACCAATGTGAACAGTAAAAAAATAATTAAACTGTAAGCTAATTTCTCAATCTGATTCTCCCATCAGGCTCTATAAATCTTCTAGTAAAAAGGAGGCAAGCAGAAAATATTAAAGGATGTAGCAAATTGACTGTCAAACAAGTTTGACTTTTTTTTTCTCCTACAACTGTTCAAAAGTAGATTTTTATTATTCTCTGTATTCCTGAAGGATTAAAAATCTCAAAAGTGTTGGAGTTACTAACAAGTGTTGCAGACACTAAAATATGTTTCAGCAGTAAAAATATACAAGCATATGGCCAAACTGCCAGAGGAGATGTAATTGCAGTATGTGAAAACATATCTCAGGTACTTTTAATTTCTATAAATTGGACCTAATAGCTTCAACTGTCAGCTATTTAGGAACCAGAGTGTAGAGTGTACTTTTGCAGCTGCTGTGCTTAATTCTGACTGAAAATACCTGTTCTTTCCACCAGGTTCCATGCCTTTGGATTCTCTCTTAAATTATGAATAAAGGAAAAGGGATTAGGCAATACCAGGAAGCAACCAAACAGCTCCATTCAGCATATGGTGCACAGTACAGAGCAGTGGATCTCTACTGGATCTTACATCAGATTAACATGAATAGGAAATTGGGAATGTCAGGTATTTGAAATTTTCTCTGATGCAAATATTAAGTCACTTTGTGACCAATACAAGAGTGCATTTCAGATCCTTTAATCCAGGATAAATAGCACACTTTGCCTAACTTCATCCAAGCTTTCATCCAAGTCTGTTTGCAATGGCATGCTATTCTACATGACTCACTCTGGGCTGCTTTGTTTATTTAAACTTTGCTCAGCTACAGCTAAATTAATTTATCTTGCATTTATATGATCATGATCTAAGGAATTTTGCAGTGTTTCTCTATAAACCAAGTTAAAAGTTAATACTCTTTGTTTGATGCACACCTCCAAACCAGCCATAATAAAATGAAAGCACAGTGATTTGGTTCTTCCAGGGTCTGGATTAGTTAAGAGGCTCCCACTATAGTTTAAGGCATGAATATTCATCCTTGCATTCAGTCTGAATGGCAATATTTTTTAGAGTATTTCTGCTTTTATGAAGAATATCACAATAGGCACAACACATATCTATCACCAGAAGACAAAAGTCAATAGTTTACTATAAACAGAAGTAAAAACTGCTGAATGCACAAGGAGCCCATACCAGAAAGTTAACAGTAAAAAGCAGGGGCAATCTACACCTCCAGCATTAGCATCTCACTTGCAAACAGACCTTAATCTACTGTTCTAATTCCTCCAAACCTCGGATTCATTCTTGTAACATTTTGTGTGGCAGATATCACACACACGTGCCATCCTGTTTTTACTTTTGAAATCAACTGCATTGCAGTTGAAATACACTGCATTCTCCCATTATAACTCATTTTCAAATCACCTTGCATGTTTTTTAAGTGCTCAATGAGTCAAAAAATAATTAAATCCTTTTTAAGTAATGCCTGAGTTAGAAAAGGATCTTCAGATTTTTCAGAATTTCATCCACGAGCAGAGCCAAAGCATTTCTTTCCATAGAAATCATCCCAAAATGTCATGACTAATTTTCTACAATAGAACCTGAGTGAAAGCAAGAAGTCTCTAAAACTTGCTGATCAATTAATAACTTCTGCCATCTCACATTACACAGCCTGGAATGCTATGGACTGTGTAGTTTGTAGAATATGGTAGATCAGCAGATTTATAAACCAGATTTCTTGAGTCAAAATTTGAACAGCAACTACTGCTATTTGATGCCAAATCCAGAAGGGTTTTTTTTTTTTTTTAAGTTTAAGCAGAGAAAAGGAACTTCTACAACTTCAGCTAGAAATATAAAACAAGCACTATTATTGTAGGAATGGAACATGATATGAGACCTCAAATACACATTTTAAAGTCATGATGCTCTTACATGTCACTGCCCAGATTTTCTTTCTTACTTTCAAAAGAATGGATATAGTTTAATATGCACACAAAATTGAAAAAAAAAAAAAGTTTGTCTATTTCTTCTATCTGTCAGTCTATTTAACACTCATCAGATTTTCTTTATCACTAAGTGAAATTTCATTTGAAAAAGTGGGATTAGAAGAATGGCTAGCAGATGGGAAATAGAGATACCCCTGGGATCATAATGTAATCCATGTCACATTCTCTTATTACACTCTCATCCCACTGAAAAAATAATATCTTACATATTGCATCAAATTATTTAATATAAGAATTTAATGTCACTTTCTTTGGAGCGATGCCTCTCATTACTGCAGCAAATGGACCTTTTCTTTGGTTAAGCTTTAACTTTTCCTTTTTTTTTCCTAATTTGTAATGAAATTCAAATGTCTAATGAGTCCAATATGGCCTGTCATCTTAAATTATCTGTTTGTCTTTCTGTTTACCATATCTATCTGTCTACAGTTTTTATTTTCCTCTGTGAAGTTTAGTTATTGAATCCCATGTTTCCTTCTGGAAGGAATTTCTAACAGATGATTATTCCTGTTGATATGTTGATGATTTGATAATTTATGGCTTGTAAATTTAAGAAATCTGAAGAAATCTCTGGGAAGCAGAGCAGATCACAAGAGAAGATAAACAGGAGGTTCTAATACCTTGCATAGTAAAGGACTGTGATTTCATTAAAATGCATTTTAAATCTTACATATTAACTACAATAATGCCTCTGGATAATTTATTTTTACATCTTTTGAATCTGTAATGAAGTCTAGCATAAATCTGTACTCTGGTGACACAACAAGCAGTTTATATAGACATGGCCAGAATCACAGAATAGGTCAGGTTGGAAGGGACCACAGTGGCTCTTGGGACCAACTTCCCTGCTCAGCCACGTCATTGCTCTCTCTGCCATACCTGTTCCTGGAAAGCTGTGATCTACTTTCTGCCCTCATAAACACTTTGCATGGGATTTGGTAACAGTTTTATATAAAAAAAGACAAAATAATTTAGTCCATGGAATTAGAAGTCATCAATTCAATGTAAAGACTGAAAAAAATCAGTAAGTTATCCAGGCTGAGTTCATCAGTGTACAAATGTTCTTTCCATATGCTTTTTTAGAGCTTTGTGCACACTGATTTACAGTAAGTTAATATTTTCAACTGGAAAATATTTAACAGAATTAAAATCCAACCTGATCGTATGCACACATGAATACAGAAATGGAACAAGAACAATCTTGATTCAAAAGTAAATTAGTAAATAAAGAAAAATATTTAATTACAAATTAGTACAGGTAAAACATATCTGGATCTTTAACCCCATCACATATCACACCTCAGTAATATGAATATTTTAAACAAGTAAGCAAAATAAACTTAGGGAGTTTTTCCTTAGAATAACACAGATGGTCTCATAAGTCCTATTTTGGCTGGAACCAAACACATAAGTTCCAAAACATCAGATAAATAGTGCTATAACATAAATCTACTTATCCAAACCCAAGATTTTCTTGAAAAGAAAAGGCCTTATTTCAACAGAATTAAAGACTGAAGATTACAGGTAATTACAGCACTTTAGAAATTCATCCAAAGTGATCAATGACCCTTCCAGCCTTACAGAGGTATGAATGCACGAACGAAACTGCAGGTTAATGCTCTATTCTAAAACTAGCTATGGTGACAGAGTGGCAGATACCTTTTCATCCTTTTATGGTACTTCACTTTAGAAACATCACTTTAAAATTATCCCATTAATATTAACTCATTAATTCTATAAATAATTCAGAGAAAAAGCATAAACAAAGTTGAATTAAAAGCTTTAAAAAGAAAAGAACTAAAGACTATAAAGAAATTCCTGTTCTTTAGAAATCTCCTTAAAATAATACTACAGAGCAGGAATTATAATTCAATTTAAAACCCAAAAAAATTCCCTGTGGACTTTCACAACTAAATGAACCTATTATCTAGTAAGTTTCACCAGTGATAACTGCATACTGTTTACAAACTACTTTTGTTTGCAAAGTTTGTATGTACAGGTCTCATCTAAGACAAAAATAAGGTTCTGTATTATGTAAAATGAATCCTACATAGTTTATGATCGTTTCGGGATTTTATTGGCTGAAAAGAAAAATGAAATGTGAGAGCAAACTTGGTGTGTTGGTTATTTCTCTTCTTTAGTTAGTGAAGTTTGTATCAATAATTCTTATGCATACATTCTAGCTTCTTCACATTCACAATTCTGCAGTGAGGCTCTCCACAATATTGAAGTCCCTTAGTGCAAAACTCAAAAGATACATAATCATACACTGGTTTTAATTTCTACCTAAATGTTTAATAATCATGTTATTACACACAGAGTTAGGAGGCAACATGCTGTTCTGTTTCCTGACTTGTTTGCTACCTGGGGTTAAGTCATGACAATGTATAAACATGTATGTAGATGCTACAAAGCAGATTTCATGCATTTATCTATTTTTTATGGAGTTTAAAAGCACACACATTTGCTGTTTAAAGGGCTGAAACTCTATCTTACATCAAAATTCAGCTGCTTTCCTATTGGAAATGTATTTCATTTTATCTGGAAACTTTCTGACGTTAGAAATAGAACAACTGTAGTTTCTCATTATTTTTGCTGCCAGAATCTATGCTTGGTTGCTCAACTAAAGACCTTATACTGCTAATTACTACCACATGCCCATATCCCAAGCAAAGGAAAACTTATTGGTTCTGACAATCCATTCTCTCAACACTGAATTCCAAATGAAAACTTCAATTTTGGCCAAACATAACATTTCATCAATCTTGTTCTACTGACTGCAAAAGCAACATCAAACAAGGAGTGCTAATGGCTTTTTACTGTGCAGTTCCCAAGCTTAGATTCTCTGATGAAAGACCCACATGAGCAAAGGACATCTTTAAACTACTTAGTAATTAATAATTGAACCAGAAAACAATGCATAAAGTAAATTGAACAGTTTGTATGCTGATGACAGAGCTGAGTTTCAAGCAACAAATTATATGAGAAGTAGAGATCAGCAGAGAAAGCACTTATGACAGAATGAGATTAAAAAAAACAAACAGATAGTGCATATAAAGAGAGACAAAAACAAAAAGTGGAAAAAATAAAATTAAGCATGCCCCAAAGCTAGCAGAAGCCTGTAATCTGAAGTTGAGCTTTTCAGGATGTGGGATTCTGACTGAAGATCAGGTCCAAATTTAGAGACATCTGAGCAATGCTGGGTACTAGTGACAATGTAGAAAGGGACGAACAAACTCTGTGTACAACAGGTTTTAAACACATTCCCCTCTGCTATAACTCCTCTGGAGCTTTGAAAACAGAGGGATATGTTCTGAGTTTGAAAAACTTCTCTTTGAGAAAACAAGTATGAATATAAATATGAAACTGAGCCCTGGACTCTTCACAAACAAATATTTTGGGAAATCAACAATACTACTCATTCCCAGAAATAAATCAAAGCATTCAGTTTGTCTAGGTAAGCGATGCAAGTTTCCAACATCAGTGTTTACAGTTTACCTTAGACATTTGAGGGTATCTCAAGAAATGCATGTATTGAAGTCTTCTATATAATTGCTTGAGTATTATTGAACAGAAAATACTGTAAGTTATAGCTAACTTTAAAACTTTGATTTATCTGCACAGAGATATAAAACAGTACTCTAGAATTAACTCTGTGGGACATGTATGGTCTTTCTGCTATACAGAGAGGAGAAATAACTTGATAAAACCATAATCCACTTCAACAAAATGTTGTATGGTGATTTGAAAGGAACGAAGTAAAAATTACCATCTTAAAGTAAGAAGAGGGACAATTTATTAGATAAATTTCTTGCAGTATCTTATTTATATCATATGAAAAGGAGTCTCTATGTGAATAGACTTTCAGGGCAAATATGCTGTAGCAGTGGATGCCATGATGGTATGTAATGAAATGAAGATGGCAACACTGAAGGTGATATTGTGCTCTACTGCACTATATCGCCAAGGACATCTAGTTCAGGAAAGGCTATTTTCCAGCACACCCAGGAGCTGGGAATGCTAGAAAAAAGCTAGTTTTAACCTGGTCAAGAAAACAAGCAGGCTTTCAATAGAAATGTAATGAGTTATGTGGTCCAATAAAATTTAACCTTTTCCACCAGGTAAAAATAGCAGGCTTTGTTTTTTACCATACTATTTTGATATTATGGCTACTGCCTGCTCTTCTTCAGATAAGTTTAATGTGGTATAGGGAAAATAATTGCTTTAAAATCCCTGGTCACAGATTCTAAAATTATGAGAGTTTGCAATATCCATGGAAAGTCAAAAAAAGCTTTATGAGATCTGAATCTGCTGGTTGCACATCCAGAAACAGGGCTATTAGACTTCTTATATAGTCAGTCCAACAGAACAAACTGGTCAATATATATCTCCTATTTTGCATCCAGTAAAACAAAGTTTTCTGAAGAACTGAGTTGTCTGCAAATCATGTGAGTTATCATTGTCACTTAGTGAAGAGATAAACCATGCAATATTCTGATGCCCAAAATGGTGAAGTGACAACTCACTCTTGCTGCAGAAGTTAACTGCACATGTAAGAGCAGCACTTTTACAAGAAATGTTGTGTAGTCTGGGTGGTATCCAGGTTCTCTTGAATAGGGACAAAATGTTGTGACTTGTACCATAGCACAGCCCAGGTCTCTAATTATAGTGTGACAACTCTCAGTGGTAACATCTGATGTCAAAGAATACATCCTTGTAAGCTGTGAGTCAGCTATTACCACCTTCAGGGGCTCTTTAGAGTCCCACAACCACACCTGGTCTTTTTGGACTTACTTTCTGCCTCGGGTTGAGTTAAAAGTTCCGCCGTATTTCTTCCGATTAAGGATGAGAGCAGCAATTTCTGGCACGTAGCGAGCAAACATTGCCTACATGCATGAAACAAGAACACAAAAAAAAAAAAAAAAAAAGAAAATGGCATGCAGAGAGTGTTCTACTGCAGCAGAGGCAGCAGAGCCTCTTGGGATACTTACTTTCTTCCACTAACCGCACTATAGGAACCACCATATTTCTTGCGGTTTCCTATTAACTCTATGATTTCAGGGACGTAGCTGGCAAACATGGCCTAAGAAGAAGATAGGAGACAGAAGAAAAGACTAAAAAGAGAGGCCAAAGAAAGGGGGATGGTGAATATTTTCAGAAGATATATATTTTTAAGATCTGAAAATGCAAAAAGAATTAGATCTATGTAGTCGTTTAAAAAGAATTTTTTTTAAAAATGAAAATGTTCTTATCAAACAAAACAAGAGGGCTCAATATAAAAGTTGGTCTTGGAGAAGGTACACACCTTATAAATAAAGAAAATGGTCAAAAGAGGAAAAATGGACACATAAAACAAAACAAGAACACAATTACTTCAAACTGGTATGCAATCACAAAAAACAGTTATGCCTCTTTCTTTCTAAAGAGGGGAGGGGGAAAAACCTATCCAAGCCCCACGGCAAGAAAAACAAATCCAAGTATTATCATTGTTGTTACATTTCTGTTTTAAAACACAGACTCTTCCACCCATTGCAAGAATTTAAAAGAAGACAAAAACAAGATGAAATCAGGGATTACTTCCCCATCAAGAAACAAAAAAATCACCCCGCCGCCCCGCAAAAAAAAACTCTTCCAAAAGTTCTTGGGTTTAGAAGGATTGGAATAACATGTGATAGAGAAAAGGTTTTGAAGAGAAAATAAAAATTGTTCTGCCATGTTTTGTCCAACAAACAGCTTTGTTGTGGCTGGATACTTCGAAGAGCTACTGCCATTTGACATATCAATAAACAGAGATGGGAATGCATATATGTAATGCACATAAGTATCTGTGTGTGTCTCATATATAGCATTCATAACACTGGTTATATACATATCAGCTCTGTGAGATGCATGTGTATGTGAAATCAACGGATGAGGGTAAAATAGCAACATACACATGTGTGCATGGGCACGATATGTATTACGAGTCATCCGCAAAGCATTTACCTTGCACGGTGCAAGTACTGAAATAAACTTTGCTGGTTTAGACAACATTGCAACAGGGGTAATAATATTACTAGCACTGATCAATAATGGAAAAGTTGACAAGACAAATAGTAACTTGGGTGTTGTTTAATACAGGACAAAGAACACGAGAAATTGCTGATATAAAAGGATACTGGTTATGGTTGTGTGATAAATTGTGAGCTAAAACTGTATTACATGACATGAAGGGATGTTTGAAATTAAAGAGAATGTGGTTTGCCATCATCTAGATCAGGCAAGCTGCTCTTTAAGGCAGTCCAAAGCCACAGTGTTTGTTGGAATTCTGGGAAGGAACACAGAAGGGTGGGTAGGACTTCTGAAACCGCAAAGTGCCTTTAAATATCAATAGCAACCTCCAAAAATGCTCTACAGTCAGTCTCTAGGAAGTAGAAGACTACAAATAACATTATATGTTGAAATATTAAGGCACTTTATGTTGTCACATGCATTATTCATTTAAATGGATTAGAAAAATTCTAATTCTGGACTAATTTGACAAGCTCTGCCAAAATACATATCTACAGGAAAAAAATGCATATTAAACATATTAAATGTTTTATAATTAATTTTAGTTTACTAATCCAGATATTATTGTTTCCTTAATTACAACATTGAGACATACAGGATCAAGTCTTAAGGTAACTGGAGTATTAAGAAGAATATAAAGAAGAATTTTTACCAATCCCCCAAGGATGAAGAAGACCATGAAAAGGCGACCAAGGGTTGTTTTTGCATAAACATCTCCATAGCCAACGGTGGACATTGTAACCATCAGCAAATAAACACATTCCCAATATGTTAGCGGTTGATTATTTTGGAAATTTTCCCATGGATCCCCTGAGTTCTCCACCTACAACGTACAAGAAAACATAGAATTAATTGTATTAATTACAGTTAACTCTAATTAATCCTGAATTAACTCTACCCCTATATGCATGTGCCTCTGTGTGTGTGTATAGAGATATAATTTAGCATATAATATGAACTCGGAATCCTTTCCTGTGATTTATTTTGATCAAATACAGAACCTGACCATGTGCCAGAACACTGCAGCTCTTTTGCCAATATATACAGCCTTGCTTCTCAGATAATTTACGGGAAGTATCTTTTCCAGGCACCACTAAATAATGTAACTTACTCATGTAGTTAGGTAAGTTCATTTAATAAAAATGTGTTCAGAATATTTTCAGAGTAAATCTTACTTTGAATGTAATTATACCCTTCAATGTCTTTTGTTTTAAAAGATTATGTAGCTATTGAAGGCATTACTGACACCTTTAGTGGTATGCTACTACTTTTTCAAAAAGCCAGCCACTGTTGAGACAAATTTATAAATCTGTCAGTGGAAAAGGAGTGTACCATCTAAAATCTGTTTCACAATAAAAAAGTTGGAGTATTCCTACAGTAGAATAGAAAAACTTTTGTTGAAAAACAAAGGAAAAAAATCCAAATCCTAGAAAACAGCATTCCCTTGGTCTTGATATAATGCTTAAAGGGTGCTGTACTCTGTTTGTTCAAAACCAGAAAAAGGTCTTGTTTCTAGATAGAAATGTTACATTTGCCCAGAGGAGCGTAAAAATACGGTTCTACGTGAATAAGAAATACATCATAAATTAAAACATTCCAAATCTCTGTGCATCTTTATAAGGGTGAACATTAAATGACTGATTCAGCAAGCAAAGGAGGAATTTGAATTTAATCCTGCCCAGCTGGATGCAGCTCCAAGGCAGAGCAGGGAAGCTGCTCCGGACTGCCGTGGGATGGTTACGGGAGTTCCCTGGCGAACACCGCCACCTGCTGCTCACCCGCGCTGCTCCCACCCCACTGAGGGACTTGAGGACTTTGGGGTGACCAAACTCACTGCTCCCACCTCTCTTAGAGACAGAACAAGCCTAAACTTGGGGGATGCCTCTTCATGGCACTCTGTCTTTGGGGTACTGCACTACCAAGAGCAGTGTGGGGTCAGCAGTAAAGCAGCTCAGAGAGCCCGTGGTCCATCAAAGTCCATCAGGGGTTTGCAAATGCACTCACCAAATGTATGAACCCAGCTGCTGTCAGCCACGTGCTGATAAATATAGAGCACAGATTCACTAGCTTGATGGAATTACTGGAAAGAAACAAAGCAAATAGGAACTTAGACTAGAATTTGTCAAAGGTTTTTTATAGGTACCTGTATACAATGGCATACTTAGACTCCAGAACCTGATGATTATTTTCCAAAAGAAACAGACTCCCTAAAGAGCTTATTCAAAATTTTATGTACAATACATATGATTTTTCCTTTGGAGAGTCCACTTTTTCATAATTCAGATAGCATGAAAAGAAAGTCTCAATGTATGAGAGAAGAATGACAAACAGAAACCTTAGCTACATCAGTAATCAGAAACAAACTAATAGAAATAAATAATGCTTTTTCACAGATTATTTGGTTGCCTCTCAGTACACTCATCTCTTCAGTTTTCACTGCTAAACACTCAGAATTGAGTGTGAACATGTAAATACATAAAAAAAAACTTGAGAAAATTATGATTCCTAAATTAAAGAACTAAAGTAGTTTACAGTTCCTGTGTAAAGTCCTAAGCATTTTTCATATTATTCTGCTTGCATAAACTCCTATGGACCTCTTTATGGAAAATTCACATGAAATTAGAGTACTTCACACTTCACATTCACATTTGCCTCTTAAAAAAAAGAAAGAAAAGAATAATTTAAACCTATCAAAAACTCCGCAAATACTTTTCAGTCACACTGAGTAGTATTTTCCCTACTGTAGTCAGAAGTGATTTTGAAACAAGAACCTCACTCAGTTCAGAAGGAAAATACCATATTTAAAATCTTCTGGAAAAAATACAAATAAAACCTGCTCCCTCTCTTCTCACAAAAGTCACTGTCCTAGGAAGGATATTCAACAGAAACACGTGGAACTGCAGCCCATGTATGACTGTGTTTAAACAATCATACCCATTCATGGTTTTGAAAATATTTATAAAAAGGTATAACATCTCAGAAAAAACCCCTCACAATTATCCTTAAAGCAATATATTAAAAAAAATATAAAAATCGGGAAAAAGTCACTTTCAGAGTTAGCAGTAGTAGTTTTGCGGTAGAATAATCAATGCTTCTGTTTATAGTTATGAACTTTAAGGACAATAAAAATGCATTCTTTCCGGAACAAAACTGGGAAAAGAGCCTGTAAAATTAACCAGCACAGCTCCTTTTAAAATATTTTTAAAGTTACAGCTAGAGAACATGTGGGGATACAAGGATTATAATATGACTGGGTAATATGACAGAAGATGAAATTAATATCGTACTCAAAAATAAAATAGTATATCAGCAGTCTTGTCATGAGTGTTCACCAACATCAACATATATTCCCTTTTTCTATCTTTCAAAAACTATGGTTGATTACAGTCCTTATTTTCTTAGTAGTAACATTAATTTATAGCACAGGAACCTAATCAGTGACTTCCTAGATTAAACAAATTATAGGAGTGATACTAATGTAAAGCTCCATTATGAAAGGCTGAATATCATTCTTCTCCTGAACTTAGAACACGAGATGTTTCTGATTTAAAAATGTGTGTCTGTTGGTCTCTTCATATTACTGTAATACCCATTAATAGTAACTATTTACATTGCTTGTTTGGTAGATTTTATTTTTTGAAGATTTATTAAACACTGTACCTTGTCTGTCCTCTATAAAATACTCCCTATGTTTCTGCCAGAGTCTAAATATAGTTGAAGGATTAGTCATAAACATTTTCCCCCTCTTTAAGCTCTTTCCAACATCTGTGCAAAATCCCTTACAGTGAGCCATGCCTAAGCCCCTGCAGTTTTTTTGAAAAATATTAGAAAACAATGAAGGAGACAGATTTTTCTACTGAAAACTGTAGAATTCCATTTCATAGAACATGGGAACAAAAAATCATGAGTAAAATATATTTAATTTCAAATTAGGGAAACAAACGTGTCCTTGACAGAGTACAATCTTTTAAAGTGTCACTGTAAAATTTTGCTTCAAATATATTTTGCTTTTTTTTTTCAGATACTATAATAATCACCTAACACTTTGCTAGTCTCCTTATTTTCTCTGCTTTTGCATTGTGCAGCTTCTTTTGTTGGATTCCACTTTTTGGAATGGCCCTTCTGCTCACATAATGTATGTGCCTTTAATCCTCATATCTCAGTCAATAATTCCGGGAATAATTTTCATTTCTGGGTTACAGTAAATGTTTTGCTTTACTAGAGAAAAGGAGGAGAAAATTTCTCTGCAATTGCATAAAATACTGAAAACACAGCAGTGCCCAACATACCCTATCAGTTTCTCATCTTCTCAGTTGTGTTATTAATGCCAAATGCACTGAAATGCCTAGGTCATAACACCTCAAGTGGAGAGCTCTTTTCTTTTGCTGAATCTTTAAATAATAAAAAATGATTTTTTTTCCCCTAATACAATTTCCGAACTCGTAATGATATACTGAATTTGTTATCTCAATTCAAAAATTCAAGTTCTGTCATTGATTCTTCATCTTTATGTGAACAAAAATCCTAAAATCTTGAGAAGTTCAATAAAACTTTAAAAGTGGACTGCAAAAAATGCTAAGATATCTTAATTCTAGAAGATTTTTAGCTGTCCCTGAGCAAAATAACGTTGCAGTAGTGGGCCAAAAGCATACAAGAGCATATAAGACTTTAAAGTAATAATAAAGGTTTAAGGCCACAGTATGTAATTGAAATCACTGACTGAATTTAGGGAAGTAAATTTTATTTAAATAATAATAGATTTTTTTGAGACTACTAGTTTAACTGCTCTAACTTATAAAAAATTTTTAAAGATTCTCCGTTAATCACAAGGGCTCAGCATGTTGTTTTTTTTTTTTAGGAAGAGAAATAATTCAGAACAAGAAGATCTCAATTAAAGAGTATTCTGGTACTCCAATAGAAAATGTGTGTGCAGCACATGAACTGCAGCTCTGATGGTGCTTCAGAACACACTGAAAATACGAAAATTTCTCATTGAAGGCAACAATAATAGTAATAAATGAATTTTCTAGCTTATTGCTTTCTAAAAGCTAAATTCATGAAAGACATTAAAATAAACCCCAAGCACTCACACAATCCAATTTATGTCAGGTGCAACTACAAACTCTTCTAAAACAAATTGCATTCTGTTAATTTGTTTTAATTTGACACATCCATTTTAAAAAATCAATGTTTTGTGAACTTTGCTGACATTCCAAATTATTTAGTTCATTTCAGGTTCTTAAGTAAGACAAGAAAAGAGAGCAGACATGACTTTCTGTTGCATTACCAGGAACAGGGAGAGACACAAGAACTGTTTTGAGACAGCAACAATTTTTCAGTCAAATAAATGATGTTAGTTATGAACTGCTAAGGATGAATGAACTGACTAAACTGAAACACTCATATAAGTAAGTTTTGCTTTTCAGGCTTTCACTAATCAACATTTGAGGTTTACAGATATTTTGGCAGTCATACAAATAATCACATAGATGATGATATCCAATATAAGAGTGAATTCTGCACCAGAGAAAGACTCTTTTAATGAACAGGTCAATCTTATATAAACCAGCTCTGAGTACCTTGAATGTGATTAATGCACATTTACAGATCTGGAATTTCACAAATCCCCCACTACTGAAGGGGCTATTAGCTTTTATCCAAAATCCTTTGAGTTTATGGGGCTTCTCCACTGACTGCCATTTCTACATGTTAAATCTTATTCTCCTTTCCCATATTGAGCATTCTGAGCTATGGGACTTCATCTTACATTCTTTGATGTCTTTGCTTGACCAGAACTGGCTTCCTTCCAGTAACACAGCTAAAGACAGAAACTGTGAGAATTTTATAGTACAGAGAATAGTTTCAAGGTTAAGGATTGAAGAAACAGCTGCTTACTGTGAGTGTGTACAAATTTCAGTACCTATTTTCCCACTGCTACAAATTATCACAGAAAAAAATGCATTTACAGGTATATAAAGCCCTCATACAGCTATAGCAACTGGTGCAGAGAAGAGAGGTTTTCAAAATCGAACTGATTTTATAGCAATTCTGGAAAGCTGGGTTCAATACTTCTCCTGAAGCATTTTAGAAAATGATGAAAAACAGTATGTCTTCAACTGCAAGGCACAGGATGGTTTCCCTTTATTTCCTTCAAAATGATCTTATGTTCAAAATTGTGCTTTTCCTGCACAACTTTCATGTATTAATAGGCCAAAGAACCAGTAAGCCAGAAGGTTAATTGGAGTATTTTAATTATTATATAAAAGAAAAACTAGGGATAATGAACACAATATAAAGATAGCTCAGTGTAATTTTTAATATGTTTTTGATGTGAAAAATGATGCTCAGTTCAAAAGAACTGGAAGAGCCACAATGTGAATTTCTCAAAATACTTTTTAACTTCATTTTTTTGAATGAATTCTGATTTCAGTTTTTTCAAGACAGCAGAAGTGTCTTGAAAACTGTGGACTGATTATATGGAAAGAAGCAATGTTTAATCACTGCAAAGCTATGTAATTAATTCTGCTTTTAATTTATCAACACATAACCTTGCCCAATATTTCAAATATAACAACACATCAATTAAAATGATCACATAGCAAAAGATGCTGTCACTGACAAATCATTCGTCAGCAGAAAAGGGTTTAAAGCACAGATAAAAAGTAGGGGGTTTTTACAGAAAAGAAAATCACATATTACTAGGGTCTCAAATCTAAGCCTTTTACATTCTGTCACCAATGCAACTAAATCAGCATGTAAGAAAAAGTCTTACCTTGTTTTAAGTATATTCAGAAATTGCAAGATTTCTGAGAACTGTATCAGTCTAAGGGCTCTTAAAAATCTTAAACCTGCAGTAAAAGAAAAAAAGTTATAATAAATAATAATTCAAATTGTAACAGCATATCACAATGACAGTGATCAATTAAATCAACATAGGTAACATACAAAATGTCAAATACCTTTGAAATGCTCTTCCATGTTTAATGGTTCAAGGATCCTTAGCAGGTATTTTTCAAATTTTTAAAATTTATTTCCCTAATAACAGATTTATCCTACCAGAAAGCCTTAGTTTATGTAAGAAGTAATGGGAGGAGAAACACAGGCTGAAAGCTAAGGGGGAAAAACCTCACTGAGGTATTCTGTTTCTAGTTGCAGTGCACATGTCCTTCTCTTTCAGGCTGTCAAAGACACAGGCAGGTCTGAAACATCTCAGTCCTCCAAGCTCCCACGCTGCTTAGTGAAATATAGCAGATCATGGGCAAGAGATCTGATAACCTAGATGAAGTAGACTGTATATGCCTGATTAAATTTGGTAAATCTTAATGACGTAAAATCTTTCATGGTAATAATGCTCCCTATCTACACTCTAATTTAAAAAAAAAAAAAGTCAAGCAGGAAAACAGAGAAATTACAGTTTTTCTCTTTAAAATGGCAAATTTACTATAATTTTTTACATCAGTATACAACTATAGGATACATTACATATCATGTATTTTTTAAAAGTATTTTTACAAAGAAATAGTATTTTTATGCTGCAATCAGATTGCGTGCATAGCAATTCCCAGACAACTACAAAGTCAGTGAGACAAAGAGAGTGTGTGCAAGAGAAACTAATCGAGAAGATTAAGGGCTTAAATTATTAAAATAGCCTTATGCTGATAGTAAATGATTTGGCTACAGATCTTTGGCATATGAATAAAAGTACACTCTGTACTGTACATATGCACAGCTTATAAAATTAAAGCAAGCTTGAAGGATAATTTTTATTAGAGAGTACAGCCAGGAGTTACATAAAAGTTGTGTAACGTGGTATTGTAGCTGTTACAGGAAGGTCCAGAGTAGCTTCTTCTCTTTATTGACATCTATTTTAGAGAACTCCAGTGCAAGAAACCACTTTTTATTTCTAGAAAGTTAAAGAAATACTGATCCTGGCAAATATATAAACCCCGTCACAGCTTTCATCATCTCGCCAGAATAAGAGGTTCCCTTCAAGCACAAAGGTGCATGTGGTAAGATATGTTTCAATCAAGAAGGTTTTCTTGCAGTATTCTTGGCAAGTTGTTAAATAAAATCGTTTCTCTTGTTTTTTGCCTTGTTAAAACTCCTAAGTAGTGTTAAAGTACACTCCTGTCTATTATATGGATGTAAAGTTTATTTTTAATTACTGACTGTGGGGAACTATGAAAATTAATCACAACTTGCTAAATGGATTCAGGGACCTAAATGAAAAACAATAAAATGAAGTTTAATAATGCTAAATGTCTGATCCATTTGCAATTAGAGAATGATGACTTTGGATCGCATTGCTGAAACTGAGAGACACACACATCCCTCTGTTCCACTTCCAGTAGTTCCCACTGGAACTACTTTGGAGTTGCTCCTCCTATCCAAAGAGATGTGGTTATACAGGGAAGGAAAGGATCCTTACTAGCAATCATAAACTTTCCAGTTCTTTTACACCCAGCTGCTTTTCCTCACTCCCTATGAACTGTTTTATGAAAAATGGCTGGGGTGAGAAAGACACTGCCTCTCAAATATTTTGCACAGCATCTGAAGTTAATGTTAAGACCAAATTAACCATTGCTATGTTTCAAAAAGAAAGCCTGAGGAACATTTAAGTTAGCAATGAAACCTCTATCTCCAAACCATTATAAGATTTATGTTACATTTTAATTGCTGAGACATCAAATTATAGAAGAAAATACTACGGGTTCAATCCATTTTTTGTGGAAGAAGAAAACCATTGTATTATATTCTGCATTTGCTGCAGCCCACATAATTTAAAGAAGTTTTGTTCAGAGAGTAGAATTAGAAATAAAAAAATAAAAAAAAGAAAGAAAAAAAAAGCCCTAGAGAGTTTGCTTGGGCAGTTTAGCCACAAAATAGAACAGGTTTTCAATTATAAAAGCCAATTAATTCTTTCCAGTATCCTGTAGTTTTCTAGGCACAAACAGATCTGTTATTATGTTACTATATGTATTTCATTTCACATGATTTTCACAGAATCATAGAGTGGTTTGAGTAGGGAAGAATTTTCAAGGTCATCTTGCCCAGGCCTCCCTGCAAGGAGCAGCTAAATCAGGTTGCTCAGAGCCTGTCTTTGTGACCTTGAATGTTTCCAAGGTTGGGGTATCTACCACCTCTCTGGGCAACCTGTTCCAATGTTTCATCATGCTCACGGTAAAAAAAATCCTTATCTGTATTCTAAACAACTCCTTATTATATTGAAACCATTACTCTTTCTTCTACTGCAGCAGGTTGTGTTAAAAAGTCTGCACCCTCCAGGTACTGAAAGGCCACTACAAGGTGTCTCCAAACCCCTCCTTCCTCCAGGCTGAACAACTCCAACTCCCTCAGCCTTTCCTCACAGAGAGGTCCTGGATCCCCTTCTTTGTGCTGAGGGCCCCAGAGCTGGACAGAGCTGCAGGTGGGATCAAGAATGGAGAAGAGGGGAGAATTTCCTCCCTTGCCCTGCTGCTTTGGATGCAGCCCAATTTCGCCCTCTGGGCTGCAAATTCCCATTGCTGGCTCGTGTCCAGCTTCTCATCTCTAAGCACCCCCAAACCCTCTGCAGGGGCTGCTCTCAATCCCTTCCTCACCCCCAGCCTGTGATGACACTGGGGGAGGCCCCAGCCCAGGTGTAGGACCCTGCACTTGGTCTTGTTGAGCCTGAGGAGGTTCCCACAGACCCACTTCTCCAACTTGTCCAGGTCCTTCTGGATGGCATCCTGTGCCCCCAGCCATGCCAACTGCACTGCTCAGCTTGGTGTCTGCCACACACCGTGTGAGGACTGAGATGACATTACCTCTTTCAGGTCTACCACCTCACCAAGAACAGAAACCACTGATGTTTGTTTATGCATCAAAAATAGAAAGCAAAAATTCACTAATAGGAGCACTAACAAAAATTCCCCTTTCCCAAAACTGTTTCAGCTCATACAGAAATGTCTACAGATCTCTTTCCTTAGCAATATTTGGGAATGTGTTTTATACAAGTGGAGAGGAAGAATTCATTTTCTAATGAAATATCTACAAAACTGTTTTACATTTAAATGATATAATCAAGAGTTGAGATAGGCAAATTTCTTATGTATTACAGTGAAGTTCATTCTAATTTGGCATATTTCATGACCCTGTCTGGTAAAGTTAATTGTAAACTGCTAAACAGAAGGCTCAGGAAACACTTGCTACTTTCTCTTCATCATGTAACTCACCTTTTTCTTAGCAAAGAGTTTTACATTGGCATTTTCTTATGGGATCAGACTAGAATAGGATAGGATATAATCTGTTATGCTACAAATTATACCAAAAAAACAAATACCAAAACATTTCATTTACCCACAAGTTCTCTCTAATAAGAACAAAAATACACAGATAAAATAAAAGAAGGACCTCTTGATTTCTAATCTTCTGCTTCTAAATGGATGACTGAAATATGCTTAGGAATTGGAGTTTTTTTCAGCTGTAATATTCAGAATAAAGCTAAGATACTCATAGATATCAAGACCAGAAAAAAACTTTTATGATTATAAACCAGATTCCTTAAACAATATGACACAAAGTGTTTTAGTCAATAGTTTCTGCCTCTAGTACAATAATCTGAGTTGTAGGTATGATGATTCAAATAAACTTTAAACTCTACCACAGGATAATTTTCTTACTGCAGAAATATTTTGCTTAGCTACTGTGTTGTCTGAGCAGCAAAGAGACAGCTTTCAAATTACACTGAAAATGCAAAATATGTGTGCAATACTGTTTCATATCATGGTGTTCAACCTAAAAATCTGTAAAAAATCTGTAAAAGATGGTCAATAGGAGAGGCCACATATTGCCAAAAATCCCTGAAATCACTTTTAAAGAAATCAATTATCTGTTCAACAGGAAGCAATATACCATGCTGAACTACCAGGCTACATCTAGAATATAGCAGGAATACTTTTTTCCTGACTGCTTTACTAATGACCCAGCAAAATGGATGGATCCTTTAAAACAGAACAGTGATCCTGACATGGCTAATAAACTATGTGCCAGTAGCAACACAATTACAGTAGAAAATTATTTTATCTATCAAGTTTACAGCGAAGT
Source organism: Luscinia megarhynchos (assembly GCA_034336665.1). Classification (NCBI taxonomy): domain Eukaryota; kingdom Metazoa; phylum Chordata; class Aves; order Passeriformes; family Muscicapidae; genus Luscinia; species Luscinia megarhynchos. The sequence goes on from CM067569.1 coordinate 22,825,809, forward strand.
AAATGCTATTATTTAGAGCTTTATTTGACTTTACAGGCAATAGGGTATTTTCCTGTCTGTCAGACAGTTTTGCACTCTCTGCTGAACTGATCCTTTCCACTAGATTAGTATTAGAACCAACCAGGATTACCTATAGGTTGCAAACCCCAAACTCCCCCATACCCCCCAAAAACAGAAATGTACAATTTTAAATCTTTAAAGGGAAAGGCAAGAAAATCAAGACAACTGTACTTATATTACTTTAATGCAATTCTAATAAATAGAAACAGGAATTGGGATATTTCTTCATTCAACATGAGAAGTCAATTGACAAGAACAGCACCAAGCATTACATTGTTTCTCACCAATGAGATATGTAATCCCCATCTTAATGCCTTAGGCTGCTTTTTTTTTTTTTTTTTAATAGACAATAGTGTATCTAAAATATTGGTGAAAGGGTTCACTGCATAGAGATTGTTTACCACTTCTATTCCTCTTCATCAAATCTATCAATCACTACTTCTACCCTCGATTTCATTAAGACCAGATGGCTTGGTGAAGTCTGAAAAAACCCCCAGAATCAGCATTTAGGAACTAGGATGGAGGCAAAATTTTTAAAATGCAAAATAATCCCATTTTTAACATCTTCACAGAGTGCAGCAGAGTTATCTGAGATCATATTCCCTGCAGATAGGCTTGAAAAGGAAAGCTCAAAGAAAAATGACAAGAAGAAATAGAATAGGAGGAAAAGGGTCTGATATTCCTTAGAAGCAACCCAGACAGAATATTTTTTATACATTTCCTCACCTCTGTTATGCAACAGTGTAAGTGGTGAGAAGAGCCTGAAGCATGACCAGGACAGTAAAACCAAAGTCAAATTTAATACTTACATAATGCTTTTAAACAATGCTATGTCAAAGATTCATTAATAAACCTCTCTGCTGCACATTCCTTCAACTTGCTATTATACTGTTTAAATAATTACAGCAGTTTCAAACAAAATTTCTTGGTAACACCAACTCTGCAGAATATTACATTCCATCCTTCAATGCAGACTGGATTATTTGATTCTAGGTGAACAATGGACTCCTTTGCTGGGGAGACAGGAGTACATTGCAGTGCGTTAGTTTGGGAAAAAAATTCTTCCTACAAAGCAACTGAAATACTGCAGCTTTGCTTTTTTTTAAGTTGAAAACTAAAACAGAATATCTTTTTTAGAAGATACAGTAATACTAGCACCAGAGACAGTATAACAAACTACAGTTCTGAAGAAAGGTTCAGTTGGACCTTACCCCAGTAGGAGCCGACCCTGTAACAAGAAACTAAGGAGTTTCTCAAAGTGCGTTGCTCTTCCTTTTCGGGGATATTATGGCCAGGTTTGACACGATATCCATTTTTGAACAATTCTCCATGAGACTTTTTACGCCTTCTAGTACTTTTGTACGTTTCTGTACGAGTTCCCCCAGATGGGTTGTGGTAGACCAAAATCTTGCTGGGAATCATGACTGTCTATCTTCAGCTCCAGGAGCACTGCAGGTAAGAACTGGGGTCCAGTCTTCAGTCACGGCATTCACTAACACTGAAGATGCTCATGTATTTACCCTTCCTTTTGCTAATTCAGTATCAACACGCAGAGATGGCTCAGACTTCCTTCTTTAACAGAACTTCTCTTAGGGAGCAGATTTGTTCAACTGGACACAGGATAAAGTTCCCCTTTACCAGCTTTATCAAAGATAATTCAGTATAATCTAGTCCATTTCTGACAGCTTGTAACAAACAGAATGAATTCAAATACAAAACTCAGCTTGAGAAAACGGACTAAGAATATCACAAATGGGATGGACAAAACAAATCACAGGGGCAAGCAGGCAGTGCAGATGCTGCTCTGATCCGTGATGTATTAGAGCTTAAAAGCCATCTTCTATCCGGATATTACCACGTAAGCTTCTTTCAGACACATGAAAGAACCACACCCATTGATTCAAAACACACAAACATGATGCTGTTCACTTGGAATGAACAGGTACACTCACAAAGAATATAGTTGTTATAATTCATGTGCATAAAGGGAATTGTATATCGTGTATTGGTTTCTTTGGCAAGTCCACATGTCTGTTTTCCAGTTAAAGCTGGTATGCAGAAGGCAGAGGTCACATAATCAGCCAACTCCTACAGATTTATCCCAGATGAAATTAAAAAACCTCAAACAAACACAACACAACAACCCTTCACCCAGCTCCAGTTAATGACAGCTATCTTACTGAAGGAAAAAGAATTCAAAATAAAACAATTTAGCCATCAAGCAAGATCATGAAGAATAGAGTCCATAGCTCTCTCAAGCTGACTTGCCCTGTAAATATTCACAAAACTGGAGCTTTTTCAGTCAACTACAACCTTATTCAATTGGATAAAGCTCTTCAAACTAAAAGTAATCATGACCTTCCATTACATATGATAGATTTTCTTCATGAATTTTCCTGCGTTGAGCATAATAAACAAACTTCATTGTGAAAAGCTATCTTCATTTTGAGGAATATGCTTATCATTCCTGTTTTCTTTTTTTTTCCCGTGTTTTTTTGGCCTCAGAAGACCCACAAATATACCAACGCCATCTGGACTGCAATGCAAAGCAGACACAAAAATAGGCTGCACCATGTACTTATAGGAAACACACAGGATTTCAAAGCATTTTGGAAATGTTATTAAGGGGTGGACTGCCAAATATAAAGGGGATTGTAGCATAGACAAATTTCAAATTATAAGTAACATGCACACAGTGAAGTAAACTACTTCTGTGTGTCCTTTGCATTGCAACCTTTAACACCACATTCTTACAAACAATCTGGTTACGTTCCCACTGGTCACAACAGTCAAGTTTCACTGAGTCTATAGGGATGAGTCTTATGTCCTCATGCTGACAAACATCCATGATATATCTGTGAGCACTTAAATCATTCCTCTCAAACTGGAAAGATCTGAGCAGGGTATTACTTATCTGTGCTACTAATCACATCTTGTACAGCTCAAAATGAATGCTTGTCCTACTTACTTTTTGCCATATAAGGCACATTGTTTTCCTTTCTTTCTGTATTTCTTCTTGACTAGTATTATAATCTTGTTATTATCCAATTTTAAACCTGTCATTAGTGTACTTCATACTTAGTACAGCAAATGTTTGGGTGTAGAATGCATTTACCTTGAAAGCCTGGAACGTCTCTAAAGGAAAACAGGACCAAAGTAATAAATAGCAAGAGCCAAGCTGTTTAGTTTACATAACCTATTATTTTGGTTTTAACAATTTGACAGTATTCTTTTAACTTCTCAGCTTCCTGGCATAGCCAGATTTTTATCAATTTTCTTTATTTTCAGTCAGTGCACTGCTTAATCTGTTGCAGAATTTGAAAACATAAATTAAATGACACAAACTAGGATTAAATCTAAAATAAACCTGCTCCACAAGTTTAAAAAATATTAAAAAACCATGTATATAAATTTGAGCAGCAGCAGGATGATGGCATATTGTGCTGAGAAGCATTCTTCAGTACCACAGACAGCCACACAAAGCTGCTGGTATTACTTTCCTGTGCAGACGTTTCTGCTTTCCAAATGAATCTTTTTTTAGTATTTTGTTCTACAACCCAATTACCCAAGAGAGCCTCTTGCTTTCAGTGGCATTACCAGTTGCTAGCATCTATAATATCAATCTATTACTTGGCCATTTTTTTATATTAGATGTAAAATTCGATTTCAGAAAATTGTTCTCTGTAGACTAATTTTTATTTTTCAGTTATCCAGAAAAATACCTTTTAGGTGTTCTAGCTCAGATAAGCATCTGAGTGAAAGTCTGGAGTCCAATTAAGCACATGAAGGTGGGTGCCATCAGTAGAATATCACTGTTTCCTACCCCTGTGAAGGACAAGGCCCTTGGTCTCCTGGTCTGAGGCAGACCTAAAACTCCTAAACCCTGCGTTATCAGCAGCACCTGAAATGTCTGAAGTCTGCTCTGAAGTATTCAATCCAAACTAATCAACAAACATTCTGTTATAAAGAGCTCTAGAGGGACTTTTAACAACCTATTTTGCCTTCAATGAATCCAAGCTGAACAAAGAAGTGAAGTTTTTTATATTTTCAACAGAAGCAATCCCTTGAAGGACAATCACTCCATGGCCCTCTTTGAACTTGTCATAAAAATAGATTTACATATCCATGGAAGTCCTGTTATAATTAAATGACAACTTGCTTTCAAAGTCCATCCAAATAGGAGGCTATTAAACTTAAAAATGCAGCAGATGAAAGCAAGACTTGTCAGCAGCTAAGCTAGGCTTTACATCTGGCTATGCAGGGACTAGGGACTTGCTACATCATCTTGCAGGAGAGCAAGGGAAGATTAGATCCTGCCCTGGCAAACCAATGTAGTGGATAGAAGTGGGTATCAAATTATTATCCTTTGAAACACAGGTTAGACATGGGTGATACATTTGCTGTGCTTTTGTAGGATACTATTTGCTTACAGTTGTGCTCAAAAGCACAATCTGCAAAAACCACAAAACACAAGGAAACCTGCCAAGGAGGAAACTGCTGTAAAGAAAAATAACCGTTATATCCTGTGACTATTCTCTACTTGAAAATTCATTTTTAATTTAATTTACAGTAAGTGAACACTGAAATTTCCACATACTACCTTTCCTCTCTTTTAAATTGCAACTTCTGAAATGACAATGTAAAAGCCATTTGCTGTACACAAAATGGCTCATAAACTTTTCATTGCTGCTATTTCAAAAATGGTGAAAAGTATTATTCATAGAAAAGAAAAAATAACCTTCTGTGCCTGAATATAAAAACTCCACAGGTTGGTCAACAGCTAATTTTTAGTACAGCTTTGTAGCAATGTCTATGGATTATGACAAAACCAGAATAATGCTCATTCTGCCAAGAATTTACCACTCATTACTCTCACTAAATTATTTAGAAAGTAAATTAAAAATTTAAAATTTGAGTTCCTAAAAAAACATATATCATTGCATCATTTATTTTTTTATCTCCTAGCCTCAAAGTCTTAAGCTATTAAACCATTTTCAGAAAGCAAGAACAAAACCAGTCACTCAAAATGTAAACATTAACTTTTCTACTTTACACCGCTTTAGGCAACAACTATGCCATAGTCCATAAACCAAGCACAAATATAAGCACAGTAGTAAATGAAGAACAGATCTTTACATTAAACCAGAGAGTATTAACTTGTAAACATTTTATATTGCAATAGAAATATTATCCCATCAAAGTGATGTTGGTGCCATTTTTAACAAAAGGCTGAAACCATGAACGGGAGAGAAAGCACTATTCATATCTACCTAGTGGGTAAAACAGAGTTAAGAAGGCAAAGAATTTATTCAGCTCTCATTTTTCTATTTCTTTAATACTACATTTGTGTAATCCTTTCCGGATACTGAGAGTCCATATTCAAAACAGATGGAAAATATGCCTTTTTTAATTCTTTGATTTGGGGAGAAAATTACTATTTGTACACTTTACTAATGCTGCTACTAAAACCAAAACAACCCTTGTAATAAGAGGTTACACCTCAGCAAGCTAACTTTGCAAAGAGGGTTGCACAGAAGGTTGGAAATTTGGGGGTTGCTTTCTAAAGAGACCATTACAACTCAATATAAAGAGGCTTCCCTTCCTGAAAAATGGCAAGTTAGCATCTTATATAATTTTCCCTGGCATTCATCAGGAACAAATTGCTCTAAAATCAGGAATATGCTATTCTGAGAGGCTGTAACCATAGGGCAGAACAAATGATAAGAACAAAGGCAAAGGAAGGGCAAAGGCCAGATCTAAAGCCTGACTCATGCTGCAGGAGGTTGATTTAAAAAAAGACTTGCAATTCTGCTCTCTTTGCTCCCGTGAGTCACAAGGCACAGGCCATAACTGCCAAGAAACAATGAGCATACTATGAAATAAGGCTTGAAAAGGAATCAAGTATTTCACTTCTAATCAACTGCTATGATATAATGCATCCTATTCAGTGAGCCTCTTTAGCCTTCGAGTTGCACAAAAAAAACCAGCTAAAGAATGGATATGAGCACACAAATACAAATAAAGTAATTATGAGAAACCAGTTATAAAAATGATACATCACAAAAAATTTTATGTGATTACAATCCTGGCTCAAAAAAACATTAATTCCATTTTCTGACCAGATGGATGACAAATATTCAAAAAATATGTAGGCTTGTCCTAGTGAAGCAATAGCCTTTTACTCAGTGTTCAGAATGATTCCTTGCACATTGTATAAATTTATACTATATCAACATAAAGAGAGTATTTCAGACCAGCTGAAACAGGATTAAGAATTTAGTCATAAAATTCCACAGAAATCAAAGATTATGGTGTTTTAACTGCTTTTTGCAAACACAGCTGTTGTATAGATCACCACATTTCAGCATCCCTTATTTCACCCCAAAGCAGTACTAAAAAAGTCTTCATCTCCTCAGTAGTGCATCATGTTTAAATGCAAGGTCTGAGACCTGCAAGTGTCAATTCATCACTAAGACTGAGTCAAGAGTAAAGCCAGTAAAGAAAGCAGCATTTACAACTTTTCAAAGTCACATCAGACAGAAAATCTGTGATCTGCCTAGTGAGAAGAAAATTCTTGGATATTCAGGTGCACAGAAATGCCTTTCCTTAAAGGCTGATAATACTCAATCAGTAAGAGAAGATAGTGAAATTTCTATGCACTATCAGAGTAGATTAGAGCTAGTGCCTAATAAAGTAGGGATCTGAAATATTCATAGAAGACTCTGTTCCTCAAATCTATGTATCATTGGCTATTTTCCACTGAAATCAGCATATTTCTTACAGGATCTGTCCCATATGCAATGATATATCATTTTATCTAGATTAATTTCCCAGGTAAAAGTGATCATGAAAGAATTCAGATGATATTTCCAGATGTCTCTGCCTTTACAGTGCTGATATCTACACTTGACCCACAAAAGGAAGGAAAGAGAAACAACACAGAAAAAATAAAATACGGAATTTAATAAACAATAAAAGCTCAAATTATACCATTAACTTTACAAAGCATCCTGTCTCATTTGAATTTATATACACAATATGTGCAGATGTTTATTGACTGCCATACTATCATGTTATCTATTGACTGCACACTAGCCACTATGAAAATAAATTTTTCTTCAGTTAGCATTGTCCCAACCATGTATTAACCATTAAGAAACACTTCCTTAACTATGCTTTAATAAGTACCTAAATTTCAAATGATGAAATTGCATTAAAATATATACAAATCATATATCTAAAATACAGATTTTAGTATTTACTAATAAAATCTGAATTTATTTACTTACCATAACTAATCACTTCTGTTTGTAATTAAAAATTGAACATTACACCTATTACCTATAGAGCCATCTTAACATACATTGGTAAGAATGCTTCCAGGACTTCCCTTGGTACCAGGGAAGATCAATGTTGAATAGGAAAGACTTGTAAAGGCTCCATTTTGAAAAATCATATTAGGATTTCATATGTATCCTCCTGTGATTTTTTTCTTCTGCTGTCTCAACATATAAATCAGTATGTGCTTGAATTTCCCTTGACTAACTTTGGACAAATGCATCCCAGAAATAAGTAAAATTGAGCAAGCTGTTAAAATGTGAAAATAATCCTCACTTTCAGCATGAAGTGTCAGTGTTTTATCTGGCTACTAATATTCCAGCTAGCTCTCAGCAAAAAAAGCCCTGCTGGGTTCTGCAGGTATGACCCACACCCCCAAGTCTAGTGTAGGTTGGAATTACTCCCTATTCTCAAGCAAATGACACATTGGATGGCCAAGGAGCTGCAGAGTGGATGAGTGAGATTGCCACTAACTGATGGGTGCATAGTGCTGGGAAAGGCACCAGTGTAGCTCTGTAGTGCACCAGGAGCTCACCATACACAAAATCCCCTTCAGTTTTGCAGGAAAATATTCCACGTGGTGTGGGGCTGATCAAAGAAAAACATAATCAGCGATCAGGAAGACAATAAAGTGACAGGTAATTTATACTGAGAAGCAGAGTAACTAGGTGATAATGGAGAACAACAATGGAGAGTTTTAAGTACCTCAGAAATCTCAAAGAGAATTTTGCTCTCAGTCATCTTTGCTTGTATGGGACTACAACAATTTACATTTTTGATTATGAAGATTATGGTCGCTAGATATCCCGACTCATGCAAAACCTCTTCAAATAGAACTTCACACTTAAGATAATATACAGTTGATTCATTTCAGCTAAACATCCACAGTGATGCTACAATATTACTGTTTTGAATAAAACCAGCACTCCTTGAAGGATAATGCTTAACAAAATGCTGGGTACTAAACCTGTCCATGTAGCACACTTCCATCTGCCTTACTTTATAAAAAGTGATTTTCCCTGTAGAGATCACCCATAACTGCAACAAGAAAAAGGTTTTAGAAAGAAAGTTTTATAGCAGTTTTACTTAAAGTCGAAGTCCTCATTTTTCTAAGTTTTAACACTATTTTTAAATTAAAAGATGCATTATTCTGTTTTTATATCTGCCACCTGTTATATATTTACTAGCAACAAATAAATAAAATTACTAAGTTAAATAGGCTGTTTTTCCAACATTCAGCTTTTGAATCAAAGTTGCCTATGGGAAGGTATCATAGGAAAACCTGCTTCTGGTAAATGCCTGTGCAATTCTGAAGACAAGCTTAGATAGATGAAACCTAGAATACCAAGAAAAAGTAATTTTTTTCCACTTTATATCCCTTTATACATAACAAAGCAGAGAAGACCACTAGATAAATATAGAGAAAAATTCTTTAATAACTAAATACAACTTATAAACATAACGCACCAACTTTTTCAAAAACAACTAAAAACTAAGTGCCCGAATGAAACAAAAATGCATTCCTAAGTTTAGTAGCAGCTTCTTTAGCATAGTTACAAAATAAAAAGTTCTCTGAACAGAAGAAACTACGAAAAGGAACAAAAACATCCCCAAAGCATGCAGATCTAAATAACATGCAATTCCTGGCCTCTTAGCATCATTAGCTTTATTGGCAAACTTTCTGGCAATCCATTAGTTGAGCCACTGCAGTGCAAGGAGCTATGGAGGAGTCAATAAGTTCAGAGACGCTTCTGTGGTGCAGAAATATGTCCTTCATTTTATGGATTGCTCTGCTGTGTTTTTATTTTCATTTAGAAAATTTGAGATAGCATAATACTAAACACTGCTGAAGGTGATAACAAGGTTAATGAAGGTTAAATGTCTGCGGGCCAGCAATGAATCAAGTGTAAGCCCTGCATAATATAAGAATATAAATACAGAAGTCCTAGAGAATGTTAAGCACTCAAAAACTGATGTGAAACAAGTGGCAAAATGTGACTAACTATGAAGGATACTGTTCCCTTAAGTCAATATTGCATGATACTGCCAGACAATATAAATATCCTGCAATTCAAAACCTCAGAAAAAGCCTTAAATATTTCAGTTGTAAGAAGACTTCCCAAATTTTCCTTTTCTATATGCTGTCTCACTTTGTATAACAAAATACTGCAACTGTAAAGACAGAATAGTGGATAAAGAAACAGATTTTCAGCCATCCAACCATTAATTTTGAAATGTCATATGAGCAACAAGGTCAAAACTTTAACAGAGTCACAGAATATTCTGAGATGGAAAGACCCACAGGGATCAGGTGCAGCTCTAAGGTATATGACTGTGTTGGGTTGATGTGGCCAGAAATGTGTTTTCTACCACCATCTGTTGAAGCCGGGTGGGGTAGTGATTTCCTTATCTCCATGGTACACATTATCTGCTAATGGGCCATCTTTAAGACTAGGTGGGGCAATCATCTTCATCTTTTCCACAACCCCTCCTCCCTCCAGGAAGATATCATCTGCTGCTGGCCCATTCAGTCCCACTGTATGACTGATAAAATTACATCATCCCATTGGGAGATGCTCCAGCCAGGGGGAGGAGCCAAGCCTTTCCTACCTAGATAAAAACTGAGATTTGGGACAGCAAGGTACCTTCTTTCCACCGGATTCCAGAGGAAAACTGCACCTTCTACAGGAGCACTGTTCAGCTGAACCACATGTGCCACTGCAGGAGGATGCAGCCACCATTTAATGGGACTGCTGCCAACACCCTGACTGACTGATGGGGTGTCAGGTTGTATTCTGACTCTGTCAGGATTGGGATTGTTCTTTGTAATACTGTATTTCTATTTTAATTTTCCTAGTAAAGAACTGTTATTCCAAATTCCCATATCTTTGCCTGGAGTCCCCTTAATTTCAACGTTATAATAATTTGGAGGGAGGGGGTTTACATTCTCCATTTCAAAGAGAAGTTTCTGCCTTTACCGGCAATACCTGTCCTTCAAACCAGGACAGACCGAACCCACAACCTTGGTGTTACCAGCAGCAGGCTCTGACCAACTGCTTTTCTCATACTGATACCTGGAGCACTGAAGCACAAGTCATCTTACCTAATCCCAATGGGGTTTGGACCTCTCAGGTGATGGTCAAGCAGTGCATGCAAATAACCCTATTAACAAAGTTTCCCTTTTGAGTGTGGAATTGTATAACAAGAGTGAAAAATCTTTATCAAATTCTCTCTTGACTTTTCTTAGTTTCATATATATAAAGTGGAGCAAAAGAATTGCCAAAAGATTACTGGAAGGATACAAGTTATCCAGTTGAAACAAACCTCCAGTCTCAAGTGAGTATATAAGTTCCATCAGAGTCCTTTAATATTCAGAAAAAACAGACACAAAAGAACTTTTTCAAGTCTCATACGGAATTCTTAACTAGTGAAAGCCCAACTATCTTTGCATCAATTTATATCAATTCCAGTCTCAACAGGATTTGCTTTTGATTAATTCAGTCTTGCAAAAAAGTCAGGAGGAATTCAGATATGCAGTTTGGGGGTTTTAATTACTGAAACTGAATAATACATCTTTTCTTAATTCTGCACAAACCCAGACTCATGCACCACAGAGCACACTAGACAACTGGTGCTGAATTAATGAGAACTGCACGGACATCACAGCACATTTGGCCCAGGACTGAGAAGATAAAATAGTTCCTTTGAGCAGTGTTACAGAAATTAGAAACACAAAGTGAGCTAAAGATAAAAACAGTCACCAGGAATGATAGAACTCAAGTTAAAAATGCCAAAATACAAACAGTCGTGTTCTAGATATAAGGAATTCTAGTTTTGGATTTATGCAGATACCAATTATATTAATTATAAAGTTGCTTGTAGACAACAAGCATCCAAAATTCGAAGTTGAGAAAATCCCATTCAGCAACAAACTTACTCAGATTCAAAATGTATAAAAAATCAGCCAAAAAATCAATGACAGATACTATCAGGGAAATAACTACTGGATAATGTAGAAAGGCTAGACTGAATGCCTACAGGGAACTATACATATTAACAAACCATCTGGGAGACAAGAAATGAAATTTTATTTTTAACTGGTCTTTCAGTTGACATAAAATAAGAAACAGTCAAATTTAAAAAAAAAAATCAATCTAATCCCTCGATTACCATTAAGATCTCTCATATTACCATTAAAGAAAGTGTGCAGGTTAGGTACATGCTGTAGATAGCTCAAGAAAATTTGGTAATCATCTGACTGATGATAATGTGACAGTTTTAACTGCCCCTCATTCACAGTAAACACAAATTCCAGAAAACAGAATAAATAATTATGTGTTCCCTCAGCAGTTTGAGGGAATGGGTACTCTCCTTTTACAGCATTATTCCTCATTCTATTAAAGACAAAACTCAACAGTCTGGGTAGCCCTCATTTAAGTAGGAGAACTGAATTACAGTCAGAAAGACCACTGAAAACATTAGAGAATCCAAGGCAAATCATAAAGTAATTACACTGATAATGAAAAGCAGGATGAGAAGAAAACAGTCTGTATTTTCACATAACATCCAGTTATTGAGAACATATTTTAACTGGACAGAAAAGGATATGGAGAGAAGAAAATTATGTAATGTCTTTTAAAAATGCAAAATGCTTGGCTATTAAAGGAAATTGTAGTGATTTATTTTTCAGCATAAATCCTTTATACTTGCTCTTACTATCCTGTTATTATCCTACACGGGAGTATGACTGAATTAAATATGAGCAAAGTTATAATTGGTTATTTTAAACTACTTAGAATTTAGAAATCAATCTACATCAAAATAGCATTCTGTGTTTCTCAGTCACTAAATTTGGCAGACTATGGTCTTCAACATTTATGGATTGATGTCCAGAAAAAACAAGACATGGAACACCAACCAATGATGACAACAGATAATCTGGCTTCATCAGCTAATGTAAAGTCTAGCTGCTTATGTTCCTTTGAATGAAATATACATAAAAACAGTTTGGCTTACAGCATGGTACCTGAAAAATATATGCTGAAAAACATTAATATACCTTTAGAGGTTCTAAATATTATAACCCTGAAAGAATACTAACAGTGTTTCACTGAAGGGAGGGTTGTTTATATGACAAGGAAATCTTATTAGGAATTCAAATTTAGGTCACTTAAATGAATATACTAATTACTTTATACTAATATACTTATATTATTTTATTGTTCATTAAAAAAAAAGGCCAGTCCAAAACTAGTAATATTTTTTCCAGTTTAAAAACAGCAAAATTCAAAAAGAATAAAACAATTATGAAATATGTTAACTAACCACAGACTTCCTGCATTGCAAAGACATTTTAATTCTAGCATTGCATGACTGAAAAATGGTGGACATTTCAGTTCTGACAGAGAAAAATCAGAAGTTTCCCATACAGATTTTGTTTCATAACTTAGAAAAAGTTAATCATGTAATAATTGCACACCTGCCTTCCTAATGTGACTAAGGGAGATTAAGAAGAATGCAAATAAACACATCTGTTAAGGCAGACGTTTCTAAGTCATCATGTCTGGGTAACTTGCATGCAGTAGTTATTAAAACTCTGTGGGCTACTTCATGTTGGTTTTTAGGCAAGTCTGGCACATACAGTTTATAGAAGTTTCAGAAAGAAGTTCATGTTACTTGCATAAGCTTCAAAGAAATAACCATGAGCCCATTAATTAACCTTAGACAAAACGAAGAATTGTAATACAAAGTAATTAAGTATTGAGGATAAGTAATCATATTTAAGTATACATTTAGAAAAGCATCATATGTCTTTTTCTTTTTCATTAAATGATATGTTTGAGTGACAGAGCTATAAATACTGGTGTAATTTACTCAGCATTGCCATGGCACTCATCAGATGGACTAAACCCCAGGGAGTCTTAAAATGTATCTGGCATGTCCTCCCTGGGAGCCTTTTCAGGAATGTGTGCTTGACCTTAAGTTATTTAATATTTCTATTAAATATTCTGCCTAATAATATTAAGCAATGATACCACAGGATGAAATGCTTGATAATGAAGAGAGTAAGTTAGTGACAAGCAGGGCTTGGAATCGTGTAAAGCAGGATGGCAACAAACTATATGCATTTGCTTATAGATAACATTTGATTGTATTTAACTATAAATTTAGGACTGGATGATTTATTTTCTTCCACTAAAGATACATTCTTGCTCAGTCAGGTTATAGATGAAAGAGGTCAAATTAGTCTATCCAGCCTGGCAAAATACAGTAGGAAGGGCTTTTTAAAGGTATATAACTGCTATCATCTATGATATTAACTTTCAACAGTTTCTCAAAATTCAGAAATTGGGACTCCTTTTAAGCTAAGCCTGCCACCCATTCACACATGAAAAAGATCAAGATACCTCTATGTCTATCGCCCCTCCACACCAGAGCAGAATAGAAATCAGAATGTTTTTAGGGTCATTTTTCTGTGCAATGTTAAATACCACTCACAGAGACAGACTGGGAACAGTTGATTTAAATTATCCTGTTTGCTTTGAGTTCACAGAGGTTGGGAAGCAAGAACACAGTTTCTATGCATGTCAGATGATAGACACTAATGACACTTGAAACTAGTGCTGTCCCTTTATTTCTGCTCTGCTCCAGTGCATTTTGGATACTTGTTTGACTTCTCATCAGTGGAGGACACAGAAGAAGAGTATCCTCACAAATGAATGCAACAATATCCATTAAAAATCTGCATGGATTTAGACAAATATATACTTGTCAGAAGGTTACCTTCTGGTCTTAATATTGCAGCAACTCAAATGCCTGCTGGGAAGTAAGTATTACTTTAACTGGGGCCCTACCAAAATACACATGGCTCTGTGAAACCTGAACTGATTAAGGTGCCTAGAAAAAAGCAAAAACATTGTCTTCAACACTATGCAAATATGATACAGTCAATACCATGACAGATTACTGACAAATCACCAAGGACAATGAGCATTCAAAACTCTTTTAATTAAATTCATTGATACCTTTTTGCAAGCATTTGAAATGTAGAAAGAAATGTTACCATACATAAAAGCAGTACACATGAACATATACATAAAATTCTTCTAGGAAATTTTAGAGAATTTGGTCTCCATTATATATAAAATAATGCATAATGTAAGTGAAGTGACCAAAAAATACAGCAAAGCTGTATAAAAAGACGTTAGTTTTGTAAGAAACATTGTAGAATTTGGAGATGCATTCAAAGATTCCACCAATAGATGGCAGAAATGCACAACACTTACCAATAAAGTCAATGCAAATGACTGCAAATTTAAAGTGCTGTGAAAGGGAGCTTTGCCACTTGTAGATGCATCAAAATCCAGTAAATGATTGCAAAGTCAAAGTGGTATCTCTACAACCTAGTCATCAGAGGACTTCTTTGCATCAGAGTAACTAAATTTCATTAAACTATCTAAGTTTTCCAAACGGAATTAAGTGCTCTACAGATTCAAATATGCTTTCAGGCTGAGCTGTTCTGTGGAGATTATGGCAAGAAAGTCTCCAGGCCATTAAAACAAATGTTGCTTCTATATACAGATTTTTAACTAAAGCTTTCTCTTGCAGAACACTTGCTGGACAGGTAGAAGGCTTCACACCATCTCCTTAACTACCTTAGTAAGACACATCCATTTTTTATCCAAAGTCATCTATCTATCTCCATGGTGGGAAATCAGTTTCATTCTCTGATCCACCAAGAAAGCTGAATTTCCACCAGAGATGTTGGAAACACTCTTCTCAGACCAGGCATTGATACTGAAACCACAAGTCTCATCCAAAATTAATTAACATGTCTGTAATAGAACCTGGACAGAATTTGAGCAAACACTGGAAAAAAGGATCCTCTTCCCAAATTGTGCTAATCACCACCTGAAAAGATTTGTTCTCTATACTTTGCATGTGTCTATATTCACATCTGTTGTCTGTCTTCTTTCGCCCACTATGTATCTCAAATTATTTTCTGGAAAAAAAAGTACAGTATCAGCAGCAACCTAGACTAAAATGGGTGTCAGGGAATAAGGACAAAGAAAAAATGTTCCTGACAATAGAATTTACTAGGAATCATACAGTTTCTGTCACTTGATGTTCTGTACAGTACAATAGATGAAGCATATGGTCAGGAAAATGAAGTAAGTTTGCTTAAAAGATCATTTTTATCTTTAAGTTCTGTGATTCAATAATGAGACATTATCAAATTCCTATATTATGTTGTATTAACATCTTTGTATTAATATCACAATCTAAGGCTGATTGTTCCTCATTCACATATTCTTGCAAATGTGAAGCCAAAATTATATTTCTTATGTTAAATCCCCCTCTAACAATACAATCCTGTCAAGGCAATTTAGTCCAATATAGTCAGCTCATAAAATCAATATTTCCTTTTTCATAAGCATACAATTGCATGACAAAAGGCATTTCAGTTATTTGAATTGCCAAATATTATGCTATCACAGAAGATAGAATAACAGTTTTAAGTGGTGTGTAAAGTGTTGTTAAGTCTTTACTAAATAAAACTGGAAGGCATTCACTTGTTGCAGTACTCTGCAATTTTTTAGATTGCAAGCTATCCAAAAGAAAAATAAGTTCTGAATCTGAAGCTTAGATAGGATGCTCAGATTGTGAAAACTCTTTAGCAAAAAAAAAATTACCATGTCATTATTTCTCCCATTGCAAATTATTTTCTGTCCAACAACTCTTTTAGCCTACCTTCACTTAGACTATAAACAAAATATATAAACTCAGCACTGAAATAATTTCTTTGAAATTCACTGGCAAAATTACCTGTAAATCATCCTTCCCTTGGGAAGATTCTCTCCACTCTGTAGAATCCTGCACCTGGAGAACTGTTCTACCACTATCAAAAAGTTTCTTGTATAGAGTTGTGCAAGCAATACATATGATTATATAAAGCTGAGCAAGTATCTACATAAATGCTAGTATCTGCAAAACAGTGTTGGAAAAATGTCATGGGGATCTAGATGAAAATAAGTGCCCAAAAACACACTGATGTGCATATCTGTATAGTTTTCAAGTCAGAACATAAATTTTTATATAGCATGATAATGCACTGGATATCACTGAATTATTACAGATTTATTAAAAAATTATTTCCTATCTGTACTTCCCCCAGTCTTTCAACAATATGTAGCTTTTACCATGTGCAAATGCATTCTTTTTGTGTGCTTCTTTTTCTTATGATGTCCTGTCCAAGCAAAAATTATACCAAATAAACCCTTCCTGAAGGATTTACCAAATCTAAAAATTTGGTTTGAAGTGCTGCTTTGCCTTCAGCTTTATTTTAGACATTGATCATAACAACATTCCTAGAAACTTTTTGAAAAAGCATAATATGATCTTTCAATACCAAATGTTGTCTGCAAATTGGAATCTAGGTGGAAGACTAGATTCGAAACAACATCCTTACTGACTACTGATAGAAAATTTAATTCATATACAGCATTTCAAGATGCAAAAATGTATGTTATGAACAGATGAATACAAACGAGTGGCAGGAAAAGGAGAAGGCTTCACATACTAGGAGTTAGATGGTTACATAGGTGAATGATGGCATTTCTGAACTAGCACAAGAACAGAAAAAATCCACTGGCTTTCCACTACAGTACAGGAACAAATGTACATTCAGAGCACGTCCTCTGCTATGCTTCACATCTTTCTGTAAGCACTTACTGCTCCAAAGGCAAAGTTTCTTTTTTATTTAGAAGAGTTAGGTTTCTATAAAATATTGCTCAAACTGTGGGTCTATACTGATACTAATCAGTAAGCTAAACCAGGACAGCTCTTGTAGGATTGGGCATTCAGGAAGTGACACTGGGGACTCTGATTCTGCCAACTACTTCAATGAACTCATTACAGCTGACTGACATGAATCAATAATGAAATAAACTGGAAAGACCCTGATGCACAATACATTCCAGATGGTGCATTTTATTTTGGCTCCTAAATGATCTTGAAATCTAAAGCATACAAAGGAAACCTGTTAAATCATTAAGAAATTCTTCAAATGTGCCAATGTTGAATCATTTTCACATTGCCTAACCTCAGGTACTCTCTATTTACTTGCCTCACTCAAGGGCAAACCTCCCTGCTAATCCTATATACACATGGGGACAGCTTTTGCAAAACCCAGGACTTACATGTTCTGAATCCCCCTAAACAGAAGGATATCTTTCTCAACTACAATATTCATATAAAAGAAAAAGGCAAAGTAGGCATCTAACCTGAAACTAAATCAAATGGTCTAAACACCCTCCCTTTCCCCCAACTCTCACAATCAGTCCTACCACTGTATTACCTACAAGTATGATCAAAGTATTTGAGCTCTACAGACAGTAAATTTCAAAGGTGTAAGGGAATACACAGTCTTCATTAATACACTTCAATACACTTACTTAAAAATTCTTTCATCAAAGCTCCTCAAAATACCTTGCTGGTCTAAATTAAAGATATGTTAGGAATCCAAACAATGCACGTTTTTGAATTAGTGAATGATTTCACTAAGGATGATTTATCTAAAATGAAAGCCCCTCTGGAACCAGGTGCAAAGCTAAAACATTGTAAATGATGACTACATTAAAAAACATCGGGTTTTTTGCTCAGCAGGTGATAAGTGTCTCAGGGGGATTTCATGAGTAAACAGGTAAAGTGTGGCTATAAACAAGAAATCAAGATAAAGTGTGGCTGGCGTAATTAAGAGATATGGAAATCATTTCAACCCTATGAGTGCTTAACTCTTCCTGAAAACTGACATAAAACTTATAAAATCTATGCAGCAGAAACTGCTAAATGTGCAAATGCTCTCATTATCCCTGTCAGTACTGTTAGTTGGATTGCTGTGTCACCATGAGTCAGTCAATTACGCAGTCACTTTCATGAAGGGTATTCATTCCAAATAATTATCTCCGCCTCATTTCCCAGAGTTTGTCGTCTTGCTACTTTCTCATTTCATATTCCTTTTCAATGGATTCTGTGATTCTATTTATTCTCTCAGACAGCCTTCATCTCCAAGGATTTCAATCTCAAAGTTTTGGGAAACTGACATATATAAGAGTGAAAATGCATTCCTTTAATTCACATAATGCAAGGAATCTGAGATTAAGTTCTACCTAGAAGTCAGCAATTTCTGTTCAAGGATAAGCACATTTTTTACTTACATACCTTCTTTTTAAATTTTATTTCTTCTCATAACACAGAACTGTATGACATTTTCTCTTTCAAAAAGCCTTACTTAGTTTTCCATGTATGACAGAAGTGTTATGTGATAAAGAGAGTACTCATATGTGTAGTGATCTTTTCTGGCTGTTTTACTGCTTTCTTCCATGGCATACTAATAACCACTGATATGGCTGTACGACCTTTACTGTGGTTATAAATTTATTGATCTTTTCCCATAAAACAAAAATTCATCAATAATTTTTGTATCTTTGCACTTTCATATTAAGATGAAAACATTTTAAGACCATTAAAGACCCTGTGGTTTATTTTCTTTTCTATATGAAACATTTAAAATAACAATTATCCTCAGTTTTCAGGGACAATGAATGCCTGTGTTTCTGGAGTAATGAATTTCCAAACTGAGAGGTTTCATATGTTGTCTAAGGACATGCCATTCACAAAGTGTGCCATTTTTAGGAAGTTTTCTCTAAATAAAAAAATCACAACATTCAACCTTCATTTTTCCTAATGAAAGAACGTATAACACTTGTAAAGAAAATCCATTCGGCACATTATGGATGTTTTTTAACTGAATGTCCTCTCTATTTCATTTTCATTTTACATTTTTCATTTACATGGGGCATACTTTTTCTAATGCATTCCTAGCAGTCTAACTAAATATTAATTCTCTAAATGTATCTGCTGAATCAGTGGCTTCAGTGGACTTAAAATTTAGCCACACTGGCTCAAAAAATGCAGAATATATTGATTTCACTGACAATGATCAGTTAACAATGATTCATGGCAATCCAGTTCAGTGAATGAATGGCCTATATCACCTGTTCAGGTTGCAAGCTGAGACAAATCAAATTCACCATTTAATAAAGGCAGGCTCATGTTACACAGCATTTCCAAAATGGAGTTCTTCACCACTTCGAGTAGGAAATTATAATAATGAGTTGAAAACAAAACAGATTTAGTAACTGCTTTTCCTGACAAAATCCACCTTTCTGCCTAAAATTCATTTCAAACACAGCTTTGGTAACATTCTTCTATTTACACAATGACACAAGATGAAGAAAATCTCCACCAAAATGTGCAAAGTTTCAGTAATTTTATAACAAGCATTTTAAAGGTAAAACTATTGTACTTACCAAGCCAACTTCTGTTTAAATATACTGACACAAACACTGGAGGGACCGTGAAGAAATCTACCACTGAGTTAACTTCTAGCCAAAACCATAGCTTGTCATTGGCTGCTATAAACTGGACAGAAAAAAAGAGAGGGGAAGAGATGAAAGAATCAGATTATTCTCATGCTGATTGCAGGTATCTCTTCTAAAATATTAAACTCAAAACTTAGTGTAGTAACTGATGCTTCAGGTCAGACAAAAACCAGACAAAACATGTCTCACTGGAAAGAAATCTGTATTGTGCATTTCTTGATAATCACACTGAGATTAAAGTGAAAGGTCTAACTGCAAAGAGACAGATCATCTATGAGATCAGTTGTAATATTTGTACTAAAAATATCTTTCCACTTTTATTGACAAATGTATCAGTAATACTAGAAAAGTGTAGGCAATTATAAAGTATTTCAAAGCACGTGGCCTTTGTTTTAGCACATCAAACACACTGGTAGTTGTCTTATTTGCTGCTCACAGATTTCTAAATACAGAGTGGTTTACAAAGAGTCCCATTATTATCTGTCCTGAGGAGATCAGCAGGATGACTCCTACAAGGCATAGCCTGAGACTGCAGCAGCATTTCAGACTTTTGAATTGAACCACAGATGTGCTCATTTCTCTCTCCTGAATACAAAATCAGCCCAGGGAAACTGGCAAGCTTAGATGCCAAGTGCATCATAGTTGGAACTCGCCTATGTGCTTAAATAAGGTCAAACTACTCTTCACATTTGATGAACAATTAAAAAGCAATAAAAACATTTGCTTTATATAAACATTAAATGTACATATACAAATGAAGGGAAAAAACCCAGCGTTCTCATGAAGATATTTAATAGAGCAGTTCTATCTAAGTCTTAAAACTCTGACTTACACATTTCAAAACAATGCTCAGATTTTTTGTTAAAGAAGATACTGTGTTTCTTTCAAAGAAAGTACAATCTCTATTTCAATCACCATATACAACAGCTGTATTCCCTCCCTGCCTCTCGCTACCAAAGTCACGCAACTTACACGCAAGCCGAAGTAGAGTAGGAAGAACACATTGAAAGCCATGTCGATCTGTAATGTGAAATCTTTGTAGAAATTCTGGCAGGATTCTATTGGGCTATTTGAAAAACAAAGAAATCAGAAAAAATTGTCAGTATATGAGTTTCTACTCTGCCGAGAATTGTATGCATTTCATTAAAGACCTTGATCCAGAAATCATGTTTCTGTTTTCCAGTCGTTTACAAGATACAAGCAAGCATTTCAAAGGAATTATTTCATTCATTCAGTTAGTCAATCATACAGTGTTTATATTTACCTGTTCAGGTAATATTTGAGAATTAACATGCAGATACCTTTAGGAGAGGACAAGCAGGAGAATACCTCAGGATTGCTTAACCCCACATTAACCCTTAAAGAACTGACTTCTTTCTAAAGGAGACACACCTATGATACTTTAGGAAGAAACCTAACAAGCACACAGGTACAATGAAACATTACACGCTCTTAATTCATGTCATAATATAAAACCTTTACAAAAAATAGTTGCTTAGGAATACATTACCCATTAGCAACCTGCAGTACTTAGTCTTGTAGAACCCCTTGTTTATAAGAAGTTGATTGGATTTTTTTTTTCTTTTTCTTACTTCTTTTTTTGTATGGCTATTTAATGTACTTTATGTACAGTACTATCAACTGAGTAGAAAAGCAGCATAGCCCACTGGTAAAATTAAATAACAAAATAAATTGAATAATTTGAAGCAGTACTCTAAGGGTTAATTTCTGCATGCAAGTTAATTAAAATACCCTTGTGTGTATCAGGCAGCCATTGCAAATTTTAGCTTATTATTTTATGCTCTATTTGACAGTGGGACAGATCCAAAGCTTACTCTATACAAACTGGTACTTTATAAGTATACTTTTATCTAAGGAAGGTGATAACTTCCGTAAGTATCATCAGTGATTTATTTGTGAGGTTTCTAAAACAGGTTGTTGAAGCCACAGTCCAATGCTGTGGTCATAGACCAAAGTGAAAATCATGTCCCAATATATGTTGATGTATATACTATATATACATAATGTCCCACCATATATACATATATATACACACATATATTGCAAATGATCATGTGTTCATCACAACTGTAATAGAGGGAAACTAGAACTTAGATCATTTGAACATTTTGAGCCCTGGAAAACATCCTTTTAGGAAAAGCAGAAATTTGTTGGCTTTCTAGATCAAATAAATCACTGAACATGAATGTAAATACCAGTTAGTATAGCAGTAGTTCTGCAAATATAATGCTAGACTGCTCAACAAGCAAGATTCTATGCATTATGAATGTCAGTTACCTAACTTAAGGCATAAAGAAAATTACCTGGGCTACCAGGTCATTACACATGCAGCCAAATTTTCCATTCCTTGTATACATTTCAGGTCAAACAAGTTAATTACAGCATGCTCTCTCCTGTCTCTAGATGCATGAATGTATCATCCTTGATGTACAGTAGCTTTATATTTTAAGAAGCTTCAGTGCTACAGGAAATTTTATTAAAATTGGTTTTCAAAGGCTATTTAAAAAGACATTGACATTATGAGACACTTCTGTTGCAGTTCAAATAAAATTGATTTACAAGAGCAGGCAAAGGGAAGAGAAGTCAAATGTTAACATACAGAAGAGCAGACAATACCTCATACTTTACAAACACAGATTTAGCTACAAAAAACAGTGGATGTAATCAGAGAACCCAACTGGATCATTTTCTGTATGGCACTAATGAGAATGAAGGATTTTGTCAAAATAAGGTAGGCCACAATGCACCCTACCAACAAGAACAGAGGAACAGAATCAACAGCCCTGCACCAACCCTTAGCACCAGGTTAGGTTCCTGTAAAAGCTGAAGAAATCCATTGAAGCTAATGGAATTACAGAGGCTTATAACCATGATAGAGAGCAATTTTTAGTTAAGGTCAGTTAAGGTTGCAGCTAACAGCTCTACTTTTATATCACTGTCCTTTACAAAAACATACAAGATCTGATAAATGGCCTAATGCATAATATGTCTTCATGTTTTTTGCAAAACACTTAGAACAATGGATGACAATTTGTTCACCTAATACCAAAACTGCTGTTTCTGCTGGTCATATCCTTTAAACCTCCTTCATTACAGAGATCATCCCTCTCTTTCAATGCTTAAGCTATCCATTTCAAAGACAAACACAGCATCTTTTCTCTTGTATTTCAAATCATGATTTTGTCAGAAGGGCATGTCACTGAAGAAATTATTAATTTTTTTCACAGATGGATTATAAAAGATTTTAAACCTTCTAAATTAGATTTTCAGTTTGGAATTTTATTTTTGTTTTCATCAGTAGCTGACATTTGAGCTGGCATAAAAATACAGCCACTAATATTTATGATTGCACAATTGAGCCTGCTGCAGAAAGAAAGCCAATTTTAAACTCGTCTTTACATTAAGTTTCCCAAACACAGAAGTGCTAAACGTCTTAGTAGTGTACTGGGGTCTCCAGGACCAGTAATAATACTAATAAAACTCCCTGGTTTATATTAAAATCACATGGCATGTCATATGGGATTTCACCCCATTGGGGCAGCAAAGGTTTCACTTTTGAAGAAGGAAACAGACTATTAGAAACGTTTTTATTCCCCTTCCATGCAAGCATGGTTTCACACATTTATACCACAAAAAGACAGGAGAAACTATGATAAAATCAAAGAAATAGCATACTAGCAATGAGAGGAAAGATTTAATGTAACTGGATAAAAATTACAGTAATGATGGAACCCTAAACGCAATGGAAGCCTCCCCCTAAAAAAGTGGCAGAAGCAATACCCCAACTGACATGCACACCTGGTAAATCAGCTGGCGAGGGAGGGCACCCCACCAGAGCTGTTTTGCTGAAAAGAGAAAGATTGGTGGGTGATGTGGCAACTGGAGGTTGTCTTGGGCACAGCAATCACAAAAAGATAGATTCTGGTTCCTGGAGAAATAACGAGGGGGGCCAGCAGAACTGCTAGGTTGGACTCCCAAAGGGCAGGCTTTGGCCTGTTCATGATGTTGAAGTAGAATCACCATCTTTTATTGGATGGGGGGCATAGTGACAAAGAATGAGAAGTCTGGGGTACTTAATACCTGCTTTGACTCGATCTTTAAATAGCAAGACCAGTTGTTCTCTGGGTACCCAGTGCCCTGAGCTGGAAGACAGATGGGGAGCAGAATGAAGCTCCCACAATCCGAGGGGAAATGGTCAGTAAAATACTACACCATTTAGACACAAATTGAGAGAGTGGTGTGGAATTCACCCAGAGATACTGAGGGAACTGGTGGAAGTGCTCACCAAGCCAATTCCATAATTTATCAGCACCTGGTTAACTGAAGAGGTCCCACCTCACTGGAAGTTAGGCAATGTGCACCCATTCACAAGAAGGATCAGAAAGAGGATTCATGCAACTACAAGCCTGTCAGGCTGACCTTGGTGTTGGGGAAGGTCATGGGGCAGAAAATGTTGAGTGCCAGCACAGAGCACATGCAGGACACCACGGGATCAGGTCCAGCCCGTTTCAGTTTATGAAAGGCAGTGCTGCTCAACCAATCTGATCTCCTTCTACGACAAGGTGCTTTGCTTGGTGGATGAGGGAGAGGCTGTGGAGGCTATCTAGACTTTAGTCAAGCTTTTTACACTATTTCCCACAGTGCTCTACTGGAGTAACTGGCTGCTCATAGCTTGGACTAGCTGGGTAAAAGGCTGGATGGCTGAGCCCAAGGACTTTAATAAAAACAGTCAAATCCACCTGGTGTCTGGTCACTAATGGTATTCCCCAGGTCTCAGCTTTGGAGCCAGTGCTGTTTAATATCTTGACCTATGATCTGGTCAAGGGAGTTGAGTGAGTCCTCAGTAAGCTCACAGACAACACCAAGTTGAATGGGAGTGTGGATCTGCTAGAGGGTAGGAAGGCACTGCAGAGGGATCTAAACAGACTGGATCCATGGGCTGAGGGCAATTGTATGAAGTTCAAGGGTAATGCCTGCACTTGGATCACGACAACCCCATGCAGAGCTACAGGCTTGCAGAAGAGCTGTAAAGCTGTTCATTGGAAAAGGACCTGAAGCTGCTGATCAGCAGCCAGCTCACTGTGAGCTGGCACGAGCCAAAGTGGCCAAGGAGGGTAAGAGTGTCCAGGCTTGTCACAGCAATAGTGTGGGCAGCAGGAGCAGGGAAGGGACAGGCCAGTGTCCTTGGCACTGCTGAGGCCACCCCTCGAGAGCTGTGTCCAGCTCTGGGCCTGGCACTGTCACACAGCGAGGGGCTGAGGCAAAAGCACAGAAGGGCAACAGCTGGGGAAGGATTGGAGTGCAAAGGGGCTGAGAATGCTGGGGCTCTTCAGCCTGGAGAAAAGCAGGCTCAGGAAGGACCTTATCAGTCTCTAAGGGCAGGTTGTAGCAAGGTGGAGACCGACCTCAACTCACAAATATAAGGGACAGAATACGAGGAAATGGCCTCAAGTTGTGCCAGGGGAAAGTTAGACTGGATATTAGGGAATAATTTTTCACTGAAACATTGTTGAGTCACCATCCCTGGGGGTATTTAAAAGATGCATAGTTGTGGCACTTAGAGACATGGTTTAGTGGAGAACTGAAAGGTCATTTCTAAAATAAATGATTCTATGATTCTCTAATGCTTATAAGTACTTTGAAAGAGCATTTGTGATTATCCATACAATTTTTACAGCAAAACTAGTAGTTATAAAACCCAGTTGTACAGTTACAATAGGCATAAACTACTTCAATGAGCAAGAGTGACTGTAAGTGGTAAAAAAATAATTCCACTTAATTTTACATATATGGGGCAAAATTTTGACAAGGTATTCCCAGCATCCTTAAAGCTTTGTTGCAATCAACACTGAAGCCAACACTGTGCATGACACTTTTACCACAGATTGTACCACTTGTCACTTCAAAAGAATTTACTGCTGTTTAAAGAACTATATTTTGTCACCAGTTTACATCATGTATGTATTTATTATTCTTGCTTATTTCTGGTTGGCTTAAAACGGTTCTAATGCATCAAAATGTTTGTACTGGAATTATTCCTTGAATAGTTGTAAAATGAGTGGGAGAGAGCAAAAAATGCTTTTTAATGTTTTCAAAATGGTTTCTGTGAATATATTAACGTGAAAGTTCCCACAAATGCCTTCGTATATTTCCAGGATTTTTGAAATTGCAACAGAGTTGAAAACAACTTGAGTGTTTTTTACTGTATCATTTCACCTGTTGAAAGGGGCTGTAAAGCCCATTGCAAACCCCAGATCAAAGCCTTGGTATGAGCTGAATCTCTGCCACAGTGCAGCCACTGCCATTGAGACCACACTGAAGTAAGGAGCAGCAGCTCTACGTTCATTCAGACTTTAGACCAGCTCTGCAATCACAGTGACAGCTATCTGGATGACTTCACATAGCATGTTCCCCACAATAATGGGAAAGCTTTTGTACACCCAATGCAGCATTTGAAATAACCATACAATATGCAATTTACAGTTGCCATTCTTCCTAGGTAGGAAGTGCACTCCTGTATTTTTGGCACATTGTGTCACCCTGCTCCTAATGTTTTTTGCCTTTTTTCCCCTCTTTCTTTTTAATGACAAGGCATGAAAAGACTAAGATAGATAACAATTCTTACCTTTGTATAATTGCTTTTTTAAAAACGAAAAACGTTAATTTTAAGACATATTAGTCTAGCTGAATTTTGTCAAGTGTTTTGAAGATGTGAATGTAAAACTTTCATAAGTCACCACAGAAGAAATTTGATTCTAATGAAATTTCAAGAAAGTACTGATGCTAATATCTTACTACAGCTGCTACAACTTCAGAACTTTAAGAAACTATTGACAATTTTAAAAATTCAGAGAATTTTCCTAACTTGCAATTTTAATTTTTGCAAATCTGCTTTCTGGAAAAAAAAACCAAATCCATTACAGAAACAAGCTAAAAATATATTTTAATTCCTAGTACCAATAAAATAAAATATAAAACTTAAAAAATAGATCATAAGAAAAATCAGGAAGATTTTATTTCCTGCATTCATGACAGTTTTTAGACTGCACAACTGTACATTATAAGAAAAACACAGTAAAATGTGCACTTCCCATCAGAAGAAATGTCCATTGATGAGAGTAGATTTAAAATTAAATTATAGCTATGTACAGAAATACCACTTGATACTGCTAAAACATAAATAACATAAACAAATAAATAGTTAAGAGAAATCACTCAATATTCAGAAGTTCATTAGTATTGCATCATTTGAAGACATTCCACTCACTGGACTTGCAAACTGTATTTCAATTAATGCAATTAATATGTATCAAATTGGGCATTAAATTTTCTTCGTTCATAAAACTGCTTAATGTGGTCTCTTCAAATTATTTTGTTTTACTGGAAGCTCCTCTTTAATACTGAATTCCCTCGAATTTACTTCTAGAGCAAACCAAATTTTATGAAGTCTAGAGTAAAAGAAGAAATTTGGCACAAATTTGATATAGCAGTGTCTGTTTATGCTCCTTTAATACATGTTTTGAACAGTACAGCAAGAAAGAAAATTAATGGTTATGGTTAGGCTTTTTAACTCTGTTTCAGTGATGTAGTACTAAAGTAAAAGTATAGAAAAGCCACACGTATTATTTTGTAAAAGCAATTTTCATTCAACTAAGAGTTTCCTCCTTTATTAGTCACAGAGCCCAGAAGGTAATAAGCAGTTAAAATCTCCTTTACTGAAACAGGCATGAACTAACTCTGATGCCTATCAAATATATACCTCAGGGAACAAATATCATAATTAAAACAAATGACCAAGACTAAATTAGAATCAAAGATGTCAAATGTCTTAAAAGGGACAGAGTATAACATACTTTTTCTTACTTCAGGTGGCCTCCATTCATTAACCCAGTGAGTCCCACAGTAAGAAAAAAACCATTTTCTCACAGTATCTGTATTCATCTTCTAACTGCAAGATGCTTGTTAAATGCATCTCAGTTTAGAAAACCTTTCTTTGAGTCACAGCACCAATGAAGTTTTTGATGGCAAATATCTTCTAAATTACTTCACTCTCCCTTGACACGACGTGGTGCACCACTGGGGACGTTCTGCTGCCAGCACTTTCAGTTAGTGCTGCAGGAAATGCAGGCAGAGGTACGTTGGTTTCCTTCCCAAGGAGGAAGGACAGCCAGCTGGATCACCAGAGCAAGGCACTGGCAAAGGCAAGGTGAAAACCCACCTTGCTCATAGGAGAAGTGCCCTAAGACCTGGATCCATGGAACTGTACAGGATCATGGCATCACTACTTAGAGGCATTCTTCTGAGGTTTTGTGCACCTGGTGCTAGATAGTGAAGGAGGAACAATCCCTTTCTCACTGAATTTTGCAGATAGTTATGGCTTGAGAGGTGAGGATGCTGTTGTGGTCATTTCTTGTATCTTTTGATATTATTTACATTTAAATGCTATTTGACCACTCAACCCCCTACTCTAAATTCTTAGCTGTTTCTCCTATACACAAACAGAACTCCTGCAGTGTACAAGTGGAGGCCCCCCCTCTTTACTTTGATATGCACCTCTCACATTCTTTCTGAAAATACTTTGATGACCTTAGGCTGATAAATACTGTCTTTGAGAATTACATCGACAATTTAGCTTATTTTAAAATTGCACAAAGGATCCCCTTTATTCAATTTTAAAATAAGTAAAATATAAATCTGATCAAAATAAAACTGTCAAATAATGTGAAATAAAGCTATCTTCCAAGATTCCTCACACTGTGTTTAACCTACACCTAATAATTTGGAAGTACACTGCTTTTGAGGAAAAAAAAAGAACAAGGACACTATAAATGTCTGACCTTACTTCTCTTTCCTAATTTCTATTACAATATCATCTATTATTCTTTAAAATCTGACAGACCACAAGCTGGCATTAGAATATTACCCTTCTATTTCTAACCTAATTAAACAAATGCATCATGACTAATCTGTTCTGCAAATGCTTTCTACAACTAAGTCCTTCTATGCAATCTCCCTATCACACTGGGGAACCATGACAAGCTCTCAGACTGATCTGTGGTAAAATGAACAGGTTTCCTTTTCCTCTCTCATAAAAAATCCAGTATCAGAAGAAAAAAATAAACAACAACAAAAACAGATCAATCAGTATTAAACTGGTACAACTGTGTCCTTTAGCAAACACTTTTCTCAGAATCAGAGATTTTTTTTGCTTTTGGTTCTTTCACTTCTCTGCATCATTTCATAAAGAATAGGGCTTAAAAGCTTGTTGTTCTTATTTTCTTTGACTGAAATTTATTTAAAATTTAAAGATATATTTAAATGCTGTGACTTGGCAAATGTAATGCAAAATGAATTCAGTTTGGAAACTAAGATAGAGACGGATTTCCAGCATGAAAGGAAGAGAAGCTCCTAATTTTAACTTCTGTTGCATTAACATAGAAAATTAGCAGGCAAATGTAGTTGTTAC
Organism: Luscinia megarhynchos; assembly: GCA_034336665.1. NCBI lineage: Eukaryota > Metazoa > Chordata > Aves > Passeriformes > Muscicapidae > Luscinia > Luscinia megarhynchos. The sequence continues at coordinate 22,855,137 of CM067569.1, forward strand.
AACTGTGGAACAAAGGTCTGCTTTCCTGATGCCCATCTAACACTTCCAAATTTACAGAGCTATCTGCAACTGGCAACTCACCAAGTGACAGTCAAGTAACATTGCTAGTAATTATTTCACCTAAATGAACTAATAAAACTTTGTAAAGTTCACCATCATGTCATAAGTTTTCATCTCCCTTTCTCTAGTCGTCCATTAATTTGAAACACATCATGCTTTTTTACAGACTCCTTAGTAAAACATAAGCACTCAAGCAAAATCCAATTGGGCTGAGCTAATTTCCTCAGCCCAAACAAAACTATATATGATAACAAAAAACTTTTGCTTATAATTTTATATTGAATTATTGGGATATACAGAAAAAATATGCATTAAAATTGCTCACTCTAAAAACAACATAGCAATTTCCTCAGGATATGTGTATATTCCCTACTGTCTGCAGCATGTGTCTTTCCTAATTTTTCAAACTGAAGTCAAAGGAAGATCCCTGAAGAACAGCTAAACACCCAGGAACTCAGTGTTAAAACAGGCATTAGTGAATGGCCCAGAATCCTTCTCCATAACTTCCAACTTTTTTCAGTCAGAGCAGGCACTTTCCTGCCAAACACACCAGGAAGATTTTCATCCTAAGATAACTTAATATGAAAAAGTTTGCTGAGAACCACATAGATAAGTAGAATGAGCTTATTATTTTATTTTGTGTTACATTCCTTAATTGCTCATCAGGAGCTAAGAACACTGGCAACTAAAAATAGCATGACATTACCTTGACAAAACAATCTCCCTGATGACAGATCAATTCTAGGAAAATGACAGCACAACAATGCCTGGAACCACGTTTTTATTAAATTAAAAGGATTTAATTTTAATAAAATAATTTTGTGTGAGAATACTAGCATTCTAAATAGAAAAAATAAGAGTTTACTGTTTCAATTAACCTTACTTTTTTGGGCAAATTTTAATCAGCCACTTCAGGTTTATCTCTTATACTGATTGCATTATGAAAGGATTTGGTTGAACTGTATACCTTATTTACTAAAGTTGATAATGTCTCTTCTTCATAATGATATCTTTCTATTACTTCTTGTCTAATTGTTACCTAATAGTTTTATCAAAGTCTATCTAGGAGTAATAAGTTGTTGTAGCCACTTAACCCAGAAAAGAGAAAATAACTGGTGACACGAAAATGCTAGCAAGTCATATGAATACTGCTCCCTTTTCCATGTTGACATTGAACTGACAAATGTAAATGAACAAAGTTAGCGAGAAGTATATCAGCAGCATAAAACTTTGCCAATTATAACATATAGATAAACAGTGGAGTAGATTCTTTGGGGAGATGCTGAATCCCAGATTTTTAAAAGAGTGAATACTTTTCAGCCTGGCTTACATGGACCACTTACAGTCCTCATATTTGGATGAATCAACAGGGTGATCTATATATGAGATACTTCTAAAATTTCCTTCTTCCTTAGGAGAGGGCCTACAAACCATTGAATTCTTAGATAAATGCCTGTTTGAATAAATTTATCTGCAACTACTCTTACCTTGCAGCAAAACAAAGGGTAAATTCTGAGACTCCCTGCTCCTGAGCAGCTGCCATCTCTTAAAATTACTCAACAGTGCTTCTCACATTTAATACACACTTTTCAACAGCCTACCATCATCATGCATTTCCAGCTCCAACCACTCCTCCATCTCAGTGCCTTTCATTATTCTCTTCTCTTAATACTGTCATCCACTTTTAAAATTCTCCCTCATCTGACTGAATTATTTGAAAAAATATATACAATGAACAAAAATTAGAATGTTCTCTATCTATCTTCTTTGGTTATAAATTAATTTTTTTCTTTCGTATATCAGCAAAGAACGAGCCGTAATTTTCTGTTTGATATGCATAACTGATTCCTACAGACAATTTTGAATGTACTGTCCATACATTTCTTGTTAGCTTACATACTGCAACTTTAAAAGAAATAATGTCGCCCTATGAAATTGAGTTTAATTTCACCATTCTAACTGAAAATAAGAAGAGTGCCAGATAAAACTGGAGTGGAAAAGAGTTCGTTCACCTGTCTGTCTTTTCTAGAATTCCCTCCTCTGATACTATGATGAAAAATATCTGGCTATTCTCTAGTTTTACTGAGTAGAAATAAACTTCAGCCTAAGGTATATTATTTGACTTTAACAACAGTGAATAATGTAAATGAGCAATGGAAGTCAGACATATTGCAAAGTGGTAGAAAATTGACATTATGTTACTGGATCAACTTCTTTGGTCACGCTATCTAATAGCATGATCCAAATCTATTAGTAGCCCTAGAAAAACCTATCCACATTGTGCTAATAGTAATTCTAAAGCAGCCCTAATACACAGCTACACCAGGCAGGATATATTTTTTCCTATTTCAAATGAAGGCATAACATGAACCATATCAATTCCTTCCAAAAATCTACACAGAATTAGAACATATTTCTATTTTCCAAAGAAAAAAAATTTTCCTAATTTCAGACTCTCCCTGCCGTTCCTCATGAGGACCTCTTAGCCTAACCTACCCCATCAGTATAGGGGCTCTTTAAAGCACCTTGCTCAATTAATACCTAAGGTACATTTAGGGTAGCCAGGGCATGCAGCTCAGCTGCTCTCCTTCCAAACTTCGACCTGTATGTATCCTTGGAACTTGTCACGGGGGGGCCTGCATTTGTATTCTTGTTACACTTTACTAGCAATACTGAACAGGTAACTTGAAGTAAAAAACCTTTCAACTACCAAGAGCAACCATTTAAAATCTCTGATTATACCCTGAGCATCACAGTATAGCTGTTTGAATTCCTCTGCCTTGATCCAACTCTAGGCACAATCAAGGCCACATTCACTCCTAGCATACATTAATACTTATGACAATCACCTCTACCAGTTCCCCTTTTCTTTTTAACCTAGACCCCTGAAGAGTCTTATTAGATGTACCTTTTTCTAGTGAAACACATTACACAGCTCCTCTACCATGGTTTAATTTCCACATCTATATAACTCCAATCTAGTGAATTTTCCTTCTTAGAAAAGCTTGTGTCACAGCTGTTGCAGCTGTGGGACCTGATTCTTTACCACCACTGCCTAAAGTGCAATTACCATATTCTTAAAGAAAAAACCCTGACTCTAGGACAGACTCACTGAGTAGCCACATTTACTTTGCAAAAGAATAGGAGAAGTTTAAACAAAGAAGAAATTAAGAAAATACTTAAACTTTTCAGAAAAAATTAGCCTGAAGCCTGAGTGACAGTCTCACCCATGGGTTTTTCTAAACGAGAAAGGCAAGGGCCTTTTTAGGCAGATTAATGACACTATGCCTTTCCTTTTCAGCAGTAACTTTATCTCCATTAACAAATGGAATAAGAAATTGCCTACAACTGTAGCAGTTGCTCAAATCAATTATCAGAAGCCTGATATAAAAATACTTTACAAGAATATAAGAAGAGGATTATAGCAGTGTTAAAAATTAATATAGAGTGGCCTTCTTTTCCTAACACCTTTCAAAATGTTTTGCACTGTAACATCCATCACCTCTTTATCCTGGCTGCTGTGCACGAGAGAATGGGCATGTAGCTAAGTTTACACACTGAGCTACTGGGAGGTCAAAAGGACTGGTATAATAACATTGTTTGTTTGAGAGCACGAAGAACATCATGTTACTATATTGATATATTTCTGACATGGTTTAGAGTTCTAAAAGAATTTTCCTTCATTGTAAGGGGGAAAAAAAGTAACTGTCATTATATGGATGCTAAGAATAATATAAAAAAAAAATCCTAAGTAATCCTGAACAACACACGTTCTTAGGGAACAACAGTATCAGTGAGTGGCATGACAACAGTTGTAGAAATTACTTCCCTTTTGTACTACTATATTGTATGTTTTCATTAAGTTAGCTGCTTAAAAGTATACACACTAAGAGCATATTTTCACTTTATATATACCCATTTTCTGTGACCATTTTTTAAAATATCGTAACATTCTATATTATAAGCCCTCAAAAGTTGAATTTACACAATCAATAGTACCTATTCATCAAGATGAATTTTAATTTGAAATCTGTGTGTTAATTCTGACGCCAAAGAGTGCATAAAGTGTAACTTCTGAGCATATTCTAAACACTTGCACTGATCAACAGCACTAGTAAATTGTGTTCAGACACAATGTTTCAAGTCACTTCCCAGGCTGCTGTTTCATGATTTTATCAGGAAAAAACAGGTTTAGAATTCAATCACCTCTTATACCGTGCTGATGAAAGTTCATTTGAATATATTTAAGAATATGTGAATAACAGGTTGCTTAGAATGGTCATAATGTCATTCGTAAAGGAAAGTTCAAGCAGGGTTACAATTCTTCATACAGAATTTCACCATGTGTTTTGTAAATCAATACATTTTAAATTATTTTACAGGTAGTTTATTTAAAAACTCAAAAGCCTGTTACAGTTAAAATGCTTCCCAAATCCTGAATTTCAATAAATAATTATTTACAATCTTACCTCTTTTCACTGTCACCTGCTGCTGAAGTTGACAGCAGGGAAAAGTTTATCTTTCTGATACTACTGGCACTACTCAGTCCTTGTCACAACAGGGTAGTTAGCACATCCTTTCTTCCTCACATCTTGACCACACCAAAATTGTGCATCTAGTCAATAAACTACTGTAATATGCTGCAAATTTTAAATACATAGACCTGATACATACTTCCTATTCATTTTATAATAGCTTAACTAAAGTTAGTGATAAGCATAATTTACATTCGCTCAAACCTTATAATGTTATGGTTTTGTCTTTGTTTTTAATTCCATTTCATGCACTTAATGCTCTAGACTGCATTCAGTGTATACATCATTATGGTAAGCACATTGGCATGCACAGGCAATACAAGAATAGATTATAATTAACCCCATAGACAACCAAAAAAGGTGAAGTTGCATCATGCAATGAAACCAGCTTGGCCTGGACTGCCATGCAGAAAAAAACCTACATCAATGAGTCTGCTGTACGGCTCCTAGGTAAGAGTTGATATGAAAGAGGTGAGTTATTTCAGCAATGAAGTCACAGGCTGAGAATGTTTATACTACTGTAAACAAAATACTGTACATAGCACCAGTATTACTCAGGAATGGGGGAGAAGATGCTTGGAAAGGAGGACAAAAAAGATGAGAAAGAAGAGGGAGTAAGAATTATAAATTACAGTAACCAGTCTGAAATCCAATCGTTTCTTTTAAATAAGCATTTTGTTATTTCATTCAAAGCGATTTTAATTGAGCTTTCAAAGCAAACCTGAATTTTCAGTGTATTTTGAATAAAAAAAAGATGAAATAATGAGATACAGAGCAACTTCAAAATGTCCAACGTGTTCAGTAATTGATGAATAACTAAAGATCATAAACACACAGATATGCATAGGTGAATTTTTCAATGCAGTGCACAGGATCCAAAAAACACAAGTTCAATAATCAACCAAACTAAATGGATATGGACAGTATAAGGGATGCATTGATATGAGTGATTTATTTGATCACCTTTTGCTGCTTTTCTAGTAAAAGACATCTCTACTGAAAAAAGCAGGGTTCTTTCAGAACTTGTGTTGAATTGCCTTTACCTTACTCACCTTCACAGTAGCACTGAACTAAAACATAAAAATGTGACTGGAATTACAGAGTGACCACCTAGCCTGTCCTAAATCATGTGCATTAGGAATAGTACTGCATAGCCTGATTCCAGAAATGTAACTGAGCAGGTAATTTAATTTATTTTATTTCAGCATCCACTCGAGGTGCTACCCTGTGATAATAAAAGTACCATTTGTGACATTGCAACATATGGAACAATGTGTGTTCCATTACAAAAGTATTTGCTCCATGTTTATCAATAGATATATTGTTTTCAAGCAACTTTTCTTAATTACCCTTACATGAATGTTATCACTACTTTTAGCACAGCTCCTAAACATACAAAGCAGTTATGCAGAGTAGCAATTCACACAACACCAAAAAATAGCTTTAACAAGAAAACTACATTTCACTTACTGTATAAGCTTTGTGAAATATTATTATTTTTAGTTAGTAAATTGTCACAGAAATTTAAATCAAAATAAAATCAAATAATGGACAGCAGAAGTAACTTACTGGCTTCTTGAAATGTCTTACAATATTTGCAGAGAAAGTGGTCAACGTAATTTTGAAGTTGTCAGGTAAAAAAATTCAAAATTGTTCACTTTAGATACAAAACCTTCAACTGTACTACTCTTACATAGTGAAATTCACATTCTTTTTCCAGACAAACACTTCTTTTCACAGGGACAGAACTTTCAGTCAAGACTCATACCACTTTTGGCCACTGAGTGCTATTTAACAGGACTAGGAGACTCTTTCATTAACTGCATATTAAACACAGGAATATCTTCTTGGATGTCCAAGTGTGCCCTTCCTAAGTGCTGCACAGAGCATGCAAATGTTATCGCCTGAGAAGGTTACTGAGTCAAGAGTGATTAAAGCACTGCTGACAAAGCCAGATACCTAGTAAAGTGTTTAAGGCAAGCAGATGAGGAGCCCAAAAATTTAGGAACTCACACGTCCAAGTCTACCATTCAAATAGTTACTGTACAGTCAGTAACAGAAATTCTGGCATACACAGTATGTACTATAACATATATGTATGTATCGCAGCAAAAATGATACATATTGTATATGCATACTTTCCCATTGTTGTGGAAATAGAAGAATCTTTCTTATCTTTGACTCAGCAAAAGATGAAATGCAGATCTTAAATTTATTTTAATAAAATAAATACACCAGTAATCTTTCCTTGGGTTATGACAGAGAAGTCCTCAAGGTTCACCCAGAACACAAAGCTGGTCTGAGTTCTACGATCTCATCATTCCAAATATGACCATAACAATGTAAACACAAAAGGAGAAGAATCCTATCCCTTGGTATCTGCTACTAATGCAGCAGAGCATGACAGAAGCTACAAATGTAAGGATCTCCAACAATCAGGTTCCACTACAGTTTACCATATATTTACTCAACAGTTCTTCATCCTGCAAATGGTGATTTTTTTGTTATAAAATGAATCAGTCTTTGGCGATTCAACTATTAGGTTTAAGAAGAGATTGTCATCTGTTTCAGATTGTTGCTAGGAACCAACCTCACGTTAGAAAATTTTCCCTGTTTCAGATGGAGAGAAGCTATCAAACTCATTTATTTCCTAGCAATCTTAAATAGCAGGAGTTCCTCTCTTTTGGTGTAGCCAAAAGCCATAACAAAATTTACATAGTTCATACAAATCGGTTGCAAATAAAACTTAATCATTATGAAGGATACTGTACTATTTAGAATAAATGACCAGAACTATCAAATTTAACTACATTTCTGGGATATTTAGCCCTGGAGCTAGTTCATTCCAACCCCTGAACATAAAACTCCTTTTAATAAACCAACTACTGGCAAAGTTTAGTTTGGTAAAACAGGGAATCCAATTCCTAGTTCTAGTTTTCTGTTTCGAGGACTTGGTTTCACTTAACCAGGTAAACGAGTTGATAAGTTTAAGATGTATGAACTATTTGACTGAAGATGGCCATAAGCAAGTTTCTGGAACAACAGGGTGACTGGATTCATACCCATTAACCTGTGGTGATTTGAACAATTACATTGCTACTGCATTTTAGCTACAAAACCAAACATATTGAAGCTTCACATTTACCTTAGGCAGCAAAGCTTATTCAACTCATATCACACATTCATGTTTATGACAGAGAGCTGGTTTAGAGAAAAAGCTTCCTTTGCATGGACTAAGAGTGCCTTGAGACAAGCCTTGAGATATCACACTAAAGATTCCACAATGCACGTACTTAGTCATCCTTTCACATCCTGGGTAGAATAACATCAGCCTCTCCTGACTGCTGTAGCTGTTTATTTCACTTCTGTCTCCACCTCAAGCAAGCCCTTTACTTTTCCTTTCCAGAATTCACTCAGTTCCCAGCCAGTTTCTCTCACATAAAGAAAAAAACAAAACAAAGCAAAACAAAACAAAACAAAACAAAACAAAAAAAAACTAAACTAAAACTGAACCCCACTATCCCCCCAACATTCTAATTATTCCTATAAGCACCATTTAAGTACCACAAAACAGTTGGCCCATCTGCCCAGGATTTTCTCTCTAATGTGATTCTGTACTTGCAGCAGTTCCATGTAAGTGAATTAGCACAATAAATATTAGCAGCTGCTATGTGAAAGCACGGGCATAAACCTCTGGCATTGCAGAATGTGTGTTTGGGATAAGACACATAACCACTGCACATGTTGATTTTATAATTTTCGAAATATGTTACAGAAAAAAAATAGAAGATGAAAGTCTTCACAAAGTAAACATTGCAAAAGAGAATTTAAAAAATAAGTTAAAGCATTTCACCTTCTGGAAGAAGCATATCTACACAATCACTTGGCAAGGGGAGTGCACTGATGTAACCAGGCAGCTTTGAGATACCAGAGAGAGAAGAAAGACACAGCAAAATCCAATGGCTTAACATTCAAACCTGGGTCTAGCTGAGAGCTTAGGGAAGCTCCGAAAAACAGGTAAGAATTGTAAGCCATAACTTATTCACATTTAGCTTCTACTAGAACCTGGTTTAGTAGGATTCCATGTCACTCTCTGAAAATACCATAGAGAGTGTTACTAAATACTCAAAACAGCTTTAATCCCAAAGGGCTTGTCTATACAGAAACAAGAAGAAACTATGCAAATACACTGGAGAACTAGGAAGAGCAGCACCCCAGGACTTCTGGGAAAAGCAAGTGTGGATAATGCAGTAAGGACTGAAATGCAGACTTACTAATCTATCTCTGATGAGGACTGTAAAGAACATATTTCTGTTTAATAACTGCTTATTACAGAAGGTCACTGCAGTGATCATTAGGCAGTAAATGAACTGTTATGATGGAAGTTACATCAAGATTGTGTTTTATGGAACACTTAGATCCTTAAGTATTCTTTCTAGTGTTAGATTGGATCACAGACCTCAGGTTACAAACTTATGCCCAATATTATTGATGAGCATGTCTGCACCCCCACCATCTTACCACTATGGCAAAGTCCTAGACATACTGGTCTGCATGTAAAGCAATCACCTTTGTGGAAACCTGTGTAGGTAGATCTATCTTCTTTATGAGACTGCACAAAGATGTTTTTTAACAAAGCTGTTAAACTGACAGGCCAAACTTTGTTACCCACAGACCTATGAACCCATGGGTACTGTAAATCTGGATGCACACTGAACAAGAGTGGCCTTAGAAATTCCTGGCAGGCTTCTCTTTATTCGTGCTGCTTGTTCAGATGAACACAGACTGCTAGACCAAATATTCTGTATTTGTTCAACCTCTTCTAGCAGCTTGCCAAGGCTTTAAGATGGGTTATAGTCACCCTACACAATGGTAGGATGATACTGGAGGTTACCAATTATTGCAACTTCACTGACAGACGTGTTTTTACACAAAGTCTGATGGCGAATTATGGCCTTATGAAATACAAGTTGAAAGAAGTGTTCCTGACTGACCACGATGCTACATCAGTTCCATACCAGTAACCACAAATATGTATGGAAAAACCTCTGTGCTTGCAGAAGTATCAAAGTTTGCAGTCTCAAGCACTTTGAAAAACTATTCAAACTTTATTCAAAAAGTAGTTTTGTTTTGTATGCATATTTCTTCCCTTTCCCAAAAGGCATTATTATTAGCACAGTTATGGACAAAAAAAATAAAATAAAAAATTGCACGTATCTTAAACTCCCACCTTTAACTAATTTCTGAGAAAAACTGAGACAAGTTTTCATGCCAGCATTAACATTTTGTATGTGCATCAAGACCAAAACAGTTAAAAATGTTTAACAATTTAATACTATGCAAATGTATAACTGAAGTGTCATAGATAATTAAATAGAAGCACAGACAAAATTATCTGTGCACCTGCAAAGTGTGGAAAGGAATGTTTTTCCTTTGATAAAGTCTGGCCATATGCCATAATTGGTTATGTCTTTCTCTCTTACAAATAACATGAGCAGTTATAAAGAGTGGCATAATTCTGTTATGACAAAGGGTAATATTGTACAGTAATTAAGAATCAAAATATTTTGGGGTTTTCATACAAATGTGTAAGATTACTTACATTTTGGATCAACAGCAAAGATGAAACACTTCATAAGAAAGAAATTACTGTACTTTTTTTTTACTGTAAAATGGTCTCTGTCTTTAGAATCTATTTATTTAAAAGTCTAATCCTTTTCTGCCTAGTCATTTATTTTGAGTGTACAGGGACAAATAAGTAGTTTAAGATAAACAAATCAAAGAATTAAAGCCAATGTAGTTGTGAGGAGAATAAAACAGTGGAATACTTACTCAAAGTGCTTCAATTTTTTTCCATTAACTATGGTTCAAGTTCATGATGTGCCTACAAATTACAAATAAACATCACCCTAACTGATTGCAATACATTGCTCTAAGTCCTGCCTTGCCTTCCAACCTAGTGTAAGAAACCACAGGACATTTACAACATGTACTAATGGACTACCTTTTTTGATATTATGTTAATATAAAATTGTGAGATTAGTAATCTACAAAATCGATGATTTTCATGGCCACTAGGGATTTCTCTGTGAGTGATTTTTCTTTTCATTTTTTTCATTCTGCTTGACAAAGCTCAACCCTGTAGATCAGAAGGTATACACCACAACTCAGTTTTCCTCATTTCTACTTCTTTTCCTTGTGAGGAGATAGATGACAGTGTCAGAAAGGTGGCATGATATTGTGATCCAGTTTTTATTAACAAGTACACTCTTGTGTACTAGCTATATTGATTCATATGGAAATTTTCACATGTTAATAAGATCATAAGCATATGGATATAAATTAAAAGATTAAAAGATAAATGCATTAATAATAAATACTTTATGTTTCAGGAGACATGTATGAAATATACAAATTCTACATATGATTTAAAATAGACATTTGATTATCTGAAATACATATTGAAGTAAATTTGAATTACATTAGAATACAGACAAGTTTAGCCCAATAAGATTGTAACTGTTCTCTGCATTTTCTCATTCTGTGTCAGTAATGATACAACTAAGTAAAAACACCAGTTTTTTGATCTGGAGAAAAGCCTTATCTTTTATCTTTTGTTACCTACAGTTCAGATCAACTGTTCTTTTCTCTACCAAAATATGGGTGAAATACTAAATCCAATACATCATTATATGTAGGGGGCACTTTCTGTTTACTTCAGAAACATATTCTATTCCCTTTAGAAACAAGTTATTAGCTCTTGATTCCATAAGCCTAACTGTAGTGTTTCCATTAAGACTTAAACCTGAGCTTACATGCAAATAACACCCAGATGGTATCAAGACTTAAAGATTTAGGAAGGCATTTAATTACTTATCATATCCTAAGAAAATCATACCTGATATTGTATTTTCAAAACTTTGAAAGTAGTAATGAAATTATTCTTCCTTCCTCAACAAGGTTAAAGTTTTTATTGTTGCAACCATCTTAACCATGTTAAAGACAGACTGACTGGGTTTGTATCTGGTAATTGATTTGACAACAGTGATTCTAGGAAATGGTAGTCAACAGAACTTCAGAAAGGAAAAACCAAAGTGGAGAAGGCAATCACTGAAGTTTGTCAGGACGAGGCAGCAGTTTGCTGCCATCCTCACGCTGTCTCAATCCAGGACTTAGAGAAAGGCTGATCTTCAGAATGAATTGTGCACCTGAAAGCTGAATCCAACTTTTACTCAGCTGCCAACTTTTTGGAAACCTAACATCCAAGAGAAAAATCTGCTTTTCATTTGCATTTTGCATTTATGAATAAGACATTAGTATAGAAATTATTATGGAAACACCATTAACCACATTTAGTCTTCTGTTTCTATAAGGCATCTTAATGATGCAAAGGAACAGACAAGGATAGAGTTCATCAAGAGGTAGCCTGCATTCATTGTGTAGTATTAAAAACCCTTAACAACTATAAGTAAAATGTGTAAAACATACTTTTATGTGTTTTTTATCAAGAAGAGACTTTTTTGTCACTTTTTCTGTTGAGGTAAAATGCTCTCATTACAGCTTAATGCTTTTCCTTATTCTCCTGCCACCATCCAGATCTGTTATAGATGCAATGACATCTGAAAATGAACTTGTGTCTGAAATGTGTCTCTTCACTTTGAATTCCTTTATGGACTGAAGGGACACAATTTTTCCTGTGATTCACGTACAGCGAATTTATTTTAGTACAGTGAAGTTTTTTTCATTCCAAGTTAGATTATGTGACTTCTTGAAGGGGAAATGAGTGGCAAGAAAGTGGAAGGGAACTTAGCCTGTACAAAAATGTCCTGATAGCTTTAAGGCCTTTCTAAATATAATAAAACCCCAGAGACTGTTGAAACAAATATTAAATCTCGTAATATCTGAACATTAAGATGCTCTTTTTGAAAAAAAAAAAATTGCCTTTGGTGATAGCACAAGGAAATGTACTTGAAGCATCCTTACAGATGGTTTAAACATTTCCTATGAAGCCTAAATTCTTTCCTCTGATATTTTCTCTTACAAATAGATAAGGCTGGCTGACCAACTCCTGTAGAGGAACAAACATAAAGCATCTTATTCTTAGATGACACTAAAATTTAACATGACTTTCATTTCTAAGAACAGACATGAAAGTGAACAAGAAGGTTTAGAAGAACTTATAATGAAGGCACTGAGGACACATCCAAATCCTACTGAACATTCATTGCCACAATCCCCTCACCCTTTGTTTCCTTCCCATCCCATCAGTTTTTCAGCCAACAAACTGACAAATTCCCAGGTGGAATACTAGCTTGCTTTTATCCCTTGGGAATAAGGATCTAGCTGCATATGAACTTCATAGAACTACTAGCTGTATTCAGATGGCAATGCAGACAGTGGAAAATGAGCCAGTTCTGCTCTCTCTTCAGCAAAAGGCTGTTTTGCCCATCACTCAAACCCAAAATTCTGGAGAGTGCATAAACTGTCGAGTCAGAGGAGGCAGAAGATGAACCCAAGTAAACAAGGGAAGTACTAGAGACCCCTTCCTACTCCCCATAATAATGTCAAGGAATGTCAAGGAGTAGAGGATAGACTGGTTTAATACCTCTCTCTAAATGCAAGAGAAGTCAGTTCCTTTCTCTATTTTGTCTCACAAGACCCTGCTGAGCCTGTGTCTTGCTCTCCACAGAGGCAGCGTGCTACTGCAGGGTAATACTGCCCTTGTTCCCTGCTGCAAAGGAACAACTCTAGGAAGTGCAGAGGTACAGAGAGGGGATGTGCCTCTATTAATAGCTCTGCTTGAGCTATGATTTCACTTCTCAACATTTGTCTTGTGAAACTGATATCCTGGATCAACATATCAGGACGGTGTACCAGCAGTAAGCATTTTCCAAACTCCAGGATCCCACCTGCTGTTCTTCTTTTGGTTATGAGTTTTAATTCTTCACCCAAATCAGTAGCTTGATAGAAAAATCTTTATTTATTTTAATAAACCACCACTGAATCCCTCTTCTCTTCTACTAAAATATCTTTTCAAGACTTTATTAGGATTAGAAAAAAGATTTAAATATGCAGCTATGCACCTGCATGGAATCTTACAGCCACATGCCATGAAGTTAATGCTAAGAATATTAATTTGGTTAGCAGGCCTGCTGTCATGCTAAGGTCTATTTCCATTGTGTCCACATTCAATTGCATGGAAATGTTTCCTGGGGTAATTTTGTTTCTATGCAACTGTTCCTTCATGAAAGGTTTTTTTTAAGGTACTACATATGCATTTGTATGTACCTCACAGACTTTGCTTCATACTGTATCACCCACTTGCTATCCTCTGAGAATGCCAAAAAGTATGTAACTCCAAAGACTGCTTTTCAACATGTCGAGAAAAAGCAATCTTCTGTGTAATGTCTGCCAATTTTTTAGATCTGAAGCCCAGAGAATGAAAAATCTGCCTTTAAATAAATGTTGTCATTCTGCCAAATATACTCCATTTCTTCCCTCCCATTTCTGTGGTATCATACCACTAGCCTGTAGCTGTCTGCTTGTTTACTAAAATTTTGGACTTCATTTTCTGTTCTGTTCTTCCTCTAGGCATTCAGTCCTGGGGGTGAGGGGTGTTTTTTGTTTGTGCACAGAAAAGAGGAAGGCTCCAAATGCACATCAGGGACCAGCCTCTGAGTGAGGCGCACATGATATTGCAGCAGTCTCCACAGCCTTAGATCTCATGCAGGCAAGTAATTTATTTTCATTTACCTCCTGCCTGAGAGGTTATTTCACTGATTAATCTACACAGGCAGGTTCATTCCTGTCTCTCCGAACTCAATCAAACTGTTAGTGACACTCCTAATCAATACAAAAGAATTCTAATTTATGTTTGAATGTTGGTCACTTACATGCAAAAATTCTCTTTCTCCATAAACTCAAGCTTCATATATGTAGCAACAAGAGTCAGAAAACTCTTTTCTGGTATATTAATTAAACTCAACCACCTATCAGCCATTACTGAGCTTCAATGTAAACCTTCCCAAAGGCTGTCAGCATTCTGTTTGCTCTTGTACCTCTGGCTGGCATCATCCTATCCCTCGGTTTCAAAGCCTCTTGGTTTCAATTTACTGATAGATTATTAGCTGACAAGCACAGACTTTGACTACAATGTGAAGTGTTTTGTGCCTGACAGCTCTATTGATTATGAGAACTAAGAACAAATAATAAGAACAATCATTTCAATAATTCTTTTAATAGAGCTTGTCCCTCTCAATAGCAAACATCAATGAGACAAAATAATTCCTAGCAGTTGGTGCAGACTTTGCTTTGTGTTTTGCAAATTGTCCCCTTCCTTTTCAACAAATATTTGAGAAAGACAAGATTTATAAGGATAGACAGTAATGGTTTTCAACCAGCTTTACAAAATAAATAAATGATGACAGCAGACATTCACTCCACCACTTTAATCCCACTAACGAATGCAGAGTGCAAAACTGCACAGGTAAGACCAGGGGGTTTGGGCAGGAGAGGGAGTTGGAGGTGTAGGGGAGCGTTTTGCTGAACAAGAAAATAATGAAGAAATTCTAATGACTGCAAGTATAAAAATATACCTAAATAACTCTGTGTATCTGCATATGCAAAGAAAACCAGTCCATTAAATATGAAAAATCTCAAAGAAAAAAAAAGGTGTTTTATTAATTTCTCTTCCTTCCTCTCAACTTCTGAGATAATTTTTCAAGAGTAAGTAGAATCAAGGAATATACACTGAAAGCACCCTTGTCAATATATTATATCCAGTTGGCATGTCCTAAACTTTACAGATAGGTAAATTTACTGATTCTTTAAAAGTTCTTGTGAAATTCAGCTTCATAAATTGGGAGGGAAAGTGAGTAAATATATCCAATGCTCTGTGTGATCAGAATACATTTATTTGGAATTCAATATAGGCACCACACACAATATTTTTATAATTTAAGCAATCTTCTCTTGCAATTTGCAGACTTCATAATAGCTATAGGGCAGGTCTAACATTTAAGTGTTGAGAGGGGCTCAGCCAAGTTAAACATAATTTTTTAAAATAGAGTATAAACATGTTGAAATGCCATTTATGGCAGCAACTAAAAGTTTTGTGAGTTAACACATCTATGTGGAGAAAGACACTTTTGATCAACCTGCTGTCAAATTTGTTCATATTTCCACCTCACAACATGACTTCTACCCCTCCCAAAATGTTGAGAGATTATTGTTTTAAATTAGTACTAAGAAACAACCACGACAGTGCTCTGTTGGCAGAGGAAAATCATGGTTCTTGTGCCAACTCCCAGAACATCACGTTTATCAGTTATGGCTTTGCAAATCTGCTTACATATAACACATAAAACATCTGAACCACTTGAGAAGAAATTACCAGACTTCTCATTGCAACCAAGTACTACAGACTGCTACAAGTACTACATTGCCACAAGTACTGCTACATTAAAGGACTAACACGTAATACAGATAGAAAAAGCATTGCCTCACAAAAGCAGATTAAAACTACAGATTCTTGCAAAATCAAGGTTTCTAATGTCACACTACAAACTCACTGGGATTCAGTTCTGCCTACTATTTGCTTATCAAGACACAATCTTGGAGAAACATAGTGTTGTATACAGAGAAAACAGACACTTAAAACATTTAATCTTCACATTTCACTTATGTGAACCCAAAGGATCTCATTATTCACAGATCAACTAGCAGAAACCTGCTTAATTATTCATTAACCTTCTAAAACCTAAAATGTAAGCTGTTTTTTTAGCAATAACTGCTTACAAAAAATACATACAAAGTTACTGGACATCATACAACTATCCTGTCTCTATTCACAACTTACAACCCCCATTTTACCATCAGACTTTTACCAAAGGAATTTTTACACATCTGTTATAGTTATAAGTAGATGTCTTTGAAATTATCAGTCACATGGTCGCAGATGTACCCAGCTGGCACCATTTCTTCACAGTCAAATTGTCTATGAAGAATTGATAAACAATGGGCTCACCTTCCAAATACGACTCTTAGGCTCATATGGACAAATAAAAATCACATCCTTTGAATTTTTTTTTTCTTGCACATACAAACTTACTGTGACTGCCAAGGAACTTGTATGTATTATCATCTAAAGTAATTATCTCAATTTCTTTATGTTAATTTTCATTTGAGTGCAAAGGTCAGTTTTGCCACCAGAAGCAAAAGCAAATGCAGAGCACAAGCACCACCAGAGGATACCCTTGAAAATCAAAGGTTGTTCCTCATTAACATGCTTGCAAAATTCTTATTGCAAAACTGAAATTCACACTTTTGTCAATTTAAGTCCTGCATACTATCTTTTCTGCCTCGTTCATTTGTCTTTCCCAATTGAAGCATCTTCAGAAGTTAACGAAAACAGCAAAGAGAAGAACAAACCAAGTCTACCAACAAATACTAGTTCAATTTTGGGGAGAGGTGACTAGTGATATCACACCAGTTTGATGAGGCTTTCTGCCTTTGCTAATGATAACTCCAATTGTCCTCTTGCTAAAATCCAATTTGCTTTTCCCTTCTGCACAAAAAAAAAAAAAGAGAAACTGAGGGAGCTTCTGTCAGGAAAAACACAGCCTGAGAATAACAGCTTCACTTGGTGGCAGGTGAGACCTGCAACCCACAATTACCACCTGGAGCTGCAACTGTAATCTCAGAAAAATCAGCTAGATATTCCTGAGCTAACAGCATCTGTTCAAGAGATTGTAATCAGCTGCCAAAAAAACAAAAAGAGAATCATGGGAGGCCCAAATATTTTGAGACCCTCCATTGAAGACAATTATCTGTTAATGCAGAGCTTTGAGTAAAAAAAAAAAAAAAAATTGGTGTGGAATATTGCCCAAAATAAGTATGTTTAATGATCTTAATTTATTTATTATGGGTCCCATAATCACATCACTTGGGGAAGTAGTGAAGAGATGCTATTTCTTTCAATTTTTTATTGCTTGTCTTTCTGTTCTGTACACTTGTATAGTGTTTCACTCTATTTCTGGGTTTAGTAGACAAGAGATTGCTGCCTCCTTTTTTATGCAGCACAAATAACAAAGGTTCTAAAGGTTAAAATGCACAGGCCTCAGGTTTACCAGTAAAAACAACAGCAATCTTAAAATCCATTTAATACATTCTGTAATCACACCAACTGTTATTGGTATGATTAACATGACGCATGGCTATTGAAAATCTGCTGCCTTTTCTATCAGAGATTGCTTTTCCAAACACCACCAGGAAAAATTAGCTCACAGTACTGCTGCTGGTTTTTGCTGTTATCTTACAAAAGACTACATTTCCTATGTTTGTAATACAAAAACTTTTCTTACAGATATATGACCAAAATCTGAAATACAAAGAAATAGCTCAGCTACAATACTCAACCAAAACTGCAGTTTTTGCTGTAGGACAGATAAAATCACCAGGATCATGCACTTGAGCTTGCCTAGTACTAAACAAACAAAGAATATGCTCATATGAAACCCAAAAATAGAGCACTGATTCTGTAGGTAAGGCAAATGATTAAAAAGCAAATTGGGTTCCCCTTTCCCCAAACAATTCTGCCTGTGCATCTTTCCTCCAGCTCTAAAATCGAGTTTATCAGTCTGGGGTTGTTCACTGGGGGTTTTCCTTCCATTTGCTATTCATCTTACTCTAAGCTCATATCATATTCTGTATAATACCCTTCATTTACCCAAAAGATAATCAACTAGGAACTTGGACTTACAGTGTTTAGAGAAACATAAATATAGCACAGAAGTAAAACGATTAGTATTCTCCCTGAATTACCTAGAAAACTTTGGGGTTATATGGAAACTTTTCTATCTTTTGATGTACAGCCCTCAGTTTGCCAAGTTCACAATCTCAGCTTTTCCAATACAAAAGCTTAGTGCTGAAGAAAACTGAAGTAGACCACAGTTAATTTGTAAAATTAATGTAATTACATGACATCTTGGTGAAAGACTAAATTATTATATATTAGCTGGTTTTCTACCTGCATGAAACCACATTATTATGATATAGAATAGCACACATATGTAATAATGTGATAAAAATTGCTAGGGAGACTTGCAAGGATAAAAAAAATCAACACAACTCTATGACTGGCTGGCAGCCCCACATAAAGGCACTGCCCTTACTTAAAAGTTTTACCTACAGCTTAAAGGTATGCCTAAAGAAAGAATTAAGAGCAAGCTGGAGAGGAAGATAGATTATACAATTTAATGTGAAGATTGGATTAACTGTTTCAAACTAAGCAATTATTTTAAGATATCCTTGACTTGTGAATACTCCCCAAATTAATTTTAACTGCTTTCTGCAACCAAGGCTCCACAGATTCTCTAACAAATCTCAGGCAGAGTGCTCTGGTGCCTCTTCACAAGTTCAGTTTTAAACTGATCACCAGATTTTAAAACAGAAGCTCATTTTTTTTTTCCCACCTCTCACAGCTAAGATGACTAAAAATTGTTGCCAAGCTCTCGGGGGATTTAATCTAGGTTTTATTTTATTTCTTTTCACCACCCCTGAGCAGTGACTTTCCAATGTCATTCACTCTAGCACAGTTTTGTGCCAGGTCATGGCACTGCGGGCCTGGCAGGACTCTGATGGGAACACCAGGAGCACGAGGAACAGCGGGAACCGGTGGCCAGGGGTGGACACTACACAGACCTGGCCAACACCACCACAATGGCCTGGCCTTCTCCCTCCACAATGGCCTGGCCAACACCACCACAATGGCCTGGCCACCTCCCCACACAATGGCCTGGCCATCTCCCACCACAATGGCCTGGTCACCCTCACCACAATGGCCTGGCCACCACCACCACAATGGCCTGGCCTTCTCCTCCACAATGGCCTGGCCAACATCACCACAATGGCCTGGCCTTCCCCTCCACAATGGCCTGGCCACCTCCACCACAATGGCCTGGTCTTCCCCTCCACAATGGCCTGGCCAACACCACCACAATGGCCTGGCCAACACCACCACAATGGCCTGGCCACCCTCACCACAATGGCCTGGCCTTCCCCTCCACCACAATGGCCTGGCCAACATCCACCACAATGGCCTGGCCAACATCACCACAATGGCCTGGCCTTCCCTCCACAAAGGCCTGGCCACCTCCCACCACAATGGCCTGGCCTTCCCACCACAATGGCCTGGCCAACATCACCACAATGGCCTGGCCTTCCCCTCCACAAAGGCCTGGCCACCTCCACCACAATGGCCTGGCCTTCCCCTCCACAATGGCCTGGCCAACATCACCACAATGGCCTGGCCACCCTCACCACAATGGCCTGGCCACCTCCACCACAATGGCCTGGCCACCTCCACCACAATGGCCTGGCCTTCCCCTCCACAATGGCCTGGCCAACACCACCACAATGGCCTGGCCACCCTCACCACAATGGCCTGGCCACCTCCACCACAATGGCCTGGCCACCTTCCCCACAATAGCCTGGCCTTCCCCCTCCACAATGGCCTGGCCATCCCCACCACAATGGCCTGGCCACCTCCCCCACAATGGCCTGGCCACCTCCCCACCACAATGGCCTGGCCAACACCACCACAATGGCCTGGCCATCTTCCCCACAATGGCCTGGCCACCTCCCCCACAATGGCCTGGCCAACACCACCACAATGGCCTGGCCATCTTCCCACCACAATGGCCTGGCCATCCCTCACCACAATGGCCTGGCCACCTCCCCACCACAATGGCCTGGCCATCCCCACCACAATGGCCTGGCCAACACCACCACAATGGCCTGGCCACCTCCCACAATGGCCTGGCCACCTCCACCACAATGGCCTGGCCACCCTCCCCACAATGAGCTGGCCACTGCTGCAGGTGCTGCAGGAAGGGGCCCTGATCCTCAGGGAAAGCTCTGGCCGGACCCAGGAGGTGTCACCCTAAGCCGGGCTGGGCTCCGGGCAGCCTGTCAGGGCCAGCAGTGCCTGTGGGTGCCAGAACAAAATTCCTTCTAGGCCTAAATGTGCCAAGCGAATATCTAACCCTGTGGAAAATTTTGATGGCTGAGAGGCAAAGGGATTTTTTTTTTCATGGAGATATTGTCATAGGCTTATGTATAGAAAGTTGGCCAGGAGCTGCAAGATTAAAAATTGCTGCCTTTACTTTTAAGTAAATGCTGCAAAGTATTATTTGTGAAATTGATTTCTTAATTTCTCCTCCCCAGTAAGTGCTCTCTGAATTGACTCCCACACTAAAAATTAATTTACAGGGCTTTAAGCAGTGAAGAAAAAGGACAACAAAAACACAACATTATGGCTCTTACATTAAGGACATAAATGAGGTGGAACAAACTCAATATGAGCATTTATCTGTGTTATTTCATTGTTTTAATCACTATCTAGTGTTATTTTCTTTAAAGAAAAAGTAATTATAAGAATGTGTAACATTAAGATAATGCCATTCCTGTAACACTCCCTATGTGTTTCAAAGGCACTGACAAACACACACTTGTCATTACCATACATAACAATGAATAGAACAGTGGGATTGCATTTTCCTGATCCATCCTGTAATGAAAAGTTACCATGCTCTATATGCCAGAGCAAGTCCACAAACACAGCAATGTCATTCTCCTGTAGTTTAAACATGAGTGCATTTTTGCAAAATGTAGCTGTACAAATATTAGGAAAGAGTATCCCAAAATTAAATGACAACAATAATGTGAAAGAAAGTAAAGGTAAGGTTCTAAATGGCACTTTGATAACAGAGCAAAACAACCGTTTAGGAATACGTTTAGGAATAAAATACTTGAACTCAGTTTACAAAAATCCTGAAATGACTACCAGGCTGCAGAAATTGTCATGGTTTTCTTGAGAGAATACTGACAAAAGATCCTAGGTCCACTGCTTGCTTGCTACATGGAAAATAAAAATTATTTTGTAACAATGGTGGTTCTATAGATTTAAATACCAGCATCAAATTCAGAAAAATTCAAATTTAACACAAAATTGCAGAAAAGTAGACAGATTTTTAGTTGTATATTTTGTTTCTTTTTCTTTTTTTTTTATCTGCATCTTAGTTTGTGAGTCCTGATAGGTTAACCTCTAAGTAGCAAGCATTGAAATGAAACCTGTGGAGACCAACTCTTTTGCTATCTTTCCTGAAACACTTTCAGCTCTAAGCCCAAATGGAAGTCTGACTTTTAACTACCCATTTTTACTAGCATAGTCCTACTTCTGCAGTCAAACACATTATCATCAACATCTGTTAGCAGAAATCAGTTACAAAGAGATTAGCCAATGTTTGGGGCATCTTTTCTGTCTACTTTTTCCCTTATTACCATTTTACATACTAGGATTGCATGGAAGTTTGGAGTGGGATATTACATCACAATGACAGCTTACTGTAAGAGGAATAACTGAGTTCTCTTTATAATCATGTGCTTGGTGCCAGCCAGTGAGCTAATGGGAAGCCTGAAAGCTTCCCTAAGAACGAAAGGACTCACATCACTGTTATTACAGTAAACAGCTTTGCTACAAATCCAAAGCTTTGAAGTTCTCACTGTAAAACATCTGCCCTTAATTCAGCAGTTGAAAATCCTTTGACTCTACACACAAACCTTTCAGTCAGCCTTGTCTAGTTACCTATATTTTGACACTCCACAGAGTCTAATAGAGATTTCCAGGCCTGCCATGTAATACAATCTGAGCTGTTGGCAGCTACAATTGACTACACATGCCATGTCTTTCTGATCTCTGCTGCTAACAATACTTTGTCAACAGATGCCATCACATGTAATTGTCAAGAAGAGCCAATGGATGTGTTGTTCAGTTCATACATTTCCTTCCAAAGATATACAGTATGTACATTATGCAGGCAGGCCCATTATAGCCACTCAGACACTGTGAAGTGCACTAGTTGCTCTGTAAGTTTGCTTCAGCATTCAGTTTTTAAAAAAAAAATGACGCAATTTACTTGTGGAAAGAGGTTTGATTGAAAAAGGAAAATAAAAAAGAATAAAAAAAAGCCCCTAAAATTGACCACTGTTACTTCCACGCTGCCCATGAATAGATCACAATTCTCTGGCACTGGAGAAGGTGATCTCTCATATCCCTGGCTAGACTCCTCGGCAGTTTAGCTATAGTGTGAATGTTAAAGCACCCAGGCTCACGGCAAACTGTGAAATCCCCTATGTGCTACTCTATAGCAATTGCACATGTAAAAGAAAATGTGCCAGTACGGTTTCCAGGCCACACACGCTGAACTTCAAGATAGTGGGTATTTGCAGAATGAAAAATCTGTGTGCCCTGCCCAAACAGATATTAAATGCATAGAAATTCGGTTTCATTTAAAAAAAAAAAAAGCTATCTAATCCTATTATGAAAATCTGGTCAGCTACCTGGTCAGCTGCATTCAGATCGATTGATATGGTCAGCTCTCTTTTCAGAAACGTTGCAGTATGCTAGTCACATAATGAAAAATATACTCTTACTAGAGCAAAATTATCCACTAATCCCCCACATCAGAATTATTCCACTCTCCAGTACAATTAAAAAATAAAATTTTTAGATGCTACATCAGCCGAAAGGAACAATTAATAAAATTCTAGTTTACAGTGTTCTACACAATTAATTATTTGCCAATTTTCTGATATAATTTATCAAAAGCAAACAAACACTTCTGAGAAACTGAAAAACAGTACTTATTTTAAAGAGGTAGCTTTTCCACAAGTACTTATCTAAATAAAGATTTTTCAGTCTCAAAATGATTTATCACTATTATGAATTATTGAAAAATAGATATTGATCTCATTTTAAACTATATAAACTTTGCATAGAAATGTAAACTTTACATGGCACTGCATAAAGAAAAGGACTTAAGGAAACTGCCATGTTAAACAATGATTCAGGAATGTGCAGTATCATGTATTATTTCCATCAGAGTTGCTTAAAGCAGTAAAACAAGAACAAGAACTCGAAGAAAATATGGGCAGGTTTTTTTGTTGTTGGTTTCTTCTTGTTTTTTTTTTTTTTTTCTTTTCTTTTTCTTTTTTTTTTTTACATTTCGGATGAGATTTCAGAAACCTACACTTCAATTAATCTGCAAATTACTTCAATGGATAAAACATATCCCTTTTATATGAAAAAATAATGCTATCAAATGCTTTTGAAAAAAAGGCCATTTAGCTCAGATTTAGACAGGTACCATTTTGGAAAGAACAAGAGTCATTAAAAGTAGAAGAACACTCAAAAATACACAGCCTGCAAAATAAGATTAAAAAATAAATAGAACCCAGATCATTACTTTAGCCAGCAGGCAGATCTACAGTACCATGTTCTCAGTACGAATCTGCTCGTTAAAAATATATCTATATATATCTATATAATTTCCTATGCTGACAGCTGCTATAAAAATTCTTGTAAAAAGCTCCTAAATACAGCAGATTTGATCCTCAACTATATTGTTACACAGCTTATACTAGGAGGGGAGAGATAAAAAGTATCAGCATGAACTTTCAGGTCTTACAGCTCTGAAGAATTTAGTTTCTATTCTTGTTACTCATGACAGCACCGAAATTGCATCTGCCAGAGTGATTACATGTTTTTACTGAATTGCTTTAAAGCCTGAGTCTCACACATGCACCAGGGTTCACTTAAGGTTTCCATTCCTCTTGCAAGTGACCACATCAAAGCTTTTGTCTATAACCAATTTTCTTTTACTCTGAAATGGTAAATATTCTTCAGTATTATAAAAGCTTAGCAGAACTAATTTGATTACTCATGCATGTATGCATTCTAGTCACCAATTAAATATCTTTTGACTGCTTCAAACATTTCTCCACAAAGCTCCAGACAGCTTCAAATTAAACTCAACTGGGAGAAATGGATCACAGTGATGTGATGTGGGATCACTTTCCTTCATGTGGGAAGTGCTAGGGAACAGTAGGAAAAGCTGGGAAAACCAAAAGAAATGTCAGAACATAAAATCAGTGAGGCAGTCTGGGAAAGATAGTGGCAATGAAAACACTTGATTGGAAAACACTGGGAGGTGCTGGGCCAATTTGGGCCATTTGACATTTAACCTTGGCCACTGCAGCCTGCTTCTCCTGTAACGTACTGTAAATTAAGTGGATCCGTAAAGACAAGGATCTAATCTGATTCCTCAACTCTTTTTACCATTTTTCTTTCCTTTTTCCTGTTACAAAAGATGCAGCCAAGTTAACAGGATATACCTGAAAAGTGAAAAACCCAAAGGCAAAGTAGGGCATTTCTGCTCGAGCCCTTTTCCCCCCTCACTTGCAATGCAATAGTCATTTTTTTGTAGTACTAATGAAGAAAAGAGAAAATTATGCATTACTTACTATGTTTCCTTGAGAGTGGCAAGGCACATCCAATGAAAAAGAAGTAGAGTTAAAAAGGGGATCTTCTCCAGGTAAGAAATGTTATGTTGATTGAAATCTAAGAGCACAACTTAAAAATCTGAACTGGCAAACCTCTGCAAATTTTTGCAGCTGTCTCACAGCTTAGGGGAAAAAACCTCCCATGAAATTCAATTGGTTTTTGACCAAAAACCTCAAAGGAAATCAAAGGTGAAGTGCTGTCAATGTCACATAAGACCAAAACTAAATCAATTTTTTTTTAATAGCGGCCCATTCTCCTCACAAGCTGTCAGTTAATTTTTTTCAAAATCATGTCTAACCTTATACTTACTGCAAATTACCAGCTAAGGAAACTATCTATCAAGTACTCCTGTAAATTCTGTGCAAAGAACTTGTTAAAATCAAATAAACCAATTAGCTAAAAAATTAAGCAAAACAGTTTATAACAAGCAGCCTCTGTATTATACCTATAAAGGTTAAAATTCCCAATAATCTACATTTTGGGGGTTTTGTTTTGCCTGGGAAAAACAAGTGCCTTTTTTTAAATCTGGAACAAAACATTCCTCTAAAATACCTACTGATTCTTAGTGTCTGAGCATTCCTAGTTTATAAAGACTGGAGACGAGACTTCCTTCACTCCTTTTGATGTTTTCCTAGCACAATCCCTTTCTTTTGGGTTGCCATTAACCCTACCCTGCCTTACGTCACTTTCCATGATTTTGGCACAGACACAGTTTTGGATCCGGATGCTACAAATCCATCAAGCATATGTATTGAGATGTATGAAGATGACAAATCATTACTGCACTTTTATAAATATGTATTCAGCATTTCTATAACAGCAGCAGAATGCTGTGGTGCACTAAGTAGCCCCAAGAGACATGGTAACAACTCTGGGTAGTAAATGAAAATTGCCACAGCTCACTTATCAAAGCTTGTATAAACACTGCAGATCAGGCAAGATTTTTTTGTCTTCTGATGCTAGTACTAACATAGATGAGTTTTGTGTAGGTTTGCTTTACTGTAAATTCAGTTTAGTAAAGATGAAAGATAGCACAGAAGAGAATAATTTATTTTTTTTACATCAAAAACTGATTAATTTCAGCTCTGTTTAAATTCACATAGGAAAATAAGCAGCACAACTTTTTGCTTTATGCAGTGGTCAATTGGCTAGGAAGAACCCAAAAATGTTGCATTACACATTTAATCCCTATAATTTTAATGTACAGAGCAGGTACAGTTTTTCTGTAACATCAATAGTGTCTCTAAGGTCTGAGGTCAAAGGACTCTCCAGAGAATTGTGGTAACTGCAGTAAATACTGAAATTGTATGACAGAAAATATTCTCCATGAACGAGTACAAATAAATGTACCTAATGAACTCACTTTATGTATCAGAGTGTCAAGCTAACATTGATTTCCTAACCTGCCATAATAACAAATTTCAAGTTGTAAACAAAGAACTGGTGAGGATGGGTTGCTATTCTTTTCTGGGGTAGTGTAAAGATATATAATGGTTCCATTCTCACACTGACAGTACATAAATTAACTGACATAAATACTGACAACACACACATTAGCAGGCAATACACCACATAATCTTCTTAAACTGTGATTAATATTATACACATCCATCCCCTATTAAGTATCTTTTCTTCTCCTACTTTGTGGCCAAACTATGGATGTATGCATTTGTCTGAATACAATGGCCTAAACTTCTGCTCTTCCTCCTTCTGTTTACGTGGGCCTCTGATAGCTTTGCATTTCTCATACAGAACACGGCAAGGCTTAGCTTGTTTCTGTTGCATCTACCATGTGTCTGTTGACCTTTCCATTCAACCATCTATTTTTAGAGATGTATTTGAAGAATTTATTTCTGTCTATAATGTGCTTGCACATTACTGTCTTTGAACTGATTGAATTTATGTTAGAGAATCCCTTACAAGTAACATAATGATCGTGTAATGTACACATCATGACTCCTTCCCTGTGTTGTTCAAGATCAGTGTCAGCTCCACAAGTTCAGGGGCTCTCCCTTTGTGTTAACAGATATCAGGCTCCTGAATCACACTGAGGTCCAGATAGAGTTTATTTCATTCCACTAGCATTTGATGTAAAAATCAGACACTGAGTGGGGGTTGGAAAAGATCTGGCAGGTGGCATGAGTGGGAGTAAGCAGCCTAAGGACAGTGTGCAAAATGCAGCAATGAATGACACTTCCATTTTTATCAGAAACTGAGCCTG
The DNA here is from genome assembly GCA_034336665.1 of Luscinia megarhynchos. Lineage (NCBI taxonomy): Eukaryota > Metazoa > Chordata > Aves > Passeriformes > Muscicapidae > Luscinia > Luscinia megarhynchos. The sequence goes on from CM067569.1 coordinate 22,882,354, forward strand.
GGTTTGCTGAAGAATCTGATCTGCTGCTTAAAATTGTATTTCTCACCTGCAATTCCTTCTTCTTGCTACTTGCAGCACGGCTATGAATTGAAATTCAGTACAAATGGGACTCATTAATATCTGAAAAAGGAGGGCAAGTTATCACCCTAAGAAGTCTCATCATTCTTCTTGACTGAAGTCTGATTTAGAGCTGAGTAGCTGTGAACCTTCTCTGCTTTACTCATGTTCCATGACTACCTACAGAATGCATATGATTTTGAACACATACATCCATATGCATACACTCAAATCTAGGGAAAGGAGAGTATGCATTATATGCTGAAAGTCTTAGTCTAAGACCCCAAAGGAAAAAAAATAGAATCACAAATGTAATACTAGAATCATTAATATATATTTTGTATTTCAAAGAATGATACTTTAATTAGAATAACACAGATACATACTAAAGACTTATTAAATAAACTTGCTAAAAGGGAAAAAATCTCTAATAAGCAAGGATCTGTTTATGCAGCATATAGCATTGGGGCCTCTAAGGTGCCAATAATCCTTAAATCCTATTGATTAGAATAAAATCAGAACCACAAAATATTCTTTTTGTATTTCGGGAAGGTGTTTTGCAGATAGAATTTTTGGTTCTGTGATAAATGCAGATAGCTAATTAAGGGAATAATATCTTGTAATTCAAAAAAATTAACAGTTATGCTGAGCAGATATCAAAATTACTTGTCTATTATTACAAGGTCCTCTTGATGACACTTCATTTTGCTTTAGAAGGACCTTTAGTTAATGTCTCTTAAAAACACGAAGAAATAAATATATTTGGCAAAAGCCTGAATATAACTGAGTGCAGACCTTGCTTTTGCAGACGTGGGTCTGATCTGAACAATTTCCAGCTAGAGTTGTCCTCTCATTTTTGACTGTATGTAGCAGTTCTCCTCAGATGCCAAAATGCATATTTCAGGACAGACTGCTGCAATTCCATATTGAAAGCATTTCTTTAGTACAAAAATAATTTATCAAAGATGTCCCATTTAAAATAATTCCATTTCTATTCCTGCTAGAAAAAGTGGTAAAAGAGGGTAATCTACAACATGACCACTGGGGGTCATCCATTTTACACAAATGTTCCCGTATAGGAAAGTATTTACTGGTTTTTCATAAGAAAAATAATTTAATAGAACGAATTATTTCCAAATATAAGAACATGCAAATATTAATATTCAGAGATATTAACCAGAGATATTAAATTCTCTCATTTTAAATGGTGAATGGGAAAAATTAATTCTACATTCTTTAAAGATCTAGTCACAATAATGTCAAGAAACTGAAAAAGACAACATTTAACATCTATACAGAAATAAAAATTTTAAAAAACCGCAAACAACACTCTTTCCAGGTTTTCTGTTATATTTGTAAGGGAACTAAGAGGAAATTGTAACTGCTTGGCCACACATTATGAAAAATGAAACACTGAACTCTGATTTACCTATTATGTTTTGCTTCTATCAGATGGTCAACAGTACTTCTAAACACTCCATATGGAAGTCTCAGTGAAAACACACCTGAATACTAACACTGAGAGAAAACCAAACACTCGAGTCATGAAACTGTGCTAAATAAAATCCTTATTACAATAATACAATCCTTAGAAGTGTAAATCCTATATACCCAGTTCGACAGTCAACCATAAATATGACTTAAAATCCAACTGCTGTTTAAAAATTAAACAAATGTAGCATGCTCACCCAAGAGTGAAAAATTTTAAACTATGAAAACAGATACTCGATACTTGCATCTAACATCTAAAATTTTTACAACTTCAGGAAGTAGCTAATTTTATCTTACATATAAGCTTCTTTGATATACATAATTAGATGTATTCAGTTAAGAAAATGAAGCACACTAAATCTCTGGACTTTTTCAGTATGAAATTACCAGTCATACATTGACAATAAATGACGTTGATTTCATTTTTCCAGTGAAACACTACATGTAGTTACTCACTTGTCAAATAGTATCTGTACATGCAAACAAATTACTAAACATACTTATTAAAATTTAATTTTTAAACTTTAAGATTTTGTCCAGCATAATAATTCCACTAGATATTCTGGCTGCTAATTTTTGATCAAGAAATCATTTGCTTACAGAAAAAGGCCAGGCCTCCATTTCAGTTTATATTCTGTCTCATTACTAGCTCCAGTTTATTACTTTTCATTCTCTCCCAGGCATACCTACTTTCCTACAGGGACACTAATTACTATTAAAATCACATAAACAAATTCAGTATAAAGATAACAATATACTTTTTTTAAAAAATACCTCTTTAAAATGATAGGGTTTATAAACTATACTAACAGATTTACTCCCACATAAGCACAATAAACTTAATGAGCAGTGGCATGAACACAAAAACAAGCCAAATCAACTACATACAACCCACAGCCTTAAGACTACTCCTCTCCCTTCAACATTCCAAAATTACTTTTGCTACGGATTTTTTTTTTCTTTTTTCTTTTTTTTTTTTTTTTGAGTCATCTGCAAGCTCTGAAATCCCAACAGGCCTTTTAGACTTGGCAAGATAATTTTTTCCTTTGCCAAAGGAGGAGGAAGTTCATACAGTAATACCATCAAAAATCAAATGTGGATATTTTATAGAGGGAAGAATCACTCCCTGCATTTCTTTACATTCCCTGGCATGCTTGGCATGCTCATTTTCATTTTCATTTAGTCAATTAAGCTGAGTTGCTCATTTTAGAGGAAGCATTTTTTTACTTGCTCTAGGAGCAAATAGTTTCGACTTGGAAAAAAGAAAAAAATTAAAATCCACCTATATCTTCTGTATAAGGTATCTTTAACCACAAAAATGATTCTAACACCCCAAAGTTCTTAAGTTCTTGGTTTAATGATAACAAATAACACCTCAGCAACATTACCTCTTTTAATAATTTTTTGGGGAATACTAGTCTCATACTAAATCTCATAATAAAACCATGATGCACATCTTTCTGTCCACCAAGTTATTACTATGCCTTCTAAACCTGTATCACAATCTGCCAATTTATTAAGTTGTGGAAAATTAAGATCATGAGTGACATGAATAAGAACTGCACCAAGAACAAGTGAAAAAGCAGCAATGTCCATAAAAAGAAATTATACCTGAAAGGATTTCCCTCTACAAAGTGGAACTATCTCAAGCTTGATAAATAAATTATAAATGAAGAATTAGGAAAGTTGTTTACTCTGCTTTTAAATTACACACTTTGCCCCCAGATTTATCATAGTGCTAATCTGTTTACATTTACAGTATTCCAAGAGTACTGGAGCAAAGTCAGAATCCAGATGTCTCCAAAATACTTTGCTTGGTGTAGTTACAATTAGCCACAGTTTAGAATTAAAATGATGGGAGAAAAATATTTCATAGAATAAGGATCTAACTAAACACCACTGAGTGGCTGATTGAATAAGAGCTGTTCTTCTGAGACCTCTCTGTCCTGGGAAGCCCACCTTCAGTAAATGGCATCTTCCCTCTTTTGCACACACTGATGCATGAGCCAGTGGCCACAGAAGACAGCTAAAAGCTATCAAGCAAATACATAAGTGACAGCCATATTTTGGATAGGTAAGATGAGGTTCTCACTCACTATTCTTGTCAATGTACCTCATGTAAATTACACCTTTCATAGAAAGTCAATCTGTTGTAGATTACTTACTTGAATTTTGATTTTACCCAAATAATTTTGCAGATGAGATATGCCTGGCATTGCTGGAAAGGGAAAACTTAAGTCTCTTGCTATTTGACAGAAAAAAAGTAGTCATCATTGCTCATTTTTCAAAAACCAAGAAGCTGCAGATAATCAAGGTCACAGACTTATGTGACTAATTCTAAAGTATGTGTGAGGCACAGAGTAGAGGATGATTAAAAGTAACAAAATCTCAGAAGCAGAAATCAAATCCCATCAAAATCATGTCCAAATTACTATTTTTGACCAAGAAATGCAAAGTGCAACCAAATGGCTGAAAACAGGGGAAGATGGGGGAGACAGTGCAACATCTGGCAGAACCAATAAACACAGCAGTTTTTCAGGAAACATGTTAGCCACAGACATTTCTCTCAGGCCACTCTTCACGAGATCAGAAAAATCTTTTTTCTGTCCTACTTCCTGCCATACCATATACTGCAATATAAGAAATATATTAAGCTATAGAGCCCAAAAGGAGGGTAACAGAGATGGTGAAGGGCTGGAATGGGAAGCTGTGTGAGAAGTGTCTGAGGTCACTGGCTCTGCTCAGCCTGGGCAAGAGGAGACTGAGGGCAGACCCCACTGCAGGTACAGCTCCTGGGAGGTGAGAGGAGGGGCAGGCACTGATCTCTGCTCTGGGGCTGACAGGGACAGCTCTGAGGGAATGGCCTGAAGCTGGGTCAGGGAGGTTTGGGGTATCAGAAAAGGGTTTTTCACCCAGAGGGTGTTTGGGCACTGGAACAGCTCCCAGGGCAGTGTGACAGCAGCAGCCTGACAGTGCTCAGGCAGTGTCTGGAGAGTGCTCACAGGCACAGGGTGTGACTCCTGGGGATGATCCTGCCCAAGGCCAGGAGCTGGACTCGATCTTTGTGGGCTAGTCCAACTCAGCATAGTCTGAGATTCTGTGCTGATTCTTTATAATGCAATATTTCGCCTGGCAATAACTAGTGCTGGATGGATGGTGCTGTGTTACTGCATAGTACACACAGCAAAATATGAAATACTTTAATGCTTCTTTTCAGTTCATTTTCTTAGTGACAAAATTCAAGGAAAGTTCCAAACCCCCTCCCCTCACCCAAAAACAAGAAGCAATGCCTGATATGCATTCAGTGTCATGAGGAGGAATATAAAATAGACTCCCTACAGCTCCTTGGGAAGCCCCAGCCTTACTAGTGCCTGAGTAACCAGAGGAAGGGAACATTGGTTTCACTGACTCACATCAAGATATTCCAGTGATAGTTTTTTTTGTTGTTATTCTCATTTTTAATCTAAACATAAAAAACCCCAAACCACAATTATTTCTGTATTGATATGAATTAATTTCCTAACTACTGCATACCTTTTCCATGTTATGTTCATCCAGTAACACCAAACGATAGAAATAATTAAGGCCCACTGTAAGCTCTCACTGCATTACAGAAACTAAGAGTGAAGAGGTTTTCCCCTTTCATCCAAGTCATCTCTGAATATAATTTGATATGTAGACCAGGGAATATAAACCATATTGTTTGGGAAACTTTTGCTGTGTGGGTTGGTTTTTGGGGGGTGGGTTTTTGGCTCTTGGGTTTTTTTTTCCCAAACACTGTTGCTAAGACACAGAGTTGTGTGAACAGTGACAGGATATATTTTCCAGGACATAAATGGCAATGAGTATATATTCCATTTAAACTACTAAATGCCTTAAGCAGGAGGGAGGTACTTGTATCTGCTTTCTGTCAACTTAATATTTTAAACAAAGACTTGTAGGATTAGTGAGCTTTGAAATGGAGACGAAGAATTATTTTAATGCAGTGATACGATTTTTAGGTAGGTATGGTAGCACTGAAACACTAATAAATGCAGAAGGAATAAATATTTTTCAAAACAGACTAGACAATTTAATTATTTAGAAAAACTGGTGTCATATTCATTTCTGTAATAGACTTCAACCCCAACATACAGATTTATTTTATCCTTTTATCCTTTCTATGTACAATTTTTAGAAGAAGTAATAAAATAATGCTACTGCTGTGAAAATGTCCAGAAGAAACAGAAACACCCATTTTTTGTTCCATTCATCAAACACTTTTTCTTAATAAGCTTTTCATCACAGGAGCTGTGAGACAAACTGGGAGAACAAAGAGAATATATGAGCCACTACAGCAAAATACTGTGCTGATCTGTGTCCACAGACAATTCAGATCTATTCAAGTTTTAAGGACCCATTTTCAGAATGGTTATTTCTATACAGACCCACAAAAATACAGCATTATGCAATATATGCTAAGCAGCACATATAATATGTGAGCATGAATACAGCTATCACTGAAGACAGGTTTTGCCAGTTGGAAAGAAATTAAATTCTGGGCATCAGTTCAAATAACACATAGCTTCTGCAATGCAAACTGAAAGAAAAGTTTTCTTCATGACTAATAGCTTGATATTATTTTTGCATTGACTAAATGGGCAGCAATAAAATCAGAGAGCACTACATAAATTTTGCCTTTCATAAATAACTATCATGCTTTGCATAAATAGCCAGAGGAGAATAAGAAAATGCAGGTATTCGTTGAAATGAAGCACTCAAGAATCAGTGAAAATTTAATGTCCAGTACCCAATATGGATTGCAAAATACTTGAACTGAAATGTCAAATATAAAATAAAACTATTAAATAGTTCAGGAAAACAAAAACAAAACAAAACAAAAAATTCTGCTAAAATGGTTCAGTCTAAAACCTTTTGCTATTTTAAAAAAACTGAAAATGAGCTTGTTAAATTAGTATAAAAAAATAGGGTATTAAAATGTGATTTTAACATGTCTAGAAATACCTTAACAAAACATTAGTGGGAAGATCACTAACATTAAAAAAAAATTTAAAAAAGGCAAACGGAAGATAAAAACAAAGACTCAGATTGAAAGCTAAGACACGTTTTTAAAAGCAAGGTCAATTAACCACAGCAAATGGAAAACTTCGTAACACATCACGTCTTTAAAATGAAGTCTAAATATCTTTCTGTCAGAAGATATTTTTTAAAAGCAAAATACTGTATAAACTGTTATATTAAGAAATGTGACAGAATTACCAGAATAGGCCCTTTGGCTTAAATTCCAGAACCAGAAGTGGTATTTCACAATCTCACTTAGCCTTTCCCCCAGTCTACAACCACAGGAATTTTAAAAATAAACTATTTAAGAAATCCTTAACCTAAGATATTGTAATGTCTCCATGTGCACCTAACAATTAAATTTAAAAAGTGAAATATGTCCTAGTTTTATAATAGATAAGTAATTACCAATAGTGGTTCAGGAGGAGTTTAATTTTTAGCTCTATTTCATCTTTATAAAATTTCCAAAATAATATAATAAAAAAAAACCAATAGAACCCGTTTCAACTGATATTTCCTTCATTTAGCATTCACAGTTCAAAGAATATCCCTGGTACCCTGTTGCAATTTAATTTTAATTAAAGCAAACCAAGATAATCCTGAAACTACTTTCAGTCTTTTTCTATTTATTCTACTCCCTAAATTTTATACACAATGTTTGCAACAGAAGAAAAGCACAGAAGAAAGGTAGGATAGTGATATTTGTTACATTGCACCAGGATCTAGAAATGCTCACAAAGTACAAGGGAGGGAGGAAAGCCTGCAGGTATTCATGCTCATGCACACGGGATTTCCCTTTTTTTCAGTATGGTTAGTTTCCAGCTCTGGTGTTTAGTGAAGAGAGAGAGATCTTTTCCTCCTGGCTGCCTCATTTACAGGGCACAGTTGGCCCTGTGACTCTGTCAGAAATGACACGTGTCAAAAGGGGAATGGGTGTCCTTGCTGCAAGGAATTCTATTTTTAAGCAGAAATGACTCATCAACTACTGGGGTGTCCCAAAAGCTACAATTTGTCAAGCTGGCAGAAGGGAGGGGGGTGAAAAGTGAAAGAGGTCACATCTTTATTTGTATCTGTAGCTTAAAAAGCAGAGGGGTAATGTTGATTCTACACTCAACTCTGCTCTGAAAAGCAATCTCCCAAGCAGGCCATGTTTTGATAACAGCTGTATGGACTGGTATTTTAAAAACCTCAGCTAAGTTACCTCCTCTTTTATATTCTATAGATTTGGGAATTTGTCCAGTACTAAGAAAGAATGCTTCTAGCTCCACGTGCACAACTAATCTGTCTACAGTGAAAGAAAGCATGGGACAAAATATTTCCAGATGCACTGTAATATGCTTTGGGATGAAACAAAAAATGCAGGCATTCACTTGGAAAGAGGGAAAAAAAAATAAAGATTCTAACCTGTATGTCAATTATACACTGACAGAGTTTTCAAAAGAATTTCAATTGTGATTTAGGAATATGTTCCTGTAGCAATACTGTAAACACATCAAGCAACACGGTATGAGTTTATGAAAACAGAGAAGTGAAATTGAGAAGGCCATAAATGTGATCTACACAGTTTCATTACACAAACTGACCTTCAAATTATTGTGTAGGTGGTGAAAACCAACAGAGGGGAGGTTTCCTGAGAACTTGTTTCCAGTGAAAGTTACCAGAATCTAAGCAAATAAATGTTAATCTAAATATTTTTAATCCATATTTCTAAAGTCAGATGCAAGACGTCATCCAAAGAATGCATATGTCAGCATAAAGGTGTCAATAATCTTATTTTATTGATGATCTACAGATAGCAAATTCTTATTCAGAAACAACAATAATTGTAAATTGTAATTCATGCCAGCAAGTAAGCTTGTGCTTCAGATGCTGCATAATATGTAGTACTGCAACACAAATATAATTTTCAAAATAAATAAGAATTTAAAAGACTAGCAAACCACAGGAATGAGAAGCTGAGATGTTCTATTACAATTGTTTTTTATCCATAGTCATGGGTAGAATTTTAAAAAGAACATTGTTTCTGGGGTTTCTTTTAGATAACAGAGATAACTTTTAACACTCTGCTTTCACTGGACTCAAAAACCTGAGCTCATGCAAAGATATGAATTGCGTATGGTATCAAAACTAATGCAAGATTTATGCAAGCAGGGCAGCAGAGGATAAACTCCTGAACTTAAAATACTTTTTAGAAGTGTGGTTTTCTAAACATGCCTGATTATGCCTGACATCTGCCTTCAGGTGAACCTTCAGGTGAAAGACAAAGACTCTTGGGCAAATCAAACTTTGAGATCCCGCCCTACAAAGGTTAGTAGAATTTGGAGCAGATGGGAATAATCTTCCCAAAACAGAACTAGAAATCAATGGAAACTGCCAGGAATCAACTGGAAGCAGCTGTCAATTTGCAGTTCTTTTTCAGCCTGATGTTTAACCTGATGACTTTGGATTTCTCAGCACACAAAAGCAGAAGCAATTCACTGGAAAAGAAAGATGCAGTTTGGCACATAGGAGGGCTGAGCACCGGTGTCATTCAAACGCCCTTTAACAATGGGCACTTTCTTGGAGAAAAACTGCCAGGTGAGGCAAGAATCTGCTCCAGCCTTTGTCAAGCCACTGCCTTGCCCACCATTTGAAGGAGTTCAGGTATCCCACATGAAGCATAACAGCATACTAAAGCAAACCACCCCTCAGCAGAGAAAAGAATTTGACTCAAAAACATATTGTAACATCGATGTCCAAACATACATGTTTAAATTCATTTCTTGCAAACAGCTCCAGAACGAGCAGTGAACTCACTTGCCATAAATGCCACTTGTCATAAGGTATCAGAACAGAGTTGTAACACAGCAGGGGTAAAAAGAATTTTCCACCTTGTGGTACTACATATCTGTTAGATTTGTTAGTCATTTTCAGATAAGAAATAAAATGCTAGCATCTAACAAAAAATTCTTAGAATTCCTGTATGTCTACATACAGCCTCCAGATAAAAAAAAAACAAAACAAAAGAAAACAAAAACAAACAAACAAACAAACAAACAAACAAAAAAAAACCCTAAACCAGAACACTCACAGATCAGCCACAATAAATGGCCAAAGTCTTATCTAAGTAATTGGAGCTTTGAACAGCAAAGCAACATGTTATGAAAACAGAATTTACCCTGAGCCAGGATCACAAATCTTCCTTGGGCTTGGATCCATTTCAGTCTTCTGAGAGTCTCTGTGTTTATAATACTAATCAATAAGAAACTATGTTACAAAAGATGGTGTTAAATGCTCCCTTTTTATCAGTGGCATTTTTAGGCAAAAAAACCATTCCTGTAAGATTGAAATGGTATCAATGCACTTGCCACTCTTGCAGGCTTAGGTCTTCAGTGCAACAGTGTGGTCTTAATTTCCTTTGAGCCTCCCAGGCCACACAGTCAGCTTTACATCGCAGAAGACATAATAACCAGATATTCCAACATCCTACCAACTGAAATATCACCAAGTATAATTTGTACAAGCCAAATACCAGTGATGCAGGAAATTCCACAATCATGCTATGATTCTCTTTCCCAATATTTCACCGCTGTCATAGCTATCAAACTTTCCTGCAGTTCCAAACTAGATCTGCAAATTTGTAAATTACACAGATTTTCTCATTTCTCCAAACACCATAGAGAATGACCTTTGAGTACCATTCCACTTACCTACTGGAACAGTGCCAAATCTGCCCTCCCTACATCACAGGGTGACATTTTAGTGTAAAATCCTGCTTCTTAGAACAAGTCATGTAATGAAATATAGCTAACAAACCTACTCAAATTAGAGAACATCTAAGTCAGACCTCCATTTCCAATGAATTTCCTGCATTCATCCTTCAAAGAGAGAAACTTGAGAGAGCAGCATGCCTTATTCTCCTAGAAAGTGCTGTCTTAAAAATATGCCAGTAATAGATTTTTGCCTATGCTGAAATCAGATTTCTGTCAATTAACTAGAAACTGGAGAAGGAAAAAATAATGGCCAAATGTTAAAACATAAATAAAATACAATAGTACATTCCACCTAACCCATAAAAAAGAAGGATCTGATTCCTGAAATGCAGCACTCTCATTTGTCTAAAAGATGACCAGAATTTAAACCATATAAGAATTGGCTCAGGAAAAAGTGAGGACTTAGCTCTTTAATGATCGAACTCTTAAGCCTGCTTTGTTCAGTGTAAACACATTAATTTAAGTGATAGATATTTACTTAAAGGCCTATCTAGCAACATTTTTATACAAATAAAGTCACCAAATATCACTGCACGTACAAAGTTTTGCTATTTCAGATTACTGGCTTATTTTTGGAATAATAAGATTATACAAACTTGAACTTTAATGATTCCTTAGCATAGCATGCAACTGGCTGCAGCTGGAAAGCAGCTCTGCAGAAAATGACCCGAGTCCAGAAGTTCACTATAAGCCACCCATGGGCCCTTGCAGTAAAGAAGAGCAGCAGCATTTTCCAGGGTGCATTAGGAAATGTGACTCCAGCATGGAGACACAGACACAGGGGAGTGAGACCCCTGAAAGCACAGAGATGTTAAGGGACTGGAGTCCTGTCATATGAGGAGGGCTGAGAGACTCTTGTCTGACAAAGGATCCAAGAATCTTACCAACACCAGAAATACCTGTTGGAGCCTCCTTCAGGTGTTCAGAAATACACAACCAAACTCTACTCAGTCATGCTCAGTGACAGGCCAAGAGGAAAGATACTGAGATCTTTTACAAGGCCCAACACCTCAGAAAAGTAATCCCATTGAAATGTATCGCATCATCAAGGTTGTGCATCACAATTAGTAAGAATTTCTGCAGAACACCAAGGGATAAAAACCAAAAAATTTCCCTAGAGATGATTTGTCAATTGTTATGGAAGTAAAGCTATTTTTGTCTGCCATTTTATCTAAAACTCATTCACAGTGTTTCTCATTTAATTCATTTGCAACAATTCATTTTCATTATTTAGCAAATACAAACTATTGGCATTGATTACCAGAAACTTCATTACATGGTTTGTCTAAAGAACTCAGAATATTTTCATATTGCCTAACTAGAGATTCTGTACCATTAACATGGTAAACATATACAGAGGAATTCCCTTTATTCATTAACATAATCTCTTAAATAGATCGGAGAAGTTGTTCAGGTAGTGTTTTACAATTTTTATCTGCATATAATTTGCCAAACTCAAGCTCTCTGAACATGTCAGAGAATGAATGCCAACACTGAGCTGAGATGGATAGTACATAAATCATGCATCTAATTTTTCACTATGCCTCACTACATGTAGATTTTTTAATAATTCAAGGGACAATGTCTAACAACAAAACTAGGAGACATATAATCATACCTAACCCCTCTGTCCTAGAGAGCCAAGTGCATAGTGACACATGGACAATCATTACCAGGTGGTTTTTCCCCTCCACTGTGGCCTGTTTCTTTTGGTTTTGCTTTTTGCCTTATAATAATCATATCACTGCTGTTGCTGGATTTGACTCATAATTAACACCATCTGTGCCTAACAAAGACCTTCATTCTGGTATTCAGCTGCCTGCAGAGGCCATGCATTGAGCTGCACACTCACCTGGCTTCAACTGCAGCATGCTAATGAAAGCAATGCATCTTAGCTATGGACACTTGCACAGCAAAATTTGCAGAGCAATGAAGAAAATTAAAGTTCATTGTCACAAATAGGGCTTTCTTCTGGAAATCACTTTTCAATTAAAGCAATAATGGTGTACACTCAGTACTGACTACAAGCACAGAAAATATAAAATTGCAATACTTATGACCAAAAATCTTACTTAATGGTGGACCAGTTTAAAAGGTATTGACTGAGGCTTTATGAACCACAGATTTTGTGATTTGCTGAGAATCAGCAGTAGGCACAACTGAAGTTACAATTCTGCTACAATACTAAAAATGAAGTTACTTCAAAATAAACACAAGAAATTCACTTACACATTTAAGCTAAATTTTCTTGGAATCAGAAAATTACACCTATCACTCCATTTGACAAGTGAGCAGTTAATAAAACTAAGGGAAATTAAAAGTTTCATTTTCCCTTTTTATGTAAAAAAAGAGGTGCAGAGAGCACATATAACTGGATTTGCTTCAGTATGGAACAAAATTTATCAGCTCACAGAAATGACTAGAAACTGATGCAGTGTTAACAGAATTAAAATTAGAAAAATATTAAAATGTTACAATGCCACCAGCTGCAAGGTGCTGTGGGAGGCTTCCCTCCCAAGAATGCAGGGAACAATACTGTTTTAATCCACTTGCCAAGACACAGACCATTGTAATGGTAGCAATTTCAGCAGTGGTAAACAATCTAACAGCATTTCCTTGAACCAAGATTCCAGAATTTTAAGTCAATTTCTACATCTCTTAGTCATGCATCATAAAAAATTAACTCTGCTGGGTACTTAGTATGAAGGAATGCTCTCGTAGCCACTTAGTGTGGGTTAATGAGTATACTAAGACAAAGTAGAACTTTATAAACATAATTAAAATATTTTTGCATGAGCCAATTTCTCTGTAAGCAGGAAGGCTTGAAACAAAGTTCAGTACAATTTAAGTCCTACTTAAGTCCTTAAATATGAGGACTGAAAGGCTATGTAAAATCTGTACACACCCAAAATACTGGTAAATATATACTTCAGAGTACAGAACCATGAACTGCACAGATACTCTCAGCAAAATGATACAGCATACCCCTAAAACTAGTTACTTGAGAAAAAAAAGAGTACCAATCTTTTACTTTTATATGTCTTGCAAATTAAGAAGAAATAATCCGTTCAGAAAACTCAAACTGTAACCTGAAAACTACAATAAAATCAAAGCTCAAACTGAACTTTTTCTGGGAACTGATTTCTTATCCTATTAGAGGCACCTTCATTTTTTTCATACATCAGGCCAATGAGATCCACTCAAAATTCAGATGCAGGACTGTGGATTTACAAATGAAAAGAACATTGTTGTTTCCTTGAGGGGTCATGAAACCGACAAGGAATCATCAAAATGTTCTGCAGGTTATTCCAGTTAATATGGAAAAGCTTAGTGATTTGTAATGAAAATGAGATTGGTATCTTAAACCACTTGAGTGTTTGTGTTTATGTTTACACAGACTTACTGAACTATTCAGATAAATTTCATACCTCATACATGTCTGTAAAATGGGCAACACAGACTACACAAATGAAAAAGATGTGAATTCTCCTGGACAGTGAAACTGTATCTGTAATAAATTTAAACAAATCATCCTCACCAAGCTTGCAGTATTTTTGTAGAACATTTTGCTGAGCAAAATCAAATCTTTCAGAAGACAAAACACAGAAGCAGTAGCAAACAAGCAGGAAAGCCAAACACTATCATAACTTATCCTCAAATGTTCCCACATTCAAAAGAGATTTCATAAGGACTTGAAACTAAGTGCTGCTTTTAGGGAAAAAAGGTATTTTTTCTACTAAAACTTTCCAAGAAAACTTGCTAATGACACTTTTCTCCTTGTGCTGTTACACAGGAAACTTCTCAAACAGAATATATAGATTTCCAATGCATCCTTCCTTCCTAATCAATTCCCATGCAATGGCAAGAAACCAACATGAATTCTCCAAAAGAAGAAACCAGAGTTTTCATTTTGTATTGTTTTGTTAAGCAAGTTCTAGTATAGTATCTCTGACATGTTTCCAGCTATATTGCTACTAAACAAGTTGACAGAATCACCTAGGTTGGAATCATAATGACCAACTGTTAGCAGAGGTGGAGAAGATTTGCTTCACACTAAATAATAAAGACAAGACCCAAAAAATGAACTCAAAGGTACCACAGGAGACAGAAGAAGTACAAGAAAACTGTTTTCCTGGAGGGAATCACAATCCTTTCCAAACATCAACCACATACAGAATAAACCAGAAAAATACAATTAGTATGTGTCTTTAGGAGTGAACTTTTATGCAGTCAGATATATATGTGGATATTTTGTATATATAAAAGAAGCTGGACCAAAGAAAGAATAACGATGCAGTAGTCAGAATGTCAGCAATGAAGTTTCAATCATGACAAGGTGGCTCAACACTTAAAGATATTTCCCTCATGCTTATAAAATGATTTGATTAATAGTTTGTAGTGGCTAGAAGTATTTATTTGTGCTCTCTCTCCTGTCACAGCACTGATGAAAGGGATATAGAGATGTGGAGGGTATGTAGGGTATTTTCTGATAGTTTTAGAAACACATACAGCTTTAAGGAAAAGCCCCTTTTGACTAAGAATAGACACATTTGTGAAAAGCACAAAGGAGATGTGTGTGATCACAACTGTGCCCATTTTTGTGATGAAGTAGGGTGCAGAATCTGAAGTTTGTACCAGAAACAGAATCAGTACAGAAATATTTCATAGCAACACAAAGCTACTTAATTGTCTCTGCTGAGATGTAGGGCTAACTGCTATGGAGGATGTTGCAGCTGCACCACTTTCTGAGCTCAGATCTCTCCAAGAAGCACTGCACTGGATGTGCCATTTCAACTGGTACTACTCTGACAGAGTGTCTGTCAGAGTGATGAACTGAGCAACATAAAAATGCTCTTAGTTTACCCTCCTCTCACAGCTGTGACAACCTTCATACTTCAATTCAGCCTTCATACTACAATTTATCATGACACATGCTTGCTTGAAAAAACTTTGTGGTCTTTTCACTCTTCCTTTCAGCATCTATTGAAACAGCATTGTTTTTCCCATCTTTCTTGATGCCCCTTCTGTATGAAGACATGCAGGATTCCTTTGTGGACATACTAGCATTGCATCTATAAATCTACAGACAGATTAAGGGTCTTGGATGAACAGATCTATTAGACTGCTCACACTAGCACTCTTCAGCTTTGGATTGAAGACACAATTTTTGTAACTCTCCACATAAGAGCCTGTAACAAGTGAGAGTCCATGGGCCAGGCAGAACACACCAGCTCTGGGATGCACATTCAGGGGAAGCTCACCCTGGTGCATGTCACCATCTCTGCTGGGAGCACTAGAGCTGATTTGTGTCCACTGATCCTGAGCAAGCTGTAGTCTCTGTTGTTCCAGCTGCTTTGTTGAGGATATCACAAGCATTCCTCTCACCCTACCTTCATTATTCCCTGTTTGACCAAATTCTCAAAGGAATGATTTTTTCCAAGCATGCACTTGTGGATCTTACATAGACTGATATAACACTGCATTTGATTCTGCATTGCTGAAATGGGCATCAGGTCAGCAGAATAAAAGAAAGCAGAATTTTCCCATTCTGGGATATATATGGGGTGTTTCTAACATGAATTAATCTACCTAGCATTTCCAAAACAAACAAGCAAAAAAACAAACAGAAAAAAACCAAGATGTGTGTGTAGAACTAAACAAGGGTAAGAGGGGAGACAGGAGGAGAAACGGAAGAAAAAGTGTGTCAAGTACAGTATGCTAACTTCAGTTTCCTGAATTTAAACTGCAGCACAAGTTAAATGCTGGCTGAAAACCAAGAGAAATGCCCAGTTATAACACTTGTTGATCAAGCAATCAATAAACTGGTAGCAATACATGGATTAGGTGGCCCAAAGAAAGCTCAAGTGTCCCAGAGACTCTCCCATGTTGTCAGCTTTGCTCTCCTTGAGGAAAACAATCAGAGTCAAGAATGAAGTGCCGAAAATTCATTACATATTCCACTAGTTTCACAAAAAAACAATTACTCTGACACATAGCAGTACTTGATCTGAAATTGAAACATAAATAGAAACAGGTTTTAATCTATTCCACACTTTTGGACTAGAAATACCAGGCAACCAGAAGCTTTGTGATTGTGCTGCAAAATGTTTTACAGAGGTCTTCAGAAAGGGACCATTTTATGTACTTCAGTGGTGATATATTCAGGAAAAATTGCTAAAATTAACACAAACACTCGTTGCAATGTTAAGAAGGAAAACTAATTGTCCTCACTTCTAGGGAGCTCAAGACAGAAGTTGAGTTTTCCTACCACTTGGCTCCTCTCCACAGATAAAATCTCTATCTAATATAATCTCAATTATACTTGACACATCTATGGCTTCAAAGTCACACAATACAGAGCTGGCATCCATGCATCCAAGAATGTCTTTGCTGGTGCCACTACCTTCCTAAATACCAGGATGTACAGATGTCAGTGGAATGTCTGATTTTGAGTCACTGAATGACTGTTTTAGAACATAACTACTACCATTACAGACAGCAGGCAGGCTCACATGGACTGACTTTGGCACATAGTCTTAACTGCTGCAGTACTGGAAAGCTTTAAACTAGTTCAGAGGAAAACAGTAAGCATGCCATCATAGAACTTTAAATTGCTATTGATTCTTCAGAATATCCCTCTCCCAAAAGAATTGTATCCAAGGAAGAATATTTTTTTAAGTTCCTTTTTATTTGTTTCTTCTGTGTTAGGATACTAGTCTGCCTGTTACAACATTGACAGTGTCCAACTCGATGTGAACACAAGGGTGGAGTATGAACGATACCAGAATATGGTCAGTTACCCTTGTTTGTATCAAACCATCACATAGCCCAGTGAAACTTTCCACTGCCTGCCCAAACCTCAGCACTGCATGATAATGTCAGTGTAAACCTAAAGAATACTGAGGTGCTTTGCAGACTATTAGCAGTTCACCTTATCTTGGTAAAACCTATCAGGCTCAGAAGCTGGAAATACAGAGATGCAAGATACAATGCTCATACTGTCTAATTCATGCAGAGGTTTTCAGAAGTGTTCTTGTCAGTCTCTCAAGATGCTTTTGATCAGGTCTTGATTTTGAAAGATTCTACACATGCATAATGAATATAAAAACTGTAATTCTGCAATAGTATGTATAATGTCAATCCACAAAAGTAGTTTTCCTCTCCATTCTACAGATCCAATGAGACTGTGTTCAATTCAGTTTAGTGTAATATCTTTTTTCCCATTCTTGAGTTATTTTTGTAGAACCTGTGCTATTATAAAGTTCTTTGCACTCAGGCAATGAGACCAAGCACTGATTTGAAGTAGATGAATGGAGAAATTTAGAGATGTATAATTGCTGCAGGAAAGGAGAGAAAGGAAAATGTACTGGAATACTCACTTTGATGAATCTATGAAGTATATTACAAGAGCACCAATACTAAGAGCGAAGACTAAGACAACCTACAAAAGAAAAGAAAAGAGTAATTATTTAACAACATTAACCATTTATTCTTTTACATAAAAAAGACAACAAAAATCATAAACTAGTTTAATGTCAGCTCTGATTTTCTTTAGAAAATTACTCCTATTTGAACTTCAAACATGATATATTATCATAGGATGCTTTCTTGCATTGAAAAAGAGACAAACAATCTGGATTTAGCAGACCTACCCTCCAGGATTGCTCACTGAGGGCATAAACCAAGAGTGACAACAGGTTAGATTGAGCTTCCATTTATATACATGGCTGTGAAACCCTCAGCAAACTCTAAGACTGCACTCCTGCCCATTGAGATAACAGTGGACTTTCAAACAGTTTAAAGCAATATTTGATGCAGCACATCACGACAGTTATGACTTTTGTTGACAGTCTTAACTGTTTAAGTCACAAATGAGTGCAGGAATAAAAATATTTTGATTCAATACAGGCTTCAGATCCCTTTCTGAACTGCTGCATTATGAACAAGCCTGACTGAGGACCACAGTGCAAGGAGGGGGTCACACAACGTTTTCATTCTAAAGAGACTTTCTGACACAATGTAGAGGTTCCTCTGCTCTCAGCTCCATGCTGTAAAGGCATCATCTGAAGCAAGGTATAATAATTATTACATAACCAAATTCTGAAGCTCTGCATGGCCAATGTCAAACATGTACATACCTTCCAATAAAATAAACTCATTAATATATTAATACTACATAATTACTACAACTTGTTGCAATAACTATTCCACTGAAAGCTTAAATTATTTTTCCTTTTATATCTTGCTGACCATAACATTTTTACTTTGGGAATGTCTGGAAAAGGGTATTTTGCCCGAGTACAGTATCTGTTGTCTTATCTGATGCATTATCACCTGAAACAGTGAGATCTGTCCATCAAATTCAAGAACTGAAGCATGAAATTCATTGAAATACCATTTTTATTACCTAAGTCTAATATAATGTTAACATCTAGAGTTTAAATCTTCTTTCCTTGTGTACAGGTATTGCAAGGTGGGACAAACTATTAAATTCGTATCAACTGGTAGGAGTACCATCATCACAAGAAATTATAGTGGTGAATAAAACTTGTGGATTGTTATCTGAAAATATACCCCAAATTATGATTAGCAGTGAAGCCAATTTTTCTTTGAATTAAGAGTGGGAATCAAAATATTATGCACACTCCGCCCTACCTGTTGGAACACTCCACACTCCACACAATCACAGTTTTCATCTGAATCTAATCTGCTCCATTACTTATTATCAATCCATTTCAAGGAGAGTCTTCATTTTTTCAAAAACAGAATTTTAAGAAGTGCTGAGTGTTCTGAGAACACACAGCTTACAATTTTGGCAAAAAATCTCGATTTTTCCCAAACCAGTTTTAAACACTGCTATTCACTTTTAAATAATTTAAAGTCAAGCATTAGTGGTAATGTTTTATCCTGCATTCTGTGGAATCATTTCTATACTAACAGCACCCTCAAAAGCACTATTAAATACATGTATCTCTTTAAGAAAAAAACAATAAAAAATCCAAAGAAGCGAGAAGAGAAGAGAAGAGAAGAGAAGAGAAGAGAAGAGAAGAGAAGAGAAGAGAAGAGAAGAGAAGAGAAGAGAAGAGAAGAGAAGAGAAGAGAAGAGAAGAGAAGAGAAGAGAAGAGAAGAGAAGAGAAGAGAAGAGAAGAGAAGAGAAGAGAAGAGAAGAGAAGAGAAGAGAAGAGAAGAGAAGAGAAGAGAAGAGAAGAGAAGAGAAGAGAAGAGAAGAGAAGAGAAGAGAAGAGACGAGACCTAAAAAAGCCAGAGTACAAAAGAGATTTACCCTATGGCAGGAGTTTTGGGTTGCAGAATGCTGCAATGGCCACTCAACGCTGAAAATGAAATTAGAAAAACTAAACTTGTAAACCATTTGAGACTCTATAAATACTGTTCTCATTCCTTCAAGTTTCACAAAGTACATAAGGACTTCATAGAACTTAAAGGACTTTTATTTTCCTTTTCACACAGCAAGTCTTAAGTTGCAACATTCAGTCATTGCCTCCTACCCAAAGGAGTCTTGTAGAGCAAACTCAGCATAACACTGCATCAGCCTTACATTTCAGTTATATCCAACCCTTTGTTAATCATTACTGTGCTGCTTAAATGTTATAGAGATTCTGGGTGAGACCTTCCAAAACACTTAAGGCTTTTAAGTGTTCTGTGACAGCTCATGTAGCTGCCACTAAAACACAAATATCTGTATTTTGCAAGCAGCTCCAGATTCCCATGCTATGCCAAACAGTGAGATATGTATGTATGCAAGACTACAACATTACCCTTCTGTAATACATATACCTGATTTTAAATCAAGGTTTATTTTCTCTTCTATTGCCTTGAAACACATACCTAATGTGATTCATAATGCTTCAAAGAATCACAGAAAGAGCATTAAAAGAGAATGGATTATAAAACTCCTTTATTTTCCATGCTAGCAGAGAAACATTTTTCCTTTGCTAAGCGACAGAAGAATAGAGCTGAACTTGAAACCATCAAGTGTGTAGAAAAAGCAGGCCCTGAAACAATCAGGTTAAAGTTATACTAAAATTAAAAATAAAATTTAAAAAAAAATAGATTTTAACAAAATCCAAACTCTTGTATGCTATATGATAAAGTCCCAGATGCAAGTTTTTTGCTGTATTCTCATCTAAACAAAGTGGAGTGTAACCTGGTTATTCAGACCCAGGATGACAATTACTGAGTTTGTTCCAGTATTCCCCAGATTGCCAGGGGAGATAATGTCTATTTTAGAGACTTTACTATGCTTGAGGGGTGTCACAAACACAGATCCATATCCCAAATTCACAGCAATTAAAATCTGAGGGAGGGAAAAGCACATATGCATGTGAATTACTGCCTTTTTTCATTAACTAGGACATGGCAAGAAGCTTGCTTGCTCTGTTTATTATTTTAATGCATTTGCCAAAACACTGCAATTGCTACACATCTATTATAACCTCTCTGTACAGAAGGAAAGAATCCTTTAATTTATAATAGCTTGCTGTTTGTGTACGATTGAGAAATGTGAACTCTCATGCTAACAGCTATAGTGACTAAGCACTTACTAACAAATTAAAAACAATCTGATTAAAGGAAAGAGAGGGGAATACACAGAGTAGTTGCTGCATATCCCTATATTTTTCTTTAAAAAAGGAACAGAGAAAATCCAGACCCGGATTTCAACAAAAGTGTAGAATGCCTTTTTGAGGCAAGAGTCAGAGAAACTGCAGATAAAACCCATCTAAGGAAAATTTAAAATGTTTTGACTGATTCCAAGATGCCCTAGAGAAGCTTTGACTGCAGTCAAAATTTAGGCATCCATAATAAATACAAGAAGAAAAAAGAGAAAGAAAAAAAGGGGAGTTTTGATAAGGGTGTAACAACATCATAATATTGCAGGGAAGCACCAACTCTGAGAAACACTTTCCCAATTAAGCTCATCCTCCAGGCCCCAGCCCATGTAACAAAGGGATCATCCAAGGGGTGGCACTGTTCCCCCTACAATTCCATAACAGCATTATTGAAGGAAAAAGGGAAAACGAACAGGCTGGTCACATTAGACAGGAGGGCTACAGTAAATAATGAAGAGCCAAGAAGGGACTCTAGAGCAGGAACTTCAGTCTCTCATACCCTGTAACACTTGAACATTCTGGGAAACTTGAAACAGAACTCTTTGAAGTTTCAAAGGCAAATTCTTGCTTATACAAGATTAAATTATCCAAATATAATTAATACAAAATAGCATAGAATTCAAGAGGCAAAGCAGAAAATCAAAAACTAATAGTCATCTCTTTTTATTTTTGTCCAAAATTAAGTATTAAAATAGGAAGCATGCAGTGAAAAGAAAAAAACTTGCAGAAATCTGTAACCCCTAACACCTCAGGGCATCAGAGTTCTTATTTTTTCTCACAACAATCTGTTCTGTACTGTTCTTCAAAAATGTTTCTTTCAAACTCTTATTCTGTGGTTAAGTTATTCAACCCAATGGCTACTGTAATGCTCAGAATATACTAGGTTATTAGTTGTTAATATTTTTGAAATTCACTTCATTTTCGTTTCTAAATTCACACAGTAAATTCTGCTAATAAACTACTCAGTTTTATCAACTATGATTTTAAATAAAATTCCATTAGCTTTTATATTTATAATTAGTTATGGAGAACACTAATTATTTCCTATGTACATAAAGCTAAAATTTCAATGATCTATTAAACTTTTGTTACATGAAAATTTGCACTGCTAAGATGCCAATAGCTTGATGTTTTGATCCAGCTTGGATGAAAATTCTCATACCTTAAATATAAACCCCAAACGTCCTTTAACAATTAAATAAGAAATCAATTGTAATTCTTTTGTAGACAGAGATAATTTACTTGTCCACA
Source organism: Luscinia megarhynchos (assembly GCA_034336665.1). Classification (NCBI taxonomy): domain Eukaryota; kingdom Metazoa; phylum Chordata; class Aves; order Passeriformes; family Muscicapidae; genus Luscinia; species Luscinia megarhynchos. The sequence goes on from CM067569.1 coordinate 22,904,595, forward strand.
TTCGTTAGGAATGAAAATCTTAAAAAATCTAGACACACCTGCTTCAAGGTACATTTCAGAACTTAGGAATTACTTCTAGCTTGGCAATCCTAGCATAGAACTGCAGACTCTAGGAGATGTACCCATATCTGTGAAATTATTGCAATTTAACAACAGTAAGATCTTCTTGACCATAGAAGATCCAGAATGTCCTACCTAAAATTGCTGTCCCAGTAACTGACACCCTATATGCAAAGGACAAAATTCAGAAATCATTCCATACAGGCAAAGCCATCAGTGCTAAGAAATTATGCACTGAAGCTGACACAAACAACTGAGCAGTTAATATATCTCAGATTAATATAAATACAAATTGTGATTTACTATAAAACAATATAGATGCTTACTCTAAAAAAAAAAAGTGTTCTACCTTTGTTTACTGTAATACTTAGTTCATTGAGATGTTTTTATTTATATTACCTTTGAACATAAACCAGCGAACTAAAGCAGCTGCTTGATGTACAACTACAGAATTCATGTTAGTTCACCAACAAAATCACCCTCAGAACTTGGTGATTTGCCCAGTCAAAAAAATATGTGTTCAGATTTTTATAGAAATTGGTAGTAAATTTCTGTTTAGAGGCTTTTTGTCCTACTACACCCTGCCTGACCAGGAGTAAAGCAGAAGAGGATGTCTCAAGTCCATCACCAGGACCTAGGACCATGCTCCAGATGAAGTTGCACACTGGCTTTTCTCTGGGCTTGAACACATTGCCCTGCCCACAGTAGTTCTGCCTTTTCTTTTCCTGGGCTCTCGTGGGCCAGCATATAAGTAACTAAAATGCCCAAGGCAGAAGTTCAGAATATCCACCATCCACTCTAAGAGGTCATGAACTCCCAAGGGGCTCCTAGAACACCATTCTACCTCACTTGGGTGTGCTAGATCATATTTCTTATTGATGATATGCTCTCTTAATGTTTTCTAGAACAACTGCATTTAATGCCGTTGTTCCTTTTAAAGAAAACTTTCTAAGCATGCACCAGTTGTGAGCTACCTTGCAAGAATAAATCAGGAAACAAAAGTAAATGAAGGCTGAAGTAAATAGGAGGAGAAAGATGAATTGACAAAATAATGAAAAGACTAAACAAGATTCCATCTTGCTCCCACCAGCAATAAATACTAAATGAAAATCTCAAACAAGGACACTAAGAAACTGGGAAAATTTGTCATTTACCTTTTATTCAAAAAATGCAGGGGAACAGGTTTTGCTGTTAATATATTCCCTGTATAAGAGTCGTGCTTGACAGGACATAATGCTATGACCAGGCAGCAGTGACACATGCATTGATGCTCATAAAAATACAGGCAAAGTGCAAATTCTACAGCCAGCACCAGCTCTTGAGGACAGGGTACATGCCACCAGCTATGGACCTTAAGGGTTCTGTCTGCTGGGCAGTGTCCTAGCTATTAAATGTGTCTCTGTGACTTAGTGATCCTACCACTTTCCATGCAGGAAAGGCAAGTGGTGAAGGAAAAAATAACAAAAAATAGCCATCTTCATTTCTATTATTTTTTCCAACTTTTGAATGTCAGCTAGGATTTAACATCCAATTCTACAAGCAGCTAAAGCACCTGCAAGCCAAATTATGAGCAACCCCAACTTTCAGGGAAGTCAGAAAAGGTTCAAGATCACACAGCTCCAACGAGACTTTACTAACACTTACTTTGAGCTTGAAGCAATTAAAGCACTGAATCCAAACTCTGCAATTTTTATTGCCACATTAAAAACTTATCAGAAACCCAGACTTGAGAATGTTTACATGCAAGTCATTTCCTTTCAGTTACATTTTCTGATTTTGTTTTTTGTTTACTGTTATTACACAAAAAGCAGTTAACTAAAAAGTTAATCAGCTATTAAATTTTATGTAACTAATTTAGCCATCAGCACACAATAAAAACAGTACTGTCAACTTTGGCAGCTTTAAGAGATTTTTTTGCTATATAAATTTTCCCCTTCAGCAAAGCTCATACAGACTTCCATTTTCCAAGAAAAGTCTGAGTTCACCCAAAAGAGGAGGTGAAGGGGAGTGAGAAATGACTATCTGATAACCAGTGGGCAGTAAATTCTCAGTGAATTTCTGTCAGAAAATCCATAGCAAGGATTTAATTTCAAAACCAAAAGGCAGCAAAGTAGGCCAGTGTGAGCTCTGACTGATGACCATGAGTAATCAGAAGAACTGGTTATTGTCCCTAGTCCAACCATTCTAGTGTGTGTGACTTCAGCACATTACTTGACCTCTTCAGGCTTCCAGTTCTCCCTCTTGCTTTCATGTGGCAGGAATACTCCATGTCAACTCCTTAGGGAAGCCACTCTCTTCACTACAGGTGTTTGCAGTGGATCTTGCACAGCTGAGAGCTCTCCTGAGGCCACTGGAATCACCCAGAGCCCAAGCAGGACAGGGCAACAGGGGCAGCACTGCCCATGACAGCAAAGGGGCTTTGTGCATCAAAGGGCTTTATTTAAGTAGAAAAGTGTCAATAACTAAGATAAGCTTTTTTGCCAATTTTTCTGAAACTGTATTTTCTGGTACCACTAAGTTACTATGCAGTATAATAATGTTTTCATTTATTACTAAAACTAAAATTCTGTATTTATGAAAAATATATCTTTAAAAATACAGTTCATATTCAATGTATCTCTTTTTACAGACTTGAATAACATTGATAAGAAATATAGAAACAACATTTCTGGGAGAGAAAACTGATACAGCAGAAGAGCTACAAGTACAAAAAAATCAGCCACATATTGAATTCATGCATCAGAGCAGTAACTTGGGCATATCTGAAAGGTACAAGTAAAAGCCATGGTAAAGGTCTGAATCACTGTGAGCTTGCCTAACTACTCATGACTGTAGTAAGTAATTGATATAAGTCGTCACTGGAATAGAAATGGAACATCTCTGGATGAAACCACACTAAGGAGAATTAGCAAATTCAGTCTGCCTGCCACAAGCTGGGTTTTCTCTCCAATAAAAGATTCAGCTTTCTTACATAGACTTGAACAGACTACCTCTCATTTGAGCAGACTGCTTATTATAAGGAATGCTGTGAGATCAAAATTAAGGAATTATTAAAGTAGACATCAGACTCAGAAATATTAAAAATCAAACCAGAAAGTAAACCCAAAACCAAATCTTACTTCTATGTACTTTTCCACACACATTTCCAATCTCGCTTTGATGAAAAATATTATAAAAGGAAGTACTTTTGCTGTGATCTGTTCAGTACATATTTCGATACATGTCAATATTTCAGCTTTATTTTGCTTTCTTGATACAGATTGGGTTTTTTCCCCTCTACTTTCTACTGACATATTGACAATAAAATGAAAATTTCTGTTTAATCCATAAATGTGAAAAGACTGAGATTTTCTAATTAGTGAAAAAACACAAGACAAAAAGTCCCATCTGTTAATGGTGCTCTGTAGCTTGAAGTTAATTAGGTTTGCTGGGAGAGTGCCTGGCAGTATGACCAATTAAAATACATGCCACTTTTCCAATTCAGTACCATCAGTCAAAAAAAATAGCAGTACTTTCTATCAAAATGTGCCATGGTCTAGAGCTAAGAGGAAGGCAATATATCAGTAAATATCTGTCCATGCACATTAAGGGGGCTTTTCTGCTCTCCAATCTAAAAGGTTCTTTCTCCTGATTACCTACAGTCACCCCAAATAAGGTCAAATTCACTTTGTATATTGGTAAACGAATAACTCTCAGACTTCCACTGGGTGAGTGACTGGCTCTAGAACCACTCTAGGCAAAAGAATTCTGCAGGTGACCATCACCCACCAACTGTGGATATCAATGCTCTCCTTTCCAAGCTCCTCACAGGCCTACTGCAGATAAGGGCTGCTGAAAAGCCTGCTGGAGTTTTATTTCAGAGAAACCAGTGATTAACTGAAAATCAGATCCAGCAAAAATGAAAAACCACCAGCCCAACTGCAAAACTGTGCAAAGGCCAAAGAGCACGTGGCCAGGGCAGGGTCCCTCTGTCACACTGCACTGACCATTCACAGCCCCATGCCCAGGCAGGGTCCCTCTGTCACACTGCACTGATCATTCACAGCCCCATGCCCAGGCAGGGTCCCTCTGTCACACTGCACTGATCACTCACAGCCCCATGCCCAGGGGAGGGTCCCTCTGTCACACTGCACTGATCACTCACAGCCCCATGCCCAGGGGAGGGTCCCTCTGTCACACTGCACTGATCACTCACAGCCCCATGCCCAGGGCAGGGTCCCTCTGTCACACTGCACTGATCACTCACAGCCCCATGCCCAGGGGAGGGTCCCCCTGTCACACTGCACTGATCACTCACAGCCCCATGCCCAGGGCAGGGTCCCCATCACACACTGCACTGATCACTCCACAGCCCCATGCCCAGGGCAGGGTCCCCCTGTCACACTGCACTGATCACTCACAGCCCCATGCCCAGGGCAGGGTCCCCATCACACACTGCACTGATCACTCACAGCCCCATGCCCAGGGCAGGGTCCCCATCACACACTGCACTGATCACTCACAGCCCCATGCCCAGGGCAGGGTCCCTCTGTCACACTGCACTGATCACTCACAGCCCCATGCCCAGGGCAGGGTCCCCATCACACACTGCACTGATCACTCACAGCCCCATGCCCAGGCAGGGTCCCTCTGTCACACTGCACTGATCACTCACAGCCCCATGCCCAGGCAGGGTCCCTCTGTCACACTGCACTGATCACTCACAGCCCCATGCCCAGGGGAGGGTCCCTCTGTCACACTGCACTGATCACTCACAGCCCCATGCCCAGGCAGGGTCCCCATCACACACTGCACTGATCACTCACAGCCCCATGCCCAGGGCAGGGTCCCCATCACACACTGCACTGATCACTCACAGCCCCATGCCCAGGGCAGGGTCCCTCTGTCACACTGCACTGATCACTCACAGCCCCATGCACAGGGCAGGGTCCCTCTGTCACACTGCACTGATCACTCACAGCCCCATGCACAGGGCAGGGTCCCTCTGTCACACTGCACTGATCACTCACAGCCCCATGCCCAGGGCAGGGTCCCTCTGTCACACTGCACTGATCACTCACAGCCCCATGCCCAGGGCAGGGTCCCCATCACACACTGCACTGATCACTCACAGCCCCATGCCCAGGGCAGGGTCCCCCTGTCACACTGCACTGATCACTCACAGCCCCATGCCCAGGGCAGGGTCCCCCTGTCACACTGCACTGATCACTCACAGCCCCATGCCCAGGGCAGGGTCCCCCTGTCACACTGCACTGATCACTCACAGCCCCATGCCCAGGGCAGGGTCCCCATCACACACTGCACTGATCATTCACAGCTTCATGACCATTGCCCAACCCAAGAAAACCTCTGGCTATTGCGTCAGACCTTGAAATTCCTGTGACAAAAGGGGATTTACCTCTGCATGAAGAATTGGAAACCAGGTAACCTCACAGCCTGATCAATATTTTATTGTATTTTAACAATATTTTGGCCTACCCCTGGCTAATCCAAATGATCAAGATGAGATGCAAAAAAGCAAGCAGAGACTTATATACTCTTTGGTATAGTGCCAACACATAAAAAAAATCTCCACCTGTGCATGCAACATCTTGGAAAACACAGTAGTGCACTAAATCCTGGAAAGAATAAAAGACACGATATTACCCCCCAATCACAGTCAAATTCTTTATAATTAATTTATGAAATAATCTAACTACATGACGGTGCAACATCTTGGGAAAATGCACTTTTTGACTGTTGTAAAACAGTCATTTGCCAACCCACCCCTGTATCTGAAATACCGCAATAAAGAACTGAAAAATCAATAAGTTGTAAAAAAAAAAAAAGCTGGAAAATGCTCTTTTTGAAATTAGTATTGGTTTCAAAAATATTAATTTTTGAATTATTTAAAAAAAAAGACCACAGAAAAAATAGCAAAAACCCCACAAAAACTGAACAAAAACTAATTTCACAGTTCTTGTCTCTATTTCAATATACCATACTCCTCATCAGTTACCATTCAGAGTTTGGTAACTCACAACAAAATATGAGAACATCCAAGAAACTGCCAAAAAAAATACAAGACAGAAAATAATGAATGGTGGTAAAAATACCAGAATACAGTAATACAGTAGGGTAAACAAAATGCTGTGTCTTTAAAATGCTAAAATCAGAAAGATATTCCTGAAGTAAAGGGTTGGAGGTAAGGAAACCATTCAAACGAGTTCTCAAGAAAAAATGCAGTCAAAAACTTGGACCTTCTGAGAGTTTAGGCCTCTGCCTCCAATTCATGGTGCTTTTGTACAATAACATACATATTAACAGTACTGTTAAAGGGAGCTCAAGTTTTACTGCCATGTCATAAGGTATTACTAAAAGGAAGTACATTTCTTGGTGAATGAATCACTTTAAGGATTCCATTTAATGAAATTATTTACCTTATATATTCAAATTAATACTGGATTGTATGGCAGACAAAAGGAACCCTCACATTCCTCAGTTATTTTGACATTAGTCTGATATGCAACCTACACAACAGACAGTCATGCCAATAAATGTTCAAAGAAGAATTAGAGAAAGAGATTACTCCTCCTTGCTAAGGTTTTATAATGGAATAAATTGGTAAATTTTCAGATTTTGTGTTACTCAGATTTCCTGCTACTATTCCTAAATGTTCAAATAGCAGAACTCCACAAACACAGAAACAAATACTTCCCAGTTGTTTAGGTTCTTAGTCACAAGAACTCACACATACAGCAAAGGTAGATACAGTTGTGGACATATTTGAAAACTTGGAAGCTCTTGGCTTCAGTAAAACCTAGTAAAATTTCATTCAAGAAAAAGACTGACTCAAGAATGCTGAAATCATTCAGCACACAACACAGCATTCAAATGCTTGTCAAAGAATGTACTTTAAAACATTATGAAAACAAGACATAGAAGGGAAAAGACTCACTGCTAAATGCATCTAACAGGCTGCAAAAAGTTTGCTACTGCAGTAGTAACATCACAACTCTCATCTTCCATGAACCATTACCTAATATGGGTTTTTCCTTAAATCTTTTGTAATAGAATATAATAAATATAATTTAGCACTTTCCAGACCAAACAGAGTACAACAATTTCTGATACTTGCAAATACATTGGTCAACCTTTACTGTAAGTCTGGAGAAATCCATAACTGTTTCATAGACTTCTAAAGAGAGGTAACCATCAACATGACTTTTCTAATAGGAACCACTTAACATTCAGACATTCACAGGAGGATTTTCAGGAGCTCACTGCTCCACAAGTCATGCTGTCTGCTCAGTGATTTAGGACAGCTTAATTTCAAGCTTTCTGTGACAATTAACAGATATCAAACACAGCACCATTAATGAGCAAAATGAACAAAAGGAAACTGTGTTGGGGGGAAACTTGGCAATAGAGCTAGAGTATTGGTTTCAAAAATATTAATTTTTGAATTATTAAAAAAAAAAGACCAGAAAAAATAGCAAAAACCCCAAAAAACTGAACAAAAACTAATTTCACAGTTCTTGAGTATTTTTGAAAGTCACTTTCTAAGCATCTTTTTCCTCCTTTTTCTCTGCCATTGTTTGCCCTTCAGTCATCTTGCCAAAATTGATAGCTTTGACTGATAGCCACAGGAAAATCTCTCTCATACCAATCTGCTCTGAAGATGGAAAAATTGACTTTTTTATCACTAGGAGTAAATCTAAACCATTTAATCATCCAGCTACACATGAGAATTTGTGAATGAAAAACGCTGCCTTAATTAGTGTACAAAAAAACATGATAGAGAGCAAGTCTCAGCATTGTAAATTGTAGAACTCACTAAGTTTTAGTCATTTTAGTCATGTAAGATGTCTGATAGCTCTAAACAAAGGCATAAACCTTCGTTTTACAGAGGCTATGCCAAAATATAATTCTTATCAGACCTCTCAACTTCCCACAGCAATAAAAAAATTGACAAAGTGAGCTCTTTTGGTTTTAGCTCTTTTGGTTTTTAGACTAAATTTAACTGAAAAGCTTTCCAATTAATTATTTGACACAGTCATTGATCATGAGATGTGAGTTGTCTGCATAATTAGAAAATAAAGTTTAGCAATCTTATTGGAGCAGCTAAACCTAAAGCAGACTATTGAGGGTTGTGGTGATCTCCGTTGATGGGTAAGTATTCACTCAGAATAAGAAGGCCATTTCCAGTGGGTTTTGGAAGTACTTGGAAGAAATGTTCATACAGTGGTTTCTGCAACTTGAAAAAACATGAACATATATTTTCCTTTTATCTCAGGTAATATCTGCACAAGCATAATTATATGCTACTATAGGTCAAATCTTGATTCACAGTTTGCTGCAAGACTGCACTGATATGCAGACCTTGATATTTCAGAGAAAGGCAAGGAAGCCTTTGATGCCATCAATTACAGGCATCAATTATGATGATTTCCATACTGTTATTGTCAAGGTGATGGCATGTTGTGAATATTGTTAATATGGAATTATGATTCAACATTATGTACCAAATTATAGGAAATTCACACAGGGTACAAAAGTAAATCAGTGATTTGCATCACTAAAGACCAATGCAGAAAACAAATGATGCAGCAAGCCAAATGTAAAAGCTACTTTTTACACAACAAACCTTTTCTTGCACTGAATATTTTTTCTCAGTGGTAGGATGGAAAGACCAGTTTCTCTGTTAGGATGCAAAGACTGATTTATTCAGCCAACCTGCTCCCTGCAGAGGAGCTTTCCTGTTTTGCTACATACTTATAACTCTAAAATTGAAAGCTTTATTGTGAGCCTTTTTCTAGGTGGTTTGAAGATAAAATAATATAATCACATGGCCAAAAGCTTGCAGAATCAACTTCAAATATAACTCTCTCTAACAGCCTTGTATAGTACCCTTACTTTTAAAAAAATACAGGCATGACCACTAAATATGGCCTTGAAATCAACTCTTACCTCAGCAGACCTTTTCTCTTGCTTGGGACAACATAGTCAGGTCCTTTAACTTTCACCCTCTGGTGTCATGGCTTTTGCTGGTCTTTTTATATCACATGAAGAGTTCAATTAGAAAAAAAACAAACAACCATCTCAAAATTCTCCTTTCCTTGGCGTCCACTGTGTCTTAGCTAGCCTATAGTATTTCTCATCAGCATCCCTTATATTTTCATACAGGCACCATCTTGAGGGTAGAGACCTAGGGAATTGCCTGCCTTCCCACCTGCTTTATAGGGTCCCTTATAAAGGTCTAAGAATGAAAGGTCATCGAATTTCATTATGGTTTCATTATTTACAGGCATAAAAGAGGGTGAAGAACGAGGAACATCCAACTTCAGCTTATGTTCTGTCTCACAAATGTCAGCTGGTATGCAATTTTTCCCCTTTTCTGCATGCTTGCTTGAGCCTCGCTGTAGTCTCTAAGGCACTTTCCAAAAAACAAAATTGGAAAAACTACCAGGTAATCACATATCTGTCATGATGAAAGAGGTTTATAAGAGATATTATTACGACTCCATGTCTTTATGTTAGCATGCAGTTTTAGTTTACATTTTAACAATATTACAGAATGGGCAGAAGTTGAAAGTACATAATGGGTTGAAGGTTGCTTTTTTAAGTATTGCAAGAAAAAAAATATTTTGTATGAACTAAAAAACATCCAGAAGCAAACCTTGTGAAAGACAAAGTACTGCACAACCTGGCTGAGATTCTGGTAAGTTAAATTATGGCACTGAAATGTAAACCCTTTTCTTTTTTCTTTTAATGCGCTTTCCTTCCCTGCCTCCTGAAACTCTACTTGCTATTGATCTCCTACAGAGATTCAATCCTATGTTGCTCTATTCAAAAAACATTTTATTTTAAATTAGGTCACCTTTCTAGAATCTATTCTTAAACAGAAAGTTTGAAAACCAGATGTCAATGAAGTTACCTTATTAACATGTCTATATCTGTAACAAGAGTTTAAGTCTTCAGCCTGGGACGAGAAGTTTCTTTCTCCCAGCTGCAGGCCTGCAGTGCTTTCCTCCAACAACCTCACTTCCCTGATGCTCAGCCTCCCTAAAGACACTGTTCTTGTCCTCTAAAGGAAAAGTTGGCAGGTAAAAGAGACAGACCATCAGGGTGAGTGAGTGGTCTGTTTTGGCTTTCTATAAAACCAAAATCTCACCAGCCCCTGGGTTTTGCCAGTGACCTCCCCACTCCTCTGTACCAGTTCACTGCACTTACAGCTCTCTGCACAGGACCAAAAAGTGAGAAAAAAACAAGAAAATTATTAAAACTAGTCCAATGACACTTGAAAAATGGCAATAACACTTGAAAAGTGTTTATACCAAATCTGCAAATGAGAAATATTTATACTGTGGTGATGACACCGCACAAGAATGAACACTGTCAAGTCCTAATACTAACAAATAATTTGTTTTCTCAACAGCTTGGCTGACGTGCTTCCTTTCTGACTCTCAGGCAGAGCTGGAAAACAGCATTCATAATTTCAAACACAAACGTTAAAATTCCTTTTGCTGATTGCCTGAACCCTCAAATCAATCTTACAACAAAGACCTATGCAAAACGGGCCAAGGCAGGCTGCTGACTCAGAAAGGAAGTCCATGCACTGATTCATTAACATGACTGCCAGCAGCACTGATGCAGTCCTTGGAGATATCTTGCTGAAGCAGTTTCTCAATCCATAGTTTAGATTCCTATCATGGTTACAGGTATATTAGACACCAGGAAGACCAAGCACACATTCATATATGCTTACAGAAAAGAAGTTAAAGCTGCAGCTGTCTCTTAACTATAAGAACTAGAGTAGGATGTGACTAGAGACAAGACCATGCTGCAGGGCTATTCCATGACATAAAACATGAGGAAAGGCTGTTGTGGATGAGCAGAAACTTCGTTAGAACAGGTGACAGAGTGTGCACAGACACTCTGCTACAAACAGCGGAGGTATAAGCTGCACAGTAACCAAACATTCTTATTTTTGTACCAGTTCCTGAGTGACTTTGAAGCAAATGACCACTGTCCTGAACAAATAGAGCACCTGTTTGCATTTTGTTAACTCTGACTGCTTTACATAATTTTCTAGAACGTATACCAAGAAATGCAGAATGTCTTAATACATATGACTGTACTTGATGACTAAATCAACTTGTCCTTGTGGAAATTTTCAGACAAAACAGCTGTGGTTATGTTTGCTACCACTGTATTTTAAGAAAAAGTCAAATAATTAAACAATACATCAGTGGAAACTTACATAGACAACAGTTTCATCAAAGATGGGAATTCCAACCTTTTCAGAACAGCCAATGGTCTGCAGACACATGATTTAATCTGTTTAAAACTAGATTCAGGTGTTAAATCACAGCCTTTGAACATGAGAACCTCCACTGTTTATGGCCCTGACTCCCATCACTTGAGATGCTCTAGTTTGTGTAAATAACTGAATATCCTTGGAAAGGAGAACATGCCACATCTACCACAACCAAGTTAAGTGATATAGTCTGCTCCTGTCTCCTTTTAAGTTTGGATAATTGTTTTCAAGTAATATGGTTTATCTCAAAGCTTTGCAGAACTGGTCAGCTCCTCACTACTGAGATTCTAGTTTCTTACCTTCTACGTTTTCAGGACTAACAGTTTGGTGTGACTTTTTTTTTTTTATGCCAACCCTATTCATTTAACTGTTTTTGGAAAGGAGCCCTATTAATTTTTGCCAAAGAAAACATAAGCACTGACGTTGTGCTGAGGCTAGCAAATTACGTAGGACTTCATTTCAACAAAGCAAATTGCAACAAAACTGCCAAAAACCCAACAGTGATCCATTACACATGAAAAGACAGTCAGCTTAAGCCCAGATCAATTTATTATGCAACAAATTGAGGAGTCTAATGCCTTCAGTGTAAAGCTTTGATAAGCAGTTGTCCATTCTAAGCAGATTCATTAAAACGATATTATTTAGCTGGTTACCAGGTTTGAATTTTTGTGGCTACTTTACAGTTTTATTTTATGATATTTTTCTTCCATTGAAAAAGATTTATTAAGTAAATTCAATTGCTCCAGGAAAAAAAAAATCCTGAGTTTACAGTTTAAAAGGTGACAAACTGTGTAATTCATAGACTAGTATAATACCTTCACTACTAAATAATCCTTTATTTCCTGACAATCCAGAAGAGTTTCAGCAAGGAAGAAAGAAAAAAAAATAAATGGGGCCTGTTGTGATAGGACAAAGGGTAATGAAGTGGTTATGGCTTTAAACTGGAAGAGGGCTGGTTTAGATTAGATACCAGGAAAAAATTCTCTACTTTGATGGTGGTGAGACAAAGGGACAGGTTGCACAGAGCAGTTTTGGATGCCCTGTATCCAGAGGCGTTCAAGGTTTGAATGGAAGGCTCTTCAAAATACTGGTCTAATGAAAGATGTCCCTGCCCATGGTAGCAGGGATAGAATTGTATGATCTTCAAAGGATCCAGCATACTCAAGCCATTCTGTGATTCTATGATTATAGAAGTTCATTATTTTCCATTAGTTATAAAATCATAGTAGAAAAAAAAAAACTTTACTGGAAAAAAGCTTAAATGGAATCAGTTAGCTACTAAATCTGTCCAAGAGGCAAGATAAAAGCACTGAAACCAAGGTATAAAAGGTATAAAACCAGGGTGTTATCATAATAACTTTAAATAGCAATTATCATCATAACTTTAAATAGTTTATATTGGTTTGGGGAGGTTTTTTGATTCTTCTTTGATGGCAATGAGTACACCTTTTTACAGAGAAATGGGGGTACATGCCACAATTTACTCCATTTTCTCTATCTGCATCTGGTTAACTACTGAACACCTGGGTTTGTGTCAGCTTCTGTAGAATCTGGATGTGCAATAGACTGGGGAATGGCTGGAGAGCAGTGCCATGGAAAGGGACCTGGGGGTGGAACGTGAGCCAGCAGTGCCCTGGAGCCAGGAGGGACATCCCTGTCCTGGGGACACCAGGCACAGCCAGGCAAGGCAGGGATTGTCCTGCTCTGCTCTGGGCTGGGGCAGTTTTGGGGCCACAACATAAAAAAGACATTGAGCTGTTAGAGAGTCCAAAGGAGGGTAACAGAGATGGTGAAGGGCTGGAAGGGAAGCTGTGTGAGAAGTGTCTGAGGTCACTGGCTCTGCTCAGCCTGGGCAAGAGGAGACTGAGGGCAGACCTCACTGCAGGTACAGCTCCTGGGAGGGGCAGAGGAGGGGCAGGCACTGATCTCTGCTCTAGGGTGACAGGGACAGCTCTGAGGGAATGGCCTGAAGCTGGGTCAGGGAGGTTTGGGATATCAGAAAAGGGTTTTTCACCAGAGGGTGTTTGGGCACTGGAACAGCTCCCAGGGCAGTGTGGCAGCAGCAGCCTGACAGAGTCAGGCAGGGTTTGGAGAGTGCTCACAGGCACAGGGTGTGACTCCTGGGGTGTCCTGTGCAAGGTCGGGAGTCGGACTCAATGATCCTCACAGGTCCAGTCCACCTTGAAATTCTATGATTCTAATCTAGATTTCTCGGTTTCATTATATTTCATTAATTGCAGCCAAACTTTTTTGTAGTATGCAACAAATTGCATTAAAATCCAACACTGACATGATAAATAAAGCACCTGCATAACAGTTTTCCTTCAATGACCAAAAAAATTAAAGGCACACCAAAGTGTTTGTAGCAAATTTATGTGTCCTCCAGTAGAGCTAGATGTTACATAGGACTCTAGTTTTTGTATTAGATTTGGGATTGGTTTTAATTTATTTCATGAAAATATTATTAATATTTTTATCTGGGAAGTATAAGCTGTATTTTAAAGTATGTATGAACAATTAAAATTGTCTCAACACAGTACCTTAAAATAATATGCTACAGCTAGTGATCCTGCAGTAATAGAAGGGTAAATTAGAAGAATAAAACTCTCTCTAGAGCTATAAGGCCAGATATTTATGGCTAGTAACAAATTCAATTTAGGCTTTTTAAAAATGGAGCAAGATTTTCACATTAATCATCTTCCACTTCAATAATCTTGACACTCAAAAATGCTTGGTGAAATTATTATCTCACCACTTTTTAAAATCAAGTATTTAACAGCAATGAGTCAGTTATTAAATAGTTGTCTTTTTGTTGAGAAGCTTTCAAACTCTGTGGCCAGATCAATGTTCATATATTTGATGTTCACTCTGTTGTCTCGTGGTGCATACACAAACCGAAATGAAAAATGTACATTACACAAGTGCATTGCTATCCCTTTTTCACAGAAAAAAAAAAAGTGAAGCTGTAATTACTCTGTGATGTCAGACTGTTCTCAGTACATTGAATAGCATTTGCTCATGTTGACATAGACTGAAAGTATGAGGATTTTACAACCTTAGTTTCATTTATTTTGTATTTGCTCACGTGCACAAAATGCTGTCTCTAGCAGACTGATGAAAAGCCCATACTTTCATCTTTTTTACAGTAAAAAACATTTTAATGGACAAAAGCTCCTGCCTTCAACTCAAGCTACTGAAGCGGCTTCATTGTGCTGCAGAACTCAAGGGAGACATTGAAATATTACTTTCAAGAGCACTCGGATATGGCAGTGGAAACCACAAGAATTAAGGGGATTTTGTGTATCTCCAAGCTCAGACTGTCCATGGCAGTTTAGGATCTCGGTTGCTAGCAAACTCCCTAGGGCTTGCAGATTGAGGTGGTGGGGCAGGGGGGCTCCAGGGTGAATTCTGTGAGAAGCTGCTGGAAATTTCCCCCTGCTCAGCACTGCCCAGGCTGAGCCCAGCAGTGATGGTGGTGGCTCTGTGCAGGCTGTGTCTGGGAAATGGCAGGAAGGAAAGCACAGGCAGACCTAAGCAAGAAGGCAAAGAATATACTCAGCATATACGTTAATGTCTATTTAACCCTAAAATCCCACATCTTACATTTATCTGTTTATAGCATGCACATTTTCTTCACACTCTTTCTTTCACACCATGTGGACTGACACAGTTGAAAAGTAGGCCATACAAGTTTGGCAAGAATAGAGTACTTCAAAAATTGCTCGGCCAAGTTGTTTAAAGAGCCAGGTTTTTCTCTGCTAGCTCTCGTGCAGGAAGATGTGTTTTGAATCTGAGACCTATATTTTGAACTTCTCATTGAAAGACCACAATTAAGCTTGATCACGTGAAAACTGCACCTGTTTTGAAAACATACAAACATTTTTAAAAAATTATTAACTTCATACTTATTTTGAATTCTTCTCTCATTGTATGTGTGACTAAAATTCACTTCAAGCCCTTCTTCAAGTAATGAACTTAAGAGAACCTGGATTATCTTTCTTCCTGCACCAACTCAAACTCAATTTGAACCAACAACTGACACTCAGCTGTCTTCATTATCCTATTTTTCAATAGGATGACTACTTCAAGCTCCTTAATGATCTACAGTATAACAGCTAATGTGCATTAGTCAGCTTTTAACGTCACTGCAATAAAGTTGCATAAACCATGAACTCATGAGCTCCTTTAGTTGCAATTTCAGGACTGTAGTTTATGTTTGGGTTTTTTTCACCACTTGGAAGCAACTTGCCACTTATAACCAATCAATCGAAATTAAGCTTTTTAATAAAATTCCTTCTTTTTTTCAGCTAAATGATATTGCATGTTTTCATTGATTATTGTATGTGTTGATTGAGTTTTGTATGATTTCTGGATTTATAATTTGGCAAGGCCTGTAAAGCCAAATAATATAAAATAATAAATATAAAACAGTACAGACAATGTTTTAAATTTGAATGCTAAATATGACGGAAATCAGTGTCAAAATAAGACACTTGCTCACATGTCTTAATAGATTAAGCTCTGGTACACTAGGCTTAACTGGTATACAGAGAGAGCAAAAAATTACATTTAGTAACACTTGTAACACTTGAAAAATGAATAAAAATATTTCTATTTGTATGCTACTTTTTTCATTTAGGAATAAAGACAACTTAATGGCAACATTCTGTTCTAAAAGCTTATTTAAACCTCAGTTAAATTTTACAGCAGGAAAGTATTGTCCCTTTGCATTAATCAACTTTATAAACTGTTCCATCCAGTATTTTTTTCCTTTAAAACCTACATTTGGCACAACCAAAGTTATGTAAACATGTATGAATTTTTCTGTATTATTTGGAATAAAAAAGAAAGTCAATGCATTATTTCAAAAAGATATTTGCAATTTTATTTCAGAAAACTTTGCATTCTAATAGATAAATGTTACTTGATGAGTAAGAAAATTATTTACTGCTTTGTTCAAAATAAAATAGTATCAAATACAACTTTAATGGTACCAACTTGTCAGACACAAAACTAACCTGCCTGTCATCTATTTCCATCACTCTCATTATTCTTTTACTGTCTCTACTTTATTTCCAAGTGAAGCTGATTATTACTGCTAGAATATTACCCATCTGGAAATACAACATCTTCTCAAGGGCCTTGCTGATTTACTAACTAACAACAAACTTCCTTGGTGAGTTTCCACTTTGCAAAGGCACTCATTAAAATTCACAGGTTTAAGTGTTTAATGCTTTGTTCTCACAAACACTGGAAAGTTCTGTTGGGGGAAGAAAAATAAATAAACCTTCCAAAGTATCTTATGAATAAGTAACAAAATAGAAAGTACATTATCAGGTTTGGCTCATTGTTCTTAGCTCCAATATGGTGTCCCAGCATAACAAGGTAATTAATGTATAATTAGTAGCATCAGTAGCAAAAGGATCACTGCATTATGTGAACAAAACCGTACTGTATGCCTTTTTATCTACTCTGCATAGTTGCTACAGGGGCAAAGAGAAACTAATTTTGTTTGATTTTGTGATTTTTGGAGTGACACTGAAGTTACAAACCCTCTGATCGATCCAACTTGAATTCATACTCAACAGACAACTGTACCTTTATTCTAATGCAATGTCCTTGTCAAGTAGTATCTAACTTCAGCATACACTATGAAATATCTTCCAAACCTTTATGACACTTTAAAAAGCAAAGACATTTACAGAAATTTACCTCATACCAACATAATTAACTTTTAGCAACTATTTTGCTCTGGTAAATTACATTCCACAAACTAGAAAGAAGAGGCAGCCTATTCTCTATTGTCTCCTCCGTTGGTACATTTTTTAGCAGCAGCCATTCTCCTTTCTTTCACTGCCTTACATTCACATACAACTTTTCCACACACATTTTCTTCTTAAAAGATGTTTTTTAGACTTTTAGGTAACGAGGTTTTGTGCTCCATGTACATAGATCACTCTGAACAGGTTTGCCCTTGGCATGGCAAAGGGCAGGGTCTGGCTCTGCCAGTTTGGAGATTCCCAGCTGGCTCCCCTGCCCCCACAGCCTGTTAACTGGCCAAAACTGCTCGTTGGCAAATGTGCTTGTCCTGTCTTTAATCTCTGCAGGCCTGGATGGACACATAGCATATATATTGCATAATACTTGGCATTACACAAGTATCCAAAATAGTGGAGCATAAGGATAATTTTATTGAACATACTCAAGATAAAAAAGCAAACCTTATACGAAAAAAAAGGAGAGTATTTTTCCATTAACTAAAAAAGGTAAAATATGCTGTGGGCTTTGACAGACTAGTTTAAGACTTACAAAACAAAACCGTATTTTAATTTTTAACCAATCTGTTCACCATGTTCTGTACTGCTTCTAAGATGGATACATACATTCATATAAGCTCTCAGTTCTCACAAAACCCTGGGGGAAGATTATCACTAATAAAGCCTGGCACTTGGTATGTGCTAATATTCAGCTGTACCCAGTAGAATAGCCCGGGAAAAAATTTCCCTCAAAATAATTTTATTCCTATAAAATAAATAATTTCTTAAACTATCTTCAGCTAGGTATCAACCACACTTTTTCTTCCAGTTTCAGTAACCATCCTGCTCTGGAAGATTTTGATGTCTACTGTCTCTAGACCAACAGCAAAGTGCCACTTGAATTTTTAAACATAACAGTGGCAAATAGATCTGGTGATAGATACAGAATTCAGTCTTGTACAAATAATAACCTAAGTAGGACACATCATTTTCAGGATATGTCAATAAACCAGACCCTATCCAAGCCCATACCCAAGCCAACTTCATATACTGAAGCTGTCTGAAGATCAGCAGCTCCACGGCAACATCATACACAACACACAAACTTCCCAAGAAACCAGATACATAATCAGGAATCTAATATATAGTAAGCTCCATCTGCCCTTTCTTTATTGCCAGAAGTACCTCATTTGGTTGTCATAGAACTAGGTTTGATACTCCAATACTACCTATTACACTTTAAAGAACAAAGCTGATTCATTTTGCCTTGAAAATAACATCTGTGCTGTGTTAATGAAGGAGTATCAGAGATGTACAAGTAGCACTCTTGGTGTTTTCCACACTGGGTAATGGCAATGTGGGGGTTTGCTGGGTAAACTAAAGGCAACAAGCATTACTCAGCTGCTGAGTCCTGTCATGAAATACTACTTCACATATAAAATTTCTCATTGAAACAGAACCATTTCAAAAATAGTGTATGAAACTGGAATGGGGATAGACGGGTGTGCATGTTGCTTTTTCAATGCAAACATGCACGAGGTTCACACAAAACTTCTCAGCCTATGTGAATATCCTACATGAATGTTCACTGCAATGTTGAACAGTTTTATCACCAAAAGATATCAAAGAAAGGAATAATTATGACAATATAGTTGTGATACTGAAAAATAAAATTATTTTAGAAAAATTAAGATGCTATAGTATTTAAGATTAGCAAGCCATGACATATATCCGTACTTCTAAGCACTGTATGAAGAATATGTCTTCCAGATCCCAGTTCTAGACACACACTTGTCTTCAGCATTTCTCTGTACTGAAGGGATTTTTTTACCTACGAATGGAAACTCACAAACATATCTGCAGGGCTCTTTGGTAATTCTTTTTACTGCTTTTAGAAGGAGGCATGAACATTCTGATTCAATGAGATGCAATGACTTCCAGAGCAGCAAGAGAACAATTTTCATTCGAGAAATGATAATATATTTGGTGGCATTCAGTTTGTGTGAGTCCCACTTTCCTTTCTTATTTCCCCATTTTTAATCTCACCTCTTTAAAAGAATTTTCTGTTCATTAAAATATTCATATCAATGGCATATCATGAAAATTTATTATTTTGTACTAATATTGAGTTTAAGACATTTCAAAACATCAATTAAAAAAATAGATTGTAAAGATATTTCATAGTGAAAAGAAGGACATACTCAGAATCAGACCAAATTGTGATTAACTAAGAAATTATCTAGCTAATGAGATTTACAAAGGGATTTATAGCCTTTCACTTACAAGACAAAGTTTGACAGTATACAAGGTTATGGGAGAAGACTTGGTCAACATAATATTCCTAATGAATACCCATCCCTTATCTTCTCTGCTTACACCAGAAATATTACTTTTTTCCTTTGCTAAAACTTTTGAGAAGGTAAATATGAGGATGAGGGATTGTCTCCCCTGAGAAGCCTTTCTGTTGTATATCCAGAGAAGTGGACATTCCCATATCTTAAGTTAGGTTGCTCAGTTTCCAGGTGCTTCAATTAATTTCAATTTATGGGCTATATATATTCTAATATATATTATATAATATATAATATATATATTCTAAAAATATAGAAAAATGTATTTGTACCTGCATTTGAAGAAAAAATGAATTCTTGCAGATTATTACAGAATGGTTAAACCAACATAAATTTGTATGTCTTTGTTCTTCACTTTTATTGCTTTATTTTTTTGTTGAGCTTCTGCTAATTAAAAACTTGTTTTCTTTAAATGAGGTGAAGCTTGTGTTCTTATTCCTTTTTTAGAGGGGTGGTAGAAACCTGGTAGAAGTTTTAAAAGTGTGCCCCTATGGACAATATGATGTTGATTCTATGTTCACTTTAATTGGCATCTCCTTTCCTTTGTTCATTCTACAAAATCTCCTGTGTCTTTCTTTTTCCACTCACCCTGCTATGTTTTTGACTGACTTTTTTTGCTCTGCTTCCAACCCACACTTCATCTCCTGCCAAGGGAATTTTAAGCCATTAATCGCTGTCAGATTTCCATACTCACAACATTTAACCAAATTCAACAACTCATTCATCCATATTACAAAAAAATAAACGAAGGAAAAAAATAGAACTACTTGAGAATAATGGAGAGAGCTAGCTTTCTAGAGTTTGATAATTTTGCTTAGTACATAAATATACTGAGGGGATAAACATGCATTAATCAGGATTGAAATTACCATCTAATCACCTTTTTTTTTTTTGCTGTAGCTCTTTAGACACTTGCATTAATAGAATCAGAATGCATACAAGAAGAATGACCCAGGAGTGATCACATACTTACTGCTTTGTGCTTACTTTTCAAACACTCAAATATTGTTTGAAATGTAGAATTTCACTGGAAAACTGAGTATCATCCTGATATGTCCACTGCCAGTCTTAAGGAAAAAGACTTCCATAAGAGGTCAGTGCAACACTGGAACAGCTCTCCTGGAGACATTGTGGAATCCCTGTCCTTGAAGGCTTTCAAGACTCAATGAAATAAAACCAGAGCTGATCTCATCTCTTTGGTAGTCTACCCCTGCAAGGATTCATTTTGCAAAGGTTTTACCAAGTTCTCTCAGCTATATGTTAAAAAAAATCCATTGTGGAGTCACTAACTGAAGGGCAATGAGCAGCTCACAATCACAAAATCATAGAATATGCTGAGTTGGAAAGGACCCATCAGCATCACCATGTCCAGCTCCTGGCCCTGAACAGGACACCCTGTGCCTGAGAGCATTATCCAAGTTAACCTGAAGTGTAAATAAAGTTCATCAGCACTATGACATTGCAGAATTTTACAAAATGCTCAAATAAAAAGACATGAAAAACCAAATTGCATACTCAGGTAACTGCAGAATACTCTTAAATATGATTATAAGGAAAATAAAAAAAGTTAGAAAACCAAAAATAATGTAACTACTTTGAAAAAAATAAACCAAGCCAGCTGATATTTAACTTAAATTTGAAATTCAAGACTGAGAAAACTATCAGTAAGATGAAGCAGAAACTGAGATGACCAGAACACAAAAAAAATAATAAGTTCAGAGAAACAATGAAATGAAACGAGGATACAATAGCTGAAAATTAAGATTTCAGAATTTATTTTTTTTTAAGTATTTTGTCATATCCCTTTCAAGGTCATTATAGTAATGTGGGAAGTTTGCTATGTCCAAAGTGCGTGATATTGCTCCTCACAGAAATGTTACCTTAAAAATCAATGGTCTTGGTAGTTAAAAGTGATCACAAACATAAATCTATTTTAATTTTAAACAGCCTTTTCTGCTGCAGGCCTTAAGGTCATGGTTAAATTTCTTATAAATAGACCTGGACCAAAATAAACTGAGATTAAGTGAGACCTTAAAGAGTTACAGTTAATGCATTACCTGCAGGGGATTACGGTAGACAAGCAGTGATGTTTCATGCCAAACCTTTGTCTAACACAAATGTCACATGCATTTAGGAGAGGTGTCTACAAGGAGAACAGCACTCTCTCAACCAGTTTTTCTCTCAAACATATGGACTGGCATATTTGATTTCCTTCAGTAAGTGCCACCTATAGTAGGGACCTATATTGTGAAACTTTCCACTGAATGGAAAGCTAGACTAACACTCAGGACTGTACTTTCCCTTTAATGCATATGTAACTTCTGACATTACTAATGGAGCCTAATTACACTCATTAGTCCTATTCAACACTTCCTTTTCAAATTATTAATTGCAATAGGGCTCATGCTTTAGTGCAGCATGAAATGAAACCCACACAAAAGTAAACAATCACCTTCTCTCCACACTAACAGATGTTTTGTTCATCTTCCAGCTTTGCTTTTTAGAAAGAGGTTGGAGAATGGGATCTAAAGAAACCATAAAACAGATTTAAATATAATAATGTTTATCTAAATTTATTATTTTTCCACCTCTTTGTTGTCTATTGTATCCTGGTACATGGAATTGGAAAAAAATAGACATTTTGCCATGGATTAAACTGCATGATTTTAGAGCATCAGTCTTCATCTGGAAACAGACACAGAAGAGAAGAAGCATAATCACCTTGTTTCTAAACAAGTTAATTTATCATGAAAAGGTGCAGAAAAATAAACCCTTTGATGGCTAGTAAATTAAATAAGGCAGAGGGATAAATAAATTACCATGCAAAGTTCTGGGAAGACATGGAAGGAGAGACTAAAATGATGCGAAATTAGCAGACTTCAGCCAGGCTACAGATCCCCGACTATTACAGAAAGAAAAGCTACTACCACTACAAAGTCACATTGAAAATTATTTCCTTTTTTTGTTTGTTTTTAAATAAGGCTGCTGAGAAAAATTTAAATTTAAATAGAGAGTATTTTTTTTTCCACTGTAGGCTATTCTGCTTTATATTAATGAGGCCATAGCACTGAAAATTCTTGCAAATTTATCAACACAACTAGGGCCTGAGCATGCCATGGTTTCCTAGCACCATCATTTGTTTCTGAACAAGAGTCCAAAATCTGAACTCTGATTTTTTTTTAACTATCATTACATTAACTCTGGAAAGATGAATTAGTGTAGCATGATCTGCCTTACACTGCAGACAAAAGGAAAGAACAGCTTAGAGAAACACAAATTGTCAGAACTATCTTGGAGCTTCTAAATACTTTTATTCCAATATAGGATTCTGTGTGTGGGTTTTTTTGGTTTTTTTTATGAGAAGTCAGTAATGCATATTATGCTGAAGCCAAGTTTACTAACATTTTGTTTGTTGTTTCTTCTCTGTTTCATCCTACTCAAACTTGGCAATAATTATGTGTTAGTTCGAACTTCTGGTATTAGCCCTTACAGGTCAGCAGGAGGTTATCAAGGAGATGGAGAAGTGATGATAGGAGCTGAAAGAATCATCTATCTAAAACAATAAATTTATGTGTTTATGAAATTATGTGGGCACTCAAGCACAAAGACAGAAAGTGGGGTAATAGAATGTGACTGCCAATTCCTGCTCTTCCTCTACGTTCTAAGTGCAGATCAAGAATAGCACTGCCAGAACTGAGGAACAGCAGAATGATGAGCAGAACTGAGAGCTAGAAAGTCTAGTCTGAAACTATTTTCCTGTATGCATTTCTATTATTACATACACTATGGTGAAGGACACTATATCACAGCAAAAGAAGCTGAAATAAATAGAGGCGTTAGGGGTCACCAAGCAAACTCACGTGGTACAATATCAGAGCTGCTATTTGTACATTATAACATAATAGAAAATATTTGACATGTCAACAATTCCATAAAGCTAAAAATGAAAACGTATAATCATTCAATAGCCTTTTCCTGATTTGAGTTCTGTCCAGCTGCAAACACCTTTATACCCCTTTATAGGAACACTTTGTAGGCTTGTTAAAGCTTTTACTGCAGTGCCATGGTCATGGTAAATCAGCCAAATAAATGGGTGATGATATGCAAAACCCAAAGCTGTCACAAGCAGGAGCATTTTCACTAACACCAGTTCTACTGTGCCTACTTTCACTACAGTACTCTGGGCAAGAGAGTCCAAAGCTTTAGGAATCTTGTATAGTTAGGTGCTGTAACAACATTTTGGTAAGTTATCAGCATATTCTACCATTAAATAGCAAGCAATGTTTCGAGTACCCATTTGTCTTCTGTCAGCTCCAGGGACACCACAGTAAATGTGTTCTAAGCAATACTGTGCTCCATATATTACACATGTGCATCAACACCAATGGCATATTCATTTCTGGGTGTGTCAGGTGGATTTCCCAACAAGATTTATGCAGATTGCCTGAGTTTAGAACATTACCAGAGAATTAATAGTGGTAGTAATATATATTATTAGTATAATGCATGTATTTCTGTAATAACATTAAAATGATATAAAACGATTATTTTGCTTAGTACTGTAACAGGTTCAAGTTTAAAAAGCCACATACAGACTTGCAAAATGTCTGAAAAGCAGTTTGGTGTGAGAGCTTTCTTTAGCAGTTATCACAAATGGTAGTTAATTCTCAGACCTGCTTCAGGAATGGGACTTAAAGCAACATGACATTATTATCTGAGCAGCTAAATATTACAAACACCTCCTTTATCTTTGCAGTGTTTTTGGCAGACTGAGACAATCTTAGCCTTCAGAGAAACAGAAAATTCATACAGTTTATCTCAGCAGGATGGTTGCTTTGGAAATTATTAATTAAGTAAAAAGCACTCATCACTATAATTGGCCTGAAAGAAAAAAAATGAAAGTAATGCCTAATTCTATAATCTGATTCCATTAAAATAAAAAAATTAATTTGGGGGGGGGGAGGGAGGGATGAATGATGTCCTGATTGCTGAGTGCATGGCCCTACCTGCCACTCTGCCTTTGCCTACAAGGCAGGCAGCCCTGTTGCTCCCTGGCACAAGCTATTGAGGTGGAATGGGTAAAACAGAAGGTAGAGGTTCTCCACTTAATGAGCACTTACAGGAAAAAAATAATGATTCAGACGTGCCCCTAATAATCACAGCCCAGCTCTGAGAGCAAAGGATGTAAATGGAAAACGTAACTCAAAGCACTCTAGAGTCTCATCTACAGCTCTCAACTTGACTGATCAGGCAAATTTTGGGTATGAAGGTATCTGTTACTGTCTGTCTCTAAGGCCTCTCACTGAAGACTTCTTTTGATTAATAGTAGCAAGTTTACTCAGCACAAAGAGTTATGATGCATGTGCCTTCAAATTATTGGGGTTTAAGCAGATTTTTTGAAAATAAACTTTGCATGTTCCCAATTCCAAGAATAAGCTTGACTAAGTAACAGAGACTACCAACTGAACAGAAAAAGCAATGGAACCACAGAGCAGGAAAAATACCAAACAAAAGAGACCAAAGATCCTGAGAAACTTGACTGATTTCTGGTGGGTTTCTAGGAACTTAACAATTCAGGAGGCCCAGTGAAACTTGTGCATACATTGGAGCACTATTTGGGAAGCCTTTCTGCCAGTGATGTGCTGGTGGGTGTTGTACAGGTAATTTACACAGAACACAGTGAAGACTTCAGTTTGCCTCCACAATCTATTTTGCTCTCTTCTGCACGAGGGCATATAGAAACAACAGCTACTGTGCAGCCATAAACTGAAATTTATTAAGTAAGACTAACCCAATAAGTCTTAACAGAGAAAAAATTATGCTTTAAAAATTTTTAACAAAAAGTACCTCAATTTTACACAGTACAAAGCTATTATTCATTTTCCTCAAGATATGTCCCTTAGGGCACAGATATCCTTTTCTCTGTTCCTTTTCTATTTGTTCTTACCTTTGAGGTACTGAAGGTATATTTCAATCTTTAAAATTTCACAAGTTATCCTATGATTTTATTACATGATCACATGACAGGGACAACATTAAAAAATTTATTAATTCTACAAATGTACTGTATGGCAAACAAATCTGAGAATTTTCAAATTACCCTTCCCAAATGTACAAGACTTATGAGTCAGGCATCAATTATTAAAAGACTTTGTTTTAGACCCAAACTCAGTGTTCTTTTTAGTCATCTCCTGGTGTGAATTAGCTAGAGACCATGCTTTTAATGTTGGCCCTGAGGTACTTTAATATATCTTTAAGATTTAAGAAGAAAAAACAAGCCAATATTCTTAGACACATGATAAAACTGTCATATTTGTAACACATTTGTGGATGACCTTTTTCACCTACATGTATTTAAGCAAAGCCTTTTTCTAATGAAGCATTCTGTCATGAAAACAACCTATCATTCATATATCCTAAAAGATCAGGTTTGAAAGGTGCATATCATTCTTCATATTGACAAAAATAATTTAAGGTTGACATGGACAGCTCTAAAATATATGGAGATTATGAAAGGCCAATAAGGATAGATGAACTGATAGATGAACTTTGAATTTTTGGGGGCAACACAGGAGATAGAAACAACAGCTATTTTAATACTAATTAATAATAGAAATGGAATAGTCCTTAATTTTCTAACGAACAGTCAGCATAACCCTTAGGACAACACTTTTCTAATTTTTTCACA
Source organism: Luscinia megarhynchos (assembly GCA_034336665.1). Classification (NCBI taxonomy): domain Eukaryota; kingdom Metazoa; phylum Chordata; class Aves; order Passeriformes; family Muscicapidae; genus Luscinia; species Luscinia megarhynchos. The sequence goes on from CM067569.1 coordinate 22,930,749, forward strand.
GTAAACTATTTAAAAGAGGTTATGTGTCTTTCATTTTTAAGGGTACATATTATAACCTTATTTTAGTTCAAGACAAAACTTAGAAATTCATTAGCTCAAGTTAATTGTGTAATTGTGTAATATGCATTTCTTCATTATATCTATTCATAGAAACATGGAGGTTAAGGACATGGCTTAGAAAATAAAATATATCAAAACAAAATGCAACCAGTTAGCCAAAGTGTGATATGCTTCCAATACTACAAATCACAAGATAGTAGAAAAATATTTCAAGGAAAACATTGTGAACAGATAATTCATTTTGTGTGCAGAAAAACAAATGGAGTGTGGACAAAACCAATTTATTTTTTTTAGCACATCATTCTATGTACTTGAAAGCTATGCAATTATTTCACAAGTATCCAGAAGACTTCTAAAAATTTATGTATCTAGATTGAAAAAAAAGATTAATTCAGCTAATCTGTTCTGACAGCTGCAATCAGAGATCATAAGCTCTGCAGATAAAGGACAATTTTTTATGGTATGTTTATACATTGCCATTTGCAAAATGTGCAAATGTAAACTATTACTGTATTTTACATAATAAAAACAATGGCAGTCAGATTTCTCAGTGATGTGAGCCTTTTTCCCCTGTAACTTCCCAGCCTCAAAAGGTGCTTGGGCTTCTGGCAAAGTATCTTCCACTGCACTGCATACTTGTGATGAAATCCTACTCATTTTTTCCTATTGCTAACACTTCCTTCCCCCCAGTGAATCTCTTCTCATTACAATCCATTCAGCACTTCTGCTATAACATTTATAAGGTGATTTGTCAACACAGTGACATGTCTGTATAAAAAACAGATGCAAGGTCCCTGACACCAACTTGATTAATGAGAACAAAGCGTAATGAGAATTTCTAGTGCTAATGTCACAGCAAGTAAGAACAAAAAAAAAAAATTAAAAAAAAAAAACCACAGAAGACTCTTCTGGTACAGACTACACCATATTAGAACTGTGTGAAATATGGTACTATTTGTCTAAATCTGTGAACTAGTAACAGAAAAATAGTTCTAAACCATGTCAAACTTTGGCAAAATGAAAACAAAGCAAACAAGCATATACTTTGAACTGGCCTACAACAGTGGCCAGTAGTGGCCTACATTTTTAAGTGTCCACCCAGAATTCACACAGCTGCTCAGGGGGTTTTATTGGCAAAATTTGGCTTGTGCCTCTCAGTAGAAAGAAACTCAGACCAAAAAGAAAAAACAATAAGCAGTGGACACAGCCGAATAAGGAAAGCTAACTGGACATTTTCTATTATGAGGAAATGTAGCATACAAGAGGGAATGAAGCATGTTCAAATGTTGCCATGAAATAAGACACTCATCAAACAAACTCGCTGCTTCTGTCCTAGGTTGTTTCCCCTTCTGTCAGATTACCAGCCCTTACCTTGCATACCACAGTAGTAAAACAAGAGTATTCCTCACCTACATTCTTGCATCTACTGGAGTTAACTAAACTCTGAAAGTCAACTATTTTTGGAAATTTGCATATGTAGTCACAGAATTATGCAGGAGAAAAGCAGAAGTAAAGGAAAAATTAGGGTAAAAAGGCAAGTCATTCAACAGTAGAATTTACAAGCCATACTTTAATACTTAGGAGAGGTCACTGATAATCTGATAGGAGTAACCTATGCTAAGTGAGCTACTGAACTGTCAAGAGATTGACCTTCAGATTGCTTCTACACAAAAGGCTATATTTTTCCTGAAAAGTGCAGCATCTGGCTCGCTCACTACTTTGATGAAAAGAGGCAATGATCTGTAACATGGACTAATTTTACTCAAGTATTTTTTTCTTTTATCACCTGACTTACTGGCTAAAATCAATGTTCAAGTTACTGGCCTAGTTCAATGCTCTGAACTGAGGGGGAAGAAAGAATTACAAAATCATATACAGACCAAAGATAAACATTTCCATCTTTTGCTAAGATAGCATATCCCTACTGATTGTGGCCAAAAAGTGTTTGATCCTGTTCTCACTTTTAACTAAAATGATCAAAACTCTGAATTAGGAACCTCATTTGTTAAAGCCAATAATGTATTTATGTCTTTAAAAATGTTCATTTCTTTAAGACTCATACTCTTAAGATGTCTCAGGTGGCAAATCAAATCAGAACATGTAAATCAGGCTCTTGCTCTTAAATGGCCACTGAAGTGAGCTAGTTATTGTTGCTTTATTTCTGTTTTTCTCATCCTCTCCCCAGTATCATGGTATTACAAGGAACAGTTTACCGTCCAACAAATGTTTCTCTTAGAATTAGAGGCAGGTGATGCATTACCTCTTTCCTTTAAAAATGTTGTCCAAGCATATTCTGCATCCATTGAAGGGCAGTCATGTACACACACACCCCATGTTGTGAGCCATCTCGACTCTGAAAACCTGGTAATTCTGTCACATGCTGAGGTCTCACAGCTGCTGGTCAATTAGATGGATGAACAGAGTTGAGAGTCCTTCCTAAAGAAAAGCAAGTGCTACTGACTACATCTTTGAGGGGGAACCCAAGAAGAAGAAAACATGACTTTGCTATTCACAAGCTATAAGTAGAGAGATATATTAATGGTATTTCAGACTACATTTCCTTAAAGATGAACAAAGCAAACAAAAAGAAGATGGGGTCATCATGTCAGTGGCAGAAAAAGCAAACAGTTGATCCTGAGTGTCACTAGTAACCTGGAAATTATGCCTGTGTTTTTAAACGATGATGGAAATCTCCACAATGAGTATGCCATCAGTCAGCTGTATTTTTTTTAGCTTTATTATTACTGAATAACACAGATGTGGACTTTTTAGCTTGTCATATTACTTAAAAAATAAATTTGGATAGCTGCAGAAATCTGTATTGATATTGTGCCTACCGTCACATTTCAATGAGATTCCTCAAGGCAAACAAGAACAGGTTGCCTACTATGACTCAGGCATCTTTTGAATCATACCTGCTATTATAAATTGGCTTGGAGAGCATTATCATATGTTATTTTTTTGTGCTTCTGGAAGTAAAAGCCATTGCTGCTTTTAAATGACAACACTCTATTGCAAAAAAAATAAATCAAAATATTTTAAAAAGTTACACTGTTCCATCCATATGGAGATATACACAAGCAAGGATATATTTTCTTACTTGAGAAAAATCAATGGAAGAAAAATTTTGGGAGCAAAATATAATGGAGAAGATTTAAACTGTTCCCTCACAAGGGAATTCTTATAAATTAAACAGCAGCAGAAAATTCAAATAGCCTATCTCTTGCAGTAAACTGAACATCCATTACATGCAAGCTCCAGTGAACAGGTACATGTGCCTGGATTTATTAAAAATGCAACACTGTTGGGTTGCAGTTACTTCGGGCATACACCTGTTCCCCATTATAGAGTAACTCTGCATATACACCAACAATATAGAACCACACAGAATTAAGAGTATAGTCTTCAAACAAAATATATTTTAAAAGGTGTCCTTTATGATAAGCATACTATTTTAACATACCATTTCAAACACATTGCTTGAAGTATTTTGATTTTCCTTAGTGGTCTAGCAGCAATTATCATTCCTTTTTACAACCAATCCCTATAATGCCTATTTATTTTCAAAACAAAAAAGCAAGGTAAAATCTCTAGTCACATACAATCCTTCTCTGTCCACATTTGTTTGCTATACAACCAGAATTTGTACTACTGAAAGTGAAGTGGTTGCCAGGATCATACTTTCCTTTTTTATAGTTCTCATTTATCTCACCATGTTTTCCAAAACAACCTTAGCTCCATGAAATTCTTACTTGCATTGAAAATTCTTTCACTGATGCAGTCTATGTACCACCTTCTTTTATATCTTCCTGATCTACCTTAGAAGTTCTGAGATAGTCAGGCAATGTGTTCAAAAGACAGCAAAAACTTTTAAAATCCTGAAATTACAGCATAAAGTACACTTCCCACAAGCTTTTCCTTGCATCCTGCACACCTGAATTAGCTAACACACTGTTTACATTCAAGACTTCAAGATCTGAATTAAAAGCTCAATGAGCTCAATAGAAATCTTTCTACTGATGTCATTTGGCTTTGGATCAGGTCCTAAATTGACAGAGGTCATTAAACTGTTTTCTTGTTCCTTGCTTTTTCTCTGTCAGTCACTTCAATTTCACTATGTTGCCATTCAAGCATTCATGGAAAATGGACTGACTTTTTATAGTCACACTAATAAGACCTCATAGCCAACAACAATATTCAAGAGTAGAGAAATTCACTCTTCAGTATATTCCAGTGAGTGTCACATCTCAGTTCAGTCAGCTAGCACCAATGAGATCATTTTTGGCTCCTTATGTGCAACTTCGTTTTGGAAATTAACAGCTTTGAGCTCCATTAAGGATTTCAAATATAGAACAAGACAGTTTGAAACATCCCTTACCCGCTTCAAGTATCTCTCAAATCCTGGCTTATAACTATTAAATTTTATAATGCACAGTTTTATTCATATGAAAATTATGGCTTAGAAAAGGGTGAATTTTATTGAATTTTATTTACTTTCCTGTAAAGGATTTCCTTCTTTTATGCTTTATGTTATCTTTATGTTTTCTTTTTGCCTATCACATCCCATTTATCTGGGTGCTCAAGAACAAAGCAATACCAACAAAGTACTTCAGAGAATTTGGGAACATTGAATGCAAACTGCACTCTCGCTGACCCTCAGGGAAAAAGGTACCTTTAAAACATGTTTTATCTGGAAACAGAAATTATATAATACCTTTTAATGAAAGCAGTTATAATAACTAAAAAAGTTTCTAAAATCTATTCCACAAAAAAGTAACTTGGTGATCCTGGAAGCTTAAATAAAGCACAAGCAATTAAAACTGCCTGTGAGACAGACGATGGATCTGCCTTCATTTGGAACCCTGTAAGCTCAGCACTGTGCCTTTCCAGGCTCTTTTCATGATCCAGAAATAAATCCTGCTATATGGGTTAGAGTGAAACATGAGAGTGTACAGAGAAATGCTGCTTTGTGGGAAAGCGATGCACAGAACTGCTCCAGGCTTTAAAAAACTAATAAATCTGGCCTCCTGCAGATGCTATTCAACTAACTTACCATTTGTGCCCTCAGTGCCTCTGTCTGGTTCACTATATACCATGAAATGTGTTAGGAAGTTCATTATATCCACTTATCTAAGCTAGTGCTGAGTGGGAAATATTACCAGCTAAAAAAGAGTAAGGAGGTAGGGGAGAGCTCCCTGATTCTTTCAAAAATATCCTATAATACTAAGGGGTTTAGATTTTGTTTCTATTTCCCTTAGGGGTGACAAGTACTGAAGGCAGTTATTGCTTATTACAATATTTTCAGCATTTCATAAAATTAAGTCTGACTCAACACAAGAGGAACTTGTGATTTCTCCACAAAGTAGAGGAAACAGCAATAACAATGAAGAGATTACCCCATGTGCCTGCGCATATGACACTGGCCTGGGGCTCATCTTGTAAGCACAGTTACAATGAGTTTTATTTTTGGGAAACTATTATACTAAACAATATGCATCTTCAGAAGGCACATATAGAGTTACTAAGAATTCTGATCACAGACCAGTGGCCTCTCTAAACTAAGCAAACAAATAATTTTGGCTAGATTCCATTTTATATTTAGCACTAGCAAGTTCCAACTCAATTTTGTCTTCCAGACTCCATGCAGTGGGGCAATGCTGCTATAGTGACCAATGCAGGAAAATCACTTTTAAATCAAACCTTTCCATTACTAATTACTACACTGAATGTACAGTTAGTAAATTCAGCCCAAGTAATTAACCTTATTCTAACAAGTTGCCAGGAGTTCCTATTTAAAACTCTCCTCTTAATGGTACTGAAGATGTAGTACCTTGAATGATACATGCTGTATCTTCCTCAGTGCCAGTGTTATGTTCCACTCCACAAGTTAGGCTAACAATTTGTGGGTTTAGTACTAAAAATTATCTCCACTGTTCTCCTGAAGAGTCTGATTTGAATGATAACATAATAAGGTGAGGTAGGAGCACATTGGCAAGAGGGAATACTTCAGACCATTACTTTCTGGTTTTACATCATTTTATACAGAAAAATGAATCCAAAAGAAATAGTCATTTTCTGAACCATAACAGCTAACTTCCTGAATGAAAACCAGGGAGTGTTTCAAAATGAAACTTTTTAAAGGCTGTCCTGAATTTTAAGGCTATAAAAAGGATTGAAAAATCCCTTCATTTCAAGAGTACTAGATAATGCACAGATTTATTGAACTGTAAAGGGTAGAAATTATAAATCTAATTCTGATAATCTGGTAAACTAAAATTTATACAAAGAAAAAGCATACAAACATACATATGTACATATGAAATTTGACTTCGGTATAAAAAGGACTAGGTTTTTCAGAAGCATTTAACAACTAACAGAGATACTTCTAAAAATAAAAAAAATTTTATCTACTAGCTCATAAACAACTTTGTCACCAATAAATCTATAAATATTTAAAGACAATCTATTTTCCCTAAATAGTGCCAAAAATTGCATAGAAGATTGTTATTCAGTGTGCTGGTAGACTTTTTCAAAGGCAAAGGAAAATTACTTTTATAATTATATTGTTCCCACCATACACTGTGCATCACAGAAAAAATTTACAGGAAAAACAAGGAACAAGACTGGCTTCCCGAGAAGTTCTACAGAAAGTGCTTAATGAAGTGATCTCTTCATGAAAACAGCATTAGCAGAATCCAAAGAGAAACTGAGTTAGAGCTGCAAATGCTAATCACATATATACTTGGACAAGAAATAATTTCATTATCTAAATAAGTTAGGTAAGTTTGAAACAGAAATAAATAAATACAAGAAGCAATGGCACCCTAATTAATATTTTCATGTTTTAAGACTTGGAAGTTTTCTTGGTTCTTCTAATATTTATGAGGCTGGTCTTGACAACAGTGGTAATGCCACTGTTGCCAGCTCAAGGATTTTTAAAGCTCAGGGCAAGCAAAAATCTGTCTGTCTAGCACAGCCTAAAAATCATTTACACAATAAAAAGTCCAAAAAAATCTTCATTGCCTCTAGCAACCACCTGCTCTACCCATATGTGGTAAGAAAAATTTAGTATAAGCCCTACCTTCTTCACTAATCATTATTCATAGATGAAAGCAACCTTTGATTTTTAAATCACATGGCCAGTGTATGGAGAAAGTGAATTCCATTCAATCTCATCCACTAAACTCATATTACTGCCTTCACTTGAGGAAATGTGTTACTCCTTGGAACACAGAGTGCAAATATTACTATTACATTGGACATGTCTTTATTCTATAATTGGGATACAAGAATTCCAGAAATCTATTGCCAGTTTCTCAACATAAATGAAATGAAGGAGAAAGAATGGAAGAACCACAAACAGAGATGTTCATTCACTTTCATCATTTTAAAGCATGAAGGGGAATTTACTTTATGTTGCTGGCTCAATCATCTCATGATTCCATGCATCACAAACTAAACATGCAAATAATGGCTTAGTGGGGGCTTTAAGAGCTATCCATGGCTAAATCTAATTACTTGCATTAAATGGATGCCTAGCCCCTTAATTTTCTAATTTGTCATTAGTCCACATATCCAATTAGAAAGTTTATTTTCACCAACTTTTTGCCTCTTCATACCAGCCAATGTAGTTCATTTCATAGCTTGTTACATTCATCTGCCTGCCACTGTGGCATACAGGTAATTGGATGTTTGAGGTTTCCTGTCATAGTTGTATGTTTTTTCCAGTATCAATGACTGGGATGCAATTAAAAGACTCCTAAAACATGACAGGCTCAATCCTCATGTGTAATAAAATCCAAGAAACAAGGGAAGACAGAGTAGCTGAGAGAGAGGAAGACAGGAAACAAAAAATAAGCATTCAAGGATTTGAAACTCCCAATCAATGCAAAAAGTGAATACATCCAATGTTTAAAGAGACTGGCCATTTTTAATGACTATTTCAAATAACCAGTTATGGAAGCTAGGTGACATAAATAACAAGTTTAAATTGATAATTTTATTTACTGGTTTTTGGCCCCTACCATTAATTCAATACTTCTGTAAAAAAAACCTAGAATTTGGAAAATTGCCACCAGTGTTTCACCTGCAAAATTTTCACTTGGTTTTAAGGAACAAAGTAAATAAATGATGTCAAAGGAAGATTTTCTGGTGGAGCATAGTGCCCATCCGCAGCTAATCTTAGAATAAGTATTTGTGTTCTACCTTTTTGCAAGCATCCTCACAAATCATGAAAATTAGCCAGGGATTGGAAGCAGTCCCTGAGAAGCAGAGTCCTCATGATGCTGTATTGTGAGACAAGGCCTTCAGTTTTCTTTGTTGTCCATTTCATTCCTCTAAAATTACATTAACTAAACAAGGAAGAACATGAATGCAAAGTAGTATGGTGCCTGCATCTAGCTTCCTGTCATTAGGTATGTACATAGTTATATACATCACTAAAGATCTTTATCAATACAACACTGAGTCAAAGTAAACATCTGCAAAGATTTCCTCTTAGTCACAAATTGAAATAAAATGTCCATACTAACCATGCACAGAACAGAACAAGCAGCCTAGACTTATTCATGAGTTTTGAATGCCAAGTGTCTCTTTGCACATCATGCAGTGAACATCAGACCTATATAATGGAAATGCATGATGTCAGCTGCTGTGTCTGGATGCTGTGAAAGGATGCAAAACATCCTGATGCTGTATTTAAATTGACATGGCTTACTATATTGGGAGGTTTTGCAGTCTCAGTGGCAGCCTGGGGACTTTTGGGGGACATTGTTGTCAAACCCAGCAGCAAAGATTGCCCTGTGAAGGGAGCCCTGTCAAATTCATTTGCATTTTCCACAGAAAATTTTTCTCTATGTTGTTCATACTTGGAGAACCCATGTGCTTACTTCATCTTCAAAACCAAATATTTAAGTTATCAGTCATGTGAAACAAATCTCCTCTAGAATTCATTTCCATCAAATCAAAGTGAAGCTAAACAGTGTTGCAATTGCTTCAGTAGTATATTTCCTGGTTAGAATCAGCACTGAGACCAACTCATTCCTATTTACTGGAAAAACAAACTAAAACCCAAAAGGCTGAGTCTCTGCCACCTCAGCATCAGCAAGCAACTGACTAGTCCTCCTCACATGTAGCTGCAGATTTATATATATATCATACTCTTCTGCTTATCAAAAGCTTGATGATCTCATGCCAGTCAGACTAAAATGCATTACACAATAGATGCTATATATTCAGTACAGGAAACAAACCCATTATGACCACAGAAAGTTGCTTGTGATGCATCTCTAGACTTTTCAAAATTCACTTGCCAGCTTACTTTGGCTCAATTATTCTGAGAGGGAAGGGAAATCAGTATGGAAATCAAGATTTCTATGAGACTGGTGTTGACACACGATTTTACAACCATTCCTGAAGCTGCCTTAGCTAAACCTAGGAGAACTGGAAGGAAATAAAGGCTCTGCTCCAGAGCCACATGAAAAAATAAAGACAAAAAAATGAGCCAGAAGAATTAGTAACTTCAATTGTATCCTCAATCTCATTGAATATCATGTTATAAATTTATAATAAAGAATGGTGTACAAATTTTTAGTACTTTGCTGTCTTAAAACAAGTTTTGAGATTTTCTGATGAACAGATATTTTAGTCATACCTATTTGTGGTATTCAACATTTGCTGAATGTATTAGAATCCCAGGCCTTATTAGTTTTTACAGACCAAAAAACTAATTAAATTAAGGGAGTTGTTTTCTGAAAAATAATTTCAGGCCTAGACCCATTAAGCAGGACAATTACTATTCTGCAGTCATTGGTCTCTTGCAGTCAGATCTCTACTTTCTTTTTCTTTTATTCTTACATATTAGCTGTACTGTAGTGTAATCATGGAAACAGATGCACAAAATGTAACACAATGCAACAAATGTAACACAATCCCAACACCCATAAGTAAATTTAGAAATTAATACTCAAATAACATTTCTGTCTGAAGAAAACAAGTTTGAAGCGCTGGGGGAGCATTTCAACATATATAGAGAAAAATTGCAACTTATACTGATACTGTGAAACAAGCCAAGAAAAAACTAAAGTTCATTGTTTGGAAGTTCTGGATTCTTGGAAACTGTTGTACTTGGCATCATCAGGTGCTTTTAGTCTTTAGCATGATTTACATATCAAAAAATAGACATATAGCTGATTGTATTGCACCTAACTCACATGGATGAAGAGTTTCCAGTTAGGTACTGCAAGCCCTTCCCAAGCAGTAAAAGTTACGGATTTTGGGGAAAATTTCTGGCAGGACCAGTCCTGTCATCTTGTCTTTGGCATGCTTAAGGGCTTGTAAACCACTTTTAATGGAGCTGTCTAGCATCATTACCTAATAATTAATTTCCTTTATAAAAACAACATCAAATAGCTAATTTTCCATTTCTCTCCTGCTTTTTAAGTTAGAATAATTATTTATTCAAGCTTCATGATATATACATACATACAATGTATGTTATGGAAAAACACCTATTCCAGGCAATATGAAAGTTATAGCTAGCTGGTTTTTCAAATACCAGATGACACTCAGGGCATCTCTATTTGACTGACTTCTAAGAATGCAGGTTTGTCTGAGTGATGACACATAATGATGTCTTCCCTTGAAGCATCGTGACAAAGTTTAAAAAAAAAAATTATTATATTGACTGTAAATATAAAACCCTCAAGCTGAAAAATAAAGATAAGCATATTCATCCTGCAGCTCAACCAGAGGTATTAATTTGAGAATCCTAGAAATCTCCATTACAGATAGTTTAGTTATGCTTAATTTCTTAAGCAACATTAGTTCAAAGATGAGACTTCATATTAATCAATACCCATAGACAGAGCTTGCTAATGCATCCAAGTGTATTTTCAATTACAGGCACAATTTCATACTTTGGGGTTAAGAAAAGACTAAGCTGATACTAGGAGTCAGTAGAATAGAAGCCTCACTAAAGCCCACTGAAGAGCTAAAAGGTTTGGGGAAAGAAAAGGGACTATAAAAGCATCTGAAGTCCCAAACCATCCTAAGTACTGGAAAATCACCCAATAGCCTATTACAGAAAAGAAAGATGCTTTATTTCTCTGGAAAGACTGTGAGAATATTTTTCTCATGCCAAAACCACATACCGAAGACAAAGAATACAGCCTGGTTCTGACAACTGCATTTTGTAAATGGAAATTGTCAGAATATATTATTCAGAAGAATCTTCAGTACATTTAATACGCTAATATCACAGAATCACAGAATATCTCATGTTGGAAGAGACCCAAAAGAATCATTGAGTTCAACACCCTGCTCCTCGTGGGAATACTTAGAACTAAATCATATGACTAAGAGCATGACCACTTCCCTGTGGAACATCCTCCAGTGACTGACCACCCTCTCACCAAGGGAACAAAAACTAATGTCCTGTCTGAACTTACCCGGACATAGCTTCATTCCATTGCCTTGTGACCTACCACTGATAAACAAAAAAGATCAGCACTTACCCCTCCTCTATTCCCCCACTGAGGAAGTTATAGACTGGGATTAAGGCACCCTTCAGCCTTTTCCTCTCCAAACTGAAGAGACCAAGTGACTTCAGCTGCTCTTTTGTGTATCTGACCCTTAAGACATTCCACCACCTTTGTCACACTCTTCCTCTGGATGCACTGCTTGTAGATTCCCTTCTAATACTGAGGCACCCAAAACTGCACTCAAGGTGAGGCCACACAAGCACAGAGGAGCAGAACAATCACCTCCCTCAACCAGCCAGTGATGCTGTGCCTGATGTACCCCAGGACAGTCGGCCCCATGGCTGCCAGGACATGCTGTTGATTCATATTCAACTTTCTATAAACCCAAACTCCTGGATCTCCTTCCACTGAGTGGCTCTTCAGGCTCTCAGCCTTGTGTGTAAAACAAGGACTACCCTGTCCCAGGTGTAGAATCCCTCACTTGCTCTTGTTAAACTGAGAGTTTATAGAGCTGCTTAATGTCCAGCTCTTAGTCTACCCAGATCTCTGTAAGGCTTCTCCACCCTCAAGGCAGTCCACACCTCCTCCTACTTCAGTACTATTGGCAAACTCAATGTAAATTCAATTCTTGGTGTCCAGATCATCTATAAACAACAACTGAGCCTGTGGAGCCCCACTGGTGACTGGCTACCAGCCCTATGTAACACTCAGCCAACCCACCAGCCAGTTGTCCACTCACTGTGTTACAGGATTGTATAGCTATGTGCTGGACATTTTTCCCAGAAGTGAGAATATACAAAAAAGTTTTGCTAAAATCCAAAAAATCAACTTCAATAGCTAAAATCACCTGCACACTTTCTTCCACATCTCAAGCTATGCCATTATTCTCCCATGTGAATAATAAGAACAGAATATGGCCTCTTGAGGATCTCTGAGGGTTTGTTTTCCAAAATGCTTTTATGATGGTACATGGAAAGTAATCATGAACCACATGTTATGACAGTTTTGGCTTCCTTACCCAAATAGAAGCAGCTCTGAATATGGAACAAGCTCCAAACTACTCTAATTACAAAGCCAGTTAAGCAGACAAGCAAAATACACCTGCAAGGAGATCCTAGAAGCAGATACTGTCAAAGCAATTTAACACATTAAATATTGAATGCTCTTCTCATATAATATTCAATAAACAGAAGGGTGAAATGTGTTTTCTTTTTATGTAGCCTTTTTGTATTTCTGTAGATCAACTCTACTTTTTAATGCAAACAAACCAAGAAACAGATGATAAGTAATTTGTGTATGAATAAAAAAAAAATCAAGAAAATCAAGGAGGAACAAAAGTAACTGTATAGAAGACAGGCCTACATTTCAAGCATCTGCTTGTGTAACACTTACAAAATATTTGATAATGATAAATGGATTCTCATTTCTAAGAGCTGCATATAATTTAAAAATTTTGAAATATAAAAAAGAGACCATAAGGTATGTTAAAAAATCTGAAATATATCCCAGAATTAAAATTCAGACATGAAGATGATGATGAGGAGGAGGATGATTATAATAAAGAAAAATCTTTTAGGGCTGCTTGCTTAATGTCTCTGAAAACCTAAACTGAAAGGGAAGCATAAATTTAAACCAGGTTTTTATTTAACTGTGTTACCTAAAAAAGCAGTACAATTCTAAATTCCTTAATTTACATGAAGAGATACAATCTTTCTAATATTACAGAACATAAAAAAACCCACCAGAGAAAATACTCATACTCTTATAGGGTTTACACAATGAAAGAAATTACAGTATAAAATTGAGGAAAGATAAATTGTGAGTGATTAAGTATCTGCAATCATTTCCCCATACAGAGCTCTACTAAGGCAAAAAAACTTGATCTCTTACAGAGAAGTACTAAGAGATATATAGGGTGATGATGTGAGTGGAACTGGATAAAGTCATTCCTGCTAGGTTTATCATACAATAAAAAATTCCTAAGTGTGTGTGGGTTTTCCACCCAACACTTACACATGGGTGGATTTTCTAACATTTGATCATTGGCCTGGTATTTTAGATGTACAGATAAAACAGAAAGAACCTACTCTGTCCACTCCTACAACATGATCAGATCAATGCTTTGCCTTGAGCAGGAACAAAAAGTGAGTCATCCCTAAAGGTGTAGGCTTGGAGCACAGCAGGCTGCCAGCCTGCAGAGATCTGCCTCCACCAGCTGCATCAGCTTCTTGGAGTTGCAGCACATTTGTCCAGATTGCCATCACTGAAAAAGCAAGTTACTAGAGTTAGTGTTCAGTTGTTATTCAGTCCCAAAATAGCACATCCATCTGCTGAAAAAAGTGTATAATTACAAGACTTATTGTTACATAAGCTATTTATTCCATACTGTTCCCTTGTCAATTTTTGGAAGGTGCTAAGCCAAATTCTCTTCTGGGGCTTCCCTTTCATGTAATTTAGATCAACTCATTATCCAGGCCATTATTTTGCTATTAGCAAGCATAAGACACCAAGGGACTGCGTCTAAACTATCAGGGAGAAACAATTCATCTGCAAAAGGGCTCACTGATCTCTGTTTCCAGTCATCCTTCCACTACTCCAACCTACACTGCAAGTCACAGCTTCTGCCTGTGTTTCTTCAGAAAGGTCCTCTGAGGTTGAGGACAATGCTAATTACAAGGCTACAAAATTCAATCTAAATGCCAAACTGCCCTCTGCTTCAGGCTTCTTCTCCATGTTTTTTTATGTTTCCAGCTCTTAATCTTCCTCCTTTTTTTTTTTTCCTCATTCAGAAATATGGTAGACTAATCTGTGGTGATAAAAATGAGACTGCACAATTTTACTAAGTTCTTTTTAGAACTTTTAACCTCACTTGATTGCGTATCCTTAAATTTCAATTTAATTACATGATTTTTTAACAATTCACCTGAAGGTCAGCACTCCAGTACCCCTATGTCTCCTAGCACCAGTTAAAAACACAGATTCTTAGAATGCTGCATGCCCTCTGCAGTTCTAACAATGTGCTGAAGTAATCACATAGCTCAATCACACTCTGCAGGCTCCAAATCAGAGTTAATGCAATATGAAACTACCAGAAATTGCTGAGAGAAGTTATCTCAGAGCCAAGGAACAAAATAATTCACAATGAGCAGACGCTTACATGTTATCTAATACTAGTCATCTATAATGATGTTGACTTCATAGAAAATCTTGTACTCCTGCACAGCTGAAGTAAACATTAATTAGAAGAAAAAAAATATTTTAAAATAACAGAAACTCCAATTCAGAGACAAGAAAAAGATATAAACATGCCTGTTACTAAATTCTGAAAAAAGCCTTACTGAAAGGTTTTCATAACCTAGAGAGTAAAGATTACAAAAAATTAGATACTACTAAGTATTACTTTATTTATTTATTTATATTTTATAGATATATATTTAACTGCTGAATGCTCACTACATCGACGACAATAATTAAGATCAGATTTCATCTGTAATTTTGAGTAGTGCACTTCAAAGAAGAAGCTGGTTCAGAAAACAGAATCCTATAGAAGCTTCTGAAGCTAATCCACATTAAGATTTCAATGTCTGACTAGAAAACCAAGAGTTTGTCCTGATGGCAAGAAGCTCTTAACTTGGGCTTCCATGGATTACAGGGCTGAGGCTCCATAGCTCACAGGCAAGCTAATTTAATTCTTCAACAGCACATCCAATGCTTATTGAGGCTTCATTCTGTTTTTCTAAGCTATGTTAGGATTCTGACTTACTTCTCCTTGAAACAGAAAAGAATTTATGAAATAAAGAAAGGCTTAATACAGATTAAAACGAATAATGCCGGTATCTTTGGCAACAAACACCATAACAAGCCATTCATTAATTTTCCCTGTTATGGCTGATCACCAGAACAACCTGTATAAAAAAATTTTTTTAGTAGTTTTCATGCTTTTCATGCTTATGTTTTCCACATGAAAAAGTTATTATTTGTGAACTAAGTTTGTTTTCAGATAATAACAGCTATACTATTTAATAAATGTATGGTTGTGTATGTTCCAGAAATAGCTACTCATTTAAAAGAGGAGCTGTGAATGCAACGTAGAACACTAAATGGACTGAAATCTGCAAACAGTGGAACAGCTCACATGCTATTTCTTCACGAGCATGTATTTGCCCAAGGACTTTCAATAATGGCAATCACTGAAGTACATAATGAAGTAAAATTCTACAAGTCAGAGAAGTCTCTCATTGTTTTTTTCCCATCAAAACAAATTGCCATTTGACATCTATAAAGAACTCTGTTATGTTTTACAAGCTAAGGTAAGCCCAGTCTGGCATCTAAATTTTGTGAAGGCAAGTGAAGAAATCCAGGAAGCATGATCCTTCCCCCAGGCATGACAGTTGTTCCTATGACATTTGACAGAATTAACATTTATATATATTGCTCATAAAACTATACATTATTAATCAGCTTTTCACAGCCAAAATCCTGTGCCTTACATAAGCATGAGGCGTAACATTTGCCTTGAGAAACCACTGTTCTCAATAAACAAGGAATCCAGGGAATTCTGTAACATTTTATTGAAAGTATTACTGTAAGATATACATAAATATATTTTGATACTTTGAGGCACCAGATCTGGGTAGGTCTATTGACACAATTAAATTTATTTGAAAAAAATTCTGCAGGTTGTTGACTTAGACATTTTTCATTATTTAACTGATAAATTATTGGGAATGTTTTAGTATTAATGCCTTGCTTGTCATAATGACTGATGCAATAATTTCATGCGTGATCCACTCACTAGTATATCAAGTATCAATTAATATGCTAGCATAGCATACCTGGCAGGAAGAGGGGGAGATATGATAAACGTTGTCTTAAATTACAATTTTCCCAAAATAAATTGATACAAAATAGATTTGATGGATCAAAAGTTCTATAGATCTATAGCATTTAACTCCCTCTTTCTGAAACGAGAAGAGACAACTATTTTTGTTCTATAGTCACAGAGTAGGCATTTGATCAAATTATCTTGGTAATTGAGACACTCCTTACAGAGACATTTCCAGAGAACTGGAGCCAATGGCTAGCTCCCAACCACTGCAAAAGGCAAATACTCATAATGAAAATACACTCTTCTCATTACCCTTGTCTATACTCTGCCAGTGGAACCAGGTTTGCAAAGGATTTAAAGCACAGTTTTTGTACCTAATTCAAAAGCTTTTATGCAAGTATTTATGCTCTGAATCCAAAAGTATCAGGATAATCCATGCCAACTTCATCCACTATACATTCCAGATTAGTGTTCAAGAACAGGGAGCTGAGTTATAAAGAGTGACTATAGACCATACAGGATTGAAATACATGTACAGTGAATGCCTTAAACACTAAAGTAAAATTAATCTAAAATGTTATAGCATTTGTGCTTCTTGGTTTCAAACATTCTGGGGTCTACTATATTATTGACTCTACAGCATCTGCAGCACTTCTACTCTGTAAGAGCAATTAACCAAATTGCATCAGGTCACCATACAAAAACATACATGTTACAAAGGAATCACTCCTCTTAGGTCTGAGGTGGGCAACAGCTCTTAAGGAAACATCTTCATTTTTGTGTAGCCTGGATATTAACTATTTTAGATGCATGTTGTTAATATTATAAACCTAAACCCGAGAAAACCATAATTTACACAACATTCTATTACAGTGATGCTGGGGGGTGGGACTAAGGAGTGGCCATATTTAAGTAGGTATTTGAATGAATGTTTTTAGTTTTTTAGGATTCTTCTACTGTTAAGATTATTATTTTACAGACAGCATTTGAACAACCTGGAAGTACAAAAGAAAAATAGAGCATATAGGTTAAAGGGCAGGAAAATAGAAGTACATCTGAACAGATACTAAATCGCACTCTAAACTTGGATTAATGGGGAAATAATAATTAAGTCTCTGAAAATATTTTAAGTAATCTACACAAGTTTGTCAAGGCAGAAGAAAATTGTTGGGTAAGGGAGCGAGAGAGCACCCAAGGAATCGTCTACAGTCCTGACATGTTTCTTTCAGTCCTACAGCTTTGCCTTAGCATAAACCATTCCATATTAAATTTAAGTATCCTACTTACTTTATATAGCCCCTGTTACCATAGTATCTAACCACTAGTTACGTGAAATAGCAGGTTCCACAAGGTAGAAATGCCAAAACACACATTTGGGGGGAAGGAAGACACATGAAGTGGTTAAATGTCTTGCCCAAGATCACTTACAAAACCCACTCTAAAGGAAGAAAATAAATGTGTCTCACAAATTTCATGCTACTATATGTATTTTGAGTGGAAATGGAAGATCAGAAAACAAATACTGAGGATAAAAACAGCTTTCGCTCAATCTTTTCATGAAGAGTTGTCTTTCAATTAAAATAAAATCAAAAAAGAGTTTTGGCTCCAAGTATCACAATATGTGAGAAAAAAAATATTAAAAGGAGAAAAACTCTCAGGAAACTGAGGCGTTGGTTGAAGCTCAGCCATTTAATAGATGAGAATATAAAAGCAGTGAATCAGAAAAAATATGTCCAAAGCCCCTTGTTAATAATACATTAACTCAGAAGCCCACCAAAAAAAAATTTTTAATTGTATTTGGCAGACCTGTCTTGAGCAAGAATGGATATTGGATCACAAAGGAAAGATTTGTGCCTTGCTGATTGCAAATGGAGGAGCAGTGAAAAGAGGAAGCCTCTCCTACCAGTTCAGCATGGATATCTTTCAATAGGTTTGGGAAAAATGTCAGAAAATACTGAATTATTGTTCTGTCTGTACTTGCTGTGAGACCCTTAACAGCAAGGCACTTCAGCTTTCTGTATTAAGATTTCTTTGAAAATTTTCAACTGTATTGTCTGTTTAAATATAAACTTTTCAGAGCAGAGATTGTTCCTTATTATTACAATTTTCTGGCCTTTATACCTAGAACCAGTCTCAGGAGAGGCTTTTAAGCAGTAACATACTGTCAATGCAGGAGTTAACTGTAACAAATCACATTTAAACATGCCAGCGATTTGGCATGATCTTCAAATTACATCTTTTTTCACTATCTGAACCAGTATGAATGGGCAACATGAACCATAAGGTGTCTCTGACTGTATTGAATGCATGGTAGCTTGCATTTTCTAACATGCACTTATCAGTGATTTTTTTTTCCTTCACTTAGGTAAAAGTTTCCCCTAGCACTTAAAAAGTCTTCTTATATGAGTGAAGCTTTGAGAAACAAATCTGAACACTTTCTGACTAGGCAAAGGAAATTTTAAAAAGCTGAAGGAGTAGATGCTGAACCAGACAAAACCATGAAATAACTTGCTTTCTCTAGTCAATGGGTAGATGTTGCCACTGGAATCAGCTGCTATGTCCTAGCAGCTTGAAATGGTGTGAATGAGAAGCTAATTGAAGTAAGTATGGAAATGACCAAACCATCCATACTTCAAGTTTGTAAAGTAAGGATCCTGCGGCAGGAAAAAATAGCAATGACGCTGATAAGGCTGAATAAAAGCTTGCTGTGTTTGGATATAGATGTTCCAATGGCAGTAGATCTGCTAGAAGTGTCTGAAGAGACAGACCTCCCAGACAATATTTTTTAAGTGCTTCCCTAATGGGAAAAACACTGCTGTCATATCCCTAACCCTCATGATTTTTCGTGACAGAGAACAGACAGATATAAGACCAATCAATCTCATAAGGCAAGCTGAGAAAACTGGTGATGCAGATCACACTTACATTAGACTAAATATAAAGAGCATCCATATAAAACATCCACAGAAAGTGCTACTGTAAACCTTAAGAATTTAGCAAGCTAATAAAGCATTAATCTTTGTCAAATTCAAATATCTTCTATTTTTAAGAGTTCATTTGGCTGCAAATGGCTGTCATCCCTAATCCAAGTACTATGCCTGTAGCAGATGTTGCTTTAATAAGGTGATCTGTGCCAGAGATGCTTATAAAACTGCACACAACAGCACAGGATTTACTGCTCCAATGCTCATCCTCTTAGATTTCAGGTTTCTGCTCCTCTCCATGGAAACTTTCTATTAGGCTGACAAAGACAGATTTCACAATACTGTGCAGCAGGGTTTGGCAGAGCACTGAGGGAGTAGCAATGAGGATAAAGTAGTGAAAGGCACGGTCACCATAATGGGCACGATCCCCAGGGCAGCTGGAATGTATTGCTTCAAACACCAACTTTATGCCAGTTGCTTAGCTGCCATGTCAATCACCAAGGAAAAGCAGACTTACTTTGGAACACTTCTCATAAATTAATTCAATTGAAATTAATCAATAATCACTGACATAATGGATGAAAGGATATCTTTATTCTATTCTTGAACCACCAGCTGTAATCAGGGCCTTTTTAGTTGTGGTTTTTGATTTTTGGGTTGGGGGTTTTTGTACATTGGTTGTTTGCTTGGTTTTTCTTCCTCTTTGAAAGCAGCTATAGTGTTTACATACATTTTTAACCGGGAAAGATTTAGTAGGGCAATTTATCACCAGCCTCACTTATCACAAAGCATCATCAGGCAACCACATAGTTTCCTATTCCTTCCCAGTTAGATCAAAGCTGTTCACATGTACATGCAAACTCTGAAAGAACTGAAACTACTGGATTTAGTCTATATGGACTTCAGAGCTATCAGGACAGAGGATGTGATAATGAGGTGGGGACTCAGGAGACAAGTGAAAAACAGGACCTGAAGGACTGGCACTCTAAATTTCCTAGGTTATGCTGGCTGACTATTCATTCATACAATTTAACCTGCTTTTAAAAATCAAACACTTGTGTTTCCTAAATCTATTACATGTCTGGAAATGCATCCCATGCATTTGGCAAAGATGAGATTAATGACATTTTTACCGGTTGTGAAGTCTAAGATATCCCTTCAGAGAATATTCTGGAAGGGCTCTGAAGTTTGGATGCTTACACAGAAAGTGAAATTAATAATTTATGCAATATCAAACCTTTAAAAATCAACAAGAACAAACTGCACAAGTTGCCTCATGTGCAAAATATAAAAAAGGTATTCAACTTTTTACAGAATCTTAGAAAAACTGAAGAACTGAAGAGTATTTTATCCTACAATTAGAAAGAATGCCTGCAATCAAAACTGAAAATCAGTCTCTCCTGTCATCTAGATTGAATTTCTGTGAGCACAGCCACAATTTACAGGGAAAACTGAAGATATTAAAAAGTCTATGCACCAGATTTAGAAAACTACTTTAATAATGAAAAAAAAAAAATCTGTACTTTAGACGGTTGTCATTTTAAATGTAACCAATTTTAAAGCATTTTACAGATTATAAAGAATTCACAACAATTGCAGCTATAACTCCCCTTCAATACAGTACTGCCACAGGAGAAAAAAGAGGAAGCAAGGACATGAACTGACAGACAGAAAATAAATTAACACTCAAACCCAAAAATTCCTACTTTACAAATATTAGCTCAGGTTGTTTGCCTCAGAATTCACATAACAAAATCATCTCCCTTGCCACTTAGTAGGTTATTCTGAATGTCCCTCCCTATGACAGACACTGTTCCTCCCATGATTTTCCTCTTCTTCCTGTCAATATCTGAGGCTTTTATCCTCTCACTGTTACTCTCTGCCTTAAATTCCAAGATCATCCACGGCTTTTCTCTTTATGTCTCCAGGTGCTCAAGCACATTAGGGTGTAACAATGCCTTCTATCCTTCCAAAGTACAAACCACCAAGTATATTTACTTAATTAAAGGTCAAGAACATTCAGGAAGAACTCCAGTCAGAATTCAGACATGTTCTAAAACTAAAAAAGAGAATAAGAACATTGTCCATGCTTGCACTACAATGTGTTAATAAAAGATTTTAAAATATAAATCCTAACTTTCATCATGAAGTTTTATCTAGTTTCTAGTGCTATGAGGGAAGAAAAAGAAAGATTGATTTCAAGGGTCAAATATGTTTCCAGTTTCAGAACTAAGTTCCAAGATAATTAATTCTCAATAGGAACTCATTACACTTCGTAAATGAATTCATCTATTCACCATCGTTTCAGTGACAAAGGTTCTTGATACATAGATTAAACTCTCAATTGAACCTCAGTTCTATCACCTCGTACTCTCACCTCTCCTCAAATTGAAAATACAAGTCATTCATTTGGAAAACCTATTAGTTCCTTATTAATAGGACAATGACCTTCTGATCAAAATGTCTGTCTTCCTACCCAGTGAAATATTTTGTCCTTTTCAATTTACAATAGAGAACTGCCATAGTTAACTCTTTGCTGACATTTCAGTATTACTTAATTACAATAACTTTACATTTGCATTACACAATCCACACACACAGTAACATCAGTTTAACCAGCAGGTAAAAACAGAGTTCTATTAAATAAGGAAAGGACCATGTCATGAATCAGATTGGCTTAGTGGTCACTTTCATATCTCCTCCAGCTATTGCATGCCTGAGAACATCAATGCCTTCAGGAGGAATTTTCAAAAATAACAGAAGAATACCGAATAATTAAGAATATTTCTTTTTTACCTCAGGCAGCTGGCAGTTACTTTCTATGTTGGGGTTTCTTTTGTTTCCACATGCTTTACATTACTGCTAAATCTTTTTTATAAATGATGTGATCAGTACTATTCATAGTATACTGAGAGCACACCACCAGTATTTATAGTACCAGTCTGGCACAGTTGAATCAACTTTTGGAAGAAGTTCTTATGTTAGACACAGAGAAGCTTGTTTGAAGGCCTCTTGGTGGCCTTTCTTGGTGGTATTTTAAACCTTTTTCATGCCTTCAACATTGAAATCAGTACAGAAGAGGTTACATCAATCAAAGCAGGTTTGCTCACTCCACAGGCCCTAATCTTTACGTGATTAGAGATAGGAGTTCAAAACCCAGCCCAGTTTCTGAGAACTTTTATACACAAAAGCTTTCTTATCAAGGGTGGTTCTAAAATGCGTCACTATTCATTTTCTGGTTTTGACCTTTTTTTTACACTTCATAAGGGGTATTATCTACAATTCCCAGCTCTTAGGATATTACCCTGATTGCCTCCAAAAT
This sequence comes from Luscinia megarhynchos, assembly GCA_034336665.1. Taxonomy (NCBI): domain Eukaryota; kingdom Metazoa; phylum Chordata; class Aves; order Passeriformes; family Muscicapidae; genus Luscinia; species Luscinia megarhynchos. The sequence continues at coordinate 22,953,363 of CM067569.1, forward strand.
TAACACCAGGGGTAAGGAAATGTTGTTCTGCAGGCAGATAATAATAATTCATTGCTATGTTCCATGTACTAAGATACGTGTCAGTATGCAGTTTAACAAAGATATTTCACTTATCTGGCTGTCTGCAAGCAAGAACACTCTTGCTTCAAACTCATGATGAAATATAGGTGGAAGATTAAATATTTGATGAAGCTTGCTTTATTCTCACACAGTTGATGCATCTTGTCTTACCAGTATGTTTAAGGTTGCTCAGCATAGTCCTAAAGCATCCTCTCCTAAAAAAACTTTCCCAGCAGTTAAAATTTTCATTCCCTGCATGAGATCTTCAGAAAGAGCAGCAATATCAGCATTGCCAAACTTTCACCAAGTTAACTATTGCTGTGTGACGATTTGCACATGTCTACCAGCGTGTCAAGAGTGGAACACTCCTCCCTCAGACCTAATACAGTCATAATGCTAGATGAAATAAAATTACTTTTTAATATCACAATAAGAGGACAAACATTCAGAGAGTTACATACTGAAAAAGTGGCTAACTTTCAGAGAGCATGCATGTACATTTCAGAAAATTGTATCTCCTGAACTTCCACATGCTCTAATATTCTGCTGAACCTCTTTGCATTGAGCCAAACCATGGTCAGCAGAGCCAATGATGGGGACAAATAGCCAAGGGATCAAATTGTGGCACTCACTCAATGACAAACAGCAATACCAACTGAACTTGTTCTAAAATCACTGAATACTGTTTCCATCTACTGTTTGTGCTGTCATTTTAATGCACTATTTAGCATATTCTACAGAGTCTAATGTAGGATCTCTAACATGCTCCTGGTAGGATAGTGTTAAAAAACAATCTCACATGAACAAGTAATGAGGGATGTTTCCAGATCATAGAGAAGCAATTGATTTATTTTGAGTGATCTGCAAAGAGCTGGTGGTTTAAACCATAAAATCAAAATGAGTAGTCAAAAGTCCTTCATTATATAAGCCAAACAAAACCCTGAAATCATAGAAACAGGGTATTGTTTCTTTTGTAAGCAATCTGAAAGTGAGAACAGAATGGCTTTTATGCTGTTAGGAACACTTGCACCAGTTGCAAACAAGCAATTCCTACTACTGAACCCTAGGATTTAGATACTGTCTGGACAAAGCACTTCCTGGTTTAAGAAACAAAACATGGTAAAATACAGAGTTGGCACACTGTTGGCCAGTTCCCAAAGAAAGTTTTCTACTCTTTTTGAAAATGGCAACATCTCTTTAAACCCTCCCCTCCTTGGAGATCCTTCTTTTCAGTAGTAATTTCAGTTGCCAACTAATCACAAAATCACCCCTGTAAAAACCAGTAAGAAATTATCATACCTATTATTCAGATAGTTTGTAAGCAAGAAGTAATCTGGATCAATCCTCCTAGCCTGTGTTTTTTTTGCTGATTTCTTTCATATGCCCTTTTATTCCTGCTTTATCTCACTCTAAACAGGTTTTACACAGACTTAATCTTTCCCCAACAAAAACATGAGGCACTACAACAGGAGTGATTTACATTGCTAATTGTGGGTTTCAGTTGCTTTAAAAGTTTAATTGGTGGGCTTTCTTTTCTTTATCGTTACTGAAAGACACACCTCATAAAATCTAGTCAAGTTGTCATACTTTAAACAATATGGGATGAATTCCCTCTTAGCCTAACAGTATCTTTACTTTTTACACCAATAGAAAAGCTAACACGATTTTTAAAAAGCACCATTTTAGATAAGACATTTGTCAAAATACACCTTCCAGTTGGAGGCTCTCTCTTGTTATTCTGGTCTTGCATATGTCAAGATAAAAGTTAAACAGTGAGAAGAAAGGTCTACAAAAACCATGACCAAGTGAAACAGAGCACTACTTGCCCTGAACTTTACTTTATTGTCCTTTAAGGGGTAGTCAAGGGTGGATTCAATGAGTCCTCAGTCTAAGAATAAACAACATTTACTGGCATGATGCATTATGCCAGTGATAAAGTTTACTTTAAAAAAAAATCAGGAAGAGCTCCTATCAAAAGCCATTTTTGCAGCCTGCCACAGAATGTGATAGTACAGTGATGTGTGAGAAAACATCATTCAAGGGTGCTGAAAGCAAAATAACTACGAAACTCTTTTTCTGACCTCACAGCTGTCAGAAACAGACAGGAAATGTTGCCTTAAATGACCACAAAAAGCCACAAAGCTGCATCCTGTGATCATCAGGCTGACCTGTATTCATCTAGATTGGAGCCCATGTGTACATTTTAGGCAATCATGAAGGAAATCAGGCAAAATCTGGGATTTCCTGTCATTTAAAACTTTAATGCCCAACACTAACATAAAATGAGAACTTGTTTGGATTCAAAGTTTGAGTGTGGGTTTTGGGGCATTTTTTGGGGGTTGTGTAAAACAGTGCCATACCAAATGGAAGTTCATGCTCAGGGAATGTACATGAAAAAAACCTGCCCTGTTTTCTCAGAAAGATCACAGTAAACCATAGCAGGACAAATGCATACTTACTTTTACAACTCAAAGCAAAAAAATTCCCCATAAATCACAGAAAAAATCTTTGGGAGCAATACTAATTTGGGGCTACAGTCCACAACCACATCCTGATTTGATGTGACCAGCTTGAAAGGCTGCTCCCACCTCTCGCCCTAATCTGCAATGTTTATTGTATTTTGTATGTTGATTTTATCTTCCACTTCCTATTCCCTCCTTTAGTGAGCAAGTGCAATTAGGGTTACATATCTTAGAATTTAAAAAAATCAATTTCTGATAGAAATTTCTTGGTCTGCCTTTAAATCACATTCTAATACAAGATACCTACTGTAGATCAAGACTACTTGAGTATATTCAAGAAGGGGCTAAAAGCAAATGAGCCATAGACGACATTCTGGTCAGGAAAGTAGGAAGTTTTAGTTCCACAGAAGCAAATTATTAAACGTGCTTGGCTTTCTAAATTTCATAACCAAGTTCAAGCCACAAGCTTATTATTCAGATATGTTACATAGATTGAGCTTTACTATTTATATTTGTGGCTCTTTATGGCTCTTGAAATTTAAAAAAATCCATCTTAATTAAGTAAACATACTCCATGTGTTACAGATGTGTGTGCAGCAGATGCTGATGTTTGTGTGCCTCTAACTGTTGTAGAATCATGTCATACTGCTCACTTGAAAACCAGAAGATTCCTAAGTAATTCATGTCATTCACTTCATGACAGACTGATATGAATTTTAACTGCAATAACTGGGAACACAAGTATTGTATCAGTAGAACAACCCTCTCCATGTCTCTGTTTAATCACCTTGAGTCACCCTGGAGTACCAGGCTACCATATAGCAATTGTTGAGAGTTTCCGTCTTGTGTTGCAACCTAACAGAAACTGCAAGACTGACGACGTTTACAGAGAGCTAACAGCATCTTAGCCAGATACACTGGCACACATTTCTCATGCAGGAACTAATGCAGCATTAACTTCTTCATTAGCTACAGCTTTCTGTTCCCACATCATGCCACCCACATGTGGCTGCTGCACACTGCTGAAGCTTCCCCACAGGACACCAAAGCACTGTGATTCAGTGACTGCCAAAAAAAGTTCCAATGCTGGTTTAGATATTATATGAAAATACCAACTTTCAGCTAGATGTTATTTCTAGAAATCCTTGTTTCATAAGAACTTTTGGTGGGGTTTCCAAATCCAAACTAATATATTCCATTTGTGTTGAAGCCACACTATAAAGCAGCTCAATTTCACTGGTTTGTGTCAGTTTTGAAAAGAGGAAAACACTAAGATTTTGTTGCTGTTGTTGTTGTTTCTGGAAAATTTATTGCAGAATTATTTAATATGGTTTTCCCTGAGGGCCCTGAGAAAACAAGCATCAAAACAATGAGCAAACACAACAGCCACACACTATCACAGCAAGATAATGAGGCAACCATGTACACTGTCTGCTAGTTAACAACAGAGACTTCCCATAATTAAATTCATCTAAATGGCAAGTAAGTTAAATCAACATCAATTCCTTGGATTCAGGGCTATACACAATTAAGATTTATTTCTATTTATTATAATCCATAATATTTTGTGGAAAGGAAAGGAGTGGATGTGAGCATTAGAGATATAAACAAGGCTATCAGACTACAGTCAAAATGCATTTAGTAGGACTCTTGTATAAATCCCACATAAATTGTATGGCTGGTTATACTTCTCCATGCATCTTTGTTTTGGCTCACAAAGTTGTCCAAGGATAGCAGTTTCCTTATAACATTCTTTTCAAAAACACTGGCTAAAAACAGGATTTTTATTGCACAGGAAAATTTCTTGGGGTTCTTCATCTGCCAACCACCTCTGAAATAGTTTAACTGAATTAAACTAAAGCTTAGTTGGAGTCACTTCAACTTGGTAAAAAATGCTTAACATGAACATAATGTACTGAAGACCAAAGATGAAGGCTATTAACACATCATAACATATTAATGCCTATCCTCTTCATATCATTGCATCTCACATTTTGCTTGGAGTGAAATTAGGCAATGTTCCTTCTGATTTACAGGAAAAAATCTAAAATAATTTATAATTTAGACAATTTGAGATTCTTCTGAATATCTGGATATGTTCAGACGTGACTCCAAAGTAAGGTGCAAATGGATTTTGACAGGAGTCTACACTTCAGGGGACAGTATCTCCAAAGCTTTTAGACATATTTTTACGTTCATGATGACAAGAAAATAATTCTTTCTCACTTTAACTTATTTAAGGAGGAGAGGGGAAATGTCTGGTTTCAATGTGCAAACAAGGAGATTTTAAGTAAGATAGACTTTCAGCCATTGAATATGTTCTTTCACATCAGAGGTACTTTTTATTCCCATCCAAGAAATTTCTGCCAGCCAATGAAGGGACTATGACGAAATATCGATTTCTGCCTAATGCCATGGATATCAGCCATGATTTCCACTTACCAATGGAAAACTGAGGACAAGCAAAATCAGTGTTAGATGTTGCACGGCACATTAAGGGCAGAATTCATCCCAGTTTGCAGTCTTAAGCCACAGATATAGTTTTTATATATGCAATATATACATACAGATATCCTTCTAAGATGTTTATATATAGGAAAAGGTGCATATGCACACACAGTACAGTACCTATTATTTGCATTTGCACCTTAAAACAATTACCTCAGCATTGATAATCAAAAGAATTGAGCTAAATTCCACTCCATCACAGCAAAAAATAAGATGAACTTGTTCCCAAATGAAATCAGCATAATGGGAACACTTTCTACCAACTCAGAAACATAATAAAATTTTGATGCTAATCAGGAATTGAAAACACAATGTGACAGTATAAGCTTTTACTTTAAAAAATCTTCATACAGGCTTACTTCTAATTCTGCCTCCCTCCTTTATTATTAAGAATGCCAAGCTGTTCACAAACTGGAAAATAAATACACTGTAATGTTTATAGAGTTTCACTGAAGATGTGAAATCAAACTGGGAAGGATATAAAGCAGCATACTCTAGAAATTACACAGGATTCTGTAAATTAGTTCAAACAGGAAGAAATACATGAGGGTTTTACATGCTTACAGTATCACCTGCATTCAGTCCAGGAAAATCACCATGGAATTAGAAGAGATTTCATTTGCAGTTTTTAATAAACTCTTTTCAGTACGAAGGATCATTCCCCTTTTCCTCTACCCAAGAATGTGACTTGATCAAAAAAGCAAAAGAGGCCAAATGTCACAAATTTTCTTGTGCAATGCCTCGAATCTTGCAAAGGTCTCAGGCTCAATGGGGATCAGTGATCTGGGTGGTGGCCCCATCAACAGGGCACAATGAATGGGCACATGAACAAGCCTAGAGAAATAAACTCAGACTTTCCTCCCATAACTATCACTTCTTAGTCTTCACCAAGCCATCAAATATTGCCACTCTATCAAGTTCAATCAATCACCTTTGCTCATGACATCCTCTACATGTTCATATCTACTGGAAACAAAGAACAGTATTTCAAATGTCTAAAGGTGTTCAAATTTCCTTTTCAGCCTAGAAAAGTTATCCACTTCACACTTAGCACTTCTTAGGGCATTTCATTCCAGAGGCTTCTATATATAATGAAAAAAGAGAAAGTGTTGGTTTTTTGGGGATTTTTTGTTTGTTTGTTTGGGGTTTTTTGTTGTTTTTTTTTATTTTTAATAGGGATAAAGGAAAAAAGAGAAACAGAACCGAAACTGTATAATGCAGCTTAAAGACCAAAGCAGATAGAAAAAGATGGGGACTCACTTAACAGTTAAAAAAAAAAAAAAAAAAAGGCAAAAAGAAAGCATGAATCGATAAAAACAAAAGAAAAAAATGTTGGCATTTCAGATAATTTTGCTTTAGAGATTCTAACATAACTCTCTGCATCCAATTAAGTAACTGAATATGTGGTTAAATAAGCAAATAATACTGCCATAGTATCAAGTGGAATAATTCATTTACTTAAAGCATAGCATTTATTACAAAAGGGATTCTTCTACTTTTGGTCAGGTGAACAGAGTGACAATCAAATTAAATGCTGAGGAAGAGATGTAAGGACATGAGTTTTTAAACATCTAAGCTCTATTAGAAAAATAATTTTATAATTTCCATGCTTTTCTAATCGAAATTAATTCTGTACAATTAAAAAAACAGAATACAAATAAAATAAATCTTAGTGTAGGCAGACAGGTTCTCTAATTATGCATTGTACTAAGTGTACTGTTAAAATTATTTAATTACTGCAATCCAAATGACATAGCTAAAATTTATTCTTTCAAATTCCTTATTGTTAAAGACATTTAGTATTTGTATATAAAGGATAAGTCGGAAATATATTTTATTGCAATTTTTAGCCATGGAAATTGAAAAAAACCCCTTGTCCTGGTCCCTCCTTGTAAAATGTTTCAAACTGAACACATGGGATATCCTTTAGAGATTTTATTAGGCTGCTGAAAAACCGACAAGTTGCCAAGTTTTGGGTTTTTTAATTCCTGTTACTTGCCCTGTCACAGATTTCTGCAATTGCTCAAATTATCATTCTGCCACACAGAACGAGAACAGACCCACTGTTGAACAATAATTCAACATTAAGCATGGTGAAAAACTGAAACAAAACACACAAATCTAGTGTTCCATAAATTTACTATTCTATTATTGCTTTAGCATCCTTAACTTTTCTTTTGCACTTATGCATTAAAATGTTCCACTTGATTAAAAATCACATTATCTTTTCCAAATTGTCTCTGAGTTTACGAGGTAGACAGTGTAGTGCACAAAGACTACACAATAAAAACCATTCTAAAGACTGCATTCATGCTTCATCTGTTATTAAAACTTTAAAGTTAGGTAATGAACACCACAGAAGTTCTCCACAGAAAAACTCCCTTTAAAATCTGCTTATGCTGACACCTTGAACAAATTGAAAGTGACCTGCATTTCAAAAAGTTGCAAAAACTTTAAGACTTTCAGGATATTTTTGCATGCATACCATTTGTGATGTAATCACAATGTCAGTATTAAATAAGACAGAAAAACATTTAAAGATAAAAAGATGTAAAACCCCTGAATCTGCTTAGCAACAAGGTATAGGTAATATATAAATTCATTAGCCAGCAGATAAAATTCAGAGTCTGAGGATTACAGACTCTACTGCCAGCTATTAAATTACAGAATTATCTCCCTAAAGAAGTACAGATGCTTGATCATCTGGGTGACTTGAACTGGACTAGATAAGACAGTGTCTATTCAGTCTAGAGCATACAAGCAGGTATGACAGCACAGAGTGATGCTATTATTGCTATCCATATGTCTAAATTAAAAGAGGTAAATGAGTGAATTAAGTGCCCTAAACAATCTCTGCTTTGTGAGGATTGGTTTTTGTGCTGTTTTACATGTGGTACTATTTTACCTGTGTCCAATATTAATATTTAAACTGGTGTACCATCTGAACAGAGGGTGTCAAAAGTAAGAGACACATTTACAATCCCTTTTTATGAAGAACACCATTACTTAGCAGCTCTTCATCTTAAATCTTTACCTGTGAAGGGAAAAACCCTCAAACAAATCTCTTGTAATAAATGCCAGCAAATTGGAAACATGAATGAGGACAAAACCCTTTCAAGGGACAAATGAAGAATTAAACATCTGAATACCAGAGCTCTGCCACAATGCTAACCATTAGACTGCAGAACTAGAAAGCTTTGTTTAATGATGATAGCAGTAGAAAAAGACTTGTTCTGTAGAAGTAAGAAAGTGATTGAAGAAATTTAATTATCATAAAACTTTTTCCAAGAAGGCCAGAATTTCTTCCAAGAGAATGATTATGTTATAGCTGCAGCTTTCAGGTAACTGCAATAAATATTCCATGGAATGGCTTGGGTTAGAAGAGTCCTTAAAGATCATCAAGTTCTAATTTCCCTGCTATAGGCAGGGACATGTTTCACTAGACCAGGTTGCTCAGAGCCCCATCCAGCCTGGACTTGAACATCCAGGGATGGGACATCCACAGCATCTCTGAGAAACCTGTTCCAGTGCTTCACCATTACTGTTATTTACAGAGGACTAAACAAATACATGTGCAGCTTTATATATAGAAAAATAAGAAGCTACTTAGTATCTCAATTCAGATGTAGAGTTCCTCGTTAAAACTTGTTTTCAGAGAACATTTACAAGTTCTTACTGAAGTGGGTATGTGACTCAATAGGGGGACAGGACCACTAATATTTCTGTCAGTATCTTCAATTCCAGTATGTCAGCTAAACAGTAATGGAAACAGTAGGCATCAAGGCTCAAAGTCTCTCTTCTCTTTAATGGGTCAGGAGAAGAACTATCCCTATATCAGCCTTGATTCATTTTTCGTTTTTAAGTAGTCAGCAGAAGTCAAATAGCATTGTTTTCAACCTCCTTCAAAACACACCTTGCAGCAAGTCTTTCTAGTAAAGAGGCATTGAGTAAAATATTTTGCAGGCAATGAATAATGCTACAAAACAACATTATTTTCATATTAAAACTAGATTGCAATCTCTAGTCCAGAAACAGAAGTTCTGTGTTCTGGAATTCTAGGCAAGTGCAGAGTCAAGTCCACAGTCTCCATACACACATAAATTCAATACAGAAAGTGACAGCTATTTCCACTTCCACTATATTCAATTCAGCATTAAAATAAATCTGCTAAAAAACACTGTGTAGAAGGATAAAAAGGGGATTTTTCATGATAACTAAAAACTAGGGGAACACATCCAAGATAAATGCAAAGCAAGCACTGTAAGAATCCCAATCTTCCACCATTGCACGCTCACTGTACAGAGCCTCTATCCATCCTATGGTAGGCTTTCCACAAACACAGCACAAAAACTAATCATGCAATTCTTGGAATTTCTACACGTCAAGGTCATAATGACTATTGCTTAAAACTCTTACTTAACTACTACATTATTTACAAGCAGCACAAAGTTCACTTTAAGTTTTCTCCCTCAAGTGTTCAGCAGGATGATGGAGAAAGTTAAAGAGTCTACATTCATATTGTTTTTTGTACTGGCTGAAATTCCAAAATTTTATGGTTTGGTGTTCAAGATTTTGGAGCTGCTTTTTGTTTTGGTTTGGGTTTTTGGGTGGGCTTTTTTCTTTTCACATTTTAGGATACACATATTTTTTTATATTTCAAAGCCTAAGAAATTAATCACAATAAGATTAACAATATCTTTTGCTAAACTTATTGGGTTGTTTTTTTCCCCTACCCTCACACAACATAAACTACTGCAACTGTTATGTAATAATATTACTCTTCTTTTCCAAATAGAGCTAAAACAGGAGTTTCCTAATTTAATCTGACAGAACTGGCCAGGCATGCTATTTAAAGGTAATACTATTTGAAAGCAGGTTACCTCATCTGAAAGGGCCAGGGAAAAACCCTCTATAGTAATCTGTCTGAGCAACAGATCCCAGGGGATTCCCATGATCCAAGTCTACTTCATACAAAGACAATCATAAAGAAGCCATCTGAGATGCAAAGTAAGCCAATACTAAATGTGCCCAAGTTATCCTTTTCTGCCTTGAAAGGCTGGAAAGGTGTACCACAGATATTATTTCTCAGTGCTAGGTCATCTCAGAAATCCTTTCTCCTTATTACTACAAGACAAACAGCCAGAATCACAAAAGAATGGGGTATTTCTTCCAAACAGGGTAACTTGGCTAAATAGGTTTAGCAATTAAATAACTAGCTGCAATCATGAGTTTCTGAAACTGGCATAATGTGAGATCATAAAAAGACTGAAATAAACTGTTCAATAATCAAGCAGAGTGTTGAATCAATATTCACTTTTTGGCTATTGACTTCCTGGGTAAATCTTCATTAAACAAGAATTCGAGTTTGGCTCTCATACCCTCTTTGCCATCTTAATCCTACTGAAAGCTCTCTAGAAAAGCATTTGCTTATGTTCTTGTGTCTGTGCAGTGCTTAGCAAAGGCTGGCTCTGATTTACGAGTCATGATGAAAATATTACAGTTTTTATGCATTTGTTTCCAAAACCTAGACAAGGTTTCTTTTATTGATTTTTTTGCCCACAGGGCCTTAGTAAAACGGTAAGAGCTACTACTACAGTTTTCTGTTATATTAGCACAGCAAACTCATTCAACATTTTGTAGGTAAGACTGATATGACAAATGAGCAATCACAGAATAAATAAATACATATAAAAACATAAATAATAAGCATAGCCTCTACATTCCAAGCACAAATGAGAAGAGAGATTTATGGGGGAAGAACTGAATTTATTGAAAACCTTTATTCTTGGGCTTCTTCTTTCTTTCTTCAGATGGCAGATATTTCTGCCTCACATGAAATTTCAGCCTGTATACCATGGTTCTGACACTATCTCTATCTTTCAGGAAAAAGAAAAACGATTTTATTGGTAGTGTTGGACATGGTACACTCCTTCAAATGAAAATCCAACCCGACTGTTTGTGTGAAAACTGAAAGAAGCATGAGAAATGGATCACTTTTTCCATGTTAGCATTCAAAAGTTAAGTAATGAAACATTCTTATCATAATGAATAAGTCATACCTCAGAATATCGTGTGGGTTAAAAAAAATGGTGCTAGATAACTGATTTACTCTTAGGAACAGACTCTTCTGGAAAGACAACTTCTGTCAAAATAACTGCACCTGCAACAACTGTAGCAGGACATCTATAGACATTTTACTCATCATAATCTTGAGTACTGTAACAGGGAATGGAGGAACTCAAACAAGAAAAGAATAAATTTTAAAAAAAATAAAATTAATTCAAAAAAAGGGTAAAGTCAGTGATTCTCAAGGGGAGGCTCATCATCCAGCTGAACAAATACAGTGGATTACTGTCTTCCATAGATGGTAGCATATAACAACACATATAACCATTTTGTTACTGGGAAAAGCCAGAGGCCACTGGCTCGGTCTAGAAGCAGTTTCCAGGTTATGTCTTACATCCACATAACTCAGATGAGCATTACTACATACCTGTCAGAATTTATGTTAAGCAACTTCTCTTTTCTGGCATTTTAAATGAGTACAAGTTAAATTTCCAACCAGAGTAAATTGAAATCATTATGTTGTCAAGATATTTCATAATATTAACATTAGATTGATAATCTTTTCATGTAACTACTACAAAGTACTTCTCAAAAGAAATGCTTTGCAATTTACTGTATTAATTAAAACACTACCAGATCTATTGATTTTAAAGGAAAATGTTGACACTACTATAATGCTTTCCTTATAAAATGTATTACCTTTTTCACAAGACTTCCTTAACCTGGCTAAATAAGGGGGGCTCTAGCACAAGACAGAAAAAAACCCTGTAACTTTCCTTTTTTTTTTTCTAATTACCATAAACCAAGCTGAAATGTGCCTCCCATGCAATAAAGTCTTTTACTTCTAACTGCTGTCTCTATTCAGTGAAATACTATGAGATTTTATTACTGAAATGGTTACATTAAAATCATGGTTTTCTGTAACTACAAAAAAAATATTTTGAGGAAAAAAAAACCCAAAAAAAAAAGCATTAAGCTTTGCATTATAACTACCCTTGACCTTGCTTTATTAGAGAGCAGCATGAAGATCTTTACACAGCTACATTAAAATACTTTATGGAAAAATCTTATCAATAGACCAAGAGATAATGTCATGCAGTAGTAGGAAAGTAGGCATGATTTCATATAAAACTCATGTTTTTTACCAGTTGTCATACAACAATGAATCTGTCAAACTAGTAATTTTTTGTCATTTAAATTGCAAGAATAAAATTCACCTGTATTTATTACCAAACATCTATGCCACATTAAAGGAAAACAGGATGATAGTAAAGAGAAATGTCCTTAGGACAAAGTCAAAGAAGAAATCAAGTTATCCAGTTCTGCATTTAAAGCAGGTATCTTTGCCTCACTGTACTGCAAACGAGCCAGTACTGTTTCAAAAGACTAACAAAACCACTAACCAAATCTAATCCTTATATTTTAAAACCTACACACACAGTTTAAGTAACTTAATATTATGGCTAATCCCTGCTCCCACTGGAATCAGCAGAAGATACACACAATCAGGAGCTTGTGTTTCCTTTGCTGCCTTCTGAGAATATACTTACTGAAGTACAATATGTATAGATACTTGACTCCTTGGGAATAACCATCTCATGGATGCATCTCCATGTAGCCAGGGGTGTAAACTTAACAGACCTTCAGTTCAGCAGCAATACACTATTAGATGACTGTTTCAGAAATTATATTTTGCTGAAACTTACTGGTTTACATTCTTTTCCTACAAAAATGTGAAAAAAAAGCCAGTTTGCTAAATTAATAGAATTTTACCAAGGAAAAAATGGTAAGGCTTCCATAGGGGGATACTGTCCAGGCTTAGGAACTAAAATGTAATTCTCTAGTCAAACACATGAGAAAAGACCTCACTGACAAGTTTAAAAGTTTTACTAAAATTTCCAGCATCCTTTTTCCATCTGAAGCTCACAGACTCAGACAGAGTGTAAGAGCACAGTATCTCAACACTGAAAAGGTGTCTAGAGTATTGCAAGTGCTTTAGAGAACCATATAAAAGCCAGAGCATCCCCAAATAAGAACCTACTTCGGCCCATTTTTTCCTCCAACTTTAAATGTCACTACCATTAATATTAATTTTATGTTCATATCTGGTCCTGCCAAGGGAAAAGCCTTACAGAGGGAGTTTTGACAGAATTTAATTTCTATTCAACAGCATCTGACCTCAACCCTAGAAACTCTCTAGAGGATTGTGGATTGTGTAGAGGAGAGTTTTTCTGCTTTGTTTTAATTCTAAAGCCTATTCATCTTCCTTTAAGGAAAACAAACAAACAAAAAAACCAAAAACCACAAACATAATTAGCTTTACATTACCAATAGGCCTGCACATGTATTCTCTTTAAATTTCTTGTAGGAAGACAGGTGTCTGCAGTTCTGATAAGGTTTCATTTGGCTCTCTGACAGGAACATGCTCTTCCAAATATGTTATTTTCATCCTCGAATATAGCCATCTACATCTGTCCTCAATTAAACCAGTGTAAATATGGATTGACTGTGCTAACTTCAATTAAATTACACAGTTAAGTATGAGACCAAAACTTGACCCAGAAGCTAGAAATGAATTTAACTTTGTGTTTCATTATGCTTTCAGTCTTACAGCTCCTTACATTTTCCTCTGAACTCCTTTTTTAGCATTTTCACGAAGAATCACACTAAGTATTTTTGAAACAAACCAGTAAGCAGGAGAAGGTAACTCAAATAACACACTTGTCGACACTTCTGTCAGCTAATTTATGTTTTTTCAGACATTTTTGGCATTGCTAGCAAATAAAGGCATGTATTTTGTTCTTACAGTTCTTAAAAGTGTAACTGCTTATCACAGCAGACATACTCCTGTCATCTTTTTCTACATGGAGACTTAAAAATTCAACTGGTTTACCTTTTGTCTAGTCTAAAAAATGGAAAACATCCAAAGACAGACCAAATAGTCAATAACATTTGCAGCTAGTACAAGAGGTAGAAGTACTAATTATACACGTTCATTTTTAATGAGTGCTGCCCAGGTGAAGCTAAATTCTTTATAGTCAGCTATTCATTCTTATAACATTAAGCCCCTTTTTTTATCTCCCATGCCAAAACTATTCCAGAATAAAAGACCAATAAAGCAGATTCAGGAGATACTTACTGTATTCCTTTAATGTCAAAATCAGAATTATTGGAAAATAATGCTATATTCTATCAGAGAAACTGAAGGACTTTGCATCATTCACAAGAATAAATGTGTAATAAATGTATTATGCTAGGAAATAACAGGCATGTACACAGCTCTCTGGAACTGTGAGAAGCAAAGGTGCACTGGTTTCTTTTAACCTGAGAGATGAGAGCAAGGCACAGTTTCTCAAAATACACTTTTAATTGCTTGTTTCAACGTAAGGGTAAAGCATGAGAGACTACACTGAATTTCAGACTAACAGTCCCTGATCTGAAGCAAGGTCCTTCAAACAACCATGGAAACCTCCCAGTGTGATAGAGTCTGATGCATTCTGTACAAAAAGAAAATATGGCCAAGATCAAAGACTGAGCATTTTGAAAATTTATGAATAAACCAACTGATAACAAAAAACTTTAATTCCCTCATTTGCAATAAATGATATTATGAACCAGAAGATAATTAGTAGTTCATCTTACAGTATTCAAGTTGTATCAGGTACTATCACATCAAAAAGAACAAAAGAGCATGCCTTAGCTTAGTATCAAGTGAACTGGTTGAAATATTCATTAAGAATAATGTACAAAACCTAGAGAAATATGGTATCATTAGTTCCACCCTTCTGAATTTCCAACAGGTAAACACAGGGCTCTGAGAATGCTGAGCAAAATTCTCTCTCTAGAGTATTTTACTGGCAACTACATATTATTTTCCTGTACAGCTCATGCTGCCATGGTTTGCTGACAGAAGGTTGGGAGTCCTGAAATTTAAATACAACTATATCAAATGGAGATGCCTAATTTATTGCAGAGAGAACATTTAATAACAAAAAAAAACAAAAACAAAAAAAACCAAAAAAACCACACCAAAAAAAACCCCAACACCACGTGCACCAAACCAAACTCAAAACTGTTTCTTTCACATCTTCTGTATTACTGACAAAAACAATGGACCTTCTTATATAAACACCTAAATAACACTAAAATCCCAATACTCATGCCAAGTCAGAAGTTGTTGCAGTATTAAAACTTATTTAAAATAAAGCAGGAAAGAGGATTTGTACATACTCATCACTGTACCTGTAAATGAGACTTAAGAGCAGATAATAAAGCTATTTTCAATTAGCATTCTTGCAAAAGTGTAACAAAAATGAATAGTTTTCAAGCTTTTTCATCTATCCATATTCCTTGACTAATCAACAAGGTAAGTAGAGATTTCATTACAAATGCAAGCATCTGATATCAGTATTTTTAGCTACAGGAGGGGTAAGACAAGGCTCAAGTCTCTGTCAATCCAATGCTTACTTTGTGGCAAACTAAAAGTTTTCAAACTTCATCTTATGTTTATTCCTGTAACTCCATATATCACTGAATTAACTCATAATAACTCAAGTAGTTATATCATTTCAGTTTTATAAAACCAGATTTAAGTTTGTTGGGTTTTTTACACTAGAAGATGCATTCTCTCAGTGAAAAACATCTCACACAGGCAAGCTTTTCATTTGTAGAAATAAAACAGTGGGTTTGGATATGCAATGGAACTGCATCACTAAAAAACTTGGTCTTTTCATATCAAGAGCCATCAGCTATAAAGAGACCATGAGCAACTACTGTTGATGCCCAAGGCTCTTTCCAAAAGAGAATAGATGATATGTCTAATGGACTGAATGGCAAGGAAAAATTCAGATTGTTTATCTGTCTGCACCTATGAGACCCAAAAGAGATTTTTTAAAAAACAGAAGTGCAGAACAAAAACATTAAGAGTCTGTATAGTAAAAACTATTTTAATATATGTGTATACAATCTTCAAATGCATAATATGGAAGTAAAAAACATTCATGTATAGGTATACGAAAAATATTATTCTATTATTATTAATATTATATAAAATTATATAAAGAGGATATATGCATTTCATAATACTAGAGTGATTTAACTTTATAGGACACAAATGTATTTTGGACCAGAAAATGTGTATTGGGAGAGAAAACTAAACTATTAAATTCCTGATTTCACTACTTTTTAAAAAGCTGATTCCAAGGTTTTTGATAAGCATGGGGTAATTAATCTGAATCCTAGATTGCACAGAAAGATAGGAGGAATATGAAGCTTAGTTGCATGTTCAAAGTCATGCAATTTACTGTTATACCTGAGAACAGAAAACATGTCAAACTTCAGGTCATATACTGAATTCACACTGCCCCTCTTATTTCAGAAGAAATGCTTAGGAAATTAAAAGTTTCTGTTACGGACCATACCATTTACCATAAATCCTCTAGATGATACTTCAATAAGAGAAGAGTTTTCTGCCCAAATAACTCTTCCAAAAGCTTTAAGCCAGTGGCTGACAACCTTTTCCAGCCTGGAGACACTTGAAATTTTCTACTGCACTTCAAACAGCGAACATCAACTGTAAACCTATCATCTGTTGACTTAATTTCCTTAGTTACTTTTCCATGGCTATCTGCAACAGCAAGTTGAAAACCACCAACCTACACAAAATAACTTTGTAATAATTACCATGAGAGAAAACAAGGCAAATCAAAAAATGTAATCTGTAGGGAAATTTTTACAACAACTTTTTACAGATTGATATAAAAATACCTACAGGTTTCTCCAATACTCTTCTGTTAGCATGATATGCAAACCTTTTATGCTCTGCATGCTGATTTGTGTTGCTGTTTTGTAATAGGGAAAAAACTCTAGATTCACATCTACTCCATTATTTTTTATTTTCTTTTAAAATCACCTAAGTGTAGCACAAAACAGCTTTCAAACCTTGTCTGACAATGTGCAGCTTGATCACATTCATTGAAGCAAATCAGACCTGAGCATCAATAACAAAATTTGCTCTGGCTATGGCTGAGAACTAAAAACACAAACCTGCCGCCTTGAAAAAATAAATCTGAGCAAACTACTGTAATTTTAAAGAAATATCCTGCTGAATTTCTTAGAGCAGAATGTAGAATTCTCTGATTTAGCTGAAACAATAGAACTGAGTGGTCCATTGGTGCTAAATTAGAGCACGGAAAAGAATTGGTAGTATGGAACACTGTCCAGACAATCCAATGACACTCCCAGCCCACAACAATCAAGCACCAACTGCCCTAATGCCACACTGTCTAATGCTGAATTCAACCTCACAGCATTTGAGTTGGCTAGATTCAAAATTCTAAAACAAAGCATCCAAAGTCTCAAGATTAGACTTTCTCCCTTGTCATAATGAACAGCTTAAAAAATAAGGAAAAAAAATATAAAATTAAGCTGCTGACAGGGAAATTACAAATATTTTGCAGTGTCACTAAACTGCTGACAATATATTTGTAATTGTTACCAAGATACATAGCTATACTTTCTCAAGGGACATTCAGCACCCTCAGAATACACGTTATAGGATTAAATATAAGGGCTGACAAGAACCAAGAGCTTCGTATTCTGCAGCAGGCTCATGACAGTATCACATTTTGTATATCACAACAATCAGATGGCTCACTAAAATCTACTCATCCCTACTGAAGTAATTTTTGCAAGATTTTACCCCTGACAGGCACAAACTGATTTTTTTTACCAGTCTGTAGGAGTTAGATGTTTTTCAATGAGGGGACTGTGGGCATCTGACAGAACTGGATGGCTTAGTTTGCATGCAGTTGACACCAGGCAGGATTGGGCTCCACACTTCACTTCTAGCTCCCAAGTGGTATCCCCATTCTAAGCAGAAACATGTACACTGTGTTTATTTTTTTTTTTTAAGTTTGGACCAGAAATAGAGGAAAAATCAGATATATTTCCTTTCACATTCTATTTTTACCCTGACTTGATTAAGTCACTTTTGTGACCCCCCTCTTCACAGCCACAGTTAGCAATTCCACAGCTCATAAGAAGGCATGGCATTACATTGCAGAAATTGCCTTTTCACCCACCTATCCTAGATAGCTCTGATGAATAGAAGCAGTCTTCAGGAGACTGAAAGAGCCACCAGGACTGTTTCAAACTTCTGAAAAGTTCAGTCTCTTTCCCCTTTTTACCCATCTTCCCTATTCAAAACATTTCTCCTAGTTTTATCCCAAGATAAAGGAAAGCATCTTCAAGATGAAGGCTCTAACTAGGATGGAGGGGCAGGATCATTGAAGCAGACAAGGAGGTTTCTCCCTTAAACTTATGATATTTTGCTCTGGATTTAAGAAAGGTTCTGAGAGCTTTCAGCTTCTAGGTGAAACACATGGAATAGGCAGTTAATATTCCCTGATTTTTACTTCTAATTGACAACTTCTCCATCTTAGTTTCCACCATTAGATTACCTGCTCCCTTTTCAGAAAGACAAATATATAGTGTTACTACTACTTCAATTGAGCCAAGCCTTCCAAATCTTACCAATACATACATCAGACTTCACAGGAAAAGTGGGACTTTCTGCAGCTCTAGTAGTAGGCTTTGAAGTTGTCTCTGCTGCAGCATTTGAAGCTGAAACAAAGCATTAATTAAAGCAGAGAGGAATCTCCTGTGCCAAAGTAACACAAATTTAAGGAGCCACATATAACTACTGACACCAGGAGGGATATGCTGATGACATTCTGTAAGAAACCTGTGAATATTCAAGTAAATACCTAAAAACAGTTTCAAAAAGAAAAAAAAAGTATGTAAGAAGAAAAAGGAAAGTGATTTTGATAGACAATATTTTGCATAACGTCAAAATGGAGATTTTTCTTTTTACCACAAGCTTAGCCATTTGTTCCATTTACCCCACACCTCAGAACAAATCACTGATGGGATAGATCTGCACAAAAACATATAAAGAATTTTCCTCAAAAATATTCATTGTCACATCAGTGTTTTGATTACAAGCAAAATTTTTTCAAATATACTAAACACAAAGAGAAGAAAAAAAAACATTAAAACCCCAATATTATCAACTGCATCATCAGAGAAGCCCTTCACATAGGAACAGCACAAATGCCTTAGGGGAAGCCATCTGTCTCCTCTAGTGAGCTTTGTAAATATGCAAAATTGTGTTTGTTGTATTTTCTATTCAATACCTGGCTACGTGGCCCATAGGTGGATGGTAAATTTCCCCTGTACCATACACTTATCATGAGAATCAACACAGAATTACCAGAAAGCACATTTCTGTATTTATACACTTTCATTCTAGATTTATGCAAGAAACAAGTAGCAAAGACTTCCCCTTACTTATGTTTGACATGCATATTCAGCAATACAGGTTATTAATAGTGATCAAGTCTTACAACAGCTTTTCAACAATGAAAAATTGTATAACAGAAGTTTACCTAAACCAGCTTTGCCATCTGAATAGCAACCATGTTCTTGACTATCTCCAAATAATCACACCATTCAAAACTTGACACATTATTTTAAAATGTGTTTGCTTTCCTTCATTTTAATGACAGAATGCCACGGATACCTTAATTTAGACAAGAAAGGAAGTGGTATTTGCAAGAAATGTTAGCAGAAGATATTTATTCCCACTGCAGGAAAAGCCTCATGCTTTTAAACATTGTTAGAATGGGTTCTGCAAGCATGGTCAACTATTTAGAGGTCAGTCACTGCAGTACAGCCTGAAGTCTGAATGTAACTGTACAGTGGGTAACTTCCATAGCAGCAGATATAACCTGACTGAAAATAGGGTAAACTAGCCTACTGTGAGATCTGGCTCACAAAAAAGAGGCCTACAAAAATTAGGAATTTTAATTAAGATAATTTCCATGTGTGATGCATACAGTAATTTTCTATTTTTCCACCTTCTGAGTGAAGAATTCAAATGCAATGTTTAAAGTCCAGTTCTGAGTATATTTCACATAATTTCTTCATGAAATGTACTGATTATTCTTTTCTTGATTTAATTTTACCTTATGCTAACCTAACCCATTCTTCACATAGCAGTACTTAGAACTGGCAAAATTGAGCAGAAAAAATACTGGTTTTGATTAGCCATGTAATTCATTAACAACCTCACAGAAAAGAGAGTTTAAGATTAACATATGTTGATCATAGAATATGCTGAATTTGAAGGGGTGCATCAGGATCATTGTATCCAAATCCTGGTCCTGCACAGGACACCCCAAGAATCACCATGCAATTAAGAGCACTGCCCAAAATATAGCAAGAAAAAGAATACTAAAAGCAAGCTGTAGTGAATTTTAATCAGCCACCTTTATTCCCATATTGCAATGTCATAGCTGATAAAAATTTGCCTTCTGGGTCCTAGATATCACCTCCCATGTGGAAATTATTATACTCTTATTTTTATTGTTTTAATTTAATCACTACAATATTTCTTCAAGTACAAGAATCACTGAAATTACAGCAGTTTCCCAAAAATACAAAGTACAGTGACAATCAGAAATGCTACATCTACATGTAGCACCTATATACACAATTTAATAATACAGTTTTTAAAGACATCTGCAATAGAAGAACTTTCCCACAAGACTCTGGGCAGAAGCCCACCCTTTGATCCAGAACAAAAAAGCCTGCAAAAACGCCCTTGCTACTGCCAATAATAAATAAATATTCAGAAAACGCATAGCTGGAACTTAAACTAGCTGCAGTTACCATAGAAACGAGCAAGACTTACTCAACACTTCCTACTCTATTCCATTATCATTATCTCATGAACTTACATGGAGAACATTGTTCCTATTCCTATGGAAACCCTGGAAATAGCCCACACCATTGTCACAGATCAAGGCAATCTAGAACTCATCTCTTGGATTCACTTATGTGCTACCAAGGCCTATGAAGAATTAAAAATAACTAAACAAAGTTCATTTCTCAATAGAGATGAGCAGAATCTAAACCATTCCCTATGAACAGTAGGTGTGTGAAGAACCAAACACTGACAAGCAGTTTAACAACTCTGAACATCTGCACTGTCTTTTTTTAAATGCCCTAACTCTGCCCTTTCATTCTTATGTTATTTCTCTTACTTGTTAATCTCAATGAGGAAAAGGGAACCTTGATACAAATGTAATAATAGTATATAATCTAAAATACACATGAAATTCTTGCAATCTTCAAGAATCTAAAAAAAAAAAAAAAAAAAAAAAAAAAAGAGAAAAGAAAAAAGAGGGGTGGCCAACATCAAACCATTCCACTCAGGGCATGGAATATTTTGAACATTTTGTGCTTCCTGCCTGTGCACAGTCAGATCTAGAGGCTGAGAAAGATTTTGCCTTTCTCTTCCAAGTTCAGAATTCTAGAACACAGCCACAGGGAAGATATGGCACTATTTATTTTTGCCTGACTAGGGGATTCTTTGCTTAACTACCTATGAAAAATTGTAATGTCAGAGCCAACAGACTGCAAAACAAATTCTTTTATAAAAGAATGCACGTGCTTCACTGCTAAAAAACTAATGTTATATTTGGACTTGTAAAAGGCTTGGAATATTATGATATGAAAGACTAAATTACTGGAGCATGCATTCAATTTCTATTCTCTAGTCAATTAATATATTTTATTCTAAATTAAGTCCTATTCAGATTAACTGCATCCTAAGAATATTACAGATGCTCGGGGGAAAAAAAAAAAATAAAAGAATGTTATTTTCACAAGGAGATGGATTACAGGACATTTCCATGAGACATCCAAATTGAAAAAAAAAAGAAAGAAAAAATTTATGAGAGCTTTACTTATCCTTGAGAAAACTTAATAAACTTGATATTTAAATCAAGAGATGAGATGTTGCATACTCATGTTTGCTCAAGGTTCCTCTTCCTGCTTTGACAATTTAGTGAAAAAGCTGATACTGTCAAGAACACTGTCAAAAAAGATATGTGTATACCAACCACACCTGCTTCTCCAATTTCTTATCTGTCAAATACTAAATTATCCTTTGTGCTTCCTATTCTCATTCAAATAATGAGAAAACAGTCACTGTTTTTGGAAACAGGGAGAAACCCCACAATTTCTATACTGTTAAATTTCACTCTGGCAGCTGGATAACTGTTACTTATCACAAGAGGTAGTGGGGATTTTATCCCCCCAACATTAAAAATATTAGAGTCCTCTTGTTCTGAAAAAAAATTAGAAGTAAATAAAAAGCAGAAGAATAAATCCAGTCGTGAAAAATACTGAAAAAATGCAAAATACAAGCAAACAAAACCAAAAAGCATATTAAAAAATCTGCATGTATTTCCCAGGATCATTTACTATAAATACTTCTATAATTAAAGATACACTGGTTTTCCCCAAATGAGTAGTGAGGCTCTCTACCATTTTAAAATAGTTCTTCAGAAGTCCAGTCAAGGGTCTGCAGCTTTCCATAGACTGAACTGTGTCAAATTCAACAACAAATGTATGACTTGCTTCTGTATATCAAGCATTCCATCTAATTAAGGAAATCTTTTTCTTCTTACTCAAATGATATAATTTCAGGAAGCAAAATCAGTTCATAAACATGTTTAATTTCCTGCAACTTGAGATTAATTACGAATGTGTCTGATTCTTCTTTGAGAAACACACCTTCCATCATCTACAGCATTTTACAGCACTTCAAAGTAAATCAGTATTTCCCTGAACAAATTTTTAGTAAACTGTTACCTTTTACTGTTATTTATCTTTATGCCACTCAACATCAAATGCAGACAGAACTGCATGGGTTCAATTAGTGTTCTTAAATCATGTGTTTATTCAATTTAACGTGGACACATTCTGAAATCATATGTCAAATTCCAATCTACATTGTTTAAGAGCAAAAGTCACATTTTCAAAGGTTGTGGCACCAAGAACAGTTGTGCTTCTCATAGCTAAAGTATGAGGAAAAAAAGAATATTCGGGCCACACAACTGTAGGCACCATGCTTAGCCAGCTGCACTACTTCAGAAAACAAAAACAGTTTCTAACTGAAGGACATTCTGCATCTCCTTATACAAATTTCTTCCTACAAAGCCTGCCCTATAAATGAAACTGGATAGTGTGAGTACTTCTTTGTGCCTAAACCACTTATGAAATGTCAGGAATAGAATTTAGCTGCTAAAGCAGTAAGAATGTCTATTTCTATTTCAGTACTTTATTATATTCACATAAACTACTGAAACAATTCAATATTAGTACAATCCCAAGCACACTTTTACATCTCTTACAGACGAGAATTACAGGCTAGGAAACACTCAGTTGACATAATGATAACCAAGTGACAGTGAAATGCTTTGAAAATTCAATAGTTTAAGTATTTAAAGTTTCCCATTCCTGTTTCTCATGATTCTCCCAATAACAATGACAGGGCTCTAATTTCTCCTCTTTGTTTAGTCCTTAGATGGAACTTTCCCTTTAATGAATGGAATGGCAGGAGAGGAGATGACAAATATGGTTGGGTTTTTCAACAATCATTTCAGATACAGAACCCTTCCTTCCCTCACAACCACCAGTGAATTAAGCATTTTTAACAAAAGTAGTGTGGAGGGAAATCATCTCTATCAAAGACTTCAGTGTTTATTAATTATTAAATAATTAAATAATTTCATTAATTGTCTCTAATGACCCAGACCATGAATAACAAGTAACATCCTTTAATTTCCAGCAGATGAATAAAAACACATGATTTTGTAACTTATGTTGGAAAAAAAATTATTTTCTGACTTAAAAGTTTTCAAGTACTTCTATGGCTACAATGTTGCCTAAGGCCTTCAAGTCTGCATCTGTTGTATATATAGAGATATTTTATTTCACTAGAGAATTGTACAAATGGTCCAATGTCAAAGTTCAATCTTGTACCACACTACGAAGCTATAACATTTAAATATGTATGTTGAATTGTCCATACTGTTGGTCTTTATTTTCTTCACCAATGGGCAGCCATAAAGTCAAAAAATTAAAGAGGTAATTATGGGAGCACCCAGTATTTAAATATTTGTTTCAATATTTACAAAGCACCTGGACAAATTAATATAATAAATTAGAAAGCTGTTTTGTAAGGTTACTAGGGAAGAAATAAAAGCTAGATCAGACATGTCAAAGATATGGTGAGAGAACCCAGAAGAGAGAGCTCCAAAAAGTAGCCCTTTTAGAATCCACAGACAGCATCTGACATTCCACAAACAGCACACTAAGATTGATTGTGAAGAAAATGCCTGTCCAGGTAAGAATAATGAGGGGAGCTTTTCCCATGAGCAGAAAACACAAATTAACTTCTACTTCACACTGATGTGTGTTCCACACTGTACTAACTTGTTTCCTTCCCAAATAAACCCAGGCAGCAGTTCCACAATAGCCTTCAGGTGATCATGATGAAATGAAGTTCAATTGTAACTCTTTTCCCAAGTCCATCTTCATTGGACTGCTTTTTAAACCTTTTTTGTAAACATTGGATATATAATTAATTTTAATTTAAACTCTCACAGTGTAAAAGTGTTATTATAATTTCTTTAGCTGCAGATATCTCATACAATTTTGATTTCAGAGAACTGTGAAATAACCAATTCTTTCTTTTTCAGGGGAAAAAACAAATTTTGCACATGAATTCAGAAATATCATACCTGGTAGGAACAGGCTGCATTAAATTAGTAGTACTCCATGATTAAGTCCGAATATTTTGAAACAATACACTTCAACATAAATATTGATTTGATTTTGCTACATTTTGCGTCTAAAAATAACATGCATAATACCCTCTAGCACAAATTTTCATTGAAGCAGTTAACCTTTAGCAAATATTCTCAGAAAGTAAAATTTAAATGAATAGCTAAAGGGTCCATTCTGGAAATGATCCTCCATAAACTATATCCTGTCAATTCAAATACTGAATTTGATAAGTGCTATATTAAAATAAATGCACCTTATTTTCTAAACTGACCAAAATTAACTACAAGGTTCCATACATGGCTACTTATTTCTCAGATGGTTAGGCATATTGATAAACCCAGATGTGCACAATATGTGCAGTTAAACCCTGACAAGACTATAAATATACTCACAGAAATAACGTAACCCATTCACATTGGCCAGCCAGTCCCTTATAAAATGCAATGGTAAACTCTAAAAAATACCCCAACTAAATAAATGAAGTCATCAACCAGTGCTGAGTAAGTTCTCCCACTATACTGAAGAAAATGTATTTTATATTATGTATATTAGATTTTGGTCCCAATTGTTGGTTTCTGTGTTCATATGGCCCAGTGAAATCAACACAGGGCAATTTCTGACTGCAGGGCTGGGAGCAGAGGACTCTGGGTTTGGGGCATTTTGATCCTTAAATTGGAACTAGAAGCATGACTAAGGTTTTTCACTTTTAACACCAAAGATGTCAGGGAACATACAAAATGCCATTTTTTAGAAGACAATCACTAAAAGCCTGTCAATATGGCAGCACATAGAAGACGTGCAGCAAGGGAGCATGCTTTCCAGCTATTGATAAAAGCCAGCAACTAACAAAAACAGAAGTGAAGAATGGTATTTTTAGGAAAAATATTCAAAATACTCTTCTTGCAGCACCAAACAATACAGTGGCAATTAAGTCACCTCAATCTTTTGCTGTAGAAGACTTGATTAAGAAGTGCAATCTCTTTTCTTTTCAGAAGACTTGATTAAGTAGTGCAATCTCTTTTCTTTTCCTCCATTCCCTCCCCCACCCAAATAATTATCTATAGCCCAAAACGGTCTCACCATTAAAGTATCTTCTAACCAAAGTAAACAGTCAAAGATATAAATCCTTTTTCAGCTTAGCCCAAACTAGTTACAAGGTTTCACTGAATTGGAATTAAATCACTTTAGCTTCTAATTTAAAAGTATGTGCATTCTAAAAAGCAAGCTAATCAAAATTAGACAGGAGACACTTTTTACTGCAGTGAACTCTACAAAAAACCCTTACATTTTAATATTTGACAATGCTCTAAAGCAATTATGCCTAAATAAAGTGAAACACTAAAGTTTTTTTCCCTTTAAACCACATATGTCTCCATTTGATATGTAACTGTTCATAGGTTTGAAGGATTTCTATGCTATTTAAGAAAAACATGAAAAGAATATAAAATCCTAATTAGTCTATTGAATATATCACAAATCTCATTGCACAGCCAATTCAATCTTTGCTTTACAGTTCTGACCACTCCCTACATTTGTAACACTGGGCTTATTGTCCAAGTTTGCTTCTGTTCTTCCAAGCACAATTTTACTTTCAGATAAAATAGGTCTATAATTTTAACACTTAATATGAAATTAATAAATTCACTGTTTGTAGTTCAAAATCACGGGGCCAGAGTGAAATAGGTTGGGGAGTGGACTGGCAGTCAGTTTTTCTTACTTGCTCTCTCTGCCTCTCTCTTGCAGTGGGAATCAGTCTGCTGTTTCACAGAGAAAACTGAGATTGACTCAGTGCTGATGCAACAAATCAAAAATCCTCCAGTAATGCTAGGACACAGTGCTTCTTAAAAACGTTCTTTAAAATAAAAAAAAACAGAAAATCATGGAAAACTTACAAGTACTCTGCCAGTTAATGTCTGGGCAGATATCATGACTCCTGCCCAATCCTTCACAGACGTCATCCATCCCACTTCTGCTGCCACATTCTCCTCTTTTTCATCTGTTGGTTTGCAGGCTCCATCTGCCTGTGTATCTCCACCACCATTGATCTTCTGGGCCTCCTGCAAAGTAAGTATTTGGGTTAGTTAATGTTTAGCAATTTGACAGTGAAAGCCAGCAGACAGGTAGGGCCAAGAACTGCTATAAAAAAAAAAATCTGTCTTCCTGGATCCCGGTTAGGTGAAATTAAGAACCTACTTGGCCACATCTCTTTAGAAATAAGAGAAATAGAAATGTTCTATAAGGAATCAGACTAACTAGATAATAATACTCTCCTTGACATTACATCTTCAAAACATATACTTAGCACCAAATACACTATATGTTCCTTCATAACAAGCAACATCATTGACAACAGCTCTGTATGCAATTACAGAGCTACATATCAACAAATTTGTCAGATATACAGTGAAAGACCTTTTGATGTATCAGTTCAAAATAATGCATACTAGGTGTGAACATAATTTATGTACAATTTTAATTTCCTATCACTAGAATTAATTATCTGAGTAAACCTCCACTGGAAGCATGATGTAACAAGACAGCAATTATCAAGTGTGAGGGGAACAAAATTCATCATAAAGAATCTGCAGGGAGCTGCCACACTATCAGTGAACCTGTGTTTCAATGAAAGTGTTTAATATATCACAGGAATTATTCTGTCACTAAGTGGCTCTCACAGAATGAAGAGCCAGAAATTAGAGGAGCCTCAGCTGCACCAAGCTCACTGATGAGTCACATGCACTGGAATTCAGATCAGTCTCTCGTGGATGCTGCAGCAAGGAAGTTGTGCTCTAAGTGCCTGCGGTGTGCCACAGTCATGGGTGCTGCACAAACATCAAGGGGAACAGGGAAAGCCAGTGTGGATTGTACAGTGTTTAAATCATATCACATGCACAGTACCAGCCTGTGCCATGAGCATGCCTTTGGTGACAGCACAATACTAATGACTTCCTGAATACTTGACAAGTTATGCTAAATGAAAATAGGAGAGACAGCAAAATTCAGTGCTGAAGGGAGTCCTGAGCACTACATCTACATGAGTGTTCCACGCACTCTGCACAGACCTTGTTCATAGTCTGTAGGCCACTAAGCAGGAAATCAATTGCCATTAATCAATCCCCTTTGGGATATCTTTTACACAAGCATAGATGCCTGATGCTGGTTATGTGGTTATTACTACAGGAGAAACACTATCCTGTGATGGTCAAAACCCACAGCTGTGAGCTGGCCTTGAGGACACAGCCAGACATAAGGGTACTGGCACTTCCTGAGAGGAGCACTGACCTAATAATGCAATTTCATTGAATCTGTCAGCAAAGAACAGTAGAACAATGCTAAAAACGTAATATGCCGACCAACAGTTGTTTTTAGAGAAGCTCAACATTGCAATTTAATTAGCTAATAGGATTATTTTTTCTCTGTTAAAAGCAGGCTGTGTTCTTACTAGCGATTACAGCACAGTGTGATGTTACTATATTGATAATAACAAATTATTCAGCGTTACAACAGTAATTCAGTACACTTCCCAAGCAAATAACGCAACAGAAGTTTAAAATTACTTTGTATTTGCATAACTGGACCTCGTTCACGGACAGATTTGGACACAGTGAATCAGATGTTTTGCACTCGGCATTGAGCGACACATCCTGCTGCACACCCTCCAGGAAGGAGCTCACTGCAAGGACAGCCATGCAGGGCACGGAGCGAGGCCCTGCCACGCAGCAAGGCTTGGCTGCAGCCAGCCGCGACCCAAGCGCCACGTCGGTCCCAAAGGAACGCCTCAGCACCACCAGGTTTCCATTATAAACCAGCAGAGGAAACTGGGCTCTATACTCCAATTGGCGCTTCGGCAACCCAGACACATCTCCAAGGCCTGGCGCTGTGCCCAGGGCTGTCCCCGACTCTGACGTGCAGGGCTCCCACAGCCCTGTCCTTCCCAGCCCAGGTGAGCCCTCAGGCCACGGCCCAGGCTGGCCCCAAGGCAGCTCCGGGCCAGCCCCCAGCCCCTGGCCCACAGAAGCCCAACAGCCTTGCAGTACAGACTGCTTAAAACACCACACATGCCATTTCTTTCCCTCTTCCCACCAGTTTCTCTGCCTTTTGTAACTGCTAGAGCTTGTCTTTCAGAACTGTAAGCTTCGCACACCAGATTTTGCTCCATGGTCCTCCTCTGCATTGCACAGAGGGCTTTCATACTCTGTACAAGTTTATACTGAATGAATTAATGCAGTTTCCATAGTAGAGGAGGTATAATTGTCTCTTCCTCTCAGAAAAGAAACTGAGGTGGTGATTTGGTGCCTATCTCAGCCACTAAAGAAGTCACTGTCAGAGTCAAGATGAAACCACCATCTTCTTTGATCTTTTCACCCAGCAACTCTTGTTTAAAAGTGCATGGATGCACATCTTGCTATAGAAAGTCACAGAGCTGCACGTCACTAAGCAAAAAACTGAATGAAAGAGTCAATTTTTGTTAGTGAAGTCCTAAGTATTAAGGTTAGAAAATTCTTTCATTGTGTACACAGTTCCTTACTCCCAATCTTTTTGTCAATAGATGTGATTGCTCGTAAGATATAAAAATAATTTAAAATTTCTTAGCACTCAATGAAATAGTGGCAATTTACTTAATTGAAGGAGAAAGGTAGCTTTTATATTTTGAAAAGGTTATCATAACCTACAGTTCTTTTGCTGTATTGACTTTTGGTTGCCAGCAGAATAGAGCAGTAAAACATGACAAACCCATTCAGTATTTGATTCTCTAAAGGCATTAAAGTCTGTGATACATTTGAATGGCTATATTTCTGTATTTATGCTACTTATTTCACCTCCATTAAAATCTCCCACCCCTGTTATTTCTTAATTAAAATTTAAGCAAAACAATCATCCCCTGCCAAGTATGATTTGGAACAGATTCTCATGATCCGCCTAGCTCCTGCCATTATTGTAGCTATAATTAATATGCAGAATAGTTGCTGTTATGTAATATTTGTATTCAGTTGGGATATTTTATATTTTTCATCTACATGGCTAGCTTTTTATCTTACTTAATTGGCAGTTAAATATTAGGAAAAGTTTATCCCCAAGGCATTATGCAATTGTGCAGAGATAACTAAAGGAGCTTTATAAAGGCTGCTCTTTTTTTATACTAAACACAAAAGTCAGTCCTGTCATTAAGTCCATAGTCTTGTTTCATTGCTATTTCCTCATCTCAAAGCACTGAGTAACCAACACCAACACCTAAAAAAGGTGCTTAAAATAATAACCTGACAGTGCCAATAGTTGCTTAATTATTTACAAGTTCAGTACTACAAGTAAGGGATCTTTACCCACTCTGCTTACTAGTTTTCATTATTTTAATTACTTGATGACAGGAACATAAGGTAGATTAAGTGAGAAGAAGAATATTGTGAAATATATATTTCCTGAAGTTAATGAATGGAAAATGGAAAAGTGCATGATTAGAAGGCGTGTACAGGAATCAGTACTCGGTGTTCTACCAATGGTTTGACACAGACCTGGACCAGAATCTTCAATGGTTTGTCTTCTATTTTCAGCAATAAATATTGATTTAGATTATATCAGTTCTGGGATTCTTGAACACAGTCACCTTAAGGAAGAACTCAAAAAAGCAAAATTTTAAGAACAGTTACAACTTTTCAAAATGTGGTCACACCTGTTCCATTTCATCCCTAAAATATCTGTACAAACAGAGAGCCACTGCATGGACACCTCATCCACCTCAGAACAATACAAAATCAGAAAAATATTATGAAAACCTAAAATATAATCGAAGAACAATTTGTCTTCTTAAAAGCCCTAAAAACACCATGAACAACAACCTGGAAAGCACTCGCTGATGTATGGTACTGAAAAAACTTGGTATCTTGTTTAAATAAGTTATAAAACATACGAAAGAGGCAGTCAATGTGAAGGAAAATGCCTGAGTCAAAATGTGGTGAAACAAAGAAAAGGATTTGATAATCCCATGTATCTAACATGTAACTAGATGAATATCACACAAAAGTATCACCTATAATGAGACACAGAGCCCTGAGTCAGGCCAACATCACTAGAGAAAATAGTATGCTCAGTTTAAGGAGATGTTTAAAAACAGTAACAGCAATGAGACAAACACAGTATTGGCCTTTGAATTCCACCCTAGATAACATGAGATGAGAAAGGGCCTGTCACAATAGCAGCTGCTCCTAGTTTAAAGCATGCAGTTGTAATACAGTAAGAAAATATAGTTTGGAGCAGTTAGGAAAGGGCTGCTTTAGATAATGATGCCAGCAAATAGGAATTTTATCTCTATTAACTGCCCTTCAATTAACAGCCTTGCATTTCTAGAGCCTGGCATTTTATGAAATGTTTCATCAACAACACTATGATAATGGCCATTCTTAGAAATTAGGAATATATCTATAACTAATACATGAAGATATATTTATGTTCCTTTCCTTTGCATTCACCAAAGAAGGTGCTTTGTGAAAAGGAATAATTTTGCATATGAGACTATTTCTCCTTTCTCTTGGGCAAATGTCTAAAACACTGTTTAAAATTATTAGACTTCTATTAATAATTTAATTCCATATCCTTCAATACATTCACTCACCACTCTGACCAATCTCCAAATAGGGGTCTTAAAGTTATATAAAACCACAATAGTATGCTGCATTCTCCAAAACTAGGCAATGTACAGTGAATGTACCTACTGAATACATTGCCATGACAGATGCCTTCTGTCAGATATAGTTACCATCCATAGTCTCCACCTTAACAGTTACTAAATACCATCCAGTGCTAAAAACAAGCAAAACAAAAACAAAAAAAAATTAAAAAAAAAAAAAAAAAAACCAAAAAAAAAAAAAGCCCTGTAGCTGTTCACTTGTCCTAGTGCCATTTAGGAAATGCAAGTTTTCCCTGGAATATTAATTAAAAAAACAAATGACAATGTGAGAAACAGCTTTATGGAGACTTTCAAACCTCCTATAAGAGTCAAACTTGTAGGAAAGAGAAAGCCAAAGCTAAATTAATTTAATGTGAGGTAAGAGGTACTTCTAAACTGGCCTATCCACTTCTTTGCATATAAGGTTACACTGACGTCAGTTATGATACTGTAGCTATGGTTTGACTTGTTTCAAAGGATTAATTATTGATACCCAGACAAACATTATTCCTTTCACTGAATAAAAGAACCAGAATGATCTAAGGAAAACATGGCTGATGAGATAACCCAGCATTTTGCTCTCATAAAATATTCACAAGCCATATAAATTTGGTGTTTGCAAATTTGAAAGATTAAGAAAAGTAAGTCCAAAATAGAATACAAAGGTTTTCTTATTAGTTTAAAACAAATGTTATACTCCCCATTCTGCATTCCCAAGGGATTTCTGAGAAGCATCTTGCCAGTCCGTACTTGCAACCAGAGCCTTACTTTCTGTACTGACCAGAGGAAAACATTTTTTTTCCTCTTATTGCAGTGACCAACTTCTCTTTTTCATTTGCAAACCTTCAGTAATCCTCGCAGACTTCATGTTCTGTGCCCTTCATATTACTGATATGGATTACTTGTATAAAATTCCCTTTTCACATCATTGCTTTTGACTGACAAAAACTGCTGCAGTAGAGGAATTAATTCTAAAACCTTGACCTGAGAGACAAGACAAACTAGACTAGTAAAATATAGTGTTCCACCCAGGATTCCACAAATAGTACAGCAGTCTGCCAAATGAAGGGTTCCTGGGTATGGTTCTCACTTAAGAATATCAAACAGTAGACACCTACGTTATCTGAAATCTGAAGAAAGTACAAAAGATTAATTTCAAAGATTAAAAATGTCTATACATTATTGGAAGTGTTCATTTACGTGAATCAGTATTTCCAAATAACTGAAAAAGTGTCTGGCAATTTCTATAGCAGCCCAAGAATTGAGAGGCATGCTGGACATCCCTCTTCTGTCATCAAATTTTGAAAGTCCTCATCCACCTTGCCTAATCACTTCACCCTGCAGCTATAAAACAAGAGTAACAACAGTTTCTGTTCTATAGGATGTTATAAAGATAAATGTAAGTAGGGTTTAAGTATCTTGGTATTACACAAAGATAGACAACACACACCTAATCTAAGTGAAACAGTAAGAAAGACACACTAAAAACCTACTGGCAAAGATTGTTAGACTAGTTATATAAGACACATTAAGACAGATCTGCAAAAGAGAAGCAATAAAGAACTCCAGCCAACATAGGGAAATTAAAAAGGACAGGAAGTCATTGCAAACTTACACACATTCAAATAGACAAATGGTGCTTTTCAAAATCATGATTGGCTCAATTTAGCAGGAGTTTATATCAATAGTTATGGAAGCTTTCAGTATAAGTTAACAAGTTCAGGTGAATAATTTCATGTAAATTTATTGATAAAAATAAGATTAAGTTTTCTTTTCTAGCTTCTGATTGTGTATCAGACTACATTGTTAGAAATAAATAACCTCTGAACTATTCATAAGATTATGTAACAAGTGAAATTACTGTCTGCAATATATAATAAACAAAAAAAATAGGACAAGTCAGTGATACACAGGTTAAAAACATTCATTGAAAATATTTCCCAAAATGTCAAACTAATACCTAGCCCATAAATTTATTTTCCTTTTTTACAGTTAACAGAGCATTTCTTATTAGTTTCCTCTACTAAGACCAAATTATTATCACATTAAAATAGTCTCTGAAGGCCTTTTCAATTATAGAGTAGCAGATGAGGGCAAATAAGCATTTCACTTTATTAACGGGGGCACTACATTTAAATGAAATGACACATTTCATTATTCTTTGGTCCCTATGCACTACAGAAATTTGTATTTTAAGCAAATCAGACAATTACCATGTAAGGCATTAATTAGTCTTTATTTTCTGTGGTTTAAGCCTTATATTGGCATCATCCTTTCAAAACATATTTTTAAAAGTCTTCTAAGTAGATTAGCCTTAAATATGACAGAAACTAAACTTGCAAAAAATATATGAAGCAATTTTAGATGGGACTGAAATACTGAAAACATACAAAAGGGTTGCTTAATAGACAAACACAGAGAAGGACAGAGATCCATGCACGTATTGTTATCCTCCTGTTTTGTTTCTTCCCACTTAACAGAAGGCAAATCAAAGTAAGCATACAACTGAGAATAAAATTGACACAGTTTTCATGAAATGAAAACTGCCAAATTACCCATACCTTATCGAGTGAGGAATATCTATCTGTCATAGATGACAAAACACTTTCAACATTTATCCAAAAGTCTCAAAGTGCTTCACAAATGGGAGAAAACAGTCTCAAAAATGAGAAAGAAATAAGAAACAGTGGGGAAATTACCTAACTTGTTTATCTTGATTACAGGAAGTACTCTAGTTGATTGCTTGTAATTTTATTGTTGTTGTTAACATTAAGTAATATACAGCTCCAAGATTTTCTGTCATTACCTCTTGGCACTTTTTTCCTACTACCATGAAAGGATGAAATAGAAAAATAACACATTTAATTTTTTGTAATTTTAAGAGAAGTATTACTAGTAAATCTTTTCTGATATATAGGATCTAGATTACCAGATTAGTTTTTACAAAATAACTAAGTGATAGATCCAGCAGTAAGAAAACTAATGAAATAACTATTCACTGGCAGGAATAGTCAATTAAATTAGTCATTAAAATGTTTCAAAAGTAGAAAACTTATTTCACTAAAAGATATACTCAAGCACCATTTACAAAGTAAGTATCAAACTGCTTTGTCAGTGCAGTCAAGTTTCACAGTATCTTTTCAGTTGTGTGCTTCTCTCCATCCTGCTCAATCACAGAAGGGAGGTTCGTTCCTATTAGCAAACAGCAAATTGCATTAACTTCATAATCCTCTCTTGCATGTGCTATCAGAGGTACCCAAGAGAAGGAGATCTGGACTGAATCACAGAAGCAAATTCTTCCTCTCTTCTGTGAAATATAGAATAGCAAGGCAGCTGGCACCTGTGACTAAAATTCATGCTCAAAATCACATTTCTACTGCCCAAAAATCGCAAACAATCCATGGATTAGGGAATGCAGTGCCCACCTTAAAGGACAAAGCACAAAGCACTACAGCGACTCCATAACAGGAATTTTGATCCTTACATAAAGGGAATTAACCACTCATTTTCTTAGCTGAAAGAACAGGTTTTCACCTCAAAAACTTGCTGGCAGGAATTTCAGAACTTCATTTGACTCAAATCAAACAATTTTCACATGAAAAGCATGGACTTAAACATTTGCGTTTTCTTTATATGTAAACCAGCAAGTTATCAATATTTTATGGGAACACTGGCAATCTTCAATGCTGAGCCAAAAGTAGAGTTTATTTGCATATACATTTTTATAAACAGATCTATGTTTTTTTCAGAAGGTTTTAAAGATTACAGAATAAAGATGAAGGAGAAAGGCAGTGGGA
Source organism: Luscinia megarhynchos (assembly GCA_034336665.1). NCBI lineage: Eukaryota > Metazoa > Chordata > Aves > Passeriformes > Muscicapidae > Luscinia > Luscinia megarhynchos. The sequence continues at coordinate 22,988,618 of CM067569.1, forward strand.
TCAAAAATAACTGAGAGACTCACAAATATGAGAGGTTGGTAATAACATAAAAAACACGTATAACAATAATTTGAAAAATGCCAGAGAAGCATTCTGCCATCTGCCAAGTTCAATAGAAGAGTAATCTCTAAGGTGTTTTTGATTCAGGGGTAGTATATAACATTTATTCTCATTGTATTAAGATATAAAGCCATATCTAAGCCAAAAAATAAGTTTCAGTATGCAGGACATAAAAATTTGAAGAGCAGCAGGTCAGCCAACAAGTAATTAAAATTATTTACTGGCACACAACACTTCTCACTCAGAGATTACAGAGTGCCATGCAGCTTTCAAACTGCAAGAACTTGGTGCAGGGGGGAGTCAGAGAGCACACAAATCTGCAGGAATCTGAAGCAAAGTTATACAGCTGCACTTCTCAAAATATTGAAAATGCAAGTTTACTTGTCAAATGTTTTAATGATTACTTGGAAATAATTAGACTTGACATTTCCCTCTAAAAGACCATTTACATCACATTGTAAGAAATGTGTGAGTGCTATTATTTAACCAAGTAGATATGACTTTATTACCCACAGCTATGGAAACAATTTTGTGTAATGTGAATCTCATGACTCCCTTGCATAAACGGCAAACAAAAGTTTTTCATCTACAAGGAATTTTTATGCCTTTGGGTCAAATTTCGTTTAGCTACCTTCTTTTAGGTAGATTCTATTACTTTGGTTCACTTCCTAGATACTACCAGCATCCAAGTTATCCAATATCAACACTCATAGACTACAAATACAGTACCCAATATATTTATGGTACAAGGAAACACACACAGTTGTTCCAAATTTACAGATTCTGGCTGAAATCTAAGGGAGAGAGGAGGACATATAAATTTGTATCTGACTTGCATATTACATCTCCATTAATTGTTACTTATGCTATATAGAATGAGAACAAGCTTAGTGAATTCTCTTTGACTTTCTTAACTTCATCACCTTAAATAACAGGAACAACTTAAGGCAGCACAGAGATCATCCCCTGCTCTTGTTCACTGCTAGGAACTGATGCATGACTGACATTGAACATTGCCTTTAAAGCAATCAGGAGTTGCACTGGTGGAAAATAAAGATACATGGTGTCCATTCTTGGCTCATAATGCATCCTGTGCAAGGCAGGATTGAATCTGCCTGTACCAAAACCTGTAGGTGAAGCTCCTACTCTGACAGGTCATTTTCCAAATGAAAACAGCAACTCTTTGAAGCTCCTCAGAGGCCTGAGTGCTCAGAAGCAGCCCTGGCAGAGTTGCATTAGCAGCAGAGACCAGTGAGGTGCTTAAAGGCAGTCATTGTCCTGTCTCATGAGTTTGCAGTTTTTGGTTTCAAAATTTATTGAAACAGCAGATCCAGCATATGTTGCAAAAATATGTTACCTCTGAACACTTGCTCTGCCTATAAATTATGCATGACACAGCAGACAGTTATTGTCACCTGAGCAGAAAAGGTAATGAACAGAGGTGAGAGAATAGGTCAATTTAAATTTCTAGCTCTTTTTGTAAGATTAAATAAGAATAAGAAGAAATTCAAGCATAACTATTGTTAAATCATCCAAAAGTACTGAGCTCTAATTTGCTCAACCTTCGTTGGAAGAGAAGTTGACAATGACAGGTAATAAAATTAAGGCTACTATGGAAATTTCAATCTTGAATGCTGTTTCTTTATATCTAACAATTCTGTGGTAATGTGATAATGTTATTACAGGGCCTAGAACACCAATTCTGTCTTTTAAATTTTGTATTAATTATTTTGATGAAGAGTTTGGAGCAGCATAAAGATTGAACAGTTCATCAAAGCAGGCTGTCACATTTTACACTACTCACAAAATGTGTTTTACTGAACCTACTCATCAGCTTGAAACTTAAGAAACTTTCTCCATTTACCATGCTGCATAATTACCTCACACATCTTTTCAAGATGCAGGTGCCCCCCTCCTCAATTTATCTGTGAATGAGATTCATTGACAATCCTCTGCAAGTATCACATGACATTAAAAATTTCACCTTAGCTACTTCTTAAAAGAAGAAAGGGCTTAATTAAGCCTTAGTAAAAAAAAAGTAATGATTCATACATTTCATACATCAGTAATTCACATCTTCCTAATATCTGATTCTAGTTTATTCAGCAACAAGACATTGAAGTTGTACATGTAACTAGGGATACATTTGAGAAATAAATAATATCTCTGCATTTCAGATTCAGCTGAAGGAAATTGGAGGGGGTGGGAAGACATGAACTGTAAGATCAGCTCTTTTTTTTGAGTTTAAAAGTATGTTTAACAAGGAAAATGGGATCTGCAGGTTACAAAAGCAGAAATTTAGAGTATCCTGAATCCCATTTTGCCTGCAGGTCTCCAACTCTTAAGAAAAGGATTCAAGGATGTTTTTCTTAGAGTCGTAGATGTTTTTCTTCCTGGCCACTTTTTAAGTCCTCACCAGTATCATGGGATGCACCATGCATAATTCAAATGTTTCAATTATTAACACCTGTAAAGTGCCAAATAAACTAAAAGTGATGTGCAGTTTTTACCTGATGCCCACACTGGCAACCACCATTGCCTAGAAGCATCTATTGGCCCTCACCCCAGGCTGCAAAAGATTTCTGCTGAATAAAATGAACTGCCTGTGAAGGAAGCTTCTTCTTTAAGACTGTCATATTTCTGATTTTTGTACTGTGGTGTTTAACGAAAACTTGACTTCAAATATATTTTGAAGGGCTCTCTATGGAAACAAAGTCTCCTTGTTATTGATTGGGTCAACAGAAAGAGCTGTGAAAATTCAAATGGAAAACTTATCTTCATTCACCTTTCATTTTTTATGGGATTCAAAAATTATTAAGCCCTTCAACTTCCTCTAAAAGCCCACCACTATTACTTATAAAATTAAGTTGGAATCCCTCAGATCCCCAGAATTATTTTCCTACACTGATTTCTTCTCATAGAGATAACCACAGGAGTAATAGAACACTATAAGCAAACTCCAATCTCTACTAATATTTCATAAAGTAAAGCATGTTTTACACAAAGTTCTAAGCACTTACACACAACAAAGGCTGGTGGGGGGAAAAAAACCCACACAGCAAAACAAAAAAAGAGCTATTTCCCATCCCTTTTTTTTCTATAGCTATTTGCTTCATCCATCAAACACACCAACAAATCTACACAACTCTACTGCTTCTACAGGTCACAAAGTGATCTTTGTGAGCTACTGTTTAAGTACACACCACCTCGTAAATTCTCCTGCTCTATGATCTCCAGCAACATCTTTGCAGGTATAGTGGTAAATGCAGTCTCCTTACCTCTCAACCAATTTATGAAGAAAGATACATCTGAAACAAAGACAATCACTGGGCCCTCATACTCTCACTGGAAAGGTCCTGTGTGTTTTCCATCACAATCAGCCACAGTAGCCATCAGCATAAGAAAGCAAACCTTGTGAAAGTCCCTAATGTTTTTTTTTTTAAGCATAGTACCAGACAGAAAAGGGAAAAAAAGGAGCCTGGATTTTTCTACAAGGGCTGTCAGGCACTGGCACAGATTACCCAGAGACATTCTGGTTGTCCCATCTTTGGAAGTGTTCAAGACCAGGCTGGATAGAGCTTTGAACAATCTGGTCTACTGGAAAGTGACCCTGTCATTGCAGAGAAGTTGGAACAAGACTATCTTTAAAGCCCCTTCCAACCCAAACCAGGATTCTAGGATTTTACTATCCATTTCTCAGGATAGTACCATCTTATAGTGATTATAACCTAGAAAAAGGGGTTGTAAAGATTGTGGAGTAAAACTAAGTTCACAACGATAGCACTCTGTCCAGAGTTATGGAAGTGCAGTATAAAGCAGCACTTCCTCTGCCAGGGTCTGAGTAGCAGACAAGTTGAATATGAACAACAGTGTGTCCTGGCAGCCAAAGGGACATTTATCCTAACACAGCAGGGATTGAGTAAAGAGCCTCTGAGCTTACAATTAGTCCAGTAGAAGGGGTCTGGTGACAAATAAGAATATGTTGAGAGAAATGATTTATCATCTAAGCCATTTTTTCAGGAGATAGGGAGGTATCGTCCTTCTTAATTTGTTTTACTTTCTTTTTGCTTGATTCAGGAATGGGGGTCTTGAGGTCTCCTTCCCTTCCACTCCCTTCAGACACTTTGCCATTTCATGTCTGCAAGTTCAGCTTAAAGTCTCCAATTCTTTCAGAGCACCTTCTGCTATTATCATCAATTGTGGTGGTACTGAGCAGCGAAAATATGATCAACATCTGCACACTCTGGGTGAAACCCTGCCAACCTCCTAGGGTGACAGCAGATGTTTTTGTTAGTTCTCATGTCTCATAGGAGCCAATACTAACCCAGTACTAACAGCCAAAATAATTCTATGGTCCACTGGCCACTGAGGCACTATTTAACCAAATGACTCATCATAGGAGTAAACACACCAAATTATCAAAATGGCTGCACAGCCTTTCCCTGTGCCAGAAAGATGGTTTTTGCTACAATAAAATAAAAGCATTATTCTAATGAAAAAATTAGACTGGGTCTAAACCCAGTAGTGTGTGGCTGTAGTGTAACTGGGACAATAGAATAATAAAAGCTACCAGATAGAGTAGTAAAGCTCCAGAAGGAGGATGGATACAAGTTCATTGTTTAGAGCATTTAACTGTAAAAGCAAGCATATGGGAATTGCTGAAACAAAAGACAGTCTCAAATATGGCAGGAAGACTGGAGAAAAACAGAATTAATCAAACCCCATAAATTCATGCTTGAAGTAGGGCAAGTTTCCCACCATAAGTGAGATTCTTAACTGCATTACATGAGTCACTTCATCTTGTAGGAAAAGAGGTATGAATACAAATCTTGTTCTTGGCAACCAAATTAGTGCAAAGGCCACACTGACAATTGGCTCGTATCAAGAAAAGGGCCAATTTCTTGCAAAGATTATACAGAACTGTTGACAGTTAATTCTAGTTTATTAGAACAGAGCTTTGAGAGTTTGCTTCCTCCTGTCCTAAGCCACTCAGCATCCCAGTGATGGTGGCATCGCTGCCTTGCTGTGCTCCAGACCCTGGAGCTCAGAAGAGTGTTTTATTTCATTACTCACAGACCCAGCAACAGTGATATTTAATAAAGTGATCATCAATCATCTAAAAAAATACATTTTTAAAAATGTATGATTTTCTGCTGTGCTCTGCACTCCCTCTAATCAGAGTGTTCTGCTGGAATCTAAGTGGGGGAAATTTTTCATCAACACAGGCAAATCAATTATGAGAATGTCAGCCCTGCTGGATGCCAGATTCAAACTGTTGTTAGGTAGGCTATTTATGAGATGGCTGCAGCAAAACAGTAGAAAAGTATAAAAACAAATTTAATACTTAACAGAGAAAAATTAATAATAGAATTATATACTTGAATGCAAATCCCAACTCACTATAATAAAATTCTTCCCTCATTCCCTCAATGTGAGTTCGGGGTTTTGTTTTGTTGGGGGTTTTCTGGTTCTAGTTTGTTTGTTTTATAATTAACTCACTCTCTCACGTACACACTCTCCCTCCAGGATACTCTCTAGGCTTAGGACAAGATTCTAGTGCAGACACACTTGATAGTAAAACTGAGCTGCTTGAGAAACAAAAGACCTGTTTGAGGGTTTCTCTGCTTACCAGCCCACATTAATATTCATGTTGTGACAAAACTATCCTCAAAAACAATTTTGTTCATGCTATCAGTATTTTTACCCAAATGTACTCAGACAGCCAAAAAATTTCACCTCTGGTAACTCTGAATCTTTCACAAACTCCTCTGAATCTATAAACTCAGGGACTTCTGCAGAGGTGCCTGAAGATGGAAAAACAAGGGCTTTCACTTCTATGAACACATGCAGACTTATCTCTAGAACATGGAGCCAATACTGCTTCCTCTTCCTACGTGTCTTTTCAACCAAAACATAGCTTATAGAGCATTATCAACAAATGGCCCAGATGGTCTAATCAAAGTTATATATACAGGGGTAGCAACCTAGGTATTGGCAGAACAAAACCAGGAGGATTTTGGCGGTTAGCTTGGGGGGTTTTTTGGTTTTTGTTGGGTTTTTTTTTGGTTTGGTTGGGGTTTTTTTTGTGGTTTTTTTTGTTTTTGTTTTTTTTTTTTAACTTAAAGAAATGCCAAGTCAGTGACCTAAACAATAAAGTTGTATTGATTCATAAGAATCAATAAGGATCTGGGCCAGAAACCATAAGCACACATTGCCACTGGGACAGTCAAAACATATGGCTGTAAAAATTACTCCATGTGGTGGGGGTTTTCTGCTGGATGTTGGCTTGGAGGAGGGTTTTTTGGTGTTTGATTTTGCTTTTTTTCTATTATTATGATTGGTTGCTTGGGTTTTTTCATTCAGCAATGGACAGTAAAAGAAGATGCACAGTCTGCTTTCTGGGCACAAATAAACTGACAAATTAATATCTGCATGATTAGGGGTTAAAGGAAAGAGTTAAGGGTTAAAGACTGATTCTCCTGTTTCCCTAGCAGGAATAAAGGTAAACTTTTTCTTCTTAGCTTGGGTCTGTTTCCCTCTCAACTCAACTCCCCATAATTCCCCTTATCTTGACTATTGTGCCATGACTCCTCCTCCATTTTCTGGTAATCTAAAGTTACAAGCTGTGGTTCATGTATTGCATCACCTGTATTGATTCACACTCTAGGACCTTATAGACATTTTTTACACATAATATTAATGTTAAGTGTTCAATTAAGTAAGAAAAATCTTACACATTACAGCCTTTATGATTGTGCCATATACAAAGTTTTAAACCTGATTTAACCACATATACACATGTATTTTAACTTCAAAATTAAAAACCAAAACATATTCCATAGGCTTCTAATTAGTAATTCTCTACTACTAACAAGATTTACTTGTTTCACTGAAAAGTTTCTGCTTACTATAGCAGGGCTGCAAATAGGAAAACTAGTTTTAATATCACTTTCTCTATTTTTATGGCAATACTAAGGTTTGCCTAGTTATATTTGTTTCTAGCATGAATATACATCCGCTTGGGTTAAGGTCTCTTCCAACCCAAACCACTCCATGATTTGTTGAAAAAATTATTTCAGAAGTGAAATGATACTACAGGCAAAATAGGTAACTACTTCAGACTTCTGTTACACTAAACTAGTCAGCACCAAAGCAAAAGAATTACCATACTCTAAACACTTTCATGTCTGAGTCAAAGGGAGAAAATAAGGTTATCTCTCAAGAAGTTCATCAATTTGTAATTAAAAGCATTATTCATTTCCTCCTTGCTGAATATTCTCCTAGAATTGGTAAGACATACTATTGCAATACATACACATGCACAAACCTGCCAAAATACATACAGCCAATTAATATGTACAAAAATACTCAAATATAGCTCAGAAACAATTTTTATTTTTAAATTAGACATGCTTTATTTCTTTCTTAATTGAAACCAATTTAGAAAACAACTAATTGTGATCTAGCATCAACAGAATCTGTTATATTACTTTGATTCAGTCACTTGAGTGGGGTTTGGATTTAGTTGTTCAAAATGCAAAGGAAAACATATTAAAATAAAGAAGACTTTAGTATGATTGATGCAATGAAAAAAATTTCTTTCCTACTTATAACCAATTTTGCTACCTATCATCAAGATTTTTCATTGTTTCTAGCAGTCTTCCAACTCAGCCCTGTACTTTACATAATTTCCCTCCCCGCTAGAGACAGGTAATCAAACAACTGGAGAGTTTTCTGTGATAAATCTGATCTTCTGTTTGATTTTTGGAACAAGTGAAAGGGCTCATTCTTTGAGAACATGCCTACAGAAGGACACATTTCCCTGGCAGCACCAATGGACACTGGAAGTGCTGCCCAAGGGTTGGTACCCCAGGTCACCATCCTGCCCATGCTGCACCACTTTGGGCACCGGGGTTTGGATGCTCAGGGTAAGCAGCCACCACAAAGCTGACACTCGGGAAGAGGAAAACAAACTAAAATCTGCCTAAGCAAGTGATACAATCTTTTGGGCAAGAGGGATGAAAAAACCCAGGATTTCTGTAACATTATTAAGAGGAATGGGAACAGTAGCCTTGGGATCCAGAAACATACGTACTAATCAATGCAGAATACTTTCTCAAACCTCTTAGGACAGGTTGCTCTCATCTGAGCTGCCTAATCTTGTATGTGCTAATTTCATTTAACTTTTCTAAACACAGAAAACAGTGATCTGTAGGAAAAACAAGTTTAAAGACATACTATTATGTTTAATTAAAGTTCAGTTTTCTGTATTTGGGAAGCTGCATTCAGACCAAATGAAAATAGTTATTTGTTAATTCATCATAGGTTGTCAAAGATAAATAACAGTACAATTTAGACAGTTTTGTATAAATGAAAATACAACCAAACAAAACATACAACAAACATAAATACCCTGCAGCCTGATTTTATTTTCTGTGTCAATAAATATGTATGTATACATCTCATCCTTACCTAGGAATAAAAAATACTACAAATATTTCTCTGACATGCACAAAAATCCAAATTATAACATCACATTGTAAAGGAAAACATACTACTGAAAATATAGAATAAATAGAAATAAAATTGATTATTTCCTCATATACGTTGAGCAAAGGAAAAGCAAAAATATAGTAATACATAAGAGTTCTATTTTGAAAAATAAGTTTTTACTTTTGCTGCTTTTGTAGCAAACACCTTGAAACCAACAAGACTTCAGCCAGAGAATCAGATCTGGATGCTAACAATCAGATAAGTAATAAACATACAAGTGTCTACACACTATAACATTACCCCTGAAACTGAAATTACTGTACTAATCCTGTGAATAAACACAACCTGCATTAACCTCATTACTATTAACTGAACACCAAAAATCCCTCATTTTCATTCAGTTGCTTCTCTCAAAACACTGATTCTGTAAAATTGCAATTTGTTTTTGCACACAGCAATGACTAACACAATTTGGGAGTTCTACTCCACTCTACCACCAAGGAACATTTGGAAACCAGAGAGGTAAAAAGCTAGGGGACAAAGTTCCTTCCTTAAAAGTGAAGCAGAATTTTAGAGGTTAAGATGACAACCTGACATTTGAGATTGATCAGTTATATGGGGTCAAAGTGAAAAGTTCTCATACTGTTATCATTAATTATTTGAAATGGGATTATATGTTTTAAGCTACAGCACTAATAGAAGGAAGAGCCTTCTCCTTTCATGTGGTGTATATAAGCAGAATCCTTTGCCTTGCTTTTGTATGTCCTTTAGGTCATTTTTCAAAAGTACCTCATGTTACTTGGTGCATACATAAAACTCCTTACTTATAGTCTGGATCCTTTGACAATTTCTTATTCTAATTAGTTTCCATAGTACTTCTCAGGATGGTAAATTTAGCACGTCCTCATTTTTGTCCCTTTCACTAAATGGAAAGGGTCATCATAAAATCCAAGCTAGTCCCTAACCAAGTTCTGGCAGCCCTTTTTTAAGACTGCGTCTCATCATAAGATCTCTTGCAATAAAGTTGCCATTTAGAAGACACACTGTCAATTTAATTCTTTGATTAACTCCTTGGGTCTGCCACCAGCAACGCAATCTTGGAATCTAACAGAGTAAGAGCAGATGGGCAGCCCCTAAATATAGCAGAAGTGCATAAACCAGGAAGGTAGCTTTATCCCCTCATCCCAGGCTTCTGAGCCCAACAAAACACTGTTCTTGTTATGAGAAGATCCATTTTCACCTGAACAACATTTTTTAGGATAACTGCATCTGAAATAATCTCAGTCAAAAAAGGAACTGCTACATCAGCTGATGTTTAAGAAACTCCTGCTTACAACAGTTGAAATTAATCTGGATTCCTGCCTGCCATACCAAGGACTACACTTTATTCTTTTTCTATCCAAAGAACTGATATTACAGCCTATAAGGAAAACAAATTCAGCCTTATGGATAGTGGAAAAAAACTTTACATTCCAAACATAATTTTAGTTTTGCATATAGAGGTTTAGGAAGCAGAAGCTAATAATTCAGAATTAAATACAGAGTACTGCAGTACTTCAGAGACTCAAAAGTTCTTTAACAGCTACGTAGTTGAAAGCAACAAATAAAAAGCTATATGGAAATTTTCCAACAGTCTTTTGATAGCAATTCATTTAATATTTAGCAGCATCACTTTTGAAATGTATGTTTCTAAAAATGAGAAGGCTGTTCCTGGAAGCTCTACTACTGAGCACATTCTGATTTCTTTAATAAATACACCATGGAAAACTGCTCTATGAACACCAAATTACGTATGTCTTTAAATTCTTATTGTGCCAGTTAGGACTAATTACAACTTTTTTAAACTATATTCAAACATTATTTTTATTTTGCCTAATTTTTTGGGGCTTCAGGGTTTTTTGGTTGGCTTTTTGTTTATTTGGGGGTTTGGGGGTTTTTTTTTGGGGGGGAAAGTTTTGCTTCTGATTAAATTAAGAATACAATGTATCTATATCAGACTGAATTCAGATGCTGAGGTTTGGTTCACTGAACTCAAATAGTACTAATTTAATGCTTTAAAAATTAATTAATAAAAGGATTTGGGAGAGGGTTTCTGTTGTTTTTGCTAATTTCCTTTTCCTTTGCAACTTGCATTGCTGTTCCACATAATGACAGCTACTCTGTTGTAAGATAAATAATATATAAAAACACTGAGGAGACATTTCAATACATGTTTTTTTTAGATATTCAAACAAATTGTTTGAATTTCATTCCTTAAAATGACACAAGAGATTTCCACAACATACAGAATTCTTTCTCAGATTAGTTTTATATTCTTCTGGCCTTTTCAAAACACACTTCAGAATTATACTTCATATCTGTATTTTTTAAACCATAAAGTCAACAACATACAGCTCAGAGATCATAAAAGTCAAGGAGCATTAATTCTTCAGCCTTTTTTATTCCTTTTTTCTATACATATACTGGAAAGATAAATTATGCTATTTTGGAATTTATTGAAAAAATACAACAGTGATAGTGATTCTACTTAATTTTCCCTCTGCTGAGAATATAGCAACCTACTGTGAAACAAACGAACAAAAATAACCCAGCCAAGTGCACCTATTCCTGAAAGTTCCCTCTTCTATAATTAGCTGTACCTTGAATTCCTTCTGAGTATATTTCCACACCAAGTAACATTTCTGTGGCAAAATACGTACATGTAAAATATTTGTTACCATTTTAAACTGTCCCAACAACTGTGACAAATTACTGTATCATACAGTGTAGTTATAGTTGCTAAACTATCACTTGAATAAGTGCTTAAAAATCTACCAGAACAATTCTAATCTCCCTTAACAAAGTGTGATCAGAACTATTTCAATAGGAACGTAAGTTAAAGGTTACAGGAAGCTTCACCTGAAAAGAAGTGAAAATGAAGTATGGTATAGTGAATGTACAGTATAGAGATGTGAAAATTCATAAACACTCCTCTATCAGAAAAATAATTCTTATTTAGTCTTACATAAAGAAACTATTAAAGTCCTTCATGTAGGATGAGCAAAGAACTCAAGATTAGAACAGCTGGATTTTATTGATGAAGCAATACCATGTCTTCCATCCACTTTTACTTTCCTTAGATAACAGATTTCCTATGATAACTGAATGCAGGCGTGCAGAAAAGGGCAGGAAAGAGACAATTTCCTACTCAGTCTGATTGCAACCCTTGAGGATTTGGTTTGTGTAGTAAAGAAAATTTTGATCTGAAAGTCACAAGCAGTTGTATATCACTGATAAAGTTCCTGCATTCCTTTAGCCTGAACAATGGAAAAACAAAAATTTTGCTTCTCACACATGGAAATGCAAGTGTCTATGAATCACCTACAAAATACAATTTTCTAAAAAGCCCCTTAAATTCAGAAAGTTTAAATTTTGTTTTCAAAAATGTTAATATCACTTATCTTTGACCTGAACTTCATCTTGGATAATTTCTGACTTGTATCAACATTTAAAACTACAACATTAGTCATGAAAATGAAATGGTTTTGGTCACCACACTAGATTCAATTAGAAAAACTGAAGTTTGCTGCTTTGGATCTGTCTGGGTTCAGCAAGACACTGAACAAGCTATGGAAGATAAATCAGCCATGAGCTGTTTACTGCACAGCAACTACATAGATCTCATAAAAACCATTCACATTGCAAACAGCTGAAGGTCTAGAAAGGAAAAGAGGGACAATTATATATGTCAGCTTTGCTTAAATATTCTTCTATAGGCACCCATTCTTGGCTACCATTTGCAAAAGAATGTTCTGCTATAATTATCCTTGATGCAAAGCTGTTTATTATGTTCTTAATCCATAAAAGGGAATTATTTACTTACATTATTGACAATAATGTCTGGCCTTGGTTTAACTACTCAAAAAGAAAATGCAGGGCAAATGAGCCCTCCTAAAGAAAGTAAACACTTTGAATCAGTACAGTTGAAAGAATTACAGTCACTTGTCACAACACACGAGTTTTGTGTCAGAAACTGCAAGTTACCCACATGGCTATGCCAAGGAATATCCTCCTTGTATGATCAAGTTTACAGGTAGAAGAAAAAGCACTAAAGAAAGGAAGAAAAATTAAAAAAATCAGAAGAAAACTGGTAACTTAAAGCCTATAAACAAAATCTAGCCCATACACTTTTGTGTTTTGATTGTTGCAACATTTGCTTCGCTGTAATAAGTTGGGCAAAAAGATACAGAATGGAAACACCTCTACCTGATTGCTTTAAAAAGTCACATGACAAGTGCATTAAACCTGGTGCTTCTTTTTTTTTTTTCATTTGCTTCCCATGTTCCTTTTTTAAATTGCCTTTAGACAAACATCAGGGGAAACATTCTCCAGCTCTGGTTTTAAAAGGCTGAAATAGAAAGTGTAATTCTATAATTGAGGGACAGCTGGCTGTTACCATGATAAGCAAATGAAGATCCTTTCCACTGGAATTTGTGGCTACCACTGATTATAGGTTTAACTCCCAGAATTAAAACCCCATTCATAAGGATTTGGAAGGCAGAGCTTAAGACTTGCCTTCCATATGTGCCTGTTCTCACAGAACAGTGGATCCTACTTTGTAACTGCCCACAAGAGCAAACAAAGAGCACAAAAACATGGCCACAGGGAACATCCTTAAACTATAAATAAATGCTATTAACTGAGATCCAGTGCATGCTGTGCACCTTATTACAGTCTAGCAAAATGACTGTGCCTGGGAAAATGCCAAAAGCCTTAAGATTTCCTTACTTGATATATAACAACTGAGCAATACAATGATTTCTTAGGCAATTTCTATGCCACAGACCAACATTTATAGATGCCCCACATCTATAAATGGTTCTTCAATTTTTTAAAAAAGGCATTTTCTTTACCCATCATTGCAATTTTCTGTTGATTTAACTTTATCAGGAGGCATAGAAATAATAATGGACTCAAATTGGAGCTTTTAACATATATTGATACTTTATAAAATCCAACACTACACAATAAGAGCATATTTGTAGTTCACAGTGGAAATGATTATAAACTATGCTCCCACTTCTTAAAGGCACTAAAATCCAATCCTGACCTATATGCACTGCTCATGAGCTTTGGTCTTAAACTCAGAACTAAATTTCTCAATGGTTCTCTCTAACACACCCACAAAGTGAAGATCTATATTGGAGTACAAAGTCCCAGCTGATTTTAACAGGAGTTAATCCGTTTTAGTCTGCAACACAGAAGCATGTTTACCCTTTACCACAGATGCTACATGCACCATATTGCCCACCAAAGTTACAAGGCTGAATTGCTGCTGCAGGCTAGAATAATACTTTTTCAGCAAATGAGTTTTGTTTACTGCCTCTGCTGCTCAGTGAGTTAAAAACCATCAAGTTTGGAGCTGAAAATGCAATAGAATCAGTAGATAAACTGTGGATCCGTGCAGCTAATTGTTTTGCTTTTGGCTATGGCATATGTATTACTTGATTGCCAATTTCACGCTCTGATACTGCTTCTTTATAGCAGCAGATGAAACTGAAGCTCAAGTACTCTGTTCAAAGAGGCTGATAAATATGTATTCCGCCCCTTTGCAATGTTTGACACACTCCTCACCCATTGTTATGCTTCCCTTCTACGACGTGCAAAACAGCCCCTGTTTTAGCTCTTATTCTCACCACTGTCAAACCCAATTTATATATGCTCTTGGCTTAATTATTATGCCAAAAGGAATTTTAATTTTCCTGTTTACTGAAATCCTCTTATAATTTGTTGTGTCTGTACTTAGGTTTGAGGGGGGGCTCACACTGCCATGCAATTCTAAAGAAAACACAAGAGAAGAACAGCAGCACATTTCTCTGCAGATGGAGAAACAAGCACTGGAGAAATCATACTGCTCCATGTGCATGACTGAAGTTGTCAATTAAGACTGAGATTCAGACTCCTCCTAGGAGCAGCAAGTATTGCTATTGCAGTTAATTCAGACCTTCCTGGCTCTAAGGATTGCCTGAGATGAAGACACAGCTCTACAGAACAGCCTAAGAGGGTGGCTGAGAAGTCAAAGCAAAGTTTTGAATATTATCTTTAAAGGAAGTCAAAGGAGACAAAATCTATTGAAATCTATCAAATTCATGATAATTATATAAAAATGGATCAGACAAAATGATAATAAAAAAAAGAATGGTTGTGAAATCAAGAAAAAAAATGAAACTAAGCCAAAAAGCAAGTCTAAGGAGACAAAACCTACTGGTTTAATTCAAATACATATTTATCTTGACTAAAATACCTCCACAATATTTTTATTTCCATATTACAATACGATTCCATGTTCTTACATCATCTATATTCAATGGACTACCTATAACATTTTCACTATCAAAGAACCCATAACTTTAAAATGGAAATGTCTCCTCTTCTTTTGTCCCTTGGGTGTTTTTCAGATTGCTTTATTTTTAAGGAGGAGAGCTTTCTGCATAATTAAGGAGCATATCTAATAGCTAGAGTAAACAGGAGATGCAATATGAGAAACAAAAATTAGGAGAACTGAGGCACTCCAAGAAGGCTTGGAACAAATAAGTCTTTGCTATACCAACATATGAAATCAAGAAGTAAAAAAAAACCAAAAACCCAAGAAAAGCACTAGTGTATGCAAACTTACAAGTTCATACTAATTTGTGAATCTAGCAAGCATATCTATATGTATACACACATATACACACATGCATTCATATATATAGAAACAAACACACACACGACAGGCATACAATTTTAGATCCTGGGCAACACAAATCTGGTTTCCTATAGAACAAATCATCATTGCCTAGCAACCAGAGCTATTTTTATGTCAAATTGTAATAATTCAACATTTCAGCTGTCTTTATGGAGATTTGGGGGGGAGGGAGATCATTCAAATCCCATCTCTTCCCATTCGTCCCTCCAATACTCTGCCATTTGAACTTTCCAAACCCAAAAATCACTCCTTCACAGAAGTCAAGTTAGGACAATTTCACTATATAAAGCACAAGTTGGAGGAAAATTCTGAGTGACAGAAAAGGACACTTTAGCAAACACTCTCTTCATTCCATAGATCAATATGGTTTACTGTAATTTTTATTTCTTATTTCAGAACTCTCTATAGGTTATGATGCACTCATAAGAGGTCTATGCAGCTAATACTGCCTAATAATGCACAGCACAATTGCTTCCTGTTTTAAGGGCTAAGTCATAACAGTATAGTCTTCAGCATAAAAAAAAACCTTTTACTGCACACTATAAACTGCTGTGTTGCATTTTAATTACAGAATTCACCAGAAGAAATGAATGAATACTATTGTCCTGGGATTCTGTACATGAAGTTAAGCAAAACTGAAATTCCTCTACAAGAATTGTAACACACACGAGATAGAGGAGGAGATGGGAGTTTAAAGCAAAACACAGGTATAACTGTTTTCCCCAACTCAAAGCTTGTTTCTGTCTACAAATTAAAAAAAAAAAACCTAGATATACAGTGTGAAAATACCATCTTTGTATATACATAAGGAAGATAAAGAAAGATGAGGTATTAAAAGACTTGATCTTGCACATTCAAACTGGCTGGGCTATCATGAAGATAACACTCTCCCCCCTTCTTGCACATCAGACTTTTATACCTTTTTATCACGTTATATGGTTTACTTTCTGAAAAATCAGAATCAATTTTAATTGAAAGACACAATTCTGATGCATCCACATAGCACTGGAAGGTAAAACCTTGTCTCTATGGCAATTCTCTGATGAAAAATAACAAGAGCTCTTAACATTACATAATCTGAAAATGCACAAGATGGAAATCCCTGAGAGAAAGATGAACCAAAAATACAGCCTTTACCTACAATTCAAATAATACATGGAATCAAGAAGCCTACAGAAACTTGCATCCAAACAGTCTCCTGGCAAGTTTACTGTTTCCTACCAAATAATGCTCTTTAATCACAGTGTCCCCCTGCCTTCTGTACAGTTCTCAGGTAAGGATGTGAAAACTAACTAAATAAAAACCAGAGATTCCTCTCAGATAGTATTCCTGTTTCAAGAACAAGAAAACAGGAACACAAGGGAGTTCAGACATTTCCCAAAGACACTTTTAGGGCAACTGTGAATTCCAATGCTGAGGGGAAAGAGGGAAAAATACCTAAATTGCACTAAGATGTGCTACATTTCAAAAATAGGAGTGGTTAGAAGATTGCACAGAATAGAACCAAGAGAATTTGACTTAATTCTTCTCTTGCCTTTCAGTATGCTTGGAAATAAATCAAAAGGCAACTGCAGTAGTTTCTGAGTTGTCTAATGCACCAAGTAGCCATAACAAAGAAACAACTAACCAACTCCAAATCTTTTCTTATTTGAACACTGTGGAAGTCTGTAAAGATGCTTTTCTCTGTAGAGGTTTTCCCAGAAATATGTTTAGGTAAGGTAGCTTTTCTCAGCTGTTCTTTTTGGAATTCTAATTCTTTCTATGGCCTTTCCAGGAAAGTTTGATGGAAAACACAGCTGAAGCCTAAGAACAACCTGCAGTCACATTTCAGAAAATAAGTTATAATTCCTTAGAAAAAGTCTATGGATCTATAGAAAAGCAAAAAACAAGAGTATAGTATGATCCTTTAAAAATTCCTTTCTGTCATGCAGTAGGGTGTGCTGGTCCTAGCCTCAAAGCTTTTAACTAAATATGAACAATACATTCTCTAAAATTAGTAGATGGTTTAAAATAATGTATTCCTCATGCTTATAAAAATCACCCCTTAAAAAAACACCAGAGAAATAGAATTCAAAGACCACAACAAGAAGCCAAAGAACACATAGACAAATAAATTCCAAGTAAAATTTGGCATAGGCAAAACAAATATCCCATACTACACAGGAGGCAGTATTTGATTTCTTTCCTAAACTGAAAAATTATCAAATGTAATGTGAACCAACTGTGTTTGGGATCTCCAAGGAAAATGAGGGCTTTGAAAACTGACCCAATTTAAAGTTATAATTATACATAATAGCTCTCCTTCACGAACTTAGGAATTTTTAAAACACAAAACACACAAAGAAATGACAGCCTCAGAAAGTGTAAATCCGTTCAAGGAAGAAAATTATCACAACTGACAAGTAATTCACATCCAAACATTCTCCCTTCACTAGCATGTTACTTTCTCCAGCTTTTGTTTCCTGTACTCTACATTAGCAAAATTATCACAGAAAGCTGGAACTTCTTATTGATTACTCCACTGTTACACTACTTACTTCTCTCTTTTTTTTTATGCCAAGGAGTTCAGATCTTTAAAAGGTGCCACTTATACAATGATATACATGTGTATTGAAAGCATTTGAAATTTCATTTCCCACATAGGCATAGAAGTCTAATGATATAAAAAACTTATTTTCCTGGCTCAGATGCTATGTGCTCATGGAATACCTCCTAACATAAAGGTTCACTTCAGCAGCTCTGGGAATTATAATTACAAATTATTATCTCCTATATTAGCTCTGCTCTCCCAACAATCATCCAAAAAAGATAAAATGTCCTCAAACCATATCATTATTTGCCAAAGATATGTCCCAGTTTTCAGTTTATTCAAGCTTAGATTTCTGGCATGACATATATTTTCTAGAACATTATTGTGTATGTGGTAATAGCAATGTAAATGAGGAGTAATGCCAATAAAATCTTAAAAGAAATAAAAAATAACCACATATGGCAGTAGCTCTAGTTTTTCATAGACAGCAGTCTTTACAAGTCAAGTGGGTAAAATAAGTTTGAACAGGTCTATAAACCTGGCCTCAGCTTAATTTTAAAAAAATACCACCACCAGTAAAAATGAATAACTGCATTGTTTTTTTGATGTTTGTGTTTTTCTTTTTAGTACTCTTCATGTGTTTCCCTTTGAGCTACTGTCCACCCCAGTCTAGCTGGGCAATGAAATGCTAATTCATTCTTCACAGGTAACATTAAGGAGTGTAGTCCTTGCTTGTAGAATTTACCAATAGATGTAGCCATGCCTCATCCTTAAACCTGGGTCTCAATGTGTTTCAATGAAGCAAGAAGAATATTTGATAAATTTATATTAAAAATTATTAGCTTCAACATAAAATGAATAAACGAAACAACATCATACTATTATTGCATTTGAAATATCTAAAAAACACCATAATTAAAAAATCAAAGAGTATCTACACATTTTAACATTTTTTCCTAATGCTGCTACTGCAGTCATTCAAGCCTGTGTTCGAGCCTATGCAGTCTGTGAAAACTAGGTCAGGCATGTAATCTCATTCATGTAATTCTGGTTTTGTCTATCCATTCAGTTTTCTTTCTTTTGTGGCTTCAACCCAAGGAAATATTATTTCAAGGAACAAACAGGAACTGCAGTTGGTTTTTGTTTTTTCATTCTGTATGACTGGCTTAAGAAAAAGCCAACTTAAGCCCAAGAGATGCAAGATGAGGTTCCTAGTATAGGCAGGTTTCTGAATAAGAATAAAAAATATACTGTTCTACTTGCTAGAAATATCCAAATAAAAATAAAATAGAAAAGGAAAGGATGCTTAGAGTACTTTTCTCAGAACCATGCAGCTACGTTGCAGCAGCAGGGGTAAATTGCCACATCTTCAGCCACAGCTTTCCCCAGGAAAACTGATAATCAGTAATACCTGTCAAGTGGTGGTTTAGGATTTGTTTCCTAAGTATTTAAAGGAAATTTAAATAAATAAGAATTCAAAGCCACTCTGTTGTGATGAAAAATTAGAGCATGGCATCATCTTCTACAGTTAGCTTTGCCCATGTTCTTGCCATCATCATTTATTTCAAGTAGCCAAAAGACATGCCTGGATATGAAAACAATGTAAACTGTTTTGTCACTTTCACTATAAATGCACCTTAATTTACAGAGCAGAAACTAAAACTTTCATTATGGTTTTTCATACTTCAAACATGTAAATTACCACTCAATTCAGAAATGCAACATAGAAAACTTTTTGATGAAGCTTCATTAAGGAACATTTAGCTCATATTTAAATAAATGACACAACTAAAGACAAACCACACAATGTAACATGGGTCATCCATCACAAAACAAAAACTCCATCTAGAACTTAAGGGCTTTTCAAATTTGGTAGCTTACGAAATACTTTTTGCCATTATTTCTAAACAAAGCTCTCTGAAGGATGGTTGAGAGCTGCTGCCAGACAGGCCAAAAATAAAAACCTACCAAAAAACCCACTCACACCCAACTTCACACACCCAGCTTCCACCATGTGTTCTTACAGACTAATATTCAATTTAGAACACAGTTTGCTGTAGGAAATTGCCCTCCCCAAAACAATCGAGATGGCACGCATTTTTCTTATTGTTTCACAAACAAATAGACAAAAAAGCTTCATAATTTGAATCAAAAGTCTTGAACAAAATGGAGAATATTATAGAAACGGAATATTATAAAAATCCTTTCATGAGATTCATCACATTCATCACCCTAAGGGAGCTCAGGGAGATTTTTCCCCCTGCTTATTTTTCTAACATAAGCTTGCTCTCCCCACTGGAAGAAAAATAAATTCTTATTTCAGGATTTCTAGTGATCAACATAAGACCCTCAAAAAATGCCTTTTTTAATTTCAGAAATAATTACTAGGAAAAAATACAACATAATCTTAGCCTTTAACACATACAAATCCTATCAACTGCCCCAGCTTCACTGGAATTTTACTCCATGTGTGTTATTACATTATCTTACACAAGTCATGACTGTCTCACAACAGAACTGTGTTTGAGGAGTTTTCCAGTTTCAAAGCTGTCACCATTTATTGATGTAACACAATGACCTTGTTTCCAAGCTCTAGGGCATTTCCCAGCTGTTTCTAGCAGAATTAGAAGACCCTTCTTCAGAGGTGGAGTTATTTTATTGCCAAGTAAAACTGACACTGCACAGAGACTGCATCTAACTCAAAAGCACCTCAGAAAAAATGCTGGATGAAGCACACTCAAGTGTTTGACAGCATCATTATTGCTTTGTATGTCCAAAGGAATTAAAAACTTTGGGTTTTTTCAACTAAAATTACCTTGTTATCAGATAAAATTTGAAGATAACAAAACTGAACTTCAAAAAATTTCCAGGATTATAGATTTGGTCAGTCACAGAGTTTTACTATTTTATTGCCACAGAAACAATATTAGCTAAAGTTGTGGAAACAATTACCATCAATGGTACATATTAATGTTACAAGGTTTCAATTGGTAATGCTTTAAGTAGTCTAGATTTTTTATCCAGAAATGTAAATAGCTAAGCATATACCTTCTGGGAGGGGGAAAATAGAGTTAATTTGTTTCACTTTCATATTTTTAAATTACAAATACTTATTTCACCTGTCTTGGGTGAAAAAGAAAAGATCTTCAGAAAAAAAAAAAAAGTTCAAAACCATCCCTTGGCTGAAAGAATCACTTAATAACTAAGAAGAAAAGATCACAAATTTATGTTTGTAGTTTATTTGCCTCAAGTATAACTAAAGATTTCCTAAAGTCACAAGGCAAAATTAAGATGTTCTGACAGTGTGATAGGGGGACCTAAGATGAAACAGTTCTCTTAATGACTGAGGCAGAATTAGTCTTTGAAAACCAGCCCAGCAATTCTGTTACAAAACAGAATACAGAAATAACCCTTCCTACCATTTTGAAGGATGATATAAGATGAAAAAATTTATTCTAGGCTATGCCCAAAGGAAAAATTCTACAACACTTCCGCAGAATAAATGTGCACCACAGCAGCTAAATAGTTAGAAATTCAATTGAGATTTCTGAAATCTTGAAGCAGTACACAAGCTTATGAAGTGATAAATGAAACACTGCTGAATTTCTAAGCAATGGTATTAACCCAGAATTATAGGTTACTTTCACATATTAAAAGACAGAGAAAAAATATTATTAGCAGCAGTGAAAACATATTCACATTAGAAAATGCAATCACAAATTTCATGGAAGTTAATTTCTGTTCACCTTGCTCTAATACTTCCAACTACAGAGTAATTTAAGTACGTGCCACAATAAATAAAATAGCAGTGCTCATTCACCAAGCAGCATGTGGATCTGCACTGTCCACATAAACAAGGGCAAATGGCAAACAGGAAAGCAAGTCAGGAGAGATTTAATTGGCATCCAACTGAGCTCTTGGCTCCTGTGATTCAGAAGCTCTAAAAAACATTTTTTCTTCCATATAAATATTTCAAGGGAGGCAGGATCAAAGCCCCTTCCATTTTGCAGGTATCTCACAGTTTTCATCCAATCTAAATTAAAAAACAGTTAGAAATTATTTTCTGAAATGGCAGCCAGGATAAATCCTGCTTAGCAAAGGGCCAGGAGAGGAACAGTCTAATCCAATTAGAGGCACCAGGTGATGTGACTGGCACTCTCCAGAGTGCCATCCAAAGCAGCAAACATCCAGCAGAGACAAATTAAGATTCTCAACAGAGAAATGTGCATTTTTAGAGACTCAGATGTTGAAGTAAGACCTCAAATGGCAAGTACTCAATATTTCACTGTTCTCTCCCTCCCTGTCCCCTCAGCCTAAATTCATCAAGGAATTTCATGAAAACAGATTCCTGCAAAATTACTCTTGTACAGGAACAAGATGTGAATATTGCCTTTGCACTGAGCACCCCATGTACACATATCCATAAATTTATCCACGTTTTTGTATTCCCCAGTTCATCAGCAACTCCTGTATTCTATTTTTATGTAACTCTTAGTCACAGATGGATTGCTTCTGTGACATGCTACCTGTCTGCTAGACAGAAGTAGCTTCACTTGCTAATCAGAGCTCTAGTACAAGACCTTTTTCAGAAAATTGAGAAGCAATAATACAGTTGGATAAATACACAGCCTTTCTGATTTAATGCATCTTATTCATCCAATTTCAGTTAAAACAGCAAGTTCCCCAATGAAGCATTAGGACAAGTTTGATTTAGCTGAGCCAACGTGACAGAAAATAATAAGATTATGAGAAAATCAATTTTTAAAGAAGGAAAAAAAGGAAAAATAATTTGCCTCCAGCCACAGAAAAACAGACAGTCAAACTAGTTGTGAGGACTAAACCTTTCTGTTGCCTTAGAAAGGTCGTCAGGATCACAAGTATTTGAGCTATTCCTTGCATTTTTTTTTGTGTTACCAGCACATGTAGGTCAATACAGAATGCTGGGAAACACTCCTTACTTTGTGATGAGTGAAATAACCCTACAGGTATGTCAAACCTACTCACCTGTGCCATGGCTGCCTGCAGAATCACAAAAGCCTTATCTTTTTTCTGTTACATTAATAGAACTTTTTTTTTACATAGGGATAATTGATTATGTTCACAGAAAGAGGTATTTTGATTTCTTAACTCCCATTAAAATTCACATGGAACTAAGAACAATTCACTAAATCTCAGGTCAACCAATAGTAGATAATTCATTACTACAGAAAGGAGTAAATTCAGGCATTAAGTTCTCAGCATTGGTAGGCTTAACAGGTTTTTATGTCATGTCCTATCAGTGTTAGCATGATATGCATCATTTACTTACACAGATTAGCTGCATCTAATTTAAAAATTAATAATTATACATTGATTTTGAAAATTACTTTTCAAGTCACTGAGCACAGAGGAAGTACACAACAGTCTAGATTTTATGAGGATTAAACGAAGCAATGGAAGTTATTAACTAGAATGACAAAATAAACTATCTAGAGAAATGGGATGAGCTCCCTTTAGTGTCCAAATGAAACAATACTTGAAATTAATTCTGCTGTAAATAAGGACTGTTACAATCAAAATTGTCATTTGCATTGCTACAGCACTGTCACTTTGCATATAAAATCAGATTGATTTTATTACATCTCCATGCAGGAATTGAAATGCTATGTAACTTCATAATGGCCAAGTCCCTCTATTGATGTCTATGTTCAGATCTTTTCCTAATACTGGGCCAGCAGAAGGTTAAAGAGTTCCCAGCAACAGTCAACATTTTCAGGAAATAACACTTAAAAGACTGCTGATGCTTAACATGTCCAAATAAACTTAAACAGTAATTTTTACTTGCAAGAGATCAGTTACACAAAGTAAATTGGAAACAAGGCACTAACCAACTCTACTCTTAGAGTCAAGAAACCACTTTCAGTATGCCAAAGTGAAAACCAGATGAAAATGATGTTTCAAAAGCTTAGTATATCACAGATGCCAAGATGATAGGTAAGTATTGAGAATTCCTTACAGTGGCAGCCTTAAAACCATCAAGTTCAGCTTCTCTTGACTACTCACCAATGTCCCACTAGACACATTTTTATGTGAAAACCATGTCTGGAGACTGAGCTCAAAAGACAAAACTGACTTGGAGTTTTGCAATTAAGCCTACAAAAAGACAATATAACCTATTATTTTTGCCCAAGCACCCAACTATTGCTACAGTGAAGGAGGCTGTGAAACTCCAGCTAGCAGGAAGGATTGTGACCAGCCTGGGGTGGGACAGAAGCTGCTTCTCACAGAAGACATGACAGTGTAAATAAGCAAATCAAAGTACAGTGTCCATGGATTTTGTATCTCTTGCTTTCTTCTCTCACTCTTCATGGAGTGACTGGATTAGAAACTATGTTCTAAGGGATAGCACAGATGAAGCAAGTTTTGCTAAACATAGTACTAAATAGGGAGCTATTGGTAAATTTAATTTGGCTGCTGATAAAAATGAGATAGAACCCTCCCAAAGAATCAGCTTTATTTTCCCAGCCTTCCTTTCTTCTCATTATCAGTTCTAGTCTCCTAATATCACCACAAACCACTATTCAGTTTAGTACACCAGTTCTTCAGGTATCATAACAATTCTTTGTTGTTACTTTCTAGAAGATTTTTAGTAAAGTTGTTTTAGACTCACTTTTCTGAAGTTTCTTTAACTTCCCACCAGAAAAAAAATCAAAGCACTTCAAAGCTTTATTTTACTTCATATAGAGTACTTAAAAACATAGCCATGATTCAAGTATTTTTAGTATATTTAAGTATTTCAAGAAACAACATCATGAAAATCAGGGTAAATCCTGAAAATGGGTAATTGGCATTATATGCTCTAGCAGCCTGATCCCAAAAGGGCTTCAAATAATAATTTGGAAGTTATAAAATACCTTCTTTTTCATACATGAAGGTTTCACATTCTCTTTAGCAAAATTGGAGGTTACTAATTACTTTTAGAGGTTAGTGATACCAAAGAAAAGCAATTGCTTTGTAATTGAATATAAGACACAGATCTGCTGAACAATACTGATTCTCTGCCCATATTTCAGTTTGCAAATCTGGCCCAGCATGAACAGCCACTAACTTGCTCCTAAACTGAGACTTTCCTAAAATCATGCTTCCCAAAAGTTATCACACTGTCATTATTACAGTACAGAGGCAGGAGGGAAAAAAGAACATCAGAAAAGGAAATGAAATAAGGAAAAAAGAGAGGAGCAATAGAAATATCCTGGCAGTGTCCCCAGCAGGACTGGGGGAGAGCAGCTGCATCCTGCTAACACCTGGAAATCCCTGCCCAGGAATGGCACTGGCACCCTGCCAGCTGCTGCCAGCCTCCAGCACCACGGCCAGGAATGCAGCTCCCTTCCCATCCTCATATCAAATTAGTGAAGCAGTGTTTTCCCAAATCACATAGGGGAGATAGAAAAAACAGTTTGTTATGAAACCATTCAGGTATTAGGACATTTTTTAAATGGGACTTGTCCTTTTGTGGAGAACTTCATTAAAATCATTCACTAACAGTAAAAAGCACAAACAGAAAACCACCCCTCCTCCCCCCAAAAAAATCAGACTACTAAATATAAAAAGCCAGAAGCATAGACTGCATATTTCAGTAAAGGAAAGAGATGGTTACTGGTAATAAACAAGGATTAGGCCAAGCCTTAATTTTTTTTTTTTTTTCCTTTCTGTAGTATATGAAATTCAAGTAACCACAAAATAACATATATAGCCTGATCAGTATTTATCCCCTCTTGGCATAGATCTAGCTTTCAGAAACTTCTCTACATTCGAGGATTTCTGAACCACTCATCATACTAGTCCTTGATTGCAACATATTAATTTTAAAAAGCAAGAAAAATAAACATACCCTAATCTGTGCATCATTAACAACGTTTTCATTATTTTCAGGCTCATTAGAAAGAACATTCACTTCCTTGCCCTTCCTTTTATGTGAATTTATCTGTGTCCAGACTTGACCACAGTGAAGGAGTGAGCGAATTTGGTTTCTTCTTTAGTTCTGGCTTCTGCCAGCACAGCAATCACAGCATCCCTACTGCCAGCCACTCAGTATCTTGGTCATCAATCTTATCTTTGGCTGCCAGTCAGGAGAGAATGGGAATATAAAGCATCATGATGTAGTAACCCAGATAAAACTTATCAGTGATTTAAATTACACCAAAGAAAGAAAAAAAACCACCCAGGGAGATAAAAACTTCCTCAAGAGGCCTCTTGGTAGTTAACTGACATCATCTTTCAAACTTACCAAAATCATTCCATAAAGACTTCCAAAGGACAGTCTACTATTAGAAGGAGATGAAGAGCTTTATTCAAGTTTACATTTCACATCAGGGATATAAAAACCTCTCCTGTACAAATGCCATTCATGCAGTCTACTGTAGATGCAAATTAACTTGTTCTAAGGAGTTGTTATCAGATAACTATTTGCAGGAGCAAATTGGAAGCAGTGTTTCCATTATCAATTACTTGTCCAAATATCAGATAAATTCTATTTCTGGAGACCATCAGGAAGGCCTCTGTGTGACTCTAGAGTTCTTCACCACTTTTTCCTTACAGAACTGCAAGACCACAGAATCCCTCAATTGCAAAGGAGCCCCCAACCCATCAAGATTCCCCAGTCAGTGCCAACCAAGAAACCTGTGACACCACAGAGGTTTAACTGAGGTCTCTCATGTCCAATACAACACTGTAACAATTAGATTTTTTTATCTCTCATGTTTTGCTTTCTACAAGAATAAAATTAAATAATACTAAAAGCTGAAAAACCACTTAAACTGTGTAAGTAAGAGAGATGCATGATTGGGGAAAAATAATTTCTTCTGAGATATTAAACAGCAGGGACTATTGCAAACACAATTCTCTCTCAAGCGCTGTAAGTTGGAAAATGAAACAAACAGAAAGTATTGTAATCAAATTTCAGTCAAATAATATTTGGGTTGCATAGTTCAAGAAATGTTGACATGGAAGTTCACAGAAAAAGCACTGGTGAGTCTGACCCAGTGAGTAAAGTGCTGCTCAGTATGATCCATCTTCCTCATCCTGTTCCATTCAGTTTTACCCCTTTGGTACAGACCCTCAAAGATTTTTAAGTAGCTCTGGATGAGTCTTGTACAACTGAAAACTGAAAGTCAGTAACTACAGACTTCATGGTCTGCTTTACTACTAACACCACTTTGAGTTAAACCAACATTTAGCTGTTCTGAAAATTTGGTTTACTTCTAGTAGAATAGGTAAACCTTCCATCTTCACCCTTTAAAATCCCTATGCACATATCTTTAGCAGTTTGGGTTTTTCCTACTACCAGAACAAGAAAACAAGCTTTCACCCTCCTGGACTAATTTCATTCAATGTTCCACTTAGAGGGAAAATCTCTGGAGCACAGAGGTCAGGCAGGGAGCTCTTTCAGCATTTCTCTGCAGAGCCTACACAGCACAAGAGGAATGGTAACAATAATACACAAATACACACCAGAACCCAATTGCTTTCCATCCTTCATTCTTTAGTGCGTGCTCATGTTTTTATATACACGCCAAAGATTTTCACATCTTCTTAGATGCTGGAATTTCTTTTCCATAGGCATTAAACAAAAAACTTAGCAAGCATATCACTCTTACACAAGATGCAAACAGAGCTTTAAAATCTGAATTCTAAGTACCCTGTGGGAAATATTGCTGGAGCATGAACATTCATTAATTATAAAAACTGATTAAACTTTTCCTTCTTAAAGCCTTAAGGTTATTTTCAGATCCTGCCTTCCCAGAATTGGGTCACCTTCATGCCCTGCCCCCCACCTCCTCCTCCCCAATACATAATTTACTAGCATTAATTACCTTAATTTAAAATAAATTCAAATAAGCAGAGCTTAAGGAAAAGTATTCCAGCAATATGAGGACTGCCTCTAGAAAGATCAAGGAGATCAGAAGCAAGCAGGAAACAAACTAAACCCTTTCTTCTAAAATATCAAACAAACCCCTATGGACTTTGAGGACAGAAACCACAATGCTGACTACTCCTCTACACTCACTACTTCCTTGCCAGTTGCCTTACTAATAAACTTTGACCCAGCTAGCCAGTACCCAAGACAGCAGTACATCATGAACAAAAGATACTAATCCATTAGATAATAACCCATTAGAGTTTAGGCACAGCTCTTGCAGCCCCATCCTATGACCTCCCTGAGATGACCAAGAATTACAAAGGGGAAGCAGGAGAGGCACCTGAGGAGCAGTAACAAGTCTCTGAGGCACAGAGAGAAAGGGTTTTTGTTTACCTATTTTTCTAACCAAAATTGTCAACACAAGAGAGAATGATAAGGGAGTAACAAGCTGCTAAGAAAGAAACCAGCAGCTGAAAATCCACTGCTAAGACTTGAGGCCTAAAAAAACAAAAATTAAAAAAATATTTAAATTCTATGCAGTCAACACAGCAACAAGTTCAGAAGTTCCAATATCTGTAACTTTGAGAAGGTAGCTGATATAGACAGAACAAGAAGAGAAAAGGGGAACAGTGACAATATTAAGGACTATGGAAAAATGGAGTCAGTTCTGCCAGTGATGAGCAATTAATAGAACAAGGGAGTGCAATCATACTAAAACTATTTCCTAATTAAAATAATTACATTAGCTGGCCTTTAAGGAGATTTATTTATAGTAAGTGTGACAAGCTATTAAGGATTCAATTTAGATCAGAAGTCTCAAATTATGTCTTTAGGTATGGGGTGGAAGTGAGCTGCTGTCAAGCAAAATAACTCATCTCAGAGTAATTTGTCTCTTGCAAGGGACATAACTGGAATTATTCTGCTAAGATCAGAATTCAAATAACTGTGGACACACATAGATTGCAAAGTCAGTCAAAAAACTTCTGAAAGAGTTGTGAAATAACATTTGATTTGTATGAATTCTCTCATATGTTTTCTCATACAAATAGCACTTCTAAAATTCTTATTGTTTCTGTCCTTTTTTAAAAAAAATTCAATCCAGTACATACTAAAATCTACAAGGTTCTCATGGTTGTAATTTTCCTATATTTAAATATTGCTGAAGACATTTGGAGCCTCTCAACTCTGATTTCCCTATGCAGATCCTATGAGATGTCAAAATATCCAGAACCAGCATATTAAGACTGAAACCTCCACACCAATCTACCTCTAAAATGCACAGAATTTGAGAGAGGGATAAGGAAGGAAGAAAAAAAAATCATAAAAAACTGCAAAAATCGATGCAAAAACTTCTATGTTATCAATTTTTATCACCAAATGTGGCAGAACTGCTCTCTAGAGTGGCAGATCAAGATCAAACAATGGGCACCCCAAAGTCAGACTGTGAAATCAATAGCTTGGACTTGCTTTTTGTAAATGAAAATTTTTTGTTGGAAACACAAAACACTTCTCCTGCCATGCAGATTGCTCATCAAGTTAGTCCTAAAGAAAAAGTACCCTTTGTATTGTACAGAAAAATCTCTTGGAACTAGATCAGAGGTACTGAAGGTACACTAAGAGCTTACTGCCAACAACACTCAGCAGAAAAGCTCATTTATGACACTCAGAGCTGGCAGACTATAGACATACTGCAATTACTGCAACCCATACAAGTAGACATTAATTTTTTTTATTAATTACTTTAATTACACTTTAAGAGGTTCAGCAGTATGCTAAAAAATAATGTACATTATGAACTCAAGGAGAAGTAATTTCACTGGCATTTTTAAACTCAGCTGTTGTCATCAGTATTTCTTATCCAGCAAGAGCTTTTTCTCATCAGATTTCCAATGCTTGTCTGCTCCCTAATCCCAAACCCTTGCTTCCAGATACTGAAGGCCACTTGACTCACCTTTCTGATCCCATTTCATTCCACAGTTGATGCTGTTTCCAAGGAGCAATCTTTTCCTCTGTAAGCCCTGATCATAATCCCACTCCAAGTGCTGATACACATTTTTCTTCTACCCCATTGTTATCTACAGGGATTTACTGATGAACTTAATTTTTTTATCTGGCATATTAATAATCCAATTATTACTTTATTACAAAAGGTTCCCTTCAGCAATGAGAGAAACTCATTTGCTGCCACGGACAACAAAACAGGGTTCTGGTGAGAGCAAGGCTGAATGAGATAATCTAGAATCCTGAACTTGTTGGAATCACCTGGAGTGCAACATACTGCTTAATTAACTGGCAATTAATAGACATCATCCTCCAACGGAGACCAGTGCCATAAGCCACTAAAAATTCAAAAGTCTGCTTTGCAGTTCAGAATGGAAAGACCACATAGTGCTGCTACAAGAATCTTTCTCTTCCTTTTTTATTCACTAGAAGCAGTGGCCATTCAGAAACCCTCATTTTTATTGCAGAAGAACAAACTGGACAGAGATGACAATATCCATAGAGCTGAAAAGGTTTTATTTTATGTTTCTTTGTGATCTTCATGAAAAATGAAGCAAATCCAAAGAAAACATCCCACAACATTATTTCAGCTAACTTCTAAATGGATGGGATTGCTAACTAGACACATGTGACAAATTCACCACTGGATCAGGCAACAGTAAAATGTGCAGCCAAGCTGCTTCAAGAGCCCAAACTTCCAATAGCCTCTAGAACCTGTTCTGAAAACATGAGCATCTGAATGCCATCCATTATCTCCTCTTGAAGCAATTTGGGCATGTTACCTTAGCTTGGCCTCTCAGGCCCTCCCTGCTTTGCCCTTCTATGATGTAACCAATTTTCACAGTGATGAAACATGTCACACAAGATAGTAACACGTCCCATGTAAGTCAATATCAAAAAAGCTGGCATTAACTTTCAGTCCCTTTTATCACATTATCTGCAGAACTGGTTTCTAATTAGCCTGTGGGTGAACTGGATGCAACTCTCAGCGGTTTTCAAATGTACCTTAGCCTATAAAACTACATATTAGAAGGATTGAGAAAGTTATTTCTACTAGCCACAGTTATGGCTCAGACAGCTTTAATATAGAACTCATGGAACAGCAACAAGCCATTCCATACAGGTCATTCAGAAATCTACGTTTGGTTATATATTTTTGAAGGTATTAGATTTAAATTAATGATGAAATAATTAGATTAATATATTTCTAAATATCTATATTTAGCTGTTTAAATATATTATAATGCAATAACCTTGTTAAGGTGGTTACATATCCTCAGCTTTATTGTTCCACAGCACTGTTACACTTTAAAGGATTCACGATGCACTTGATACAGCTATTAGTGCACCACTGTAATGAAATTATCTCCACCTCAATTAGCAGACTGCTAACCTAGTATTAAATACATACACAGCAGCATACAAAATAATTGCATCAATTCTTGAATTTTAAAGTATTCAATAATTTGATGGCACATATTCTAAAATGAAAGTATTTTAAAATTGTATGTAATAGCCCCTCCCCACGTAATGTATTTTTTTCCATATTGCTTTTCAAATACTACTAGTGAAAACAAGAATAGTATCAATGACCTCCACTGAGAGATTCCAGCTCTAATTTAAACCAATCTGATCCAAGAAAGAGAGGAAGAACATGCACATCCTCAATAACTTAAATTAGAAAGACAGAGCTCTGCATTTATTATGACAGTCCAAAAGCACTTTATCCTACAGCATTGGAATGAATTCTTAAGTCTCTCCATTTTATTTAATCAAAGCAAAGAATTCATTTTAGATTTGTGCAGCTCATTCATCAGACTGAATTAAATTTTTGATAACCCATTGTTAAATTTTTCATAACATAACGATCTCAACTAATAGGCCTTTCACTTGCTTCTCCTTTGTCTTCCAAATTTCCATGCTGTGAGATACAGTGAAGAGCCTAGGAACTGGAGAAGACAAGCATGAGCTTCTTTAAAATACAGAATATCAGAACAGTCACAAGGCTCCAGAAATGAAGCTTGAATGCTCACAAGGTAGTAAACCAGCACATGTTACATCCTTATTACAACCAAAACATTGTAACCAGAAAACAAAACTTTGTGAGAGTATATCCATATTTAATTCTGCAAGTCTATTCCTCAAATATTAAAGTCTATCCCTCCGGATATTAAAAAATTATTCTCTTACCTAGAATCCTACCAAAGATAGTACCAGAAGATCACGAGAATCCATTTCTAAAGACATGTTTGTATGAAAGGCTTATTCCATCAAGACTAAGCATTTAGGAAAACTACCTTGGTTTTTCTGAACTCTCTTCATCAAAACTAAGCTTCTACCCTTTGTCTTCTACTGTTTCAGCTGAACATTTTATGAAAAATTCTCAGTCTTTACTTCCTGAGACACCCATGACCACACCAACTGCCCTCAAACTCAGAGTTCCTGCCCCCTGGTAGCCCCATCAACCAAATCTCTGCTACAAAGCCAGCTCAGCCTCCATTTATTACAGTAAGTTAATATGGTATGAAAAAAGCTCAAGTCGATTGATAGATGGTAACCAAAAGTAAGTAAAAACCAAACAGTCCTCTGACTCGAATGTCTTTTTCTTGCATGGGGTATTTGCTGTAGCTACTCCCAAAATCGATGTTTTATTTGGCATCAGGAAGAAGCAGCAGAGGTAAGTATCTGATTTTTTCTGATAAGCTTTCAGAACTAGTCTCCATTCAGCTTTTATCTAATTAATTTGCTCAAGTGCTCAAAAAGCACTTTGGGTTTGGTTTTTTTTAATTCACATAGTCAGCAGAGATTTACATTTTATTCTCTTTTAAAATTTTCATTGTGTTAATGATATAGCAGAAACAACTTTTAAATCCCAGCTCCCACAAAATCTTTCCCAGAATCATCCAAGCTGGCAGGCACCTCAAAGTATCACCTTTTCCAAACTCCTGCTCAAAATAGGGAAAATACTGAATTCAAAGTTTCAAATTGCTTTGGACTTTGACCAAGCAGGTCTTCAAACATTGCTCCCTGCCCTGAGTGGTGCTCCATCTCTGCCTCTCGAGATATTCTCATCAGAATATACAGAGGTAAATGCAGATTTTAACTGCTTTATGAAGTAGGAAGTTAACACAGTTTTGTTTTTTTTTCATGCTGACTCAGTTTATCACAGAGATAAGGGGATCCACTTACATCTCTAGTTTGTGCACCTCTGTACTCATTTTAAAAATTAATAGTAAGAAATAGTATTTCACTGGCTTATGCTATTAATGGGATTCAAAATGTAGTCTCTCCACAGTCTTCTCAAAAAAACACAAACTCAAGGTCCCTAAAAAATAACAAAACTCAGAAGACAACAACTTCCACGCCAAAAACAATTCCAAAAGCAGCAAGAGAAGGCAAAGAAAACAAAAGACTCCACCCACAATTCAGCTGCTCCTGCAAACATCTTGCACCCCACAAAGTATGTATGACCTATTTTTTTCTGAGGCACAAGAACCATAAAATAAAGTAAAATAGATTTTACTAATTTTTTCAAAATATGTCCTGCAAAAGAATGTTACAATCTGTTATATACTGAGCATTTTCCACTTCAACAGCTAGGTGTATGTGTAAACAATGTCCTTCCTAACACTGCCTGCATTCCTTAGAAGTGTCCAGCAGATCCTTCCCCACACCCTCCCACAGCAGGAACTAAAAAAACATGCTCAGGTGCTGATGGAGAAGTTAAGGCTTGGAACAGTGGCTGGAATGACTCTCTAAGACTCAGCAGCATTTTCACTGGGACAGCACAGTCTGTGGTTTGCACACCCAGGAAAAAAACAGAAGAGCATAGCAATGGCTCAGATCGACACAGTTTTAATCCCATATAATTCCACAACAGGCCCCATGGCTGCTGGTTCTTATTGGTTGGCTCCAGGCTTCCAAAGGCATGCAGCCAGTAGGAAACATCAGACAAAAGGACTTAGGTGGAATTAGATGGCATTTAGGCTGGGAGAATCTGGGCCACACCATGCTATCCCTGTTCTGAAAGCTCTGAACACTGCCAGGGTATTCTGACCAACAAATAAGTAACAGATAGATTGCTGGGAAAGAACTATATCCAAGTCATGCACTGTGCTGTTCTTAGCATGTACAATCAATAAAAATTCTCAATTTGCTTTATCCAAAAGCAATAGGCTTATAGAAGTTCGTGGCCTGTAGTCCAGGGGGATATGAAGGAAACATCCAGTTCATAAACTGCTTTTTTCCTCACTGATTTAGCCTATGTATAACACAAAAAAATGCTGATCTGTGACATTCTGCTCAAGTTTCTGCTCTATTCTTTTGCTTAAATAAGGGAGACTTACTGAGAAACATAAAATCTTACTTTCTGAAAACCTCTATCACATTCCATAGTACAGATGCTGTTGCTTTGTACAGCATCTTATATCAACTGAACTACAGGAAAATGGGTTTAGAATGATAAAACCAAAGCCACATCATAATTAGATGAAATATTTCTGTGACAATTTTATTGTGTTACTTGCAGAGGGAAGTATCACAGCCTTTGTTAACCTACTGCAACTCTGCTTCAGATTAGAATTGTTTAAATCAGAGCATGTAGTAATGGTCACTGATACCATGATGAACTTTTGAAAATATTTATTTTCAAGGCAGAGGGAAGTCACCTATTATTTTCCCCATGCAGATCATCCAGTTTAAAAGTCAAGAACAGAAGTTTCTTTGAAAAACATTGAAACAATACTAAGAAGAAAAAAAAAAGACAGCTTTGAACAGACAGTATAACTTTAAGAAACTTTCCTTAAGTTACCTCTCTTTAATCCACTGACAGAAACATCAAACCAATATTAGGGATATTGAATAAACTTCCTAACTAGTCTGCACATATCAGTACCAAACTTAAACCTTTATTTTATACAGACACAAACAGATCAATTTTACTTTTTTTAAAGTAAATTCAGAGAGCAGAAATCTTACCATATGGCAAAACTCCAGAACCTCCACACTAATTGTCAGGTCTTAAAACCAAAGCATACTGAAATCTAGTGCATTAAAAACCAGGAAATCTAACTGAGGTAAATATACATTTTGAAGGTCTCAGCCAGTGTCACCTACCCCTCACTTCTTGAAAATAGCTCTAGTTTTACAAGAACTATAACCTCTCATCTGACCAAACTCCCTGTAGAGTGGAAAAGATGAAGTTTTCAAAACCAATAGGTGACTTGACCAAAATCTCAGTGTGCATCCCTGAGATATGCATATTTATTTATAAATTTTATACATGTATTGCAAATAAAGGTAGACAGGCCATACACAAAGAACATCATAAAAAGACTGGGGATTTAGAGAATGGTTAGAATTATAAAGAAAAGTAAAGAGAACAGGGAAACTTCTGTATTTAACTGGTTTTAGGCTTAGAGCATGTTTTTTCTGTATCTTCCTGAACACAAGAATCATTTGGAGGAGACATGCTATAAACTGATGGAGACTTTAACCTTTCAGTCATCAGCATCAATGATTACCTTGAGCTATTCAGTAGCTTGAGATAGTTAATAAATCTCTACATCTAATCACTCCAGGCCACAGAGAACAACAGGCACTTATGATGAAAACCTCTGTGGAAAGGGCAAGAACCAAAGGAATGAGGAAATGTAGGATCTTCACAGAGCCTCAGGAGGTACCTTCACAGCTTCTTGTTCTTACAAAAGACAAGTTATGTTTTCCTTTGCAATATCCAGTTTGTAGCCCACCAAAAGCTGTTTCTACTAATGCCAAGTCAGGCACATTTAAATCACAGCAAATAGATCATTGAAATGCGAGCTGCACATTTGAAGACTGAAGTGTAGGACACGATGCATAACTTTGGTTTCCTGTTAAGGAGGCTTGGTGGTCTTACCTTGCCCATTCAGCATCTAATTACACCTCATGAGACCAGAAAGCACTATTGTAATTCCCATATCCACATTCCATTAGGCTCCACAGTAAATGGTTGGTACAGAGTATTCATAAAGATATCATCACAATAAATCTTACTCTCAAATACTTTCAATGAAAGTGGAATTTTTCTATCATTTGGAACACTATTTAAGATCTATTTCTTTGGATGTGATAACAAGCAGACACTAATCCATTAGGTGTAAGTGGCCCTTGCTAACACTGTTTAATTTTCCAGAGACAAGGTAGGACACGGAGCAAGGCAGGCTGTGTGCTTTGCACCTAGCAAGAAATGGATACCATCAATCAACAGTGGCTACATCCTTCCTCTTAATCACTCTAAGTCACTGGGATATCAGAAATTACTCAAAGTGAAAGAGGTGGGAGAAGGATCACAGTATCACACTGTTGAAAACTTCAGCTTTTCGTTTCAGAAAAAAGTTCCTCAACCCTCACAGCAATAACAAAAGGATCTGTTACCAAAGTGCATCAATAGTGACCCCCACGTGACTTTTCTGACTGGTAATTTCTACCCTTCTGTGTTTACCACGATAGAATAATGGTCCCCTAAATGGGTATACTAAAAAAATAAAAATACCCCAAACCAGATTAAATTTCAGACTCCAATAAAGTCTTTAAGAATGACCATCACCTGAGCTTTAGTACACTGGAAAACCATCACCTATGAGCAGAAGTACAAGAAGATTGTATTTTTCAGTTAGCACCTTATCACTTTGGTCCTCTGTGACTGACACATGGGATATTCTCACACACACAGTACCACTTATATTAAATCTACTCCAAAAAAAAAAAAAAAAGCTGATGCAAAATATATTTTCTACCTCTGCTTCTCAATGAAATTCATGCAGTGTGTTTTCTCAAGATGCTTCAGCCCTAGAGAATTAGCTACAGACTGAATAAACAGATCACTGTATTGTCTCAAAATACAGTTTAACCTCTCTCACCCTAGGCAGGAGAAACACTCCAAAAAAGTCACAAATGAAAATACAGCTATGGTTTCATCTTTAGATACACCAGGAAGTGCAGCTTGTGTAGGTCCTGCAATAAATTGGTGCTGAACCTTTCCAGGTTTTTTTTTCCTATGGAAGGTTGCTCAAATGCAGGCAAACTACCTTGCTTTATTATTTCTAAAATAGTGGGTTTTCTATTGGCATTTTTTAAGCAAAATTGCATTGAATAGAAATGCATGTCATAACTAAACATCGTTCAAAATCGGGATATTGGATTTTTCAACCAGAATTTGGTTTTTTACAGGTCTGTAAATACACAGAACAATGCTGCCTCATATTAAATACTGAAGTTTACCATGATTGGCAGAAACACAATCATCACAAAAATGTGACAGTAGTATATAAAAAATATCTGAAATAGCATTTAAAATCTTGGTAGGTACAGAAAATAATTGTGCCTGGTGGCACACTAAAGCATGATCAAGCTACTGCAGGGCTTGATTGGGGTTCTGTGCCGACAGCTCAATGTAGCTCTAAAAACCCACAGGCTTACACATACTGGTTTGGGCTAAAACAGCTATTAGCAGCCAAGTAGAAATCAGTCCAGAAGTTAAAATAAATCAGTAATTAAGTGACACTTTTCAGAAATATAATTTTAGTTCTCATTTTCTTTTTTTCCTAAATACTTTCTGGGCTGTTATTTTGAGCTGGCTATTAACCGCTAGGTTATTTTTAATGTCCTGCATGTGACAGATGTCTCTGGAAGAAAAGGCAGCTGAAGGACAACAAACTCCTTCTCTAGGATGGGTTTTATGTCAGGATCAACCCCAAAAATGCTCTGATAAACTCAGAAGTCGCACTAACAACTTACATATAAAGAATTATTTACAACCACTGTTCTTTTTCTTTCTAAAGCAAGCCTACATTTGCAGGACATTTAGCCTCAGAGAAGGAAACACATCTGACCAGGCTGGAAATGCACTAGGAGTGGGATCTGAGTTGGAATTGAGACAGGGAGTAAGAAAACTGGAGCTAAAGGGTATCCCACAGAGAAATCTGTAATTTGTTTTGGTTCTAGTGCCATTAAAATGATAAGAGGGACCACCATACAGGCTCTCAAGTCAGCACTTTCCTGAGCAGGTTGCCAGACACAAAGTAATTGCCATGGAAAAAGTGAGAAAAAGGGAGAAAAGAGAAAAACAGAAAAGTCTCTGTAGTAGATGATATCCTTAATAAAGTACTAAATGAGTCATTCATTACAGTCTGAGCCATTGTAAGAATTAAAAATTCTTCAATAATGCAGCATCAAACTGGGTCTGCAAGATGTACACATTTCTGAAGATACCAGATAAATTTAGCCCTGAAAAGATACAACCAGACAGCAACAATGCAGCCCACCTCTGATACAGAAAAAAACTGAAAAAAACTTCAGACCACTCTCGACTAAACAGTAGATTCTTTCCTGAAATGCTTAAAAGAGAAGTAACAGGCAGCCTTGTGGGGTTGTGACAGAACACCCCTTTCACTGAGCCAACATTTGGGCCTGGTATGAACTTGAAATCTTCCATTACATGCTAAGGAGTGTGTTTGCACAGCCATGCCAAAGTTCCTCCTCCTCTGAAAATACTGCTCCCTGCACTGACACCGCCACACTGCTCCCTCTAGTCACATTTGGGTCACAATGAAAGGATAGCTAAGATGTGATGAAAAACACAGTCCATCATTACTTTTTTTCAAGTAGGTTACATCAGTCCTTCTGGATGCTACTGAGGCAGAATGTACAACAACAGGTGCCAGAGAAATCCATCTGCACTCCTTGGAAGTGCCAAAACACACAGAACTGGAAAATGTGGCTGCAGACAATCTCGGGTCCAAAATTACTGCAAAAAATGAAGCAAACCACCAGCCAAGGAATCTAGTAATTTATGGCAGCAATTCTGTTCTTGTCCCAATTAGAAATAAAAGGCAAAGGCTTCTAATACCACTGCTTAGTTGCCTGGCATCCATTTTTAGACCAACATTTGAAATAGACAAGTTAGGCATTATTACAGTTGTTTTTCATATGGATATTGCACAGAAAACCACATTAAGGGAGAGACAAGATGGACAAAAGCTTCAAATTTCTCATGGATCCAAATACTCTAAAGAGATCAGAGACTTATTAACAACATAAACATGAATTGGCAAGCACTTCCTTAGAAATTGGTCCTGTGTCAGCACTGATCAGACAACTAATTCAATGCCATTTTCCTGTGGATCACTTTGACTTAGTTGACTGACATAAAACAGACTGGAAAATCAAGGTATTTATACATTTGGAACTTAAAGGGTCAGAAACTATAACACTGCCCATATCAAGAAGAAAATCATAAGAATAATGGAAGGAGGAGCTTACTGAGCTCTTCAAGTTAGATTTGCTAGCAGCCTGCTAAACAGACTAGAAATTACTAGACATGCAAGCCCTTATTGAGAGTTTAGTGACTTCTCAGGGATTAAAAGCATTAAGTTTTTGCAACTGTGTACAGTATTGTAAAAAAGCAGTTTTGTCCGAATTAATATAAAAAACTTGAAGGTGGCAGCCTGTATATACTTCATTAATACAGAACAAATTCTTGCATGAACACTAAAATATAACAAAACAGTAAAATTGAAGGCTTGGCAATGTTGACTAGCATTCAAGACAAAATTAGAACTACATTTTTGTCCCAAGTAAGCTACTTTACTTTTTCAGCACTTAAATACTTCTCCTATTGCATTCTAGTGATAATTCATTATGAATTCTACGTGCAATTCACCTTAGTTTTGAAATCTCTAATTGGACTGGCAGACACGTGGAAGAACACCATTTAAATCCTAATGACTTTCCAGCTCAGTTTAGGTTCTATTAAAGATAGATTATATAATAAGATGTGGAAAGCCTCTCACTCATGGAGAATAAAATATAAATAATACTTTTTTTTAAAATCATTTTCTCAGTTGAAGTGAAAGAGAGAAACACATGACTACACATCAAGAACTGTTGAATTTCACTTCAGCCTGGGATTATGCCCTTTAGTAAACTTCTGCATCTTTGTAGTCAAGACATTATTTGTTTACTTGCTAATTTTATACATTTTTAAAAAACAGATTAATCTGATTGTACTAGAAGACAATGAATCACTGGTGAGCAAGCAAAAATTCCCAATTTATATGATGCTTTGAAGCCAGGAATGGCTAGATAATATGTCCTCAAGATGACACAACAGGGAAATAGCTTACTTGGTAAGGGATTTTCACACGATGTAAAACTCAGAGTCACAATGCACAACGAGGTTTTCATTCTGGGATAGCCTTAAGGATATGAAAAGATAATTAAAGCTGTTTCTACTTTGCTCCCTCTCATACCTTTACTTTCCTCCTCCTTGTGCAAGACTATGAAATTAATTGCTGCCACAATTCTGACCTAGTATAATTTCTATCTTTAGCTCAGCAGGACCTAAATATTATCTCCAGATCTCAGAACACTATAAATAATTCCTGCTATTTCTTACCTGCCATCAAAAACTATGGAAGACTCTCAGAGGTTTTGTACAGCCCTCAATGGAAAGTAATTTCTCACTCTGCTGAAATTCAGCCTCACAGTAATAACTGTTCAAGTAGCAAAGCTTAGGACAGTCTGAAGATTATTAAAATCTTGTCTAGCAGAGCTTCCCTCTGCCCCTTAAAATCTCAACTGCTTTCAGCTTTTTCTGTCATTTCAGCACCTCCTTGGGCCCTTCCTTATTTCTGTCCTCTCCACATTCTGTTCTTTTTTTAAAAAGTGAAATTTGGCCAAAATTCAAATCTCTGACTATTCTCCAAGACCTGAAACTAAACTTTCCTTCAATTTAAGCTGCCCTTTTCAGCTTACAAACAAGACAGAGTACAGTTAATAACATATCAAGCAAATATAAAATATTTTTCCTGTGTACATACTTGTTGATTTCCTTCACAGAACTGTAATTACAAAAATTGTTTTATTTTTAAAACCAACTTTGTGCAAGAGGAAGACTACTTTAAAATGCCTTAAGCTTTTTCTTAAATTAAATAAAGTACTTATTTGCTAATATGAGGGAACTCAGTATATTTTTCCAGGAGATCTGAAGTTAGCAACAAAACACAGACCAATTAAATACAGGACGACAGTGAATGCACTTCAGGGAAAGGATACTACACTGAAAAAGCACTGCAAGGCTTTTGCTTTGGTCTATCTATCCATTATCACACATCCTTGTTTTTCACTTCAGAGCTGTGCTTTTGGTTTGGGGTCAGGGCAGCATTTTATTTTATGGGACAAGGGAAGTAAGGGAAATGCAAAATTATCTAAGGCATTAAAGCAGCTCAAAAGTTTCTAGTGCCATAAGCTGCTTCCAATGCCTTCGATCTGTTTAAAGGAGGAGGGGGATCAAAAAGGCACACAAAAAGCATTTCTGAAGGGAAACAGAAAGGTGGAATAGTGGTTCAGGAGGCATATATAAATATGATATAAACTTTCAAGGAGGACATTTGTAAAGATATGAAGACTCAAGATTAGCTCTCAGGAAGATACGGTGGTGGAGCTGACGTTATCAAGTGCATAATTTCCTCTTGGGGGATGAATGATTACAGCTCTGGCCTAGCTTTGGACAGATGTTTCTAACAATGTGGCTGGAAAGGGAGAGGTGAGTGGAAGAAGAATGGGAAGCCAAATACAACAATAGAATGGCTGCAAGCACAAGCACATGCAACAAGGCACCTCAAGGCACAAACACAAGAACAGGTCTGCCCATGGACCTTCCAGGGCAAGACCTTTTCCACACTGACAAAAACTAATCTTTTACCATAATGTCACTGAGCTTGTACATTTGGCATCAAGCACAGGCATTTCCTTGAATTATTATACTTATATTTACCTGCCACCAGTAACATTCTCAGTTGTGATTTTATCTTATGTCTAGATATACATGGTTAATCTTGGCCAAAAAATGCCAGACAATATAAGTATCTTGAAGAGGTGATGTAATACTAGGAATGCACCTTGTAGTTATAATCTTCAAAGCAATAAAAAGATCTGGCCTTAGGAATTTACTGGAGAGCAGTTAGCATTGCACAGTCTGCATGTCAGAAATGCACTGATAGCCTCTATTTTATTTCTCCCCTCTTATGAAAACACTGAAAATTAAAATACTGCCCAAATACTGTTAAGGTTTTACAAAACAGGTCTTTCCTTGGTCCCTGGAAAAAGAAACAACCACCCCTATTCTTTTTAAATACCATTTTTAAATTATTTTAAAGGTAGCTTCTATTGCACTGGTAGACCTGAGCAGAACTTCATTACTAAGTGAGAATGTGCCTCTGTATTCCATGCCAGCAATCATTCAAAACCTACTAACTAAGCAAGATGAATGCTGGGAATTTTCTATTAGGAATCTAGATGGAAGGGCCTTTGACAGCTTCTGAAATCAGATTTAACTGCTCTCAGATATCTGTTTACCACTCAGCACCTATCCTGCACTACTGACAAGGTTTCGGAGCTCAACCATCCCAGTTCTCTGTACTTTGTGTATCAAATAAATCACATGATGTCTCAGATATGGAATTTGAGGCAACCAGTACTTCTGGTGCCTGTAATTGAATAACTGATGGACACTCACTGGTGTAAGCACTTACAGACACAAATTACCCAGCACAGGACAAAACAGGAGCTTGAAACACCAGGGGAAGAACCAAGACAACTCTTCAGGTTGTGCTGAGCCCTGAAATGTCTTGAAATTCATATTAAGGCAGAACTAAAGACGACATTCTGCAGACCCTCCACAAGATTAAAAGCAATGTGGTTGACTGAAGTGGATAAAACTCGCCCTTATTCCCAGTGCACTCTTACCTTGCAATCACTAACAGGTTATATTATGCTTATTTTTCCAAAGGACTGCAGGGCTGAAATCCACACTTCCCCTGTTCCAGCCCTGTTCATGGGGATTTGTTTGCTTGTTGTTCCATGACCATGTAAAAGCCAAATGACCTGTACCAGGCTGGATATAGGACCATGGCAGCTGTGTACTGCCCAAGACACAGCTCAGCTGCAGGGGACATTCACCTTTCAGAAGAAAACCTAAAACATGTTCAAGTCTCCCAGTCCAACAGAACCAAAATAGCACTCCAGGTGTTTTCCTGTATCACTGTTACAGTTAAGCTGAACAGTGAGAATGGTACTGGACAATTCCCATTAGGAGGCAGCTTCAAATGGATGCAGGGCTGATGGGTCTACTCAGCCCAAAAGGTGGTGGTGACCCAAAATCTACTCTGTTATAAACAATTTCACAAGAAGACAATTTGTTTAAAACTTCGGGAAATTTTAGCACAATTAGCCCAGAAGGAGATGGTTTAATTTGCTTTTTAAAAACACTGCCCAAATTCTAAATTATGCTGGAGTGTTTTCCCAGCTCAATAAATCATCATCTTTTGCCTGTTACTTCTGCAGTTATTGCATACTGTTCATTGACTAGCTCTTCAGTGACCTTTTTTTTACTTTTAGTATCTCCAGAATCAAAGCACTTCAGGATTATTTCAAAGTCAAATCAGTGAAATGTAGTTATTTTTATGCCTGTATTGAGTTGGTCATTATTATCTGACATTTGGAGAACAATTAAGGACACACAGCCAAGGTAATTTTTCCTAATTAGAACAGTATCTGCACAGTCTGAGATGACTGCTTCCAAGCTTGAAACTGAAATCTGCTTCTTCAATGGAAAAGTTGTTTCCTGTACCTGAAACTCATCAACTAAATCTATTACTTTGCTGGACTGCTGGAACTGAATACATTTATATCTATAAAAACAGCAAGAAAGCATTTTCAAAGTGAAAAGGAGCAGTGAAAAGGTATTTT
Organism: Luscinia megarhynchos; assembly: GCA_034336665.1. NCBI lineage: Eukaryota > Metazoa > Chordata > Aves > Passeriformes > Muscicapidae > Luscinia > Luscinia megarhynchos. The sequence goes on from CM067569.1 coordinate 23,032,115, forward strand.
GATGACTCAGAAAAAAAAAGCTTAAAAAAAAGGATATGCATAAATTACACAAGGTCAGTGCTGAGAGGCTTGATTTTTACTTCTCTGGACACCAATAATTACCTACCTAAACAATCAGAAGTTAAATCATTATTCATTATGATAAAATTATTATTATGAAAAACCATTATTGCCACAATAAGCATTTTCTTTCAAAGGGTAGTTCCAAAATTCAAATAAACCATTTCAGCTCATCTTTAAATTGAGGAACATAGGAAAATACTTGGTTTTAAAGCCACGGAAATGTCTATTGAAATGAACGTCAGCAGCATGATTTACAGGTCTAAAGGCAGAAAAATAAATAAATTCTACCTTCTAAAAACAGCATCAACATGACAATTTTGTGGTTTTATTTTTTCAGGAGAAAAAAATGTGGAAAGAAGGACATCATCTTATTTGCTCACTTCCGATTCCAAACGCCATTGAAATGCCACGCTTTGTAAGCTCTGCTTAGAAATGCTTCATTTTTCACCATCTGATGCCACCCACTGATCAGAAGCACAGAGACATGGAAATCAATAGGCAACACTCACTGAAATAGAGGGGGTTCAGATGCACTTTACAGTGGAAAAACATTGTGCTCTAGGTAAGAGAAACCCTACCCTGATAGCCCACCCTCACTGCAGCCCCTCAAGAATCTCTACCAAAGCACAAATATATCAACCATTCCTGGAGCTAGTATTTGCTGCAAGGGCTCAGTCCACACCACTGCTGAGGGCTCACACCAGCAGCCCTTCTGGATGCCACTTTCCCATGCAGTAAAGACTTCTGGTTTGTGCAGCATGACCTTGTCATACTTCGGAAAGCTCTGCTTCAGAAGACCAGAGAAATATTTCAGAAAATGGCTGTAATAACAACACAAAATTATTACAGAATCTAATTTTGGAAAAAAAAATCTAGAGCTTTTAGCTTCATACTCTTCCCCCACTCTGTACTGCTCAATCATTAGCATATTCATACTTTCTGGATCGTGCTATCAAAATCTACATAACAGAGATGAACTCCCTCACACAGCAAATACGTGTGAACATCTCTTAGCAACAACCGGTCATGAGCCAGCAAGGGAACTTAACAGTGATCCCACTTAAAACATCCTACTTATGCATAGCAAATGATAATGCCATCAGTAAAAATCCAAACTGTTCACTAGAGCAGCATTCTACAGAATGCTTGGAATTAAATCTTCCCCACAAGCCAGACACCAGAAGGAGCTGTGCTTCGTCCTTGACATCTATTCCAAGAACACTTGCAAGGGAACAGTAATGTGTGCTTCTGTCCCCAACTGCTTCAGCTCCAAAATCCGCATTCAGGCACTGCTTAAAATTCACTATGCACAGAATGTGCCTACATTACCACCACCACCAGAGAAATAAAGGAAAAGACACAAAATATTAGCAGTTTTCTGTGTTACTCAATCACACAGAAAATAATTTTGCCAGTCTAATACCAACCACTAAAGCAACAAATATCAAGCTTACCAACTGGGCTCTACAAGGCCTGAAAAATACAAACAAGCCTGATGTCAGTGGCCTCCTAATTGCATATGTAATAGCAATACCATTGTGATATTGAAGGGTTTTTATTCAGGCCAACTTCATCTGATCCTCCAACTGAATGGAGGGTGTCATTACGTTTAATTAAAAATCTTATCTCCACTAAGCCTAGTCTCTTCTCTCCTATGCCCTGTAAAGCCTTCAGGGGTAATCAGAGCAATACTTGCAGGTGTAATTCTCTCCTTTGCCACCATAATGTTCATTGCTTCAAGGAAGGTGAGCCTCTAAAAAGTCAGGTCATGTTCACATTCCCACAGATGAACTGTATGAGTTATTTCATGCACACACTTAGTTTTCTGGTATTTATATCAGTCAGAAAGCTCAGCTCCTCATGGCCCTGAGATTTAGTTGGGAGTAACAAAAACCCCAACACTTCTTCATTTTACTATATGCTTACAACATGCATAACTTTATGTAGCATACTTCTCAAGGGGCTGCTACACCTTAGTTAACAGGCAATTAAGTATTCACAAATTTATTTGGGGTAGATGGGAAGAGAACACTGCCATTAAGCATGATTCAATATAAGATAAGTGAAGTAGTTCAGAAAGATGGATAGAAATAAAATCTGACTTGACACTCTGTGGAATACACAGGCCACACTAAGAGAAGAGGAACCAGAATTAACTTCACAAGAGAGAACTTCTCCTGAATAAGGTAATAAAAAACACAAAAGCCAAAGGTGCTGTGTTGAGGAAGTGAAATGCCATGGAAAAAACAGCAACAAGGCAAGCAATGCCTTCATTAAATTCAGTCCATTTTCGTAAAATACTTCTTTAAGGAAGGCAAGGAGTTTCAGTTGATTGGAATGTATCAAAGAGGGACACTAACAGCTTCTTCCCAAACTACTTCTTAGTAAAAAAGACTGAAAAATACTTTCAAAGTAGTTTTTGAATAGAACTTTCATCTCAAATAAATGGATCTACATGTTCTTGGAAAAGACATGCACTACAGTTTTTAGGAAAATGCACTAAATACTTTCTTTAATGCAGCAGTTTGTGCTTACATTAACTAGAAAAACTAAACTCATCTCAGCTCATTACATTTTCTATAACATCTAACATCTTCTGAAGTATTCCTCTATCCTTATGCTTTTGTCAACTTTTATTTGACCTTAAGTCAAAAACAGATCTGCATTTTTCATCTTGACTCCTTCAATACACAGACTTGTTTGAATTACAATAGTTTCACTGAAAATTATGTTGCCATTCAGCTAGCTGTGACAGAAATAACTGTCTGAATTACTATCTAGGGGAAGCAGCCCTCCACTAAAGTTAAGACCATTATCTCTGCTAGATACTTTATTCAAAATCATCCAGCTTCAGTGTGGGTTGTATAGCTTCATCACTTTTTTTGTACTAGCATATCTCATATTGAGTAAAAAGGAAATTATTCTTAAATACTCAACACAAAATGATAAAAATGTTTCATAGCTTATCAGTTCAATCCTTTCATATTCATTTTAAGCATATACCCCATAGAAGTCTCCGAAATTGTATATAGTAGTTGTAAAAATATTACTTGTTAGGTTTTGATAACTGTTATCAGGCATTAAGCTATTCAACAGAGAAATTATAAGCCATTCTCCTTCATATATTGTACCACTTGTACATTACTCATACCTTAGGAACACAGAAGTCCTTTGCTGATCTCCCACTTATGGTTTAAGTAAAGCATTTTTTTGTTGGACAGTTGAACAGGACAGTTGCTGTCCAGCTGGGATTCTGTGAAGTCATATGTCAATAACCTGGGAGTTTCAATCAAATGCTAAGTAATAAACTTAGATTTAATGCAGTCTCTGAATAATTCAAGATAATGCAGTAACTGTATGTTGAATAGCAAGAAAGTACAATTTACAGCTACGTGAAAGAAAAATTACTTCAACCACTTTAACCATCTTTTAAAATTTTTAAAGAAAAAGAAAACATGTTTCTGATCTGATTTTAAGATTTATTTCACAAAATAGCATTTTGCTGTCATTTTACCAGTTCCCAAGAACTCTAACAGGCAATTATGAAAACAACCTTGAGATGAAACACAGCATGAGGCTGCACTTTATTGCAATCCAAATTTCAAGTTCCTACATCTTGCATGGAATTTTGCAAATAAATTTATTACAGCAGACTTAGCTTTTAGCATGTCTAAGATGAAGTAGTGGTTTAAGTGAAGTGAGCATACAAAGCACAGTACCAGTGTTTCCAGGGACAATGAAACAGTGGAAGCTGGGTTTTGTTGGGCAGTACCTTGAGGCATCAACAACCAAAGTAGGGTTCTAAGAATTCAGAAGTCATACATGTCCTGCCTAACTGCACAAGCAAGTCAGAGGTTGTGTGATGGCTTCTGGGATGAGACTGACAAGGTCTCAGCAGTGAAGAGCATTCATAGTTTCCAGTATCTCCCAGACCATCCCACAAATGGGAACGTGTGTTGAGAGAGAAGTCAGTACCAAATATACAAAAGTAAAATTAAAATCAAAACTCAAAATGAAAATGTAGAAATAAAACTTAAACACTAACAGAATGGCAGCAGGGATATTCCATCTATATTGCACCTTATGATTCATTTCATGTCCATGTGAAATGGAAAAAGTAAATGTGTGGCTTTTCTGCATTACGCTGGTCCATTTTTGTGACATGAACCTACATTATTAGCAATGCTCTGAAAAGAGGAATTTCCTTATAAGGCTGAAAGAGGACTTATTAAGAGTGAATCACCTATCTGCTGATCAGGTATTTTGGCAAGCACTGGAAACTTAAGATGGTAAATGACACCACAGACACAGACTGGTCACCACTAGTACAGTGTTCTACAAGATTTCAAAGAGCTTCTCACTTAAAGTCTGTCATAATGCCAAAAGCACGATATGTTCATAAATTGGAAGAGAAAGTATACAGAAAGAAACTGGGTTAAATCCAGATGGATACTTTCAGTTAAAAATCCTTTACCAATAGTCCAAAATAAGAAAATTCTGCAATTAATTTATTCTGTTCTAAACAATTAAAAATATTTAAGATGCATAATCTAACAGAATGTAGTCAGAGAATAAGGCAGAAGCCCCCCCTCTGCTGATACAAGTAATTATGTATGCCACTTGTTGTTATGCAGCTGAACTGACTCAAAGTTCTGCATTAGCCCTCCCATTGCAGCCCCTTTTACACAGAGTCGCCAGCTTGAGTCTACTCCCACAGCGCAATGAGCACGCCATGAAGTGGCTGTGAATCACAGATGGTGCCAGCAGAGATCTCTCCATTCTCATCTTTAGTCATTCTGCAGGCAGGGAGCTGCTCTGGCTGCAGAGCCCCCACCTGCTGCAGCCTCAGCAGCCCAGCTCTGCTTTGCCACAGACAATCAGCTCACCTGCCTCTGCCCGGCTCCCAGCCTGGAGACCTGCTCTGTGCCACCGCACACTAAATCCCTCGTGCACTGCTGACACGGCAGCACTTCTAAAAACCGACACATTAAGCCACTTATCCCCTGCCTCGGTCTGCAAGGCAGCTCTCATTCACAGGTGAACTCTGTGCACACATCAAGGGCACAGTGTGAATTAATAATGTGCCACACCTGGTAACACTTCAGGTTTTCTCCCTTGTAACTATTTCTGCGAGGGGTATTGTTATGGAACATGGAAATAACTACAGAAAAAATAGAATCAAAAGTTTCACTTTCTAAAAGTGGCAGGATGAAATATTCCAGCATACCTAACATTCAACACTTTAAAATAGCCATTTGACAATATGGAAGCAGAAAGTATTTGATACCATTAGCACACAGTTCCATCTGTTGAAAAGCTTAATCCCCAGGAAGCTTGAAGTTACTTCTACATTATGCTGAAGAAACAACCCATTGGTCTCTTGGCAAGCACCATTATAGGAAACATCCTGTTCTTCCTTCCTTTTCCTGATTAACGCCCTACACATCCAAAGGAAGTCAGAAGCGCTAGCCTAGCCAGCCAGAAATTACTTCAGAAGATACTAGAAGTATCTTTACCAGAAATCAGGACAAATATTCCCATGGCACAGCACAGTGCAAAGCACTTTGTTAATACAATGGCTAAAACTACTTAACTAGCTTAGTGTTAAAAGAGGCTGGAACACAGACAACAGCAATATCTGTAGGACAGACCTCTGGCCACTAAAAACCATGGAAAAGCAGAGTCCCTAAGACAACTGGGGAAGGATGTGCTGTGCAGCAGCAAAGGAGCTTGGGCAGCACAGCCAGTGGTGAGTACAGAACACAGCTGTGCAACACAACTGCAGCTGCAGCTGCCTTGCCAGGACAGCACACCAATACCAGAGAAGGCTACAGCATTTCTGCTCTAGATGTGACCTACATACAGAAATCTCATCTTGCAAGTCTTCTCTGCAATACCAATACACATTATTCAGAGCACAGCCAAATTTCCTCATGTTCTCAGAAAATTCAGGATAAGCTTTGCTATGGCTATGTGCCTCCTCCTCCCTTCATGTGTGCAGAACAGATGTTTACATGTTGAAAGCTGTCAAAGGGCTGGTACATCCACACAGGAAAAGTTAAATTTAGTAAAAATGTGAAGCCAGTTCTGCTACACTACAATACAAAAATAACACCTGTTCCTCCAAGGAGAAAATGTGTTTCCTCTTGCTTTCCTTCAAAGAGGGACAAATCATCCTCCACCCATACCTGTCTCCCTCCCCAGACTGGCACTGCTGTCACATGGCTGGGATTTTCAGCAGGAAAGGGCACTGGTTTGCTGAAATGTGCATCTGAACTCAGTATGATCAGCTGAGACTGAATTTTGAATTTCACTTCATACATAGATACATACACACACAACATAGTGTGTCTATGTATACACACACAAATATGGGACAGAAGAAACACTAATTTGCTCTGAACAGTTGCCTGATGAATGGAAACAGTAATCAAAGGTTATCTGAAATGTGTTAGCACTGTCAGAAATGGTAAAGTTTATAAGAAATATAAAGACCTGAAAAGCTTACTTCATCCTTACCTTCTTTCTACCTCATCATGAAATATTTTAAGCTTCAGAGAAAAAAAATCATAGTAGATTCGAGGCTAGTCTTAACTAACATCTTTTACTGGCTACGTAACAGCTCAATATCATTAAACATGCTAACATTTTTGCATTTTTAAGATTTAATCAGCTTAAGGACCATCTCTGCAAACAGACATATCAAGGAGGAAATATTTTTATTATCTTGGCAACATCAGAAAGAGTGGAAAAAACCCAACCCTATGACACTAGCAGTCATTATCTATTGAAAGTTTATGATCTGAGAACAATGCAACTAAAACTCTACTGCATAAATTAAAGACAAAAACACTCATAGATCAGCTAAAAAAACCTTAACAGTTTTCTTCCATTTACACTTTTCTGAAAAGTTTGACACTGTGTAGTAAGGTAAAACAGGATATTCCTAGACTTCCTGACTTTTCACTTCAATAGCTTTTTATTTCTGCATAAACTGAAATACTGGCCACTGTTACTAAGCACTATTTTCTTAGCTAAAAAAATATAGCAGCATAAAACTACAGAACCACATTCAAAAAGGACTTTGCACAAAAGCCTCTTTGAAAAATGGTTTTTATTAGGGGCATTCACATTTACCACTTGGTAAATGTTATAAACCAGACAAATATTAGATAGTATTTAAGTAAGAATTGGCAACATTTACAGCATTTAAATTATAAATTAATGATCTGAACCTAATTCAGATTGGCTTGTGTGCACTCACCTAAGCACCACAGGCAACTGCACTTTTGTAAAAGAATATATTGCCTCCTACATGCAAACAGCAGCTCAGCACAGCAGCTACTAGAGCCTAAGGGAGTAACAGTGTACCATGTCTGGTTCTCTCTTAAAAGCCAGCAACCACAGACAAAATAAACTTTAAAAGCAAAGTTACAAAAAAGCAATTATTTTTATCTATGTTCTCTTGTCCTACAGTTTCTCTTTGGGACATTTATCCACACACAATGGATAAACTGTGGGATCAAAATCGGAGCAACTCCAACTTTTTTCCCAACTAGTTTGTACCACATAAAATGCCTCATGCATATCACAAAGCCTGAAATTTAAAAGTGAGCTAAAAATGCCTTTTTGGTTTGGTTTTTTTTTTCCCCCAGGCTTTTCAACCACAACCTACACTGAATAAGGTGAAGTCACCAGCACAGAGTATCCACCTTCTGTATCTCCTGAGCAGCTGGTTCTCCAGGACTCAGAGAGATACAGGAAAAAGAAGGGTGAGAAGAAGAGAGAACAGGGAGGCAGCAACTCAACATCAAGAGGCCTCTGCCATGGTGCCATACAAACCAGACAATGATATTTATTTATGGCTGAAGCAGGCTCACAACATAAGCTACTGTCCGTGACCACTGTCTGCAGAACCCACAGACAGCTTGTAATTTGCATCTATTCTCAGCCACACAGAGCAAATACCAAGTTATTTTGAGACAGTTAAAACAAAACAAAAAGCCAGCAACTAAAAAACTTTCACCATTTAGGTTTTTTTCCAATGTGAGCTGGGAAAACAAAACCATTTTAAAAATTTCTTTCCCTGTTTATTTCTCTCCCTCTACTAAATATTTTACTAAATCCTCAAGCAAAGTCTACGCCTACCAAATTACTAGACATGCAGGCTATTCTTTGTGCTCTTTGCTGCTCTGTGGCCTAGAGGGAGAAATACCTATTATGCTGCTGTCCTTAGAGCAAAAGCACTGCTGGAGGCAGAAATAGTCCATCAGCTGTGGGAACTGATGTGTACAGCAGGTCTACACATGATCTTCCCTGAGCAGCACAAATGCTTGGAAAAATCTCTACCAAATGGCTTTGGAGGGAATATGGTATTTACTAGGGATCTAAAACTTCTAAATATTTTGCATTTGAGGTTCTTCTTATTTATTTTAAATAAGAAAAGGAATAAAAAGTGAAGTATCTCAACTACTAGTGACTGTTAATAGCACAAGGCTGGGCAAAATCCCTTCTTTAAGAGAACAGGAAAGGAACTTTTCACTCTTCTTAAATCAAAATCATCCCTTTTATCCTGGATCTTACACATTCTTAACCAGTGTCTTAACAAGAATTTTGTTGTGCCACAAATAAGGAACACAAACATAAGATAGGAAAATAGAAGATGCCATCAAAAAAACCTGTCAGCCTCAGTTCACTCAATTTGTAACTGACAGAGTGTTAAGAAAAATAAGTGGTTCATACAAGTTTCAATCTTCAAGTTACTGGTGAAGAGAGAACAAGATTAAACAAGTAAGGGAAAAATTCAGAGTACAATTTGCATCTCTGAGCAGGATGGCAGTTATGCAGCCCAACAGTCCACATCATTCATTTGGACGTGTGAAATACCCTGTGGAGAGGTTTGAATCTTAAAGTAGTTCTCTCAAAGAAATGGATGAAATAGTGCATGATAAACCAACTTGCCAGGAATCCTTTTACAGCTATTCCAACTGGAAGTAAGCAGCCCTCTCAAGGAACAGCAGAAGAAAAATAGTTATGTCTGATATGCTTTGTCTCTAAGCTGGAAGAAACTCATCTGAAAAGCCTATTTACAATCTTTAAGGCATGTATTAATGCAAAGGGACAGGGAAAGATTCTTTGCAACTGCTGGCAACTAACTACACAGGAGAGAAAAACAGAATAGTATTTAAAGGAGAAATAGAAAGGCCAACAGTAAAAACTGATATAATTGGTGTTCTTAATTGCCCCAAGGGGAAAGGTATTACAATTTTTTTCTAAAGGGATTTCAGTATACTATATAATAAAGAAGAATAAAATATTCTTACACCTACACTTAAGGGAATGAAATGCATTTTAAATATAACATGAACCTAACCTAAGATTTTTTTTCTTTTATAGACCAAAGCCTGGTTTTTCACTTATGTGAATAAGCCACTGTATGGTAACTTATACATAATTGGCATTTGCTGTATATACAACATTTTGACATGAAGTTTCCTGTTTCAATTTAATTCAGTGGAATTATCCAAGTGAAGACTGATGGCTTGGTCAATTATTAAGGTTTGGACAAATAGTTCCTGTTGATAACAGTAACAAAAGAATAAGCATTAGCAAGGAACTGAACGTTTCAGCAAATTACTATACTCACTCAACACAAGAGCCAGCAAAAAGCCAACATCTGCCTTTTGGTATGTAGAGTCTCCCTCTAAAATCACCATCACTTTCACAGATTTAAGGTGAAATCTGGTGCTGACTGAAAACAGCCTTTAAGCTACTAAGGATTTCTGTGGAATCAGCACTTTGGAAAGCTCTAGATTAGAGCAGACTTATAATCAGCATATAGTTTGTAAACATTGCTGAAGACTCCTTTTCTTAATAAAGAACATTGCTAAAAAGACTCCTTTCCTAAACACACCACGACTGTTTTTGATGCCCAGGTTAACTGCACTGTCCTCTCACGGTTCATGTAAGTGGAGGAGGTGGGAGAGAATGAAAAGAGGGAGTGAAGAGCCAAACCAAGGCACTGGTTCTCCTTTGGCCACAGACCCTGCAGCTCCTCTGCACAGAGAGCAAGGGCAGCTCTGCCAGACCATGCTGGCTTTATCTCCCTTCTGAAATCTATAAACAGTATTTCTCCATATTGTTCTGAACACTCAGTAGAGATTTCAGTTTGGAGAGGAAAAACTGATGGCTTGTTCCCTTTTCTCATTTTGAGCTAATCTCTGCCTGCCTGGTTGTACTAAACCATGCTGGATTTCCAGCTACCAACATACTGTATCCTGCCAGGCTGAGGGCTGTCCCTCAGGCAGCTTCAATATCTTTAAACATTTCCTAAATCCTTTTCTTTTCGCAGGGCACTTTTGTTACACGTTAAACACGTGTCACATCTTATCAGCAGTACCTTTTGTGGCCATCTCCTTTTCTCAGAGGAATAGGAGAGAGAGAAAAAAGATCAACCATCGGCTAAAGCTGTGACCACAGTACAAATCCAGTTTGGATTTTACCTCTTATGAACTGAAAGCCATTAAAAAACAGATGCTTACTACATTAAGAAGCCTTTTCTTTCACCAAGACACTGACTAGTGAGGCATATAACTCATGTAAATCCTAAGCAAGAGGCTTCCTCAGGAAAAGCAGTAAATAAAAAGTATGGAGCTGCTGCCCATAGGCAGGACAATGTAAGCAACTCCATGGTGTGGTAATGATACAAATTACATGGTTAAAAGAGAAATAAATACTCTTCAAATTTCAAAGCTAATGAGGATTTCATCCTTCTTCTCATCAGTTTTATTTTCATTATTAAACTCTGAACTTGTATGAATACACACAGTATAAAGAGTGCAATGCTTGTTTCTACTGTTGAAAACTGATCAGGTCTGTCATACACATATTAACTTACAAAGTCAAACTTCCTCTTTCAGCCAACAATCCTGCAGTTCTGTAAACACAGGTTTTTTTAACTATGAATAATAACTTTGCTATGAATAGATTTCTCTTCACTGTGCTCTTCACAACTCAGAGGAGCAGAAAATTCTCCAAATGGTCATACTGCCCAAGGTGAATAAAAGAGGTCTGAAGGAACAAAGGCTTGAGTTATTGCACTGAAATGTTCCTCCCCTGTGCTTAACCTAGCCTTTTATATACACAGGACGCCAAAGAACTGCATTTTCTGGGGTTTTTCCATCAATTAAAAAAGATCTTCCTGCAAAAATCCCCCTAATTCACTCTATTCTGTCTTTCTGAGAATTTTTCTTCCCTCCCACTTGCTACCCCACTCTGGTTCTTCCCTTTTCTGCATCATCCTCTATCCCTTCCAGGAATTTACCTTCTGATGGGCCACTGCAGCAGCTGCATTTTTACTCTTACCCTCCCCCTCTCATCTTACCAACTGCAAGAGCAGACTTTACTACTACACTTTAATGTCTGAACTCTTATGGCTTAATTTATTGAAACTAAACTGCAATTTCACTGTATTTCATTTTCAGCTAAAGTACATTTGAGCCTATAACTTAGAATTTACTTCTAGAGCTGCATAACTTGCCACTCATATCTGGTCTATCAGCTGTATGGTCAAAGAAAAAGAGGGAGTGCAAGACAGACTATAAAATGCTATTTTGTGCATCTATTTGCAAAGTAACCTAAAGTACACAACATATAAAAATTGTGGCAGAAAACTTATGAACTAATTCTACAAGAACTTCCCTGATAATCTATGCACCCAAAAATAAATGAGATGCTCTTTTTAAAAAAAAAATCACAATTCAAGTTGAGACAAACAAGCTTTATGTAAGACATCAGAATTGACCTACAGTGCAAAACAATTAATTTTCCAGTTTTATTATGGTGTTTATCCAGCACAGAAAATTAGGTCAGACTCTACCACCTGGATATGTCAACCAACAAGCCACAAAAAGTGTAACTCAGTCCAATAACGTTTAGTTATTTTTTGTGTGTATTACATGAGATAGATACAGGGGGGGATAAAGAACTCTGTCAGGCACTTCAAGTGCTGTTTACTGAGATTCCAATAATTCCTTTTTTATCTAAATTTTAAATAACTTTCCTGTACCTGAACATTTATTCTCATGAAGTTCATGGCCATACAGAGACTTCTGAAACACACAGACTGGTGTAAAGTTTATTTCTCTGTGCCAAACCTGCAATTTAATAAAGAGATATGCTAAGTTACCAGGAGATTTGAAAGGACTAAACCTGTTTTATTCCCCAGATGGCATTACTGGTCAGCTGTGTTCTCTCTCTTCGCCAAGTCTACAAAACCTTTCTTAGTAACTTTCCAGCTAGCTAGTACTCACTAGTTTCAGTAATGCTGAAAGACAACAGTGGAAAACGAGATCAGAAGTGAAAACTGACATGCAGAAAACAAAATATCAAGGAGAAATGTAATGGGTTAGTTGCACTACTTAATTAGTGGTTTGTTTCTTTTGGTTTTTGCTTTGTTTGTGTTTACTTAGAATTAGGATTAAAAATACAAAGGAGACTAACTTCTCGTGTTCAGACTTGGCTGTTTATTAAATTGTATTTAAAGTACAGAGAGCTCTGCAACACTTTTAGTTACCAGCTAAAAGCAAGCAAAATGGAGATGAATCTAGTTAGTTACAAGGTATTTTAAACAGTTTAATAAAGAGGTAATATCTATATTATTTATATTTTTGACCCAATAACTAAACCTTTGTGACCTGCAGTGCAGTACTAACTATTTAACTAAAAACTACTACTTGAAATTATGAAGAAAAAGGAACAAGAAAACAAAAAGAGACAATACTTAAGAACCTCCATTTTGTTCCATGCTTATTACTATATTCTAAAAATTTAAAACTCTTCACCATGTGAAATTACACACTTCTATTCTAACTACCCACCCATGACTTTAACTTTATTATTCAAATTTGGAAGCTTTCTCCAAGGCCTTAAGTCAAAAGCAGCGTTCTCTTGGGGGTTAGTGTCAGAAAGTACAGAAAGTTCAAAACTCCCAGGCTTTTGGGTTCCAGTAGAGAAGTATCAGGTAGGGTTGACCACTAAGGACGGAATTTACCCCAGGGATTTAGAAACAGTTCAGTGTCCACTCCATCAAACTGACCAGCACAATCTAGACCAGGCTATAAAAGAGCAGTCCAAAATCAGCTTTTTAACCTTTTTCCTAAAGGAATAAGAAAAAATAGTACTGAAACTGCAATCACAGATGGAAACTTTTATTAACACCATGTTCAGAGAAACTCAGAAAAACCACAGGAATTGTCCAGAATGTTGGAGTATGAAGTTTAAAAATAATAAAGACATATGAGGGGAGGTGACATCTGAACGGACCTGGAGAGTCAGGCCTCCAAGACTGCCAGCACTGATCCACAGCCAAATTAATAAATTCACCTTAAAAAGATTTAAATAAACTAAGTCTATCAGCATTTAATATAACCTGAACTACCAAAAGTTACTACTGCAATTACACTACACCAAAAATGAAATACTTCATGAATAGTAGCAAGAGAGGTTCATTAAATCCAAAAATAAATGTACCAGCAACTTTTCTTGTACTTTTTAGTGCAGAAAACAAATTTCTGACATATATGGCTTTATGCCAATGATTCTATGTACTTAGAAAGTCAACTCTATTCTGTTATCCAGGCAACTCATGGCCCATTTACATGTGTGCATGCACAGGAATACACAGATATGGTTAATGGGCACTAGCCAAAATTCAAATATGACATCCAACAGGCTGAATAACAGCTGTCATCACTATGAACTTCAGACTGTTTTATGAGGCTTTTTTAATACATCCTAGGAGCCTTTCCTAAGCCCTTAAATGGCATTTACACCACCAGTCAAATGTTTTGAGGCCAATAAATATGCAAAATGCTTCTGCTGAATCAAAACATCATCTGCACCAACTCCTGGAAACAACCAACCTGCTTCACTACAGAAATTGATTCTCTTTTTACAGAGAAGCAAACAACCATCACAGTTGTAAACAGGGGTAAAAACCCCACCAATATTAAGGTATGGTATACTTTAAAGGTGTGGTGTATCTTAATGAACACTCTGTATTACTAGAGCAGTATGTATTAATCACCAGTATTCTATTACCATGACAAAAATAAGGTTGCCTCCTAGGGAAAAGTCATCTTCAAGTGAGGGGTCAACACCAACACTTTGATAAAGGGTGCACTGCAATGTTCATGTAGCAGTTCTGGGAGAGCACCACAGAAATCTTGACCGTGTTTAAAAGCTTTTTCATCATAAAGAAAACACATTAAAACACCTACAAAACCTTCTCATGTACCACAGAGCTACAGTGTGTTTACTGCCACTTCAGGAATGGAAGAATGCAGACCAGGGAAGTTTTTGTCCTCTAGTTTTATTCCCAAGCTCCCTCTTGTCCCTTATGTCAGGAGAATGAGAGAGAGGACTTCAAGAGGGATAAATCTATTATTTCATTGTTACCCAGATTTCTTCTTGCTTTGCCTTCTAGAATTGGCACATTTAGGATCCCAGCTACACTGAGACAGTGCCTTCTGCTAAACAGGGACTACAGAAATGGAGAAGGGCTCTCAATTAGAAACAACTTGAAATTAAATTTCTGCAGAAGTGAAACTCCTAAAGGACTCAGCTTTGGCCCATTCTGTTACCTTTTACCACTGACTTCAAGAAAATCCAAATTAGGTCAATTCCATAGAATTTGTAATGTCAACATGGAAATTTCCTTTACTAAATTTATTTTATTTTCTTATTAGTTTTATAAAGTTCTCCATACTCCCAACACGTTGCTGCTACTTCCTTCTTTCAGCAGGTTACTGCAGTTCTGGTAATGACAGAGCACGTGTTTGGGAGTTGCAACACACACTTCCAAATGAGGATCTCACATGACCAAATACTAAGGCAGGCCAGACCCTTTTCACCAAAAGTACTGACATGCAGTTACCAAAACCCTTGGCTTCAGTTCTGGGAACACTGAAGGGCAGTAACTTTCAGTCTCCTCTGTTACACTGGCTTTCTTATTTCCCAATACACCAGTATCTTCTAAGCAGCTTAAAAGTGAAAACAAAGGAATATGTCATGCACCCTCATTATTTTGCAGTGGGTTATGTAAAGTCACCATGAACTGAGGCTGAACCCCCCCAGCACTAGGGGTGCTCCTAGAACTGGCCAAGGACATTTACAGCAGGGTTTGGCCTCTAACTGCAGCAGCAGTGAGAACTACACTAATATCAGGGCACCTCCAAGGTATCATCTTCTCCATCTTCTGTTCTTTAGCTCCCACTATGTGCATATTTTCAGTTCTAACACCTTAATTGTAACTGAATGAGAAATTTTTATTCCTGTTGACATTATTTGCCTCCTGCAAGTTTTTTTCCTCGATGACATTTACTCATTTTTAATTAGATACTTAGATGTTTGGTCTGTCTGGCACCACTGCTCATGGGCAGTTGAAAAAAAGGAAATCAGTAACAACAGTCCTTGGGGTTTTTTTAACCTCTATTTCCATTTTATTTTCCATATGTTGTGGTTTAACCCCAGTCAGCAACTAAGCACCATGCAGACACCTGCTCACATAGCTCTCCCCTATGGTGGGATGGAGAACTGGAAAAACAAAGAACTACAGTGAAAGATAATGATAAAAATAATAATAATAATAGCAGTCAGAGGGGCAGTAACAAAGAGAAGGGAGATACAAGAGACAGAATAACAAGGATGAGTAATGAACTGACCATTGCTCAGCACATGCTGACCAATGCCCAGCCTGGCCCCCAGCAGAACTGGCACCTCCCAGCCAACCCCCACAGTCTATTCACTGAGCACGATGCTCCAGGCTAGAGACTGTTCCTTTGGTCACTTTGGGTCAGCTGTCCTGGCTGTGCTTCCTCCTAAACTCCTCCTGCATCTCCCTTTGGTGGCAGAGCAAGGCAAACTGAAAAGTCCTTGACTTAAATTAAGCACCACTGAGCAAGAACTAAAACATCAGTGTGGTATCAACTTATCATACTAAGTCTAATGCACAGCACTGTAGCAGCTGTGAGGAAGAAAATTATCCCAGCCAAAACAGGGACACCATACCACTTTCCAATTCAAGAGTCAAAGAGCAGCTCTAAGTCTGAGCTACCTCACTGTACAGGTTCTAGTGCTGCTCCTCTCAGTGACATTCAGAATTGTGAAGGGAGTGCTGTCCTTTTAAAAGGATCGACTAGACTAATACACTTTTTTTTTAATTTATTACTATCTTGGTCAAACAAAATGAATGGCAACTTCTCCAGGCTCACAGGCCTCTTGCAGAAATGACTAATAACTGCTGCTATTAAAGGAGCTAACAGAGAAAGCATTATCCAAGGTCAGGAGATTGTTCTAGCAGATTTTAAAACCTCAACGTACGTAAGCTTTGCAATCAAATTTTAAAAATTACTCCCTGTTCCAGACATGTATCTCTGCAACTTTATTTATCCAAGACAGATGTTCTCATTACAAAATATATGTCTTGTTGTTCAGTTCTTACACAGACTGCTTTTGTCAAAACACTTAAAACAGCCCAGGAAGAGTGAAGTAAATTCCACTGTGCTTTTATGCATCTGAAGTAATTTTTTTACTATTATTGTAGCTGATAGTTAATCATCTCATTGGGTATTTTTTCAGAACCTTGCTCTTCTTTGATTCTGCCAAACTCCAGCATTTCTGGTACTTTCCACCTACCACCTCTACAGGTTAAGAGCTACTGCTTAAGGCCAAGATCTTGATTTCTTAAAACCACTCAAGGCAGGTATAGTCCCAGAATAGTATTTCTCACTCATGATAAAGGACACTCATTTCATAGTTTCTAGACCTTTCCCTAGTATATAGATTTGCAAAACCTAACTCAAAATTACTTCACTGGTGCTTTACTAGAGTTGCATCCCTGACTTTATTGCAATAAATAAATTCACTATTATTATGATTATTCCCCTTTCTTCACGTGTTATTCTATCTTACAATTGTTTGCAGGATGTTTATTTCACAGGGTCTGTTAAACAGCTGTAATGAAAGAAAATTCAACACAAATCTAAGTTTCTCAGAAACACTGAAATAAACTGAAACCCACCCTAATGCCATCTCCCAACTGCGCAACAGAACAGAATTTATTTTTTTTCCATCAGGACCTCCAAAAACCAAAACATACAGGCTAGAATCATCATCTTTGTTAATGTACCTATAATAGACACAAATCCCCAAAAGGTTAACTTGGCCAGACAGATGGATTCTTAACTTCTATATTTCAAAAGAACAAGGTCCCTTCTTTTTCTAGACATGAAGATCTCATCTCAACACTGTATCAGTGTATCATTATCTGGACCAGTTTGTCCACTTTCCTCAGGCTTTTTAAATTACATAAAATGATTAATTGCAGGTCTTAATATTCTTTCATATTCAACTGGGATGTGCTGCATAAGGATATATTGCTCTTCTGTTTTAAGTATCAGATCTTGAACTTTTATCAGCAGGTTCTTTATTGACTTTTAAATTAACATAAATAATCTCTAATCTTGAACAATAAAGAGATTTTACAGAGGACAAAAGTTAGTCTCAGTGTAATTTGTGCAAGCATACAGCAGACAGGATATTAAAAGAGATTATTAAAGATTGATTATGAATATTGTATGCATATCAGATATATACTTTGAGGTAACAATAGTAAGAAGGATAGCAGCTATTCCAAATGACACTGGTGTCCATCAGATACACTGTGAGGATGTAATAAGTTAAAGCATAAATCAGCCACAAGCACAAAATGCACCTGATGCCCACTGTTCTGTCACTAAATTAGTCACCAGAAATTCCTCCTGCAATGCTTCTGAAGTTTTCCACACCATGGTGTATTTTCAGAGCTTTCTGAGTCATTGGGCCTGGAAGGAGACACTCCCAAGCACATTATCTCCCTGAAAAATGTCACACTGAACAGTATTTACCATTATTAAGTACATGCTTCCCAGTGAAACCCAAATACTGCTTCAGAGGGAGAAGTCAGGAAGAAGAGGGGGGAGAAAAAGGAAGGAAAACTAAGTCCCTCAGCCATAGGAAATTTTAAATATGACAGCACAGCTATTTCTGTTGCTATTTTGAAGACAGTTCAATGCATGCCTCTGTAGCATAATTTCAGTAAATCCCAGAAGTACCTATTAAGCTATTTCGTTTTTATTATTGTTCAGCTGACACAAACTGGAAGATGGCATTTGGGCTAGATTATATCACCTTTGGCCACACTAAGTAATATCTCATCCCTGAACAGTGTCATTTAATGTCATTTACTTAAATGAGTGCTTAAACTAGAGTTAAACCATTCAATGACATGAAAAGGATGAAACAAACTCCTGATTCTTAGTTGAGGCATTTTTGCACAGCTTTTGCAAATCTTCTCCAAGTGTCCTGAAAGTTGCTTTATTTTCCTCAAGGAAAGCAAGAGCTCCAGTAAAACTGGGCTATTAGGAAGTGGTGCAACTTCAAGAGGAAAAAAGTAATGACCACTGTAAGAGGGAAATGGAAGGTGCACTAGAAACCTCCACCACTCGACAACCCATTCCTGTAATTCACTACAGACCTGACAAGTTATTTGTTGGTATTCTGCAAACTAGTAAGAAAATATGGACAAGGTAGAGTTACACATATGCTGCAGAAATCCAACCATGGATTTAACTGGAATAGTCAGAGAAAAGTCTCTGTGCTCACACATGGACAACAAGTCACAGGTGTTTACACAGTAAATACACAAAGTGAAAAAAGGTACATCCACAAAACTGTCCATTCAAAACTTTGAAGTATTTCTTATCAATCCCTAAACAAACAAAATTCTGTACATTTAGTTGCAAATTTCGTTTTTATTGATTCAGTTGACCTTTTTATTTCAGCTAGCTTTATAGGCATTACTTCCATTACTAATCCCATTTAAAGACACCATTCTTCTGCTTCCAAGAAGCAACTGTGGATTCTCACAGAAGTGGAGTATGTTAGTGCCTAACACAAACATGGTTTAATATTCTTAATTCCCTTAACTATTATGCATACTATCAGTAAAAAACATAATTCATATTCAAGATCACGTTCAAGTTTTAGTATTCTCATAAGACAAAATATCTTCTCCTCAAAGGCCAGATTTTTTTTTCCTTGCAGCACCTCCATTCCCACCAGTCTGCCATTCAAATATCAATTGAGTCTAAAACCAAAAGCCTTGAAAGAATCACCAAATATCACATACAGATCTCTAAAGCACATAATTTAATCTTAAAAAAAAAAGAAAAGAAAAAATTCTCCACTTACTGCTTTTCTGAGGGAAGCTGTCATAGCAGGGATGAGTCACACTGGTTTATCAAAGATGTTCCAGATCAAGCCATCTCCATTTTGGTAGAGCTTAAAGGATTTTCAGTAGGCATTTGAATACTTTATAGCAAATATATTAATGTAAACTAGCTTAAATTGACATAAGTAAAGCTAAACTGTCACACTACTGGAAACAGAACAGGAAAGCATGATAAGCTATTTGAGGGAATTTTCTATCAGTAGGCCAGAAAGACTAAAGAGTACATAGGAAGGAAAGAAATGCATCTCAACAGCATATATACTAGTATACTTCATGATAATAAAATAAAAGCTCCCTGGGCTTTTGAAGCGAGCTATGAGATTCAGAAAAATTATCCTCTCTTTTCTTCATATGTTACATTTCTTATAAAGGTTTCCATTAACAAGCTTTTACACATAACTATTTGGGGGGCAGGGGTGAGTTGTCTGTATTTTTTCTTTTTATCTGGGGTTCAGAACTGGAACTAAAAATAAGACTTCCTTCACGACATAAGTACAACGTAAAACAAAACTAAGAAGTTGCCAAGGCTGAAAAGACAAACAAAGACAAGTCCAATCAGCAAGTGGGTTAGGGTGTCCCTTTCCACAACTAATTTCCTTTGATTATGATTCCTATTTTTCTTTCCTGCTTATGACTCATTTACCTGGATGAGTCTACGTGCCAAATAAGGCTTTGCTACTGTGTGAATGTGTTCATCTGCTCCTTTCTGGAATTCTGCATACTTCATTATGGTTTCTGCTCTGTGTCCTATAAAGTCACCTTTATATACAGTGTACATGGAAAAAAACAGTTGCAGTCACTGCTTTATTAAAATAAACAGCCCAAACCCTATGAAGAGAAGAAGAATCCTGGTTTTGCATATTGTTGTGTAGTCAGGGGGATGGTGGCAGAAACAAACAGGACTTGACAAAATGCAGGATGACAGCCTCCCACCTCAAGAAAACCACCACTGACCTTCAAGGTGCTTCATGTGGTTAATTGCACCTTGGCAGTATTCTCAGTCTCTGAAAGGCTCCATGAAGTTTATAATGCTAAACTACTTCCAAATGAGTAAATTCATGTTCATACTGCTGGAAGCACAGACAAGAGCATCTGGAATGCTTCCTAGCAAAGTGCTGCAAGTTGGTCTGTTCATGCAGCAACCAAATGATTTAGACCTGAACAACTCTCCATCCATTAATACCAGTTAATGATGCCTCCCTACCCACCTGTGTCAGTGAGAAGAAAAAAGTCTGCTGAGGACATAATGAATAACAGCTGGCAAAAAAGCTCACCAGCTCTTTTCAAATCGTATTCCATAGGCCATGGGTAACCATGGAAAACACTGCAGAACAAATAACAGGATCTTGATCATTTTTAAGGAGTACCTCCTTGGCCTTTCTACCATTCTTTGTTGCACCAACTTGAATTTTTTATATTAACACAAAGTACACAACCAATGTTGTTTGATAAGGAAAGGCACGCAGCTGTAGATAACAAGGGGAACAACATCAGAAGCAAATGCTTCCACAGGTAAATGAGAAAAACTTCAGTGATAAATTTGCACAGACAGTGAGAGTAAAATCCTCATTATAGTAGTTTCAATAGCTGTCAATCTTTGTCAGTGATAAAGTTTAACCTTAAAAAAGAGATTTCAAAACAATGTATTCTGCTGACTATCACATCGTTCATCAAGCAAAGGCAGTACAGCTCTAGATGTACACATTGTGATCAGAGGGACAGTTGGCAAACCCAAAACAAGACATTAGTTCACAGAATGGATAGGCAAAACTCCCCTCTGAACCTCAAATTAAATCATTCCAGGTCACATATCATCCATAAAGATTATGATATTAATTTAAAAATCAATACTTCTATCACTTACCACTATCATTAGAAGAACTCTTCTCCAGGCATATTTAGGAAGTGCTATCTGCATTAGTATATAATTTTATACTTGCTCTTATGAACTGCTATCCTCAGTTATCATGGGTTGTAAATTTTTTTTTTAATGTGCCAGTGTACTAAATATAAACAACAACAAGTATCTCACACAGTGTGGAAAACAGCTTTTTTTTTTCCATTACTGTATCACAGGATCTCCTATTCTGAATTGCATCCATGAGTTTCATTTTGATACTATTACATACAGGGTGCTCACAGAAGGATTTGGGGTTTTTCATGCTTATGTAAGAGAACTGCCCATACAATCAGTGCAACACAGAAACATCAGAAGGTTGCTCTGGAAAAGAAACCCTCCATTAAAAAAGATGGCCGTTGAGTAAATATTTGTACATGTAACATCCTAATAAAAGGCCTCTGCCCTAAACCAGAGCAAAGAGCTGCCCTGATGCAGTATTCCTATGTAGTATTGCCCTCCCATGTCTGCAAACTCCCTTGTGGCGACTGTCACATTATGCCACCAGTTGTTTAAATTGCTCTTGAAAGGAAAATACTCAAACTAAGATAGCGACCCTTCACAGAAGTTGTTCTTAGCAAGCAGTATGAGGTCTGAAAAGCCCCATGCTTGCCAGCCTTTGACAGAAACACTGCAGCACAGGAGGGCCAGGAGCATCCTGCTGGAGTCACCCCCACACCCCTGTGAGGTGACCAGGGCATCACCAGCCCTGTGAGGAGTCCATGAGCTCCATTTGCTGCTCAGCACATGGCACATGGCAGGGGGACAACCCATGTGGGGACTCAGGCTGCCAGGCAGAACACTGCAATCACAAAAATCAGTGTTTCTTTCTGTTGAGACTTAGTTGAAATTTCTTTTGAGGGAAAGAATTAATATAACACACACAACAAATCACCACACTTCCACGTTCCTGTAGGTCAGTAAACTTAAGCAAATTATTCCTGACTTTACACTAAAATTAGATTTATACCAGAGCCCAGTATCTGCCCTTGTCAAGTCTGTCAAACACCAAATAAACATCCCTGCCAGGCTTTTCCCTCCACAAAATCTCCCCCACAGCAGTGCCCTGGAGAAGTCAAATCATTATTACTAATCAAATTAAAAATGTGCTGTTACAAAATAATGCAACTGTCTTTTCTAAAGATTTCTATAAATTCCAGATGACTCCATGACCTTTTCTTACATTTCCAGGCAATTATGTCTTTTCTTTGTCAGCTAGTTTATCCTAGGACAGACAACTTCAAACGTTTTTTTTATTATGCAGTATCTCCCATCCTGATTACATTGCAGCACTATGCTGACTTCATCCTTCCCTTTGTGATGAACATTTATCAGAAAAAATAAGGTTTTATATTGATTTCTGTTTTTTTCCTTTTTTCTTTATAACCACTTTGACTAAATCAGCTCTCACATTTTTTGCACCTGAACCACAAAGTACTATGTTTTATGCACCTTGCTCTACCACATGGCACATGAGCTATGTTATTTCTCATGTTCAAGAATTTTCCTTACAGCAACACAAATAACATATCACTAATTTGTACAAGCTAATACCTGCTGGGTTCTGAAATCATAATGACCCCAAATAAATCAGCCTTTTTAGCACGCTAAATAATTTCAGGAATGGAGGACCGCAAAATCCTTGCCCAAGATGACCAAAAAAAACAGCCAAGGTTTCCTCTAAGGATCACCCCACTATGATGGCATTATCATATCAGGGCAACCCTGCTTTTTCATATCATCCATCTTACATCCACCTCCTTGTTCTACAGCAGACACAGCAGAAGCCAGCAGAGCCCTCTAATTTGATTTCTGCACAAATTCTCTGCCAACTAGATATGAAAATTGAGTTTAACTCAAAATCCCATGGGCCACTCTGGAGAAAAGAAAAATGCATGTAGAGTATTGCATATTCAGGTCATAACTACAGAAAAGCACTTGCTGCATAACAGACTAAGTTTAGAGTGTTCAGGGGATACCATATTTTTTCCCTTTATTAGTAAAAAGTATTTATGTTCATAGACAGCCTAAATGTTTGTGATTTCAAAACATAGCCCAAGATGCCATTTTCATAATCTATTTTACATTAAATTCAAAAACCTAATTTCTAGACCTTGGTTAGTTGTTGCTAACAGGGCAGGTGAGAGTAATTTGTGTTTTGTTTTGTTGGTAATTCTTGGGGAAGGAGGTGTGTTTAATCAGGCTTCACTGTCCACTCCTTGCAGGGCCACCTCTGTTTAGAATATTTCAGCACTTTGAATTTCTCTGTTGAAATGAATTTAGACTTCTGTGATAATCCCCTCATTTTTTAAAACCTGATGAGGTACTCAACTGAAAAATATGTATATACACAACATACACACATACAAAGAGAAACTTACATTCATAAACTAAGTGAGAAAAAAATCCAGGCTAATGTTCCTGACTTTGCTTTCAGCAGGACAGGCATTATACAGGCTAATGCAACTTCTTCTGACCTGTTAACAAGACCTCCTTTTTTCCACACACATTATGTATTCCACACTAATTAAGAAAGAAAGTTAAGCTGCACTCTGTGTAAGGCAGTCTGCTTGCCTTGAGAATAGGAGCTGCACTTCATCTCCTCTCCAATCAATAATCCATAAACTGG
The DNA here is from genome assembly GCA_034336665.1 of Luscinia megarhynchos. Classification (NCBI taxonomy): domain Eukaryota; kingdom Metazoa; phylum Chordata; class Aves; order Passeriformes; family Muscicapidae; genus Luscinia; species Luscinia megarhynchos. The sequence continues at coordinate 23,056,034 of CM067569.1, forward strand.
GGTTGAATGTGCAGGCTGTTTGCCAGTCAGCTGTAGCTGAGATCTCTTGCCTTAGCCTTTCCTTTTCTTTCAATCAGCTCTGCCCAAAGGAAACATGTCAGATGAATAAAACAAAACTCCAGTTTATCATTGATTCCCCTGCAAACCAACATTTTTCACATGTAGTGAACCCAGATTTCAATTAATCCTGGAAAAAATCCTGTGTAAAGATAAGTTTTGGCCAGCCTTCCATTTGAAATGTGCAGGTTCACCATGAAATGTAGAACCACACATAGCATCTTGTGTGAAAGTTTAGGTTTTATTCTCAAAACTATTAAATCTCCAGAGGTTTATCGATTTACAACTTTTCAACTTTACAGATATTCATTAAATATACAATTCACACACGAAAGATTTCAGTATGCAAAATTCTGTGCCTTCAAATTTACATGAAAAGTTAATTTACCACCACACAGGCAAATTTGGAAAGTTTCCTTTTAAAGCACATTTCAGTATACCTGGTTTTTAAACTCTGGCATCCCTGAAGCTATTATACTTGGCTTTAATTAACTATTCAGGCTAGTGAAACATTTTCCAGTTACCTCAGAAGTTACAGACAGGCATGCAGGAACTGTATTTTATTTTTTAATAGAGTCCATAGGAAAACGCAACAAGGAGTAGGACAGTATTCTATTTATGATAAAAATGATGAAAGAATCCAGAGAAGTATACTATTAAAAACAAATACTATGAAGCTGTACAGCTATAGCTCCCATACCAACAAATCTCTTCAGCACAAGATTCCATTGGGAGATGGAAGTGTGTGTGTACACACAAGGCGTTACATAGTAATAGCCTGAATTGTAATGGACACTTGATCTTTCCAGTTTACCTTGAGATAAGAGAAGGAGATGGGGTGGGAAGCAGGCTTACAAGCCTTCATCTTAAATTTTTAATTAAAAAAAAAACAAGTTTCAGCTGCAGTGACAAAATTAAATCAACCTATGAATTTAAATTATTTTGTTAGATCCTGTGCTATGGTAAATTTAATATCTGAAAAACAGGTTCATTTCAGGATTTTAAACTTACTCAGAATTTTAGTGAATGATATTTCCATTGAAGAGCAGGTTTTTTTGGAGAGATTCTTGCTTTCAGTTTTAGCCATGCTTCCCAGGTAAGAAAATAAAGTTGGCTTGCAAATTTTTAACCTATTTTAATACATTTCAAGCAACTAGCAGAGTAGAAACATGATATAATTTCAAGCTTTTAAAGGTATCATAGTACTAAGATCAAATTTAATTTTAAAAGAAAATACAGAAAGCATATGAAAGGGCAGAACACAAGTTTTCTTGAGATTTATGGCCTGTGAGATACCTGCTAGATTTACAAAACTGACTTTTGCATGTAACTAAATCTGCCTCCTGGTCTAGCACTCCTACTTGAAAAATAATTCTAGCTTATCTGTCATTACTCAATTTGTGACTTTGGAAATATAAATAAGTGCAGATTACCAGCACCTGTTTCTATGGAAGTCCTGCCATGGGTTTAGTTCCCACTCCAGCTGAGACCTGAACCCTGGTACCCTGCAGGAACACTGAAGATCCAGCATTCCAACTCCTGGCACTGCTTCTCAGCACTGCCACTTCCTACAAAGGTGTGCCATTAATCCAAGGAGGGACACAGAGCATGTCATAGATTTGGAGGGCAGCATGACAGCCTCTCTCTCCATCAGGTTGTGTCAGATTGTATTAAAGTAGTAGTCTGTGGTTTTTTTAAAAGAGGCCAATTCCTGCACTAATGGTGAAGAAAAAATCAGCGTTCACACAAAAAAATGGGGGAAACTTTCAGTTAAAATAGGCTTCAAGGAGCAATCCATACAAGTTTGGTTTTTTTCCCCCTCAAAGAAATACCTTAGAAGAAAATCATACATTCCTTGTCACCTCCAGTCTCTCTCAAGCTCAACCTATGAAAGAATGTTTCCATTTTAAATGGAAATCCTGGTGGGGTCATGGGAATTAGGCATCTCCCAATCTTCTCAGATCTCCAGACACCCTGCAGATATTTAAAGCTACACTGGGAATAGTATCCTAAAGGGATGACTTGGATTGTAATATAAATGCATAGCAGGATGCACATCTCCACGAGGCAAACAGCTAAGCCTGTCAACATCTGCTGCAGAGAACCTGACTGTGGGTAAGAAGCTCCACAGATGCACTTGCCACAGGATGTAAATTAAAATAATTAAAATGCATGCGGCATAGTACAAGCATAAAAATAAAGGAAGAGGGACAGCATTAAATCTAGGAGAAGAGATCAGGTTTTACATTTTTCCAAATGAGTTCATGCTCATAATTCTAAAACACTTGCCACCAAACAAGTCATACATACTGCTGGCAGACAGACATTGCCTTTGGGACACTAACTTCTATTTTTGATTTCTAGGGCATTGTTCTACCCAGTGTGCAGACAAGGAGGGGGAAATTCCTTAAGTGAAGCCCTACAGAAGACTAAAGCCATTCAGCATCGAATTCATCTCTGGCTGTAGCAAGGAGGAGACAATGCATTTTTCTGAGAAAGAAATCAGTCTCCTGCACAAGAGCTCAAGGTAATCAGCTGCTTCTACAAACCTGCCCATCACACCCCACTCAATTTGCTGTATTTTACATAGTGAAATCACGATGCAATTTAGCTGCTGTGGTTGCATGGCAGGCAATGATATCTGCACTGTAATTATACATGATGCAGCACCAGTGTAGGTAACACAGCCACAGTACTGGATGGTGAAGCACTGTACCTCCTGTTCATGGTTACTCAAAACATCTGGCAGGAGGGAGACCAACATCCCTCAGGAAATCTGAAGTCCAAGAAAGTATTTTGTCATTTAAAAAAACATCTCTAAACACGATCTTAATTCATTTACAAAATAGACAGCTGCTCTTTTTATTATATTTTAATGTATTGGAAGAGTATATTTTCCTCTTCCAACTTAAGGACTTTATGTAACAAAGCTTTGAATAAAATCAGAGTAATGTTTCATTATCTGCTGTAAATAACAAATGATCTACTACCTCAGAGCTTTCACTGAACACTGGTCTGCTAAAAACTCAGGCACAGAGCCAAATTCTGGATTTGTGAATATGCATGTGCCTCTCACCAACCTCAGTGTGAGCCACGTGAATGAATCTCTAAGCTGAAGTTGGCTCCAATTCATGTTTTAAGCCTAATGAACTGGTAATAATCAAATTATTTGCTCCATTTTTATCTCATATATGTAATAAGACATAGTAAAACAAGATTAGGTAAAAGAAATGCAACACAAGAAAAGCTACTCATTAATTTTCACTATCTCTGGTAAAGTCAAATGACTAGACAAATTTTGGATAAAAAAATTTATCCATCCCAGAAATCAGGTTATTTATTTTTTTTTCTTTTATATTTTCTGTTTTGTGCTGGATATAATTTAAACTGTACATTTATTTCATGGAAGATAATACAAACCAATTAAATTTGCTTCATTTGAGTTTAGCTTTACTTACTACACAGCAAAAGAAAGGGAAAAAAAACTATTAGAGGAGTATCCCATCAGCCAAAAGAATCAGGGCAGAACAGTGAGAGGATTTGATAGACAGTAAAAATAGTAGGGAGAGTAGAAAAGAAAAATGAGGACCAGATGGAAAAAGAGCTACATGTCCAGTGCAAGGGGGAGGCAAAACAGCAGGTACCAGATGCAACTCGACTCTGAACAAAGGACAGGAGGCTGAATTTCCCAAATAATTGCTGTATCACAGCTTGACTTCCATAAGCATGCTTTAGGTATTTTACATTTGCACACACTCACCTAACAGGACAGCCACCCTGCTAGAAGTGCCTCAGAAGCCAGTTCAAAGCATGGAATTGGACTCCTGGGATACAGACTGTGGTCTCAGTTAGGATTGCATGGCTGTTCCACAAGGATGGAACCCCACCTATATCCCTGAGTTCTAGTACCAGATCTGTAGTTCATTAAACAGTTTCAACAAGACTCAATATTGTGGCTTAGCAAACCTACTGTGCTTGTTATTTGCTTATTCTTTGTTGAAGTAAATTGACAACATTTCTTTGATTTATTGAAACTCTCGTAATAAATCTGACAAACTGCTGCACAACTGCTATCCACACTCATCTCAACTGGTAGCTTCAAATCACTGCCATTGATTTCTAAATAAATATATTTTAAATCACTCCCCATTTAATGCCCCCTTGAGGAAGTCTTGGCCCATATAAACACAATTATTCCTGATTAATTTATAGAAACTAATTTAATTGAATAAGCAATGAGTTTCTTTTCCCAATTGGGTAGGAAAACTAAAACAAAATATGCAAGTATCCCTTGAGAAGATGCAATAAAATGAAAATAGTTATAAACTAGGGACTTCTTATTTTTGTGTATATAGTGGAAAGTAATTTTCTCTATTACTGCACCTTTGTATTTCTCATGTGATACCAGAACAAATCTGCTGATGACATTACTGCTACAAGAAAACATTTAAGTGAAGGTCATTAGGACAAGATCCAGGCTCAATCCAGCCTCTGACACAGAACTCACCCACCCTTTTTGAAAGCAAAACAACAGTGCAAGATCAACCAAGGGGTCTATTCCTTCCTCAGCAGCACCAAAGGCAGTTGTGCTTCCCATCACTGCTCCTGATAATTTCAAGTAGCTCTTCCAACATGGATCTAAGCACTCTCGTCCTTTCTTTCAACAGTACTTGGCAGCTGAGGCAAATATAACTGAACTGAGATTTGGCTGCTTCCATGGATTCTACTTCAGGGCTATATTTACAAAAGTGAACTTGCTGGAAGTTGCTAAAAGGATGAAAACTACTATAGCAGTGCTTCAGTATAACTAAAACAAACAGGCAAAAGATAGACATCTGCTGCAGCAGATGGGAAAAAGGAAAGGACACGACCCATTTGCCAGCCTCATTTTCTAATTGATCCACTCCTGGTTGTTTCTCAAGTTGAAACAAGCCTCCACATTCTGACTAAAGTGTTATAATTGGCTCTCTAAGTCTGCTTCTTCGGGGAAGGCAGGGTCCCTCTTCACCACAATTTATCTTGATTGGTCTTCCTGCTGTGAGCATCCCTAATTCCTATCTCTCCAGCTGTGTCCCTGCTTACCCCTCTTACTCCTGAAGCTTATTCACCTGAACAAGTTCATTGCCCTAAGGAAGAAGAGGCTTCCCTTCCCTCAAAGAGGCTGTTTGATCTGACCCAGACTGCACTGCACAAAAAGATTGTCTGACTTCTTGTCAGACACACCCTTCCCAAAAATTCCTAATAAACACATGGTAAATAGTAAATAGACATATCAATATTTCTACTACCTTGAGGACTTGACTGAAGACACCAGCATGGACAGCTCTCCTCCAGCAAGCCTGACTGATCCCACATGGTGGGGAAGTCCCACATCCCCCCTCTGGAGGATATGCATCTCATTAATTTATAATCATGTATGCCAAATACTGATGGGAGCATAACTATGACAGCCTGGAGTCCACCTGGGCTCCAAACCTTGCCTAAAAGAAGTGCCCAGGCCAAGCAGATTCTGTGCTGCCATAGCTACATGGCTGTGATTACTCAGGTTGTCTAAAGTTAGCAAGGCTGTCCCCACCTGTTAGCTCCAGCCCCACCTGGAACTGCTGCAAAGGCAGGCAGGCTGATGATTCAGAACACACAGCTCTCCCAGGAGGAGTAATTCTCACAGGGTCTACAGAAAAACACAGTTCAGTACCTCCTTTCCTCCCCACCCAGCTGCCCAAGCAGCAGGCATTTCCTTACAAACACCCTACTGAATTTCTAAAGATGGTGTGCATGTATAAATAGAAGTGGTCTGGCATGATGAGATCGCAGGGAGCAAAACTCAATTTGCAACACTGAAGAGCAGCAGTCTAACTTTAGGTCAGAGATCTGAGCTCAAAATTGCTTCCAAACAATGGAGGACATACTCATTCCCGAGTATCTTACAAACTTACAAAATAATTAGAAATTGTGAGAGATTTTCTGCAAAAGCAGAGCCAGGCAGCTCATTCCCAAGGATCAGGAGATGTTAGCTGCCTGTCTTCCATTAAGGAAAACTACTTGATCAGGCCCAGAGTTATTTTTGTAACCTCTAACATCCATTTCAGGTTATTATCTGGCCCATAGATCTAGGTCCCTTTTGTTATCCATTAATTTTACCCATCTTCAAAAACTTTATTTAAATTCTTAAAGAGGGAAAAAGAAGGCACTTTTCTGGAGGTGTTCATATTATTAAAGGGTTTAAAGGGTTTTCCTTATTTTGAAACACCCTGTATTTACACAGAATCATAAAGATTACTAGCACACACTTTACAGACAATTATGTGATGGCACAAATAGATTCTATTAGAACCATGAGCTCAAAGGCATCACTTTCTGCACCATTACAATGCATAAACCAGAGAGACCCAGACAGTGATGAGTACTGCTCATAAACACTATTCCCAGCACTAAAAAAATCCAAAATCTATTAGGAGAACCAAATAAGTGGCTAGGACACTAAAACACTGCTTCCCATTTCGTTGGCTGGTAATTTTATCTTTGGTCCTACAGCAGTGCATAAGCTCCATTATGGCAAACAACCATACTCTCTAAATACCACTGGGGGATGCTAATATTTTTGAAAAGTGAGTGGGGAATTGTCTCAAAATAGACCTGGTCCTGCTAATCATTACAGAGCTGAGAACCTCCAAATCTAAAAATCTGTGCAGCACAAACTGTACAGGTTGAAAAGTGTGCCCTGTGCTGCACTAGCAGAGATGGATGCATGTCTCAGCAGTACTCATGCAGAACCATGCCTCTTCCCTCAGCCTTTTTGTGTTTAAAAGTACAATCCCCTATTCATTTTCCCCACACACATTTGCATGACAGGTTTTGTAATACAGGATGCTGAAACATAGCCAATATTTACACAGTTTTTATTCCTGCTTCTGCAGAACAGGAGCTGATAAGCTACTTTTTATTTCAGGTTTTGTTACTTCTAATTTCACACAGTGCAGATAAAACTAATCTATATGTCATGCAAGGAGCTAGGCCAGATAACAAGAAAAAAACATTAGCTATTCCAGTGACAGCATTATGTAAGCATTTGATGATGCATGTTATTGCCTCTGCTGGGCTCCTGCCAGACTGGTAATATTCCTGTTTCAGGTGACCTATGCAAAAGGCATCAAAGATTTAGGGATGGATGTGCACTAGAATGTGCAGCAAACCTACTGCAGTGCTTAGCTGATTCTATGTGAGTGCTTCCCTTGCTAGTCAAGGACATCTCTTCCTCCACATGTGAGCACGATGCAGCCAAAGAAACCAGGCACAGAAAATGTAACACAACCTCTTGTGCAGAATCTCCCAGAAACTGAAGTGGAAGGAGGTACAATCACCACATTCTCAGCTGAGCTTCACTATGTCACAGTCAATACCACAAGGCAGGTCTGAAGATGGCATGAACCAAATTACTACTCTTCATTCACTAAGCCTGGATGTTCCAGCTTTGCCCCAAGAGAATTTTCTAGTTTGTTTCAAGTATCAAAGTGGCATACAATCAAAACCAGTTTGATATCTAAGCAATCCTATTTCTGCCTTTTAAAAGCCTTCCTACTTTGACTTCAAGACATTTGCACTTACAAATCTCCTAACAAAATTCCTAACTCTTTTCAATACTTTTTAAATATTCATGTCTTTTTAGTCACACTATCATCAGCACTCTATGCTTAAATTCCAGCAGCAGCTACGCATTTGCCACACTGCATGCTCCAGTCATTTTTTGCAAACAGAATTTTCACTGTTTTTACAATCTAACAAAGCTCTCTTTCAATACACACCTCAATCTTTCATTATCACTAGGCCTCTGGCAGCTCTAAGTTAATTTGGACAGCAACCTCCTGCAGCAGAGTCAATTCTAGACAGGCATAAAGCAGGGAAATTGCACTGGACAGCAAAGACATGGGAGCAGGACTACAGCCATGACTGACTGCTGGACCCTGCAGAGCCAGGCTGCCTCTGCCCACCACTGCTGGGACCAGAGGCTCAGAGGGCAGCAGCAACTCCTGGAGCCATGGAGCAGGAGCCACTGCCTGATCCTGTTCTTCTGCCAGCCCTGCTACCCACTCTCACCTGTCCTTTCTACCTCTCCTATCCTCACCCCAGCACAAACCACCAAGTCCTGGTCCATCTCTGGTGTTTCATCCCAGGATAGCAAGAAAAAGCCCCAAACTCACAGCACCAGTGGCAGGATTCAGGTACTGTCTCTTCGCCCCAGCGTGGTCCCTTAGAGATTTTATTTTTATCCCCATCCCCCTTCTTTTTTTTCCTTGCCCCTTAGCTTGTTCTTCTTAGAGAAAAAACTCAAAGTGGCCACAACACACCAGTTGTCTGCCATCCCACTGTCCTTCCTGCTGATCTTTTCCTTTATGGTATGTGCCCATTCCAATTGGTCTGCAAACCACTCAGAGAAGACACTGAATATTAAGTTTTTGTGTACTAATTAGACTATGATTTCACAAATCAAACAAAAATGCTGCTACAATTAGATTACATGCAAGTACATATACATATATACATAAATGTATATTTATATTTATTTATGCTTAAATTGAATGACATTACAAGTAGAGATGTTTTTAATAAAATCTATGTTCTTAATAGCATCAGTTTTGGTTTTCTAGATTACCTCCCTTTTTTGATTCAGATCAGTCTTTCCCTTTTTCCCCACTAAGATGATCTTAACTTTAAGTGGTAATGATTTTTAAGAAGCACAAAGCAACCCCTGGAAGTGATCTCAAAGAATGCCATCTCTGACTTCATTAATAGTCTCCTGCTATTCAGGCATTAGCATTTCTTTAAGTGTTCTAATGCTACAGGCTGCTGCTGGTTGTTGGCTCTTGGGAAGGTTGCCACTGCTGCTATGATAGAGTTTTGCCAAAGGTGGATGCATTTTTTGACAAGTTTCTACTATTTCAAGCACTCCCATTACAGTGTATTAGCTAAAACCAAGACCAGAATAGCATTCTAACACAAATATAAACTTCCACAAAGTAGGTTTTTTGTAAAAATGCAATTTCAACTACCTGTAGTTTCTGTGTATTATATATGGGACTGATGTCAGCTGAATCCCTCCACCATGCCTGATCAGGAAAGAGCAAAAGCTGTCAGGGCAGTTTTTGACTGGCAGACAACTATGCAAGGGAACTGAGCTCTGAGCAAGCAGCAATTACTGCGATGGAGACTTTAACTCTCAAAGCACAATGGAACGGGATGTGCTTGACAGACAATTAGGAATCCTGCTCTTTAATGAGCCCTCATCTTCCACTCAATGCAAGAACTAGGCCAAATGCATCATCCAAATATGCTTGCTATCAACAGTTATAGGGGAGAGACCAGCTTCAAACAAATAACCTGTCCTATTCTCAATAAAACCAACCACTGTATAAATGCCCCAGAGTGACAATTCAGAAGCTCACTGCATGTCTCATGTCAGCTGCTCAGGTACAGTCTTCTGACCAGAGATAATCCACTTCCATGGCCATCAGTCACACAATCTAATGAAGGGCTCCTAAGAGCAAACTGAAGGCAACCAGGGCAGCACAAATGTTTTCCTTCAGCCATGCTAGAGAAACTTCACTTCCATTGTCACTCCAGCAGCGACAGTGGACCTGACACATCTTTGCAATAATAGGAGAAAGCTATAAATTAAGAGACTGTCACTTTAATTGTTTTTTGCAGCTGCATGTTATAACCTAAAGGAGCTTGATAATCCAGACTATCCAGTCTGACCATCTCACCTCCTGCACTGGTGACATCCAAGTAACTGTCTTCAGTATGCTAAAACTCATGATGACATAGAAATCTCTGGTTTAATTAACAACAGCAACAAAAAACCTCTTTATTACTTCCGGGGGAAAAAAAAAAAAAAACCACAAAAAATTGCAGGGCTTAAACACATAAAACATTAGCCAAAAAAACTAAAATGTATTTTGGAACTTGGCATTTTGGAGGAACTGTCAGCCATTTCCCTACTCTGCTTCACAAGGCAACCTGCAGAAAGTCAGCCAAGTAGTATTAACAGAATCTGTTCCAAAGCTTTAAATAAATTAACCAGCATGTTATAGACCACTCTTCCAAGGCTGACAGAGCCCAGTGCTGCAAGCATACAGCAAAACCCACAGCCAGACCAGGTCCTGGGCAGCACAGCCATCAAATGAACAGCACTTCACTTTTCGTAAAGCAACAACCTGCTTTTCTCTGATTTATGTCAAGGCAACCCACTTTGAGGTGAGGAAATCCTAATAATTTTTATTTTTTTTTAAACAAGCGTGCATTTTCTTTTCCTACATTTCACAGGTTACTCACATTCACACCTGTTTTTTCATAAGCCTCTCACAAGTACAAATCTTTCATGCATTTTGTACTTCAGGGTGTCATGAGTCTACTACAAAGTGTGTTCTTAGCAAAAGGGATACAGACTCTTGCATCAAACTGCTTATATTGCTTTGAGTTCATTTAATCCAACAATCTCATCTCCATCTATTTTTTAAATGTTAAAAGGACACATTATATGCATGAGACACAGGTTACACTGTGTAATTTTCATCTCCTTAACTAGAGTCACATCCCAGTGTGGCCATAAACTTCATACTGTGTTTTCTTTGTTGGGTCAACGAGGGGTTTACTCATTCTGAATCATGATTTCATTATTGTTTCACTGTTTTCATTACATTCAGGATGAAATGCTAGCTGGACTAACACCAATGACCTGCAGGTATCTCCAAAAGCATTCCAAAGGTAGTTTTATTAACTATGGCTACATTAAAGCCAAGAAAGAAAAAGGCATTTCAAGCTCCAGTAAATGAATGATGAATTCCAGTGCCAAGATGTACTGAGAAAAACAGCATCCCCAGTGAAATAAGAGCAAGAAGTCAGGGATGGCATTTGTACTGGCACCTATCCTATTTACAGCATCCTGAATTAGGATATTGGGGAGTTACATTCTGAATAAAACTAAATTAAATCATTAAAGTTAAAAGCACAAAACTGAACACTGCTAATTGAGATGAGCTTCAAATGAACCTTGGATTCCACATTTTACCTGAAACTGCTACATAAAATTGTTCTTTCTTTTGAATTTATAAAATCCTTCACATCTCTTGCATCACTCATTCTCTTAGATCCACAACAGTAATGAAAAAGCATTAGATGCACTACATGCTTTAGAAAAACATGATATGGCCCCTTTTTAAATATGATCAGAATTAAGTTATCAGCTCAAATCAGCAGCAATAAGTGAGAATAATTATCTGGCATCTGTCACTTAGTAGCCTGTTATATATATTGGTAGTTTTACTATGATCCTAGATTGAAATATGCCAAAAAAAAAGCTTCACATAAATGGCAATACTTCTTGCCTTCCAGTACTTCCACAACTTTTACCTGTGTTAAAGTCCACATGAGAACATGGAATTCCAAAATCCTCTTTCCTGAAGCAAACAACTCCCAGCACTTCTCTTCAAAAGAAATAGATACTAATTTCAGAGTTATACATGTTAATAAAATGTCAACACATCAGGCTATTAAAAAGCCCATTTCTCCCTTTGACCTACATGTACATGTCTATACATATTAAAAATGTGTGTCACAGTCTGTTTGGGTTTCTTTAACTAGAGTTTATGCAAAAGGAATGGAAACATGAACTCACCAGTTATTCAGGATGAGTTTTCACCTGCACCAACTTTAGAAAAAGCTTTCCTATCATCTGACCTGTGCACAGAAACACAGTTGAAGGCTTTTATGCTGCAATCCCAATTCACTCCTAAGTGACTAGGTGGGGGCACAAATCACTAAATGAAAATTAACTCTCTCTGTCATTGAAAAGGTAAAGAATGAAAGAAAAAAATCTGCTTCATAGGAGGTTTTATTAGAAATAATACTTCTTTTCCAACTGTATATATACAAGTATATAGAGATATATATATCTATATATAAAGTCATAAATCTCACAAAGATTTTATTTTTTATTTCCATTTAAAGAAAATAAATATTTTTTTTCTGATATATTGATCTGGAGATCTATTACAGAGTCATTCAAACAGGTACCAGGCATTTTAAGAACCTTCTTTAAAATTAAAAAAAAAAGTTGAGTTGTGATCATGGAAAAATAGGATGTGAGGGAAAGATGCAACTGTGACTTCAGGGGCATTTAAAAAAAAACACCACCAAGTTGCCTTTATTCTGTACAGCTTTAAAAAGCAAATAAAAATAATGTTTTTCTTCAGTTTTTTTTCCTCAAAAGCACTTAAAAGATGTGTAAGCATGGTATCAGAAAACCCCACTTCAGAAGAAGCTAAGCACACTTAATAGGATTAGCTCTTGCCATCACAAAAAGGAATACCCTATACACTACTTTTTTATGTTAGTAAAGCAGATATAGATATGTGATGTATATGAGCAACTTATAAAGTCAGCATGCAAGCATGAGCATAAATAAAGCAAGCATATCTGTGTGTGTGAGCTATGCTCATGTCACCTCCCTGAAAGAAGCAGCTACTTAAAGGTCACTACTCAAATATTAAGAGGAACTGAAACAAAGTTCTGCATTGCAGCATCACTTTAAGGAAGGGCACAGTAAAGGAATTCTGTTCCTCTCCCATATCCTCATTTTGCCACAAACACTTGCTGAGACAGGGATAGCAGTTCCACTTGTTCTAAAGTGTAACCCACTTGCCAGACATGAGACAAGCCAGAACTCTCTACTAATCATTTTGGCTGAGTGTTTCACACAGGAATCAGCTTACACAAGCTCACTGGGGCTGAAAGATCTGGAATCACTCCCCAGCTGCCTCTGAAACAGGTGATTCTCAAGATGAAAGAGGCTTCCATCCAAGTGATGCCAAGCCATTCCTGGCACATTGCACACATACAAGAGAGTCACCACCAGTGTCATGTAGATATTAAGTTCACATTGCTTGGAACATATGCCACACGTCTGGCCGAAGCACAGCACGCTTCAGGAGAGCATCTTCTCAGCCTGCACACAGGACAGCCTCCACTGAGAAGATCAAGCCCAAAGGCCATCACTCTGAACTCCCCCTGGAACAGGCAGGCCATTAACAGCCCAAACACCACGCTGCAGTGTCCCTAAGATGATCAGAAACCCTTCTGAAAGGGTTTCTGATAACCCTTCACATCCACGAAGCACACAAGCATTTATCACTCCACCAGAGTCCACCAGCAGAGTTTAAAAAGCATTTTGCAAAGTCTTCATCATCCTTCCATCACAAATTTCTGGATATTCCTCAAGTCCTTGCATTCTCCACTGTACTGTGAGAACAGTCCCCAAGATCAGAAAAAATCACTTCTCTTAATGAGCACATTACTCTTGAAAGAAGATTCATTCTGGTCAGGTTGAGCTGTTCCTCTTCTCTTTTATTCTTTGTCTAAGTTTTCTTTTCCATTAGTAAACAGTATATAGACATGTATGGTATAGAGACTTCACTTTCTCTGCACTCATTTCTTGCTGGAAAAGTTCAGTTACTTATCAAAATCCCTTATTTTAAGGGCAATTCCACTTTCTCCTCATACAATGCTCCAAGACTCTCCAAGCACTGTCTCCAAGACAAATGCTGTCTAGAGTGCACATTTCCTAGTAATTTCTAATCATATAATTTTACTTAGTAAGGTCTACTCAATTTTAACAATAATTAATACACAATGTTTAATGCTTCACATGCCCAAGACCTTGTACCTTACTAAGCCCTAGCTTCTTTTACCTAACTTCCATTAGCACCCCATTTAACTATAGGAAAGTTCTCTTAAGAACTGAAACAAGCATCAGTATTGCCACTCACAAGTCCAATACGTTTGCAAATTAAAAATTTGGAAAGCACCATGAGGAAAGATTGCAGACACAAAGCAATCCTCTTATGGATCACACATTATTAGGACTAGAAGAAGGCCACTGAATGGGACAGGTGAGAAGCAGGAATACTGTGGAAGGAACACAGGTGCCCTATGAAGCACAGAGGAGAAACGAGAAAGTTGGAGGCACACAATTAGCTGGCCAGCTCTAACATTACTTAGGAAATTCTTGCATCAAGTCTGTTTTACTTTGATACAGATTAATGTGAGAATTACATCAGCCTTTGTATTTATCACCACGTTTAATATTTTTGTCAATCTTAGGCTGAAATTTCATAAAGCAAGAAATCAGGTAACACTTTGTATTTACTCTGCTAGATGAAGAGATGAAACATAGAACTTGAGGGGTTTTATCCTCCCCTCTTCAAAATCAACTGTAGCACCTTAGACACCAAAAATCCCAAATTAGTTTACACACTTCAAGTGTCATCCATCTTGCAGAAAAGCCTTCTACAGGCAAGAACCCCAGCAGATAAAAATTATACCTAAAAAAAAATCTTCATAACTGAAGAGCAAAAAACTCAGTCTCTTAAAAGTATTCTTTTCTTATAGCTAGACAGAACAAATTCAGGTTTAAAATACTGGCCCAGAACCCTACAGTGTGCTCTACAGAGGTGTTGATTTTTACTTGCTGAGGTTTTTCATTACCAGCACTCGTCATCCCACAAACATTAGCACAGGCACACACAGACTTTTGGTGGAGTTGGTGATTCACCACCACATACATATTTTCCACCTAAGAATGTTTGTGGTGGGGCCCCTGTGACTCACCTCCACGGCACTTTCTTCCCCATCATCATGGTCCCTTGGTGGGGTGTTGGTGATTTATTACCCTACAGCCTGTCATCTGAACTTGAGCAGCTTGCCAGATGACTACACAGTGACTTCTGCTTCCTGAGGGAATTCAAAATGTTCTTCCACACCAGTTTTGTATGAGTGTATAGTACTCACCACAGTACAGCATGTGAGCTTTGAAAACAGAGCAGTTCCACTGCTAGTCTCACTTTGCCTTGTCCTACTGTTTCACTGGAACAAGTGGTGAATTAACTACAGAAGAGTAACAAAATGAACACTTGAGAAAACTAACAGTACTGTGAAGCCACTTCCAGACAGCCCATCAGGCTGAACCCCAGCATCGGGAAAAGAATTTCTTAGCTATGAAATTACAAAGTTAATGATGCTAACCAAAAGTCCAGTAGCACACTTTGTGCTAACTACAGAGTTATCCCTAACAGAGTTTTCTATTAGGGAATAACTCTATTATTAAAAAAACAGAAAGGAATCTTGAGGCAGAAGTCAGGAACTATAAAATAAATAGACAAAAAACCCAAAGAAACAAAAGCAAACAATCCACCAAAGAAAAGCACCAAAAAATCCCAAACACATACCCCACAGACAGCAAATTCCTAAAATGTTCTGGCCTGGAAGAAACCCAAAAATAACTCTGAAGAGGCCAAAATACAGCACACATGCAGAAGACCTGAAAATATTAAAATCCAAAAATCACATTTCCATATGACAAGAATGATACTGTTTGTAACCAACATTGATGCTCTTAAGGGGAGTGTTCCTCACTACCACACTCTCCAGCCCCAAGATCCAAGTCTTGTGATTGTTCATATCTTAGCTAGTCAGTTGAAGAGATAAAAGGTGCTGAAAGCTCCAGGAAGGAGAAAAAAAATAGGCCTGTAGTCACAGTTAGCAGCATGTACAGGGAAGATGTTTCAGATGACTTTTAGAACTCTAAATTATTATTAGAGGTTACTTTTCTCTGTGGTATCCTGTCACATGCTGTGCATTTGCCCTGTGTTTCCAAATGGCTTTCATATAGAATATTGTCAAATACAGGTATTAGCTATTTAAGTCATTTCAAAAACTATTTTTCACTTATTTTTTATGCCACATTATCTACAACACACTGTTTCTTTTCTTCTCAGCTGTAGAAATGAGATGATAGATCAAATCTCTAGTACCCTGCTCCACTTGAGTTTACAGCCATCAGCACTCTCCTCATTCCTTGCTCATCTATGCCATGACAAGAAATTTAAACAGGTAGCACATTCTGTGCTGCTGTCAGTGGTGAAGAGTTACAGCCCAGGCATGGACTTAATAAAAATAGAAAAAAAGAAAAAAAACTTATGCCATATTACTTTGGTTGTGGTCCTCCTTATGCACTTTAGTGAGAAACTGATGCTATTTAAACTTAAGAACACTGTTTCTTTTCCATCATCTGCCAATCATTCACAGTTTAGATTAGCAATTACTTCTGCACACATATATAAAAAGATCCCTACTGCTCTGAAATGCCAAAACTCTTAGAAACATTTTTTTCCAAGAAGTAGGCCACTCTGCAAAAGCAGATAGAAATTCATGCTCTGTGCAAAAATTCCCATATCTGTTACTTCCATGACATTTGGAAAGATGACTTATTTTTAAGTAACTCACATCTTTCCTATTACTGTTAATTTATTTTCTCATTATGTTTGAACCTACATACTCAAAATTACTGATCTACAAATTAAAAAGAGGCACAGGAATAGCACCATGGTCATGCTGTATGCTGCACATTGCATTATCCCTTTGAAAGAGGAGAATGCCCAGGCATATGCCAAAAGAGCATTTTTATGGCTGTCCAAACCACTAGAAGCAACCCTTACACCTTGAAGAGTCAGTGTGTCAGTGACTGCAGGCAGCAGAAGAGTTGTCAGAAGTATGACCACAGTTAAATAAATCAAAACCCATACCTCATACGCCCCTCTAGCTATAATAGGCTGCAACTGGAAAAATATGCAAAAAAAATATCCCATAGGAAACTGAGCAAGAGCTTGCAACAGCCCACTGTCTCCAAAAAACAAATCACAGCCAGCACTTCTGTGCATACCCTCTGACTAAGCTGGGATGTAATGGAAGAGGATGAATAAAACAGTACCCACCTCAAGCATAATAAGGAAGGAGGCTATAAATTCTCAACCAATTACTCAAACCTCATCAGGATGTGAGCCCATGGCTTCCTCCAGCTCATGCCAGAATGGATGTGGTTTTCCAGCTGAGGAAACCCTCAACGCTGTGAGTCCATCCCATAAAAATACATTTTGTTTACATTCAAGGAACAGGACCGAAGAGGCTGCGTTCATAGAGGAAATATTTGTGACAATTGAATGCAGATGGAGGTGCAGGCAACATGGCTTTACCTCCAAGCCTGGGCAGATGCCTCCTTTCCCCCTCCTGCAGTCAGCAGGCACAGCAACAGTCCAGAGGCAGAGAAAGTGAGTGGAGCCTTCTGACACAACAGAGCACTGGCAACCCATGGGAAACTGACAGCTCACCTCAATCCTGCTGCCACTGCCTCTTCAGATGCTGCAGGTTATCCTCTCCAGAATGAGCCACTGCCCCAACAAACCATCTTACACAGAGAGCCTTAGGCATGTGCAACATGGCATGTGATCAAATGCAAAACCACAGCACAAAAACAGGAACATCTCCAGAACACTATAAATCTCTCTTTAGCTGGCACAAGGAAAGCTTTGTTTCATCTGCATATATTCTAGTATATATTCTGTATATATATATATAGATAGATATCTATCTCTGTATCAGATACATATATATATATATATCATATATATGGATATATTCTATATATAGAAAACAAAGGAAAAAAACTCAGCCTGTAATACCTGTATATTTTACAGAATTAAAAAAACAACTTATAGCAGACGAGTATATATTGTAACAGATGCATGTCCCACAAAGCAACAAGTCCACCATCACTTGGACTTCTTCCTTGCTATCCAATTGCTCAACTTCCACATTTCTGCATGAAGCCTGATAAATTTTAACCACCATTTTAAAATAAAATTTCTAATTATTTTATTTCATAAAATTTGCTTCTGCAACTTTTATGAGATTAGATTCTGAAAGCAAAATTGAAACACAAATAATGACAAATTTCATGAGTTAATCAAATGCACATAAGTAGTTTTACTAGTGTTTTATTGCCTATCAATTAAAGGTCTACACAATTTTGACTTTTTCTGGAATATACAGTAGCAAAAGCTTGAACAATTAATTCTAAAGCATAAAATGCATTTATATACTTTGTAAATGCCCCTTGAACTGAATAAAACAACCAATATATTCATATTGGCTTTATTCCATTTCTTTCCAGTCATATTTTATGCCTGGAGAAACTTTTGGGTCAGAATTCCTTAGCCTGGATTACACAAGAACGTCCATGAAGCATACAAGCATTTATCTATCACTCAGTACATGCAGAATTAGGCTATACAGACACTGCAAAAAGCAGCACTCTATCACCCAATAACTTTGTTTTCATAGCTTTACCCAGTGTATCTTTTGTTATGACAGCTGCAAAATCACCCCATTACTCAGCCCTCTCCTCCCTGCTCAGCATTACATCCCTGTTTGCCTTTTGCCCACATCCATTCATACATGTCCTGCTACACTGGCAAAACTGAAGGTCCATATTAGATGTGGTACTAGCATTTACTTTTTTGTTCCCTCACAATCAGGCTAATAGCACTTTCCTCTTCAGTAATACCAGCACTAGAGTCTGCATCCTCAATATTATTTGTTTCAGCTGCTGCACTTTCCCCTTAGCTGCCTTTCATCATCAAATCTGGCCCCAAAAAACTGTCTTCTCTTGCACTAGCAGAACCCTGAGGTTGACCACACTCTCCTCATTTATACATCCACATATTGTCTCCATACAGGTGGTCTCCTCTGAATTTGCCCCTGGCTACTGGGGAGCTCAACTCAGTAAGTCAAAGGACTGGCAAAAGCACCCAATACACCCTGTCAAGACATAGAACCAATGGTGCCATCTTTTACAAGTCTGGGATTTTGACAACAGGAGTAATTATCTCAAAGGTGGAAGGATAAAACAGGAAGGATTTTAGAGTAGGAAACACAGAATAACTAAAAGAGAGAAGAGGGTGAGATGAACCTTTGCATAGACACCAATTACTCCCTCCCCTTAGGCAGAGGCTCAGCAAGTGACCTTGTAGTAGCACAGCTGGGAAAAGCAACTTTCAGAAGTGTTTCACCACGTTGGAGGCAGTCACATTTATTTCCTCACAACTGCATAAGCTAAATGAGGAATTTCAGAGCCACATTTTAAAATAACTCAAAACGTTTTAGCATATTCATTAGACAGCTGTGTAAATTCTGTCTCCTGCCATTCTTCTGATCACTCCAACAGGAAATGCCACTCTGTAAGCTGGCACTTCTGCAAAGCAAATGTGATATTGTATCGACAGCAGACTAGTCAGTGCAAACCTCTGACTCAGTGCTTTTTGGCAGTTCCAACAGCTGCCTCAGGAACAGGAAAGTCAGGAGCCAAACCAAAGGTAAAAATCATTAAATTTCCATCCCTGAAGTCAAGAAAATCTACCTCCAACAAAACCAGGGATTCATCCCACTCAAGAGTTTTCAAAGATGGCCTGACATGCTTTGGTGCCTACAATACTAAGGTCTTCACACAGATGTAGATATATACAACATCATTACAAATGCAAAAACAGATGAAGAATTCTCTTCCAAAACACAAAGATCCCCACTCAGTGCTTTTGCCTGCAAGAATTTCAAGAACCTCAAGAAAAACCTACAGAATTGTGTCTACTTGAATATTTGTCTAAAATGGTATGGTTTACATTCCTCTTTCTTATTTACACACACTTTGTAAGGCATCTTCCAATGCTGGATAGATTTCCAAGTACAGTTAATTCACCACATGCTAACAGCAGGAGCTTTAAGACTTGAAAAATATAGCCAACAAAATCTGTAAAGCAGAGTTGGAAAGTTTTCACTTTCTTCTAAATAAATCATATTCAAGAAGGAAAACTTGGTAGACAAGTTGAATATTCATATAGAATTTAGACATTCAGAAGACTTGCATGCAGAGAGATTTTTGAGCCTTCAGGCTGCAAGTGTTTCACGATGGAATTGGCAAGAACTTAAAATACAGTCTAAGTAACTGCATCAAAATGGCAAATCACAAAGAAGCAAGCCTTGCATCCTTGCATGTGTCCTCTCCACATTCAGGGCTTGCACTTTATCCCCACTGTTAATTATGATGAATACAGAAGGTGCACGTGGTTCAGAGCCACGGAAAATCCTTCTGTTTTTGCAGTAAACTCTGAAGTCTGAGTTTCCAGTATCATAAAAAGGTAATAGGAATAACATTACAATTCATTTACTAGAATGCCATAAGTCTGCCATAAATTGTTACCTTCCTACATAAAGCTGGCAAAAAGCCCAGTTAAGATGCCATTAAAAATACAGAAATAAATACTGAACAATGCCAATAAGAGAGCAGATCCCACAGACCTTGGTCCCTTTAAAGCCAGAAAGAAGCTATCCTTCATAGACAAATTTATCAGGGTATAATGACAACAATCAATTCATTTTGTATAATTTACCAAAAAATTTTAAAGTAAAAACTCTAAGGAAGTTAGAAAAATAGTTAAATTAAAAGCTGACAGGAAACAAAATAAACGTAATGCAAGGATATTGTCAGAGTTGTTTGGATTCCATTTCAAAACCAGAAAGAATTCAAAATCTGATCATCAAACGTGGACCCAAAGAGATTAAATTTCTTGGCCAGGTCTTACATTGCCTAACAGCCTTCAGAGCAATAAATCACATAATCCAGGAGTTTCTTCATTAGACCTGCACCTACATTCTGAGAAGTCTTCAGCACTGAGACTGTATTTTCCCAGGTACAGGTCCAGCCTGTTTCCCTCTTGCCCAAGCTGGACCATGACAGTAGAGGACAGCACACTACCTCCAGGCAGTGTCAAGAGGACAAATCCCTGAGCTACACACACCTGCAGCAGAACCCACTGCACTGCATTCCCAGAGAGGGTGAACAGCAGCAAACACCCTACCTCTACCTTTAGTCTTTCTGTAGTTAGTATATTCCTGCAGGAGTGGAAGTTCCTGGCAACTATGAATGTTGCTCACCAGTAGACTGTGGTCAAAAGATGCTTACACAGCCTTGGATCTGATACATATTTTGAGGTAGTTGTGTTTTAAACAAAATAAACACCAGTCCAGACACTCAGATTTCTTATTTTCTCAATATAACTGTGTGTGGTCTCAGGGCTTCACTCTAATTTAGACAAACCCCTTGTCCTCTTATTAAGACAGAAGAGGG
This sequence comes from Luscinia megarhynchos, assembly GCA_034336665.1. Taxonomy (NCBI): domain Eukaryota; kingdom Metazoa; phylum Chordata; class Aves; order Passeriformes; family Muscicapidae; genus Luscinia; species Luscinia megarhynchos. The sequence goes on from CM067569.1 coordinate 23,077,158, forward strand.
AAAGGTATTATCCCAATGTCTCAACTTTTCAATCTGATGATTTTCAGCTATTTAGTACTACCACCTCTTCTAAGAGGTGCATTTTCTCCTCACTTACTTTAGCAGCTCCAGCTTCCCACTGCACTACCATCCTGACATCAGTCTGACTGAAAGCAAAAAAGTCCATTTGAAGTTTCTGAGGAGAGACAGCTGAAGTTACACTGAGTGCCACAACTCAGTTCCTGCCTCAGATGGGGTATGGTTTTTGCATGTCTCAACAAATAAGCCCATAATTAGATATAACTATGAATTTAATAGTTGCTGCTATCTCACACATTAATATAAAATGAAATACGACATTCCCCAATCCCACTTAAACCAAATATCTAAGCTAAAACTACTCATCCATGAAGGCACACTGTGCTGTGAAGGATCTCAATAAAAGCACCCATTTTCATGTTCTCCAATACAAGCAAATACTGTGTTACATGGGGCTACAGACAGAGGTGCCAGTATTTCATCTTTGGTCTCTGAAGAACAGCAGATGCCACCACACCAGAAATATAATGAGAAATGGGGGCAGACTGATATTAGCCAGCTGTTTTGGGTGCACAGGCATGCTGAGGGGATGGGTAGAAACCTCAGACACTTGCAGATCCACAGTTAAAGCTCAGAGTCTTATCTGGAGCCAGGAGAGCTTCAGCCATCTGGGATTCACTCAGAAACACGCTCCAGACCCTTCAGGTGTAAATCTCATCCCTCCACAGCCTGGGTGTCTACTTCCACACTGTGGCCCAAGAATTTCCATACAGTAAGGCTACAAGGCAGGTTTCATGACTGCCACACTTTTTTACTCCTTTTCCATGGCACCATGATTTTTCTTTTTAAATATATAATCTACCTTTCACATCTTAAACCATGGATTTTAAAGACTTAAAGCCTGTGCCTAACTAAGGGTCATCTCAATTTTCATTCACTCTGTGCTTATTTTTTTGTAAGTGATACAGATCATAGATCACAGAAATAGATGAAAATCTCACATGGAAAAGTCTTTAAGCTACGTAGCTCTCCAACTCAGCAGTTGCCAGAAAATGTGATATTTGAATCAAAAGGCATACCAGACTTCTCAATTACCTTACTTCGAAGTAAAAGCAAGTAAGGCATTGATATTTATGATTAACAGGAAAGAAGACATTGTGATGCTTGTATTACAGTGTGGGATCACAGCTGTGCCAAGCTTACCTGCTTCTATTAAAACTCCATCTAGTAACGCTGAGAGCTGCAAGTAGGACCATCAGCACACTCTGGCATCATACAGCTTTCTCTTCTTTCTGTAACATTCTTACCTTCCTTCATAAAGCTTGAACAAACCTAAGAAATTCTGTTCATGCTTTTAGCTTGGAATTTACACAGACCATTTGTATTTAGGAAGCCCTTCCATCAAACTCAAACTAAAAAATATCCTCCTTGTACGGCTGCCCTTTCAAAGTTGTCATTTAAAAAGCTCTGCTTCCAAGAAAAATAAAACAATTACATAATTTCAGCTTCCATTTTTACCAAGTAAACTTCTGGTTCCTGTTTTGGACTCGAATTATGCCCATTTTACTACAAATATTTGTTTCCTTTAGTATCTGAGGCCTGTCTAAAAAAAGGGGAACTTTCACAGCAGTCCACTAGCCTTCAAATGCTCTAAAGAAACATAAGTGGCAATCTATTTAAGGAACTGTTTCTCTAAAACCAGAGAGAAATATTTTAACTTTGGATAGAATGCAAAATTGCTACTAAAGTCAGCAAAATAAGCGTTTGGACACCAAACAAAAAACCAATAGTGATGGGCCACAATCTTTTCCTATTTACACTAGATAAAAAGAGGGACACTGGACACTGACCAAGGAAATGCAAAAAAGAGTTCTTTTTTTCTAGCAACTTCTCAATTCCAACTTTCAGCTTCTATCCAAGTCTCCCACCCTCCTTACTGCAATTAATCATCCTGAACAATGTGGTACCTGTTGGGTTTTTTTTCCCCCTCTCTGCTCCTCATCTTTTAAAACAAACTCCTTGAATGAAAACATTCAACCCCATGAAGGTTCATAGTGCCACTCTTCACTCCTTCTCTGATGAAGTTTCAGTTTCAATCTCTTCACTGTGCAGGCAGCAAAAACAAAAGCTGCCAAATTTCTCTGTATATAGCAATTTACCTTTCCATAAATCAGACCTGTGAGTAGCATCATTTCTGATATTGTTTGGGTTTACCAAAGCCTGAAGAATATTTTCAGGCCATTCCTTGTGCCCATTCAGGACTCTACTTTCCCTTTCCAAGGCTAGAGCATTCTCCAGCCTTCCACACAGCTGCTGCATCCCTCCATCTTGTGGGATGTTGGATATGCACATCCTTGCCTGTGTGACTTTCATAAGTTGATGCTAAAGTGCAATCCCTGGACCTCAGTTTTTTGCAGGCAGGTTTTTGTCACTCCCTCTCCTCCTGAACAAAGTGGCACAATACACATATTCAGAAGAGCACACAAGAGTAAAGGAGAAATGTAATCTTGCTGGAGTAATACAGACAAAGGAGGCCTTCACTGAAGTTGAAAAGGCAGAGCTTATGGGATACAAAAAGAACGAGGAATAGATGGAGGTGGAGAAATGAATTATTTGCTGTAGGCTCTGACGTGGTCTGACACTTTTCATCTTCATACTCTCCAAAACTCAACTTTCCAATGAAAGGCAGAATTTGCTTATTTTCTAGGTTCATTCACAGCCCTCAGTAATTACACGTGTGCATTTATGTTTGAGATTATTTTAAATTCTGAGCTTCCTGCCAAATTTCATTGGTGGGTAAACACCTTTAAGTACCTGAAGCCAAATTTAGGCTAAGTAATTTTTCTTTTTCCTCTTTCTTTCCTGGAGTGCTTCCATGTGCATACACAACTGCTACACTCCACTTAACTAATGACTGATGTTTTTCACACCCATACGCATTTTTTCTGAGATGCACTGTGCCCAGTTCTAACTTACTATAGAACATACTGAAATTCTAGCAACTGTGGTTGCATTACATGTGGCTGGTTTAGATCTATATTTTACAGTGATCCTAGAACAACTAATTAAGCATATACTGTTTGACATTTCTTAGCAGGGACACCCAAAAAAAGAAAAGGAACTAAAGTATAGCTACTCAAAAATCTGAGACATCTATCCTAAACTTGTGGGACACATTTTTTGTTTCAATAAAAAACATTCTTTAAAGGAAAATACACAAACCAGGAAATTATCAGAGCTCGATATACAATTTTTAAAAAATATAAACATATAAGCATCACATAATTCTCCATTACCTCCAGGATCTGTATGTAGCTAAAAACAAAACAGTATTTCTGGTACTAGAGAATAGCAACCCTGTAAGGCATAAAAGTACTTTTAGCTGTGAATTCTTTGGGGATTGTTTTTTTCCTTCATTAATTCTTAATAAATGTGGAAAACTTCTGTCAGTTCATTATTTTCTTTAAACTGCAGAGAAAATGTTCATCTCTGGAAAAAGTCTACTCAGGAGATCACAAACCCCTGCCAATCTCAGGTTTCTAAACTCATTAACCTCCTTAGACAGCTATTGGAATGCTGTCAGTACTCACAGAATAAGCAGCAAACCCTCTCAAATGCTGAGATGTCACCAAAGACAATGAATGGCCTCGGACCTGGAGTGCTGGAAAGCCACCAGCTCTGGCCAAGCATTTGCTACATTTACATTGAATTCTTGGACTGGGTTCTAAATTCAGCCTTTGGCACTGGCCCATTTGTATCCCTAGCAGTAATAAAATATGCAGTTAAGAATTTCATACCGTTTTAAGAACCTCAGCTGACAGTGCCCTCAATACAAACTGAGAGTTCTCAGAACATCATGGAACAAGCGCTTCAGTCCTGATCAGATAAAATTTACTTAAGTACAAGTTCAGATTTTATTTGACTGAGAGTACTTGCTAGATGCATTTGAAAAAAAAAATAATGTGAGAACCCTGGTAAATCTACAGAACATTATTTCTTTTCAAAAATGAGAAAATACCTCTATTACACTCCTTCACTTCCAATTCCAGGAAAGACCTACAGCTGGCAAACCCAATATCAAGAGAAACCACAGAGTTCCACTTGGGCGCTGTTGGGGAAATTGTTGCAATATTGAGGCTTAAAATAAGTCTGCAGTATAATAAAACTTCACACCAAAGTGTCAGGAAGGCTCCCTACAGAGTATTAATTAAAGAAATAAAAAATGAGAAGCCCTACAGTTCCTCAGACAAAGTAATACACAGACTGCCAAGAACATGCACCCAAGACTAGATGGATCTCCACATCCACCATCCCACAGTCCTGCAAGCAGATCTCACTTTTTCCCATATGATGCATAAATTACCTGGAATTTATCAGTTGCCCCCAGCACACGTGCACCATGGGATTTGTATTCAAACACTAAGTTGCATATGATAATTAATTCCTTGAAGAATGCACCAACCCTGCATGACATGAATCCAAAATTTCACAGAGACAGCACACTCAAAGAAGGTATTTATACAAAGTCGTGGAATTGCTGCTCTTTGCTAAAGAAACAGAGCACTAGGTGAAGAGAAGAAAAGTGTGGGTAAACAAACTCCTGTTCGGCTGCACAAAAATAAGTGTTTTAAGTCTATGATGATAAAAGTATTTCATTGGAGAATCACTCCTAGAAGCATTTAACCACTAAGAAAAAAAAAACCTGCTATGAAGTCCTGAACAAAAGCAATACAGCAAAGCTTTTTATATGGCATCTCTTAATGCAATGTATCACTGTACTGTAATTTAGATTAAGAATAAAACAAATTAAAAATAAATACTAAATCTGTGCTAAATAAAGTTCTCTGAATGGTTTTGGCTGTACAATTGCATAAATGCCACACACAAAGATCCCAGCTATGAGAACACCAGGATTTGTGGATTAATATCTAAAAAATTATTGAAAAATAAAAGCCACTCCATATATTCCTACCAGAAGTTAAGTTTTTTAATAGCACTGCCAAAACGAATTTGTTCAACCTTGATTTTTTACTAGGAAAGTACAAAGTAGAAAACTTCTGGTTTAGAACATTACCCCATCAGTCAGCTATATTTTAATTATGTATACCACGAATGTTTACTACTGAAGTTCTGTAGTAAAAAAAGCTTCTTCCAAACAGGTTAAAAGAGCTCCATTGTTACAGAACCCAGGTGCTCAGAAAGCCATCTGGATAAATTAACCAACAATTACTGTGCAATTTCTCACTAAGGCTGAGCACTGGCAGCCCCAGCTGAAGCCAGACTTCAGACAGCTCGTCACCCACAGAAGCCCAGGACTTCAGAGCTCCTCTAAGCCACAGGGCACTGGTTATTTCTGCCACACTGATCAACCAGATCCTGCCTAGAAACCTCCTTCCTGGACTAAGGCTAATCCTGGTCTCATTCAGACTCAGCTGTGGAAGTACTCATTAGGCTTAAAAGGAGGGCAGCACAGGAAGAAAGTGAGACACCTAATCTTCTTGTGGAGAAAAAAAAGCTGGGGGCACATATCTTCAAAATAAGACTGCTAATTTATATTGTGATTTAATGTTTTACAACTCAATTGGCCAACATTGTAGAGGAGCAGTAACACAGAACATCAGCCTGCTGCACTGCAAATAACTATTTCAGACCTCTCTCTGCCAAGCAGAATAACCTGAGATATCACCAATCTATTTCTCATGTAAACATACAGAAACCTGTATCAAACCTTCTCTGCCTTCTGCTAATCAGTTTTGTCAAAATGTGGCCACTAACCAGGAACTATGAATTACAGTCAATATAGCAACAGGCCCCCAAATCATTATGTTCATTTCAGAAGAAAGAAAAAACTCAAACATGCAATGATAGTCTCTATGTAATTTATGGCCACGTATGTCCCAGTCCACATTGAGAGGATAGATTTCAGATGAGATAAAAAAAAAAAGCATTAAAATGCTAATTCCAAAACCCCTGCACTGAAGAGTTAAGGGAACTCCAGAACACAACAGGCACACATAAAAAAAGAACAGCACAGCAATGGCCTAGAAAGGCATGAATGCACCAGGCACTTTAAAAATATTACGTAATACTCAACATTTTCTTTTCACTGTCTTCTTACAGACCAGTTGTGATCTGTATTGCTCTCAGCTTGCCACTTCTTTCTTTCATTGCAATGCTCAAAAGCTGTGCTAAATTTCCCAAGGGCTCATCACTCAGTACGCAAGCCTGTTTCAATGTGCTCGTGTGTCTGCTGGAATAGCTGCTTCCACAAATAAACCACACAACATTCCTGACAAATCTAGCATTACAGGAGAACAGAAGAATTGCTAAAACCAATGAAACATATTAAACACCCAGCCACAGTTTTTACAGTAATTCAGCAGCAACAGCACTTGTCATGCAATCAAATTTAGGGGGGCTTGCAGAATTCATCGTATTTCTACAAATGAGAAACAAATTTAATCCCCTATTTTTGCATGCTTTCCACAATATATTACAGGGATTAAAATGAACATAATACACTCTAATAGAACAGCACATTATAAAAACAGCTAAACTTAGATGCAATTTTTCATAACAGATTTGGTCATATATATATATATTTATATTTTACACAAATATTTATATAGCCATACCCTAGAAATGGCAACATTCAGACACCCTAGCTCAGCAGAGAGTAGAACTGATGTACTGCATAGAATTTTAAGATCAACAAATTAACTTCTAATATGGAAGCAACTCCTGAAAGCTATAAACACTTGTCAAAATAAGATTCCTGACAAAGCAGCATTAATCAAGCTATTAACTGCCTTTGGTTTGGACATTACAAAATAAAGTAAAATATAAGACTAAATCATAAAATATTTCTTACTTGACAAAAAAAAAAATAAACAATAGTTTCTGCATCATCTTTGTCCTTCCCCTAGTTATTGAAACTGTATTAGTGTTTTGAAAGTACTCCAATTTGGGGAAAAGTATATTTTCGTGAAAATTATTTATCAAAAATGGAATTCAGTTCTTTCCACTATAAAAAGACAACCAACATTTATGTTAATCTTACAAATCACCTAAAATCTTCCACTTCAAAGTTACAAATTCAATTGGGACAAAGTAGGGCTACTCCTTCCAACCTTCACGTGAAATGCTCTTGCTCAGGTTTGTTGGGATTTTTTAACAATAAAAAAAAGAGTGAAACTTAAGCAGCATGAAATAAAAGAACAGAGGATGCTGAAAAAAAAAAAGACAGACAAGGACAGAATTTGACTTAAAGGTAGATAATGAGATGGATTTTTTTTTTTTTTAAGCTGGATAAAGATCTAGCTACTAAGCTCCTAAGTTCCCAAAAAGCTCCATGGCCTACTTTCCCTACTTGTCTCAAAGTCATGCCAAAAGGCCCAGGCACCTGCCCTGCTGAAGCAGGTTTCCCAGAGGCTGCACATGAGCAGCCTCCTCTCAACACAGGGCCCATAGCACAGGCAATGGCACGAGCCACAGCAAAGTGGGAACGTGTGCCAAACTCACACCCTGTGCTGCAAACACACATCTTCATGTCTTCATGGCCATTTTTTCTCTAACCTAATTCACCTCCTCCCAGCATTTAGACTGTTTCTTTTCATGCCTCCCAAAGCAGGTAATACAATTCAATTTTTACAGTCATTTTTACATTCCTATTCCCACTGATGCAATCACTACCTTGAAAATCTTGCTGAGAATTTAAACAAGGTAATTTTGGCAACAAAAAAAGCCTGCATAAAGATTCTGTATTCTTCTTATACAAATTTGGGGTCAAAACTGAGTTGGCACCTTTCATAATTTTTGTTTTGCCTAACAGCTTTCTAAATTTAAATGATGAATGATTTTTCCAAAACTGACTTCATTTCATTTTTGTTTCAAACTATGTCAACCCATTTATTTTCAAACAACCCCATAACAGGAATGGTGTGTTTCTCACACACTGGACTAAATTCATTTGCCCTTTATTAATAATTTTTTTAAAAGTATTTTTTTAGCAATGCAACAGAAGCAAGCATTTCAAATTACCCCTTTAACCCTCTGATTTAAAAACAAGATTAAACAAAAAGTAAAAAGCCCAACACAAAGATTTAGCCTTCTGATAGCAATATGTCACAAAGAACTTGGCATGTTATATAATGCACTATAAGTTTCGTTTGGCTCAGATTCTTTCACCTGTTCTCTCCTGGCATTGCTAGCACTACCAGATGGATCCATTTTAGATTTAATTAATTTACCCTGTCTCCTAGGATTTCCAAGAAGTAAAGCACTGAGAAGAACCCTGGCCCTTTCCTTTCTTGGATACAGAAAAAGAATCTAGACAGAGAGAGATTTTCCTTTTAAGAACAGAATACAACATTCATAAATAAATATCTCAGGAGAACACGTGCTGCTCAAAGAAGCTAAAAATAGTAAAACCAACAGGCATATGTTTAACTGGGAACTTCTCTAGATCCGAAAAGATTATTCTTTAAATCCAATGTGGATATGGGAACTCAAAAATTGTTTGGTTTTTTAATGGCATTGAAGAAAGCATATTCTGAGTGTCTGCATATAAAGTGAATGCCATGCATTGCATATTGAAATAGACAGAATCCCTCCTCCTTGTCATCAGCCTTCATTCCCTCCACCACATTATTTTTCTCTTCTTAAAAATTTCTCAATATACTACAGGTAAAATTTCATCCTGTCCAAATTAAAGCCTTTTTATAAAATTCCTTTTTATTCTCTGCTCATGTAAAAAAAAAAATCTTCACAGGAACTTGGAATGGGAGAGCAACTTGTAACTACTTGTAGCTCTTAAAAATAGTAACTGCTCAAAAGGACTTATAAGTTACACTCCCTTCATAAATTTAACAAAAGGGGAGAGTGGATGCAAGTTAATTAAATCATCTGATTATCTTAATCACTGGGTTGCTTTACATGGACTGGGACAAATCAGTTCTTTGACTGTCCTCCTCCTTATTATCTGCTTTTGCATCATAAGATGCATAGGACAGAGGCTTGCCCCTTTGGCAAAGCTGGTAAGAGGATCTGGCATAACTAAGCCAGCAAAACCAGGTGGCCTCAGAACACTACAATAGAAAAACATTCAGATCTTCTAAACTGCTAAGTTAAATTTTAAAGACACAACACTCCTTGTGTAGGGGTAGGACATTTCACAACATCCCAGAGCTCCAGTAATCAATTTTCCCACTTGCAAAAAATTTTTTACAAAAAACATAAGCCTTTCAGCCCTCTAAACAGAACTTAAACGATGCAGAAGCATTGACACACAGGAATTAGTTTTACTTAAATTGTATCACTACAAAACGCAAACCAGCTTGCATCACTTGTAAGCAATGCCAATTCTCCAAGGTCTGTCTCCATAACAGATACACTGCATCTCTCCTGATATTAACGAATTTGCACAAAGTTTTAGCTCCAAATGTCACACAACTAAACAACAATCCTAGGTTTTCACCTTCAGAAGTCTGGTGAGATGCAGAGCATTAACTCCAGACTACATAATCTAATCAACTGCCTGAGGCCAGAGGACAAACAGAAACAACCTATAATTAAATTCTGCAGACTATAATAATTATTTTTTAAAATATCTTCTATAAATGTAGCATTTGCTACAAGATCTGCACCAAATGGGTTTTTTTTTAATTTAAAATAATTGATTTATAACGGTTTGGGCTTGTTTAGGAAAATAATGAATCACAGATATTCTGAGTTGGGAGGGACCTACAAGGATCATCAAGTCCAACTCTTCACTGAATGGCCCATATAGGGATTGAACTCACAAGCTTGGTGTGTTAACACTGCACTCTGACCAACTGGGCCAGTCCCAGTGGCTTTAATCATCTAATACTTTAACTTGATAGTCTTATAAATTATTAGAAAGCAGCCCAAGTAAGCTGACAATGTAAAACCAGGCATCCAGGATCCAACACCAATATAATTAAAGGGGTGAAGAACCCTCTATACTTTCATTGATGTTAAGAGCCAAAACACTGCTATGGTCCTAAGGCACAGAATTTGAACTGTCATTTTCATCACCTCTCAGAGCACATTCTCATTTACCTATACCCAGTAGAACCATCAACTTTAACCCATGGCAGTATGAATTTTCTATAGAAGTTGTAGCAATAACCTACACTTACACACCATTTAAAATCCAAAGATCATTTTACAAATCAATGGAAATTACATCCTTGTGCTCACTGTTGAAAAAAACCCATACCTAGGACCAAAATTATTTGTCCCAAGGAAAAGACAATTCAACCTACAAAAACAGTTATAAAATCAGTCTTAACTTTAAATTATTCCTTTACTTTTTGTTCATAAACATTTTTCACTGAGCTGGGAGAACACAAATACTCATGAGACACAAGCTCAAGAAGTCTGTGTATATTGCCAGAAGCTTTTCTAGAACTTTTACCTTTCATTTGAGTTGTTGTTACCTTTCTCTCTTCTTCTAATAAAGATTTTGAAAATAAAACTCAAATTCTCAGCTGTGGCAAAAACACCCTGAAAACAGCCTGGGCACTAAGCTCTAGCACCTGTTACCTCAGATCAGATAAAATAGTCAGCAGCTGCTTTAAGTGACCTGTCCCAAACCATTTTCTTCACCCCTCTGCCAAAACAAATGATAATAGTTTTATCCACACAGATTTCATACACTTGTCAAAGTTCTCAGAAGATCAATAAAATTTAAAAAAAAGAATTTTAAAGAAGTCCTTCTGGAATTGTTATACTGAAATTAATCAATAATTCTGGCACACTCAGCACCTGTGATACTTTAGAGGAGTAAGATGCCATTCAGTGTCTCAGCCTTCCCATCCCCTTTGCCAGCCAGAACACCAGCCCATCCCCAGCAGCCCCAGCAGCCTCCCAGGGCCAGCACAAAGTCCATGTGCATAAGCCTCACCCTCAAGTCAGAGTTATGGTATAATACAGAAAACAGCTCTCTGAAAGACCCACTGTGAGCAGCTGTACAGCCATTGTACCATTGGTTAAAATAAATAAATAAATAAATAAAACCACATACTTAAAAAGTTTGTCCAGACTTCTCCCTTACAGGCACAGCTAACTTTACCTTTAGGAGGATCAAAACACAAATAAGAGAAAAAAGGAGTTCCACAACAGCTGCACTTTATCATTTATACCCTCAAGACTAATTCAGTCCAGCTGCAGGGACTTCAGGCCCATGAGAAGGTGGAGCAGATCAGTGTGCTGATGGAGCTCATCTTCCTACATACCTGAAGGGAATCCACCTAACCACACTGGGAAACCTGGAGCTTACTTTAAAAAGTTGTTCCAGTCAACAAAACCCTGTCCTCCAAAGGACACCATGAAATCAACATTTAGCATGGCAATATTGGAACAACCTCTCTTTTTAAACCTTTCAGCATTCAATTGTTACCTATTAAACCATTTATGTTCAATAAAAAGACCTTAAAACACATAGAAAAGTTTAGGATCTGAAGCCACCACTACCTACCAGTCAACCCAGCTCAGGTACCTCACAGCAAGTCTCACTGTATTAAAGTTTGGATTTATTAGCACTGTCAAACCAGCTCCTCAAGATAATAAGCCCAGTCTTAGAAGACTAAATAAAAAATTCTGCTGCCACAAATCAATTCACTTGCTCTGATGGATTCAATTTGTGTTTAAAAAGTTGCAAGTGATGTAACACCTAACTTCAGTAGGCGTTAGTCAAATGAGGTATGGTTCACATCACCTTCATACCAAATCATAAAGTAGCTGCAAACACTGCAAAATGCAGCTTGGACACCTTCACAGAAATGATCATGCAATCAGCTATGCTCTAAAACAAACTGGTGTTCCCCTGCATTTAAAAGCAGCACTGTTAAATGCTGGATGCCAGCCTGGAGCTCCGTCCATCACCCAGTCACCCCCAACACACCCAGCCAGACTCCTTAAACCAACTCACTTTGTGATGTGACCCTCCTCTCAGCAGGACACAGCCACACCCTGGCTGCTCATTAATGAAGGATTTTAACAATTAGTAACTTTTTTACTTTTTTCTTCCTGCACCTGATGCAAGTCTGGAGTCCCTTCTGCAGTACCTTTCAACTGCTGCGGGCAGACTCTTCAAAAGTGGTTATTCTATTTCTTTACGTATAAAAAGCAAACACACAGGCCTACAACATTCTGTGTCTGCTTTTTTGTTTAAAAAAGTAAAAAGAAAAGTTTAAAGAACACAAAACCCAAAGCATTGTATGAACAGCCAATAAAGACAAAAGCTGGTACACAGGTTTATTAAGGCAACTGTAGCCACAGAAATTATAACATTTTCAAAGTGGGAGCATGAAAAATTATTTTAAACCAGATTTTTATTACAGTTATTTCCAAGTGCAATCAGCTCAAAAAATATATATATTTTTACTACTAGGCATATATCAACCTCTTATCTAAAAGAAAATTAAAACTAAGACTGTCAGATGTTAATGCAAGAGACAGTATTGCTTTATAGAGCTTTAAAACAGTGCATAACTTTACAAACACTTGACTACCTTCCCCTGTGTGTGTGTATATATGTGTGTGTGTGTATATACAGAGAAGCCAGGGGATTAAGTAAACCAAATTCGAGTCCAGAATATGATGTGTAAGGTTAATATTAAATTTTTTAAAAAAAGATACATGGGTTTTAGCTGTTACGTTCATGAACAAACATCTAAATAATTAAAAAAGTTCTCAAGAACAATACCTCTTTCTGAAATGAACTGAAACTGACTGAAACAAATTCAGATTAAGACCTTATTAAGATCTTAAATATAAATTTTGATATCTAAAGAGCTATTTTGTGCAAGTGATGCAAGTTCCACAAATTAACCTAAATAACTGCTGTGTAAGTTTTCTTTAAAAATTATGCATAACTTAATAACAGACATAAAGCCAAAAATTGGAAAAAAGAAAAAGCAAATGCTTTTTTCTTTCATTCCTAGAATCACAGAGAATCATTCAGTTGGCAACACAAAGATACCACGGTCTTCTATCATACATATCATCCAAATTAACATTAAAACTTTTATCACTTACATCATACAGGCAGAATCAAAGCTCCACATGTTGGACAGCATTTTCCACTTTTATAAATGAAAATTTTATTATATCCTAGGGACACATGACAGCAAAGCAACCAAAATTATTTTTGCAAGTATCAAAACTATGAAGTTTTTTGTGTTGTTTTCTTTCAAGAACAAGAGATCTGTAATACAAATTCAGCTCTTCTGACTCACAAAAGGACACTAGAAATCACACATCTAAGGCAGTGTCCAAGGAGGAAAACCAGCATCCAGTCAGGTAAAATTTTGTATGGCCTTAAACCAGAAGCCAGACCCATAAAGGGTGAAAGAAAAGAAGTAACTTTATAGCTGAGAATCTTCTTAAGTGATATGAAAATAAAGCAAACATAAAGTCAGTAGTCCCCTCTTTCTGATCCTGAAGGAATCAGAAGCCTTTAAGTGTGTGTTGTATATATACAGTATAAGAAAACTAACACCAAATGGTGAAAAAACTTCCCATATAACAAAACCAATCTATCAAAAATGCATAATCAAAGCATTTTTAAAAATCCCTCATGGGGAAAAAGGTTTGCACCACATATAGACAGACTCTGCAATATTTTCTCCTACCTAAGCTGTTCTTGTGACTAAAAGGAATAAGATTTTCTGTCTTCAGTCTTCAAAACCCAAGTGGAGTTTGTCAGCTCCTTTATGAAACAATACTTTTAGTATGATAACCTAGAAAATGTAAGAACATCACAAACCTTCTGCCTGTTGATCTGCACACTCACTTTCAAAAAAAAGTGATGTCAAAGCACTTCTAGGCAAAGGACTCACCATATCTGAAACACCTGAAATACCAGCTAGGACCACATTAGGTCACAGAGGCCAGTACCCCATTCCAAGTAAGTTCTGTCCTGCAGAATAACTGTGCATAATTACAACTAAAATGAGTTGAACAGAGTTTAAACTAGAAAACTTACAAGATGCTTAAACAAAGAATCATTCTAATACATTACTCTTTTTTTTTTTTGTAATATTAAAGGCACCATTTTCAAAAAGGTTTTTTTAGACATATCTGTATCAATGTTTTCCCTATACTTAAAATAAAAAATTAATTCACCACCAGAAATGCTAAAGTTTATATCACTACTAATAATAATAACAGTAAGATCATATTAAAAGTGAGTCACTATTTTACTAGTTAAAAAAAAAATAGCTAAGCCATTAGATAAAAATGTAAGACACCATGAAAAATGAATTAAATATAACCAAGTATGCCAAAATATTTAGTCATTATTTACTTGGACAAAGGGGAAGCAAAACTGTATTATAAATTTATTATATGAAGAGCAATAAAAAAGCAACAGAGTAGACCTGCATTTCACAGCTACAGTGATAAGCTATTCAGTTGTTGTGTGATGCTGCAATTGTTGACAAGGTTACAGTACTCCTCTCCATTTTGGTGTCCTGGTGATGATGAAATTAGTGTATTTTCTCCACTCTATGCTAACATTTCTGATACTTAACTTTGGTACTGGAGCTCAGGACATGCAAAATAGGTTTCCAGGACTCAGGGCTGCAGCTTCACATGTGTCTGTTTTGCAGGTGATCCATGGGGCAAGGAACCTCTGCCAGTTCCACTAAATGTGCACTTACTGCAGTTCTAGAAAAAGAGCCAACATTTACCATTGCACATCAGCTTGCAGGAGAGATGCCCTTAAAGGATATTATCAGCCATTCAAGCAGTCAGGTTTTGATTTCCAAGGGGAGCCTGGCAGAAGGTATAATTCTTGACTGGAATGGAAACACACCCAGTGTGACTTTTAAATATTATGTTTCTGATGTTGAAATCCCAGACATAATGGCCACAAACCATGTAAATACGAACTTGCTGCAATAAAAGAAAAAAGCTTTTAAAAGCTTAAAATGTTAACATTAGAATATTATTTCTAAAAAAAATCTGTTTCATCTAGGACACTGTGAACATCTAGGCCTGGGTCCAAGGCCATTGAAGTTATTAGGACTGCTTCCCTCTATTTCACCAGACCTTGGATAACACTCTCGTTTCTGCAATTCTCAAACAGACAAATACATGCAATAGATCATCTCAAACTCAACACATTTCAGTGGCAGCACATTCATTTAACAGAACCATGAATACTATATATGGAAATGAAGTGTTCCTCTCAAAGATGCAAACCCGATGTATTCTCAGGCTATAAATACCATCAGGATTCAAAATGGGCCCTGCCTGGCCAATATATCTCTGACAGGCATGGGAAGATAGGTATCATTCCTTCTCATCTACTCAGACTCTGCTGCTTTCTCCACCCAAAGTGACCTGTGTGTCCTGGACAGAGTGCCCACACTGACAAACCATGAGGTCTAATTTGGAACTAGTGTATTTAGCCCTCTGTAATTTCACATAAATGCCAGCATAGTCTTGTGATCTAGCAGAGTTTTGCACTCACTTCCCAGTCAGGCACAGCTTCCTCCCAACTCAAGCTATTCTATGATTCTAAACCTTCAGCCATGTAGCAGCATATAAATCCATTACAGAAACACATCTTTAAAGTATAGCTCCTTTCCTTTCGCCACTAAAATCATATGTGCAGGAGAAAAATATTTTTTAACCATTAACACCCACACATAATGTTTCAGCAATCTTTCCCTTAGAAAACCTCCACAAGCTCCATTCACTATGCCCTCCTCAGACTACTGATAATTCAGTAATTTTCACACATAAAATACAGTTTTATGCAATGTGACCAGGCATGCTTAGCAGAACCAAGGGACACCCTGTCCCCCAATTTCATCTAGTGTTATTTTCATGTTTACACCTCCCCAGCGACTGCTGCCCTCCCAACTTCACACTCCAGGATGCCTTGCTGCTGCTGAACTACAGCCTGATCCTGCTGAGGAATTAGCACCAGCCAGCCCTGAAATTCATATGAACTTTTGTCACTCTGAGTTGGATTCCACAGAATAGCAGAGCCAATCTCAGAAAGAACACTTGACTGCTGCTCTGTGTTGTGCTTGACTAGAGATCACAGCTTCTTTTCAGGATTTGTCCCAGGAAGGACACTCAATGACTAAGGTTCACAATCCACTTTCTTGCAATAACACAGGACATACAAGTATTATAATTGCTGGTCTTAATTATCATCATTAGATCCTGTCCCTGCAGAGATTATATTTAGGGCTAGTGCTCTCTAAATGTTCAGTGTTTCTGTCTCTAGGGCTGTAAACTGCCCTCATTCCGCTTTCAGAAATCCCAACGCATCAAAACTGAGTACACGGATCAGTGTTACTTAAAAGCTTTTTGTTTGCTATTACAGGCATTTCTTCTATTGAGCTAAACTGGAAAAAAGGTGAAATCTAATGGCTTTCAACCAGCACTTACAGATTTTCCAAATGTGAGAATTTCAAGTTCTTTTTGAATGCAGATGTTCTTCTAAAATGTGTATGTGTTGCAAAGCCTTGAGGATAAGTATGATACTGTACCAAAATAACATTTGGGTAGAGAATCTTTGGTTTACAGGTTAAATCCTTGTCTATGCATTCTCTTTTTCTGCATGCATAACCTATTTTAGCATGTGTTTATAAAACATGAAATCCTTTAACAAGCTCCAGAGAGTATCTTCCTTTCCAGAGCACGGAAAACAGCAGCACACACGTCTCCACACCAGCGCCTTTCCCCGCCGGCAGGAACACCACCTGCAAAGGGCTGTGAGCACCTTCTCTTCCAGACCTTGACCCCTCCACCATGGCCACCTCTCAACTGGCAACCTGTCTGGTGAGGAGTAATGCGTGCAGAGCACCTGACAGCCATGGGACAGGCCTGCCTGAGCCAGGCTGTGCATGTGACTGAGCAGCAAAATGCACTGCAGCTCCCGCTAATCCCTTGAGCCCCCAGTTGTTCACCGTACGCTGCTGCCCAGAACATCTTCAAGAGAGTCAAGGTGATTCCATGCACAGGTTTAAATGGAGGGATCTCCTGCATTATGTGTCCACACATGTCTTCCAATGCACACGCGAACTTTCCTCAACAGATCGTGCCTCAAATTTGTTTCTTTATTTGGAGAGGACGTTTCTGCAGGTATTGCTCAGAAACCAACAAACCTCGCCCACACAAGAGCCAGCTTGGAATGAATACTGCTTGTTTTACAGACAAATTTTTCCACCGACAAATCTTCTCAAGCTTTAGAATTCTGGGTTGAAATTCTTAACTTTTCAAAGAAAACTTCTACAAATCTTGTATTTCCAGCAAAACCAGACTTTTTTTTTCTATTCAAAACAAATGGGAATGTGGCTTGGTTTCTATTGACCAAATCTAGCACAGCATAACTTACTACATGTCAAAAATATGTAGACCAAGGTCAAAGAAGACTATTAGGGCTTGTAATTTCAGGCTGATAACTGCTACCTATAGTCATAATTTCATTTTATACATGTACAGTTCCTTGGTTGTGGGGAGAAAAAGCTCTTCCAAAACACTGAAAGCATCACAATAAGGATGTATTCTACCTGACATAAGGTAGAGGTACCCTTCATTGGGGAACCAAGGAGCAGCAATAAAGGGTCTGGTATCATATTCTTCAAAAGGAAACAAATTCCGTTTGATTCTGCGCTGACCAGCTCCAGGAGCTGACTGTGCCCCAAACCTCTCATTCCACTGCTCCTTCTTCATGGTTTTAGAGTTTATTCAAAGCCAAAATATGATACCAGATAATGTCAGCAGAAAATGCCCTCCAGGAGCATAGAAAATGCAGAGGCAGATCCATATAATATAGATTGTATAACATGCATTTAGGTCCTATGTGTATATCACCATACATATTTATTTTCTTTTTCTGCTGTTAGCACAAACAAGAACAACTAATGCCAGAATCCAACCCAATGAAGTTTAATCTCACATTCTACTTTTCATACACAAACAGAAATTAGTTGGTCAAGGGAGAAAGAACAAGCAATGACCAGACAAGTTCTTTAGCAATACCTAAGCACCACTAAAAATGTAGATGTAAACGCTGAGAGGAAAATCAGAATTTTTCAAGGCTAGTTGCAAATAGACTGTAACTAATTTTGAAAAATTGCATCTAAAATTATATACCATATTAAATAAAGGAATACAAGGGCTCTGATAGTAATGACTGTCACACTACATGAAATGCTGACAAAAAGGTAAAGATTTACCTTTTTGTTTGGCAGTTTTGTTTTTAAATGTCAACTCACAAAGCAAATATGGACCACAAAAAATTCTAAAACTTTAACAAGCATTTTTAATACATGATTAAGAGTGATGTTCTATTCATATACAATTACATAAACTAGATATTGGATTTTAAGAGACAATGTTGATGATTCTGTTAGCAGTTTTCATATTCTTGACTTACAGTATCTTGACTTTCTTATCTCCAAGAGAAAAAAAATTCATACCACAAAGTGTTAAACTGTTTATATCATGGTTTTCAATTCCAGCTTTAAATTGAATGAAGAGGGGGACACTCCAAACAAACCACACTCTAAATCCTTCTACGCAGTCATTAAAAAGTTTTACATCCTGAAGCCAAGTTGACAATCATTAACAAATCTATGGAATACAATGTCATGCTTAGAATATAGCAGGGAGAAAAAAATGAAATATTTTGCAGTTTTTTGCAATAACAGATACAGACATGAGTGTTAGCACAGTAATTCTGAATAATTCACCTATATATGTGAATTATTCAGTAAGAGGCCACAGAAAGTAGAGATGAGGAGGATTTCCTTTAGCTCTCACACTGGGACTGCTCTTCATGTAGATAGTGAGATGATGCTGGATAGCCCAACTCCCCTGCAACCTGTGGAGCAGCAGAAGAGGCAGCACAGGAAAGGAAAGCTCCTTACACACTGAAAACTTCTTCAATCCTGCAGTAGGAGGAGCTACTTCTTCTGAAATTGCTTTTGTAGCAGGACCAGTAGAGTCAACACAGCGTATACATGCATTCACATTTCTCATCAGCAGCCTCGGCAGCTTTTCCCAACTCACCAAGCAGCAAAGTATGTGCTTGATAACAGCAAAGTCTCAGACAATTCCAGTTGTTACTTCAGTTAGACTTTATACCCTAAATACTAGAAAAGTGGTTTTCAATACCTAGTTGTAACTAACATCCTTGCATACACAGAATTCCCTTCAATTCCCCATTTTATCATATATGGAATGCAGGATCAGCCTTTGAAAGTTCTTCTTTGCCAGAGTCTTGAAAATCCTCACTAGTGGAACAAATAGGATCTAAAAGGAGACATATATCTCCCCCTACCTGCAGAGCCCTTTATCCTCCTGCCCCAGGGAATGACACTCACGGAACTACTTCAGTCTCAAAGGTGAAACAAACTGACATCTTACAACCTGCCACAGCCACAGTCCATCAAACTGTTCAGACTGGAAGTGTTTGAACCCCTCAACAAAACCTGTTACTACACTGCCACATTTAGCCCAAGAGGTTTTAAAGATAATTTGCACATATCTTTCTATACTGGTTAAGAAATGACTGATCTGCTTTAACTTGCTGTGTCCCAATAATGGACTATCTGACCAAGAGTAACCACCAAGAAACCACACATAAGAAGTCTGTGTACAAGTCTCCAACTTTTTACTCTCTCAAGGCAAGAAGCACGAGGAAATAACACTCAGATTCTTCTTTTTTGTCAAGATCCCTGACAGCCTTTGTAGATTCATTTAATTCTGTGGAGGCAGAAATGCTAAATAACAGCAAAACTAAAGGTTAAGTCTTCACTACTCACCCTTCCTTTTACTGCTGTAGGAAATAGTATCTTATTATCACAAATTCATTAGAGCTGTGCCATTACACCTGGCTAACACCTCTCTGTGAAAGTTCAAGTTTGGTTTTGAATTTAAAAAAAAAATGCATATAGAAAAGCAGTGCTGCCTGATAGGATTCCTGATGCTTAAGTCTGACTTAAAAGCTCTTATTCCTTAACTTTAGCAATCACACATTCCATAGATAGGCCAAGTTCACTGTAATAGTTTAACTTCCAACTGGAATGTGGGGGATTCATTTAGACAACCCAAACTACACAACAAAGAAGTACCATAACTTTCCAAGCTCTGTTTCTTTTTCCCCTCAATCTGGGCCCTTCGTACAGCTGTCTATGTGCTGTGTGCTCAGGGGGAAGGCACCAGAGAAAGGGGAAGACAGCTCACTGTACGTCAAAGCAAACCAGCAACCTAGCAACCATATATTAAAAGGTGTGTGTGTTTTTGTGGGTGTCTCTGTGCCAGGAATAACTGAAGCAGATATTATTCCATTTGTAATTCAAAAAAATGGGAAAAGGGAAGGGGAGAAACTCCAGTTGCTGGTCTATTTTGGGGTCTGTCAAAATCCACTTTCACAATACAGAGTCATAACGCTTTCTATCTCATTTTTCGTAATCAAAAATTGAAAGTCAGGACTTGAGCAAGTTCTCAGCTTTGGTTTGAAAATAGACCCTTCAAAGCAGAAATTGAACTTACTTCACATACTTTCTTCCAGCTGGCAAAAATCAAAGGGGCAGAGAGGCTGCCTCAAAGACTTCACACTTAGGTTAAGAGAATACTTACAAATGTACAGAATACCTCTAGACAGCTACATTTAACACACACGGAAATGTCAAAGATTCTGAGGGAGTGGAACTAGCTTTATAAAGACTCACTTGAGTGAGAAAATCACCCTTCCAATTTTCCAATTTTGCTAAAGTTCCTCATTCCACAAGGCAACTGAGAGTTTAGGTCAGCACATGCAAGCTCCCACCCCATCATGTGCGGGCCCAAGGGTGAGTACAAACTGATCTGCGCTGTCCCGCTACACGGGCACGTGCCTGTGTGACAGGGTGAGCGTCGCACACCGCGTGTCACCTGCATGCCGCCAGCCGAGAACCATGGAGTGAGTCCCTGCGTGGGGTGGAACAGAGAGGGGGAGCGGGGAGGCGCCTCGGGGCTGCACCCACAGCCCTGCCCTGCCCACCTGCAGCTCCCACCAGCCCGCGGCAGCCCTGAGCCCAGGGCAAGGCACCTCGCCCTAGCCCAGGTGTGCTGCTCTGCAGGCTGGGCTCTACTGCTCCTCACCTCACCAGGTGTGTGCTCTGCAAGGCTGGGCTCTACTGCTCCTCACCTCACCAGGTGTGTGCTCTGCAAGGCTGGGCTCTACTGCTCCTCACCTAGCCCAGGTGTGCTGCTCTGCAAGGCTGGGCTCTAGTGCTCCTCACCTCACCAGGTGTGCTGCTCTGCAAGGCTGGGCTCTAGTGCTCCTCACCTCACCAGGTGTGTGCTCTGCAAGGCTGGGCTCTACTGCTCCTCACCACAGCACCACCGCACCAAACCATCACCGGCAGCAGGAGGGAAGGGAAGGGATGGGAAGCGTGAGTTACCTTGTTTTTGACCCCGCAGTGGCAGCAGACAGTCCACAGGTACTTGAGGGTCCTCCACAGCAGGATGATAAACAGTCCCCCAAAGAAAGTAACCATGGATGAGGCGAGGAAAGCCCACCACATGCGCTGTCCGCGGCTATCGCAGGGCACCTCCATGGTCACCGGGATGATGAGCGCATCCATCTTGGGCACATTGACGGGGGAGGAGGACGAGTCTGTGTTGAGATTGTTGGCGTTGATATTGTTACTCATTCTAATGCCGCTGCCGCTGCCGCCCGGGTAGGAGCCGCCGCCGCTGCCATTTGCCATAGCTAACAGCGAGCCGGGCGCGCAGGGGCTTCCGAGAGCTCCTCCCGCCGCCAGCGCCCCCCAAAAAACCCATCACCAGCCATATTGCTGCTGCCGCCGCTGCTCAGCGGGGAGGGAGAAGGAGAGTAAGAAAAATTAAAAAGCCCCCAGTCAAAACAAACAAAAAAACAAACCGATCAACCGGGAAAAAAAAAAAAAAAAAAAAAAAAGAGCAGGTGAAGAAAAGCGACCGCACAATTCCCGGGTCCCTCTCGGGAGCCGACAGGCCGGTGAATTCCGAGCGTCCTCTTTGTACGGCGAAAATAATATTTTAAAAAATTAAAAATAATAATAAAAATATAGTCTCCTCCTCAGATTCCCACCCCTTCCTTCTCCCGCATACACAGCCCCTACCCCGCCCACCCCAAAAAAAAATCATCCACCACCACCACAAACTGATGCCTCTGAGCGTCTCTCCAAGATACCCAGCGCTGCGACCCCGCTGGCCTCAGCGGGGATCCCTCACTCAGCCTCCGCCGCGGATCCTCCCGGAGGTGGTCTGTTATTATTGTTATTAGTCTTTAACTTGTTATTAGCGATACTCAGTCACCCTCCCCGCGCACCCTCCTCCTCCTCCTCTTCCAAGTCCAGCCCCTTCCTCTCTTCTTCCCCCCTCGGTGCCGGCAGCAGCCTCCTGTGGCTCCTAATTCATCCTCCGCTGGCCCATCTGTGCGTGCGCTGCCGCTGCCGCCGCCTCCTCGCCCATCCTTCGGGAGCTCCCTCCAGGGCCCGGCTGTCGCTCAGGCTGTTGCTCCCACACGCGCAGCGGCGCCGCCGGCTCCCGCCCCTCCCTCTGAGCGCCGGGGGACGCGACGGCCCCGCAGCCGCGGCCGCTCCGGGGGCGCATCCAAGGCCCCGCGGGGCGGGGGTGCCGGCCGGGCCGGGGATCCGCGCTGCCGCTGCCGCCGGGGGTGGGGGCGCCGGCTCAGGCGGGCTCCCGGCGCCCCATGGGCAGCGCTCCCCGCCCCGCGGCCGCTCGGTCCCGCTCGCCGCGCCGCCCAAGCGCCGAGCGCCCGCTCCGCAGGACGGCGAGGCGGGAGCGGGGGGCTGTGCGCCGGGGCGGGCGCTTCACAGGTGGCGGCGAGGCGGTGCCCGGCCGCGCCGGGGAGCTGCCGGTCCAACAAGTCCCGCCGGCCCTGGCGCGTCCATCGCCGCCGCGCCGCGCTCTCCGCAGCCGCGGTGGGGCGGGGGCAGCGGCAGCGGCCCCCCCGCGCCGGCCGTGCGCGGGGCCGGTGCCGAGCATGTCATGACGCAGCGGCCAACGCACGGCGCCGCCACGGCCCCGGCCCCGGCCCCGCAGCCGCCGGGCCCCGCAGCCCTCGCCCCGCGCACGGCCGCCCCGCGGGCACGGCCGCCCACGGGCCGAGCCGGCCCTGCGCCGCGGCGGGCCCGGGGCTGCGGCCGGGGCGCGGCGGGGGAGGAGGGAGCGGGGGCGCTCGGGGCGCGCAGGAGGAGGTTGAGCTGCAGCAGCAGGTGCCCGGGGATGCGCACGGCGCGGGAGGGGGGAGCTGGCATGGAAACGCGCTAAGGGAGCGTGAAATAAACAGCGGGGACCGCGGCGTGGGTTTTTCCGCTGAAGGCGTTCGTGGCTTGTCTTTAATTGACACGGGAGAAGTGCTGCGAACGCTCCTCAAACGCACCG
Source organism: Luscinia megarhynchos (assembly GCA_034336665.1). Taxonomy (NCBI): domain Eukaryota; kingdom Metazoa; phylum Chordata; class Aves; order Passeriformes; family Muscicapidae; genus Luscinia; species Luscinia megarhynchos. Next base: position 23,100,606 of record CM067569.1, read on the forward strand.
TGAACTGCCGCACATCCCAAGAACATTCCTGAATTTAACCCTTAGGAATATAAATAACAATTTAAAATGACACACTTGGGGAGGATGGGGATGAAAGGGGAAGCCAGCAAGAAAATCTGGATAGTCGTCTACTTTTTTTTTCCGGATTCACATTGAAAAGCAGAGAAATTTACATGTCTATGTGTGTATTCATTTATATATAAATAAAAATCTCCATTTGGCACATGGTGTGCTCGCTGGGTTGTCTGTACAAAGTATTATGCAGATCCTCTTGACATCTTTCCAAGGGTAAAATACAGCAGCCTTTGTGTGCGTGACATTCCCCCATCTTATCTAGTTGCTATACCAGCAGAGAACCACCATTATGAAATAGTAATCTCTTAACCTTTACTAGTAGTAGTTTCTGTTTATGCATCTGCCAGGGGCTTGTTTGTTTTTGTTTTCTACTTAAGGTAATGAGATTTTATGAGTTCCCAGAGCTTTTTATGGGGCTCTCTCACCCCCACTTTTTTCATTCAATAACGCCACTGTTTGTCTGACTCTGGGAGTTTATCATGATGTCTCTTTCCAGTCTGTTCCTTCAGGAGAAGGCTTCCTTTCTCAAGAAGGGTTTAATAGGGGCCTCTGAATAGAGAAGGCACTAGATAATGTTATGGAAGTTTATACAGGTAAGAAAGATGCTACATTCTTTCTCCCCGGAGAAAAACAGTCAGTTACAAAGCAGACCTGAAACAGGCCGTTCCCAGGAGACTGTTGTAATGGAATTAGCTGAGGATTTCTAGATGCAGAAAACTAGTCAGATTGAAAAGAAACTGCGTGTCACAGCTGCCACATGCAAGCCCAGACTGCACTAGCACAGCTGCTGCCCCCTCCCATGTGTTTTCATTACCAACCCTCCCCGCAGCTAGAAAGCCACCTGGACTGCAAAGTGTTGCCATGACAGGATCACACAACCTTGGGTCCTGGGCTCAGAGCCTGGTCCTCGTGGTCATTTGCTCTGCATTCCTGTGTTGGAGTTTGAGGAACACCCTTTTCACAGCTGCACACATACCTGGGGATCCTTTTATCCATCAGCAAACACCAGGAGTGGAACAAGGGCAGGAGCATCGTAACACAGGCACTTGATGTGTGATCTTCAGAAGTGCCAGGTACTTAGAGGCACTCTTACAGCTAATGGAAACTACAAGCCCTGTGCACCTTGAAAGACGAGGGCAATGAGGAGCAGCTGCACAGCATATCCCAGGGAAGGCTTTTGCGTGGTGGAATTTCTTCCTTATTCTACTCTGGCAGATAACAAGAAATGAGTCTCTGAGGGTAAGGCTGTCACATACATCCTCTCTTGCTGTTGTTTGAGAGGGCCCAGAAGATTTGACACAGAGGCTGCAGTCTGAAAATACATTTTCTTGCTTTATATATTCAGAAGGTACAAGTTTAAAAGTATTTCTTTTACTCCATACTGCTGCAGCTGAGCAGTGCAGACGCTGGTTTCAAGATGCAAACAGGATCATTAGGTACCTCTAAAATATTATCCCTGTAATACTGTACCCACACATACCTAAGACGGTCCTAAAGAAAAACTCAAGACTAAAGCAAAGCAAGTGCACCACAATATACAGTCTGTATGTTCAAATAACTTGATTCAAACATGTTCACACAAATTTTACATCCAGGTTTGGACAGGGGTAGGAGATTTATTGTGATCACTTGTAAAAGGCTGCTTTTAAGTTCTGATCCTCAAAAACTGTTCATAAACCAACCAACACATACAGTTGGACTCCTAGTTTATAAATGTCACATTATATATCCAGGGGAAACCCTTTTGTTTTATCTGTGTAAACAAAACTTTTATTTACATAAATATGGCTCAGTTCTACAAATATTTACCATCAAACTCACACTGAAAAATAAATATTGATATCAATTGGTGAGTCTTACCTTACCAGTTAAAGGTTTCCTTACTAGGAAATATCTGCAAAAGACAAAGCAAAGTAGGCAACTTTGTTCACCTGTTCATAGACAGAGGTAAAAATGATGCTTGAATGAATATCCCTTCCATTAAGTCCCATTTGAGCTTACTCCTTTATGAATAAAGAAAGGCCTGCTTTCCAGTGCAGGCTCTATAAAGCAGACTTTGAGAAAGCCCCCTGGGGCTGTATGCTTCATTTACTAAGGCAACAACTCCATTTCATGTTGCCTTCAGACTAAACAAGATTTTCCAGCTCTGCATCCTGGAGAGATCTGTTCCAAACAAACAGAAAACTTCAATGGATTAGTTTTCAGATTAGTTGTCTATTTAATATGTCAATGCAAGAGTTCAAAATTTACTTGGTTAACAATACTATTTACCAAACATAACAAACACTGTGCTAACCTGTGTTTTTCCTGTTCTCACCATGTAGCATAGTCCAGGACACAGTCATGTCTACTGAACGTAATTCTGGAGGATTTGGTTCCAGAAAGCAGTGTTTTAGCAGCAAGGAAATGATTCCTCTTTATGTAAAACAGTTCCCTCTTGTGGATATTTTGTGTACAGTATCACAGAAGTATTTAAAATATTCATTGATCCTGGATCTTTGCAATTAAAACTCCCAACTCTGTTCATCAATTATCCAAACCCCTTGGCATTCTTTGTTTTAGCAATTAAATATGTGAGGAAGAACAAGCTATTGCATTTTATCATAATACCACTTGCCCAATTACACATTATCAATAACAAATTATTTAATTAAGTGCAATACACATAATAAGCTAAATAAAGTTGCATAACTGTACCTATATGAGTCAACTACAAATCACAGTGGGGTTTTTTATTTTGCTTATATGAGAAAACTTTCCACAAGTTCTGTTAAGAGAAACCATGATTAAAAAAAAAACAAGAAAAAGATACACTATATAAAGAAAAGAGACAGCAATGGCAAAGCAGTCAGGGTTTCCAAGGATCCATGTACTAAGTATAGGAGACAAAGAAACTCTGGAATGACAAATCTTTCAATTAAAACTAAAGAATCCAAGCAAGTGGCACAGCTTCACTGATGACACAATATTGCACCAGGGATTAATTTGGCACGGCAGTTTGGAAATAAAAAAAACATATGAATGAAGTAACAGTGTTAAGATGTATATGTTCTCTAAATGATTACTACATTATACAGAGAACTTTTTTTTTTCCTTAAGAAGGGAAATGTGAGAGAATAAATGTGTACTCCCCAGTTTCTCCTAAAGACATATATGGTCTAACTGAATTCAGGGAAATTATAGAAAACAATTGCATGTTATTATCTTGAGGAAAATTATGTTTTAAAAGGCTGAAAGCCTTTATGTACCCATATACCCTTAACTTATTTACCACAACATTTTTGTTAAATGGTAATATATAAAACCTTCCTAAACTTTGATTTAAGGTACAGAGTAAATGGTAAAGTAGCAGCTTAAGGGTCAGTAAAGGTAAATACTTTCCAAGGTTAAAAAAACCCCCAAAGTTCCAACGGTTTGTATTCAACAGCCTCCTTCACGTTTTTATTGTTTCTATAGAATACACAGTTGGCTTTTAAATAACATCAGTAGCTGTAGCAGGGCAAGCACTTACACACAGAAATAGCATAAAATAATAATAAAAAGTACTTCTAGTCAAGAGTCTAGGTTTGTGTTTCTGAGGTCAGTGGGACACTTGGTCTTGGTGTCAAATGGTGGAGACCCAGGATCAACCAGACTTCAGGTATAAGCACAGATGTCTTGCATAGTTAATTCTGAGCCTCACTTTAATACTATTCCTTACTATTCCTACTTTGTCCTGAGAACCGAGTAAAAAAAAAAAAAAGCATTTGTAGTGATTAGATGGGACAAAATCATATAATGAAATAATTCTGGGATTTTTGTTGCAATGCAAAATGTTTGCTCTCTGAGATGCTGGTGTAAAACATATAAGATTGGATTACTGTCCTTGTCTTAAAGACTCAAAGAGGAAATTTTAGCAGGAGACTATACTAATATGCACAAAACTATATATTTGCACATGGCAAATTATCTTTTAGCATTTGTTTTTTTCATAGAATTTAGACAACCCATTTCAGCGCATTTTAATTGAAATTTCTGTTTAGCTTACCTTCTATCTGCCCAATCCCTGTTCAAAGACTGAAGTACATATTTAGCATGATAATATATTGCACACTGTAGCAGCTTCTTATCAAAGTACTTTGCAAATACGAATACATTCGAGCTCATCACATCTCTCCGTAACAGTATACGTGAACACTATTCTTGGCAGTGAGGTTACGTAACAATTTCCTTGAATTAGTTAAAACTTTTGTATTGAGATCTATTTTGGCACTGAACCCTGGCAAAATCCTCAAGCTGGCAGGACAAAGACATACCTCAGCAGAACTCTTTAATGGGTCACCCAGTCATTCAGAGTGATCATCTCCAGAGTACTGGAACCCTTGCACTCAATCCAGCCAAATAAAATATTAAAGAAAATCCCTTGTTCACGCTAATCCATATGGTATGAATAGAAATTTAATACAAATTAATATTGCAAACATAGAGCATTTTCTTTGGTTTTTTAAAAATTATTTTAATAAAGCAATTCTTGTATATCCATGTATTTTGTTTAAGACTTAGACCCATACATACTTCCTCATTCTTACCAAGTTTCCCAAATCACATAGCTTTTGTTTAGATTTCTTGCCAAAAGGATCACTTCTTATTGGAAAATTAGTATGGTTTATGCATTAACAGAATATTAACACATGGCTGAATCTGAAAAAATGTGACAGCAAAATTATGACCTCAAAAGTAATATTAATTAAGCCATGTTGGATGGTCTGAGGTCTGTAAGTGCATTTAATAAATATGAATCTACACACTTAAAAGCACTCTTGACTCCTGCGAGCCAGAGCCTGTTTATTGCTGCTTGTACTAACGAGATCTCCTTCCAGGCAGAGGAGAAGAAAGTAGGAAGATATCAGGATATTCTGAAGTCAGAACAGTAGCAGTCACTATTAAAACATAGACTAACAAAGGAGCTACAGAAATAGCAGTCAACAAAATGGAAAACAAATCACATAAATAAAAAGACCTTTAAAATATCTCTCTTAAACCATTAGTTCCACTTTTTCTGAGTGGGCCCTGATGGCAAAACCAGAGGGAAGAAGGAAACCCTCTACTGAATGATGATGACAGAACAACAGAGAAATGCAGTGGTGTGCAAAGAACTGCTGCAGGAGAGCAGGAAGAAGAAGCAGGGTAAAACTTCTCCATATATTGGTTTGTGTTGGGCTTTTTTAGTTGTATCAAATCAGGACAGCAACATCACTCTGCAAACATATCAGAGCAATGCCAGGACTTCTTTCTGGTACAGTTCTGGTTTTGTGGAAGCTCTCCAGCTCTTTGCATAAATATTGGCACCCATTGGTCATTCCAGACAGGCCCAAAAACTTCTAATCTTCTAAGACAGCAACTGTTATAGTACAGCAAATGTATATATATGTGTGTGTCTATCTATGTATCTATATATATCTAGATCTAGATCTATATATCTGTATCTGTATCTGTATCAATAATCTATCTCCTGTGTGTGAGGTAACTATGAAAACACAAAGTAGTCCCCCAGTTTCCAGCAGCAGAGTTCATGCTGTGGCCATGGCTACTATCTGCAAACACAGCATTCTAGAACTGCTCATGTATTGCCATAATGATCACAAAGACAAATACTAATTTTTTCTAATGGATTTAATTTGGATAACTAAATATTCATATTTTAGTATTTTCCATTCATTTTACTTGGTATCTTGCATACTGGAGTTGTGTAGGCCAGCTAGCTTTATTTGCTTGCTTCTAGGAACCATTTGGCTTTGACTTTGGATCCTTCTAAGGCACAATTAAAAGGCTGTGGAGGGAAAAAAGAAGTTTCACTGTAAGATATAAACCTACAGATGCCTGTTTGCATTGGATGATTCTTTTTTAAGTCCATCAGCCAACTTTGCCACGTGGCACCCGCAGTGAGTCACTGCTGTCAGAGTCAGAGCCCCTACAATGGAAACTCTGCCAGCCATTCCCAAAAGCAGCCACCAGCCTTAACGTACTGTAGGGCTCCAAATCTGCTGTGTGCAATTTAAATTGTTTGGGGAGCAAAGCAATAGCAGGACAGTATAGCTGCTCTGCTCCAATTAAACCAATGGAAATTTTCATAAAAGTCAGCTAAATATAAAAGCCAAGAAAAATGTGAAGATGTATGTGTGTTCTGAAATCAGCCCCTGAGAAGAACAGCACTGAGCACCAGCTGATTTCATGTCCACAAGGTGCAAATCTTCTTAACACTGAAAAATCAGACATCAGACATCATGCTAAAACCATATAGGCAGACCATATGTTTACAAGCAGCCACTCCGTTTTTTGCAACTCATTATGACACTCACACTTTGCTCTCCCCAGGATATATTCACATTTAGGAACTTGGTGTTTATTTTTGACAATAGCCTCAACTTAATTCAGGAAGAGCAGTGTTTGCAATGACCTGCTTTGCTTTCTTGTCTCTCACACTTGTCTGGATTTGGAACTGAAAATAAATTGGAACAAAATAAATCTTTTATCATCAATAGCCCATACAGTAAGGTTTGAAAAGCTGAATCTTACCATAATCAGAAGACCTAAAGACACTTTTTCTCTTCCCACTACATAAGCATATATCCACCAAAGAGTTTTTCCAATAGGAGGATGAGATAAAACACATTTAATATGCAATCCTGCAAAATGCTGAGCATTCCTGCTTTGATCCAGCAAAGCATTCAAACAGGTGTCTAATGTTATGCACAAGTAATCTCACAGAATTCTGTGACCGAGTCACATGTTTAAAATTAAGCATGTGTTGTAGGTCCAGGGTGACAAGGCTCGGCACCTTGTATGATTAAGTGACTAGTAAGCTGAAGAGGTTGTGTAGGAGTCGTGTCCTTAATTGCTTGCTGACTTCATCAGCATGTATATCTTACTGGGGCTGTGTTTGCTACCGTGCAAAAGGTGACCTTTAATTCCAGAATTAATATAGCCTTCACATTTTCTTTTCTATTTGGAACTCTATTCTTCAATTAACAAAATAATGAAAAAATACCCAACTAAAATTTTTGAAGGATCAGTGATTAACTGACATTATTTTTTGTACTCCTGATGAAAGATGAACCTCTGAAATAATATTCTAAAGACATAATGTTCTGTTTTCTCATGGATAGATTCAGATATGTCCCCTCACAAGTCAATGGTGCTGCTAAGGATCAAATATGTACCAGTAGTCACAGATAAGTGTCAAGTATCAGAGCTCTGCTAATGCAGCAATCTTACATGCAGTACTAAGCCTGCAGCAAGCTATCAAACAAAATACCCTCAGGCTGAATTCAAAATAGTTGAATTCAAGGCCAAAATGAAAGCTGCCTTGAAAAGCAAGTATTTTCCAGCAGCAAAAATATCTTTTTTTTCCTATGCTAAATTCAGTGGAATATTGGAATATGTGATGGCAACTGACATAAAGGAAGTGTGGTTCTGGCCTTCAGTTGCAGCCTCTGGGCAATATAATAATGGTGGAATGAAGTGTTATTAACTGAGTAGTGTCATATGCTGCATCTACTCATGTCCACAGCTTTAATTTAATCTGATCTATGGGCAGATGTTAATTTCTGTTTCCTCTCATAAGCTAATTGTTATTCAACGTATGGTCAGGAGTAAGATAAGTTATTTGGGAAGAGGCATGTGTTGTTTGTGTTTTATGTAGTGGGTGCAGTTCTGCCTTTGAATACAAGTCTGTAGCTGCATCAATGAAGAATACATGTAGATATCTAATAATAATTCCCATGTGCATATCTAACAATAGTTAGACACAGGGTAATTTGTAATCAGTGGAGCAATATCTTTGGAGAAAAGCATGATAAAGTATTTTCATAAATGTTCGACAGATGGATATTCTGCAGAAAAATTTTAATTATTAATCAACCTGCAGGTTTAGGCAATGGAATACTGAATTGTATTGAACTGTGAGACTCATTAATTCCAAACCTTCCACCTATTCACCATCTCAGTCAAGCCCCTTTCAAAGTCTCTGATAATACACTCCTGTATGTTATATGAATTTATCTCACACAACAGGTTTTCCCAGCCTCTCCTCTACTAAAAGGAAGTTCACTGCTCTGCATGTGAGAATGCATTATTGCTCACCTATCCTCAGTGTGTGAGAAACTGATATAAGCAGTCTATTGACAACTGCAATGATTAGAATATTTCTAATGTTTACACAGGTTCATGGTACTTGAACTTCATCTGTTTTTCATAAATTATGCCTATTGTTAAATGTATATATAATGTGTATTATATGTATAAATGTGTATTATAAAGTGTTACTCGGTATTATCAACTTTACTAAGCTTACAATTTAGAATTTTTTTTTCCCTGAGTTTCCACAATGTCAAATTTCTAGTGTTTTCTTTTTGTATCAAGAAATGGGTAGCCTAGAACTTTTTAAGGTCTGTGAAGAGATGAAGCTCTATAATCATTCTACGTCTCTTAGGATCAAGGCAGGTGAAATGCAAAGCTCTGTAATGTGTTTATCTCTTGCAATTTAAAAAACCCATTGTTTTAAGTGCTAGAGAACCCTGAAGCCATATTAAAATTAAAATTATATAACATAGAATAAACCCTGCTTCAGTGATATAAGTGTGATCATGGAGGAACTATAGCAGTACAGTATTCATTCCATGTTAAAACAAGAAAAATTAAGTTAGAATTTCAGGGGTACATTTGTCCCATGGACAAAACCAGCTTACTACTAAACTGATTTCCTAGAAGGAAATGCACCCTGCTTATATAAAAAGAAAGCATTCATAAAATTTTGTTTGATGAAAGATTCAGCTTCTTATAGGCAAGTAATTTTGAGTAAATTATTAACTAACTGCAACAGAGCCATAGGACAAGAAAAATTTGTCAAGGGCAGGATAACATTAATATAAATAAATAATATTTTCATAGACAATATTTAGACAATATACTTTGTTCATTTTGCATCAGGTTAGTGCCCTTTCAGTGACAGGCACTGGCAACTAATTAGGTTGTGTTTAAATCCTGATTGATGTGTCAATGCAACACACTTCTGTTTGCATTGCATGAATCACAAAGGAAGATTTACCCGGGGTTTATCACTATCAGTAAAGACACAGATTATGCCAACGTTTCTTCTTAAAAAGAGGGTTTCTATTTCCTTTTCTCCTAGATGGTACAGTAAGTGCTTTCTAACACAAACTGAAACATACAGCCAAGCTTCCTCAGTGTTTTACCTTCTCTTTTGGGAAAAAAATCCTGCCTCCCAAACTCTAATAAATTCAGTATTGGCCATCTTTTAACATGGATTGTCATCTCTCCAGTGTTCTCTGGAATAATATTTTATTCCAGGTTTCAGGAAATACTGAAGGTAAACCTGTTTCTTCTTTGGACAATCAGAACAGATTTCCTTTACCTTCTTCAGCTTGCTCCAGCTTCTTCAAAACTTCCATGTTAACCAGTTCTCACCTTAGACCAATAATTCTGCAGCACAGAACCATCTTATCTTGTCACCACCTTAGTCTAAGAATAATAAAAAGGTCCCAGTCCTGTAGCTTTTTAAACTCTCCTTGATGAAGAATGAGATCCTTATAGACTCATGATTTGACGAAAAACTATTCCTTCCTGAGGATAAAGCTATATGTGAGGAATCAGTGCTTTCAAATGCTGCTACAGTGTGACAGAAGACAGCCCTACCCTTAGCCCTGCTGAGTGGGAGCACACTACCAGCATCCAGACAGGGGCTTCATGATGAAAATGGCCACTGAAGGCAGAAAGATATTCAAGTCTAAGACAGGGTTTTGAAGTAACAGAAGGAAATGCATGGTCGTTTCAGATGCAGTCAGATTTTTTTTTTCCAGTTAAAATGTTAAATATTCAGACTGTCTTCATATTAAACTTAGATCCATTGGATGTGGGTCAATGCACACACCATTTCCTGTTATATTTTCCCCCATGGTGCCTAATATCTCTTGTATAATGGGTACGTGTTCTTGAAAACTAGACAGAGGCGTTTAAATCTCTTCTAAACCAGGCAATGTAACTATTAGTAGAAAGTACTACAGATGGCTGACTAATTGAACCATGGAAAGCATTAACACAGCATTTCTCAATTTAGAACTCATTATTCATTTGAGTTCAATCTCATTTCATTACTGTTATAATTCCATATAAAATTAAAGTGAGTTTTAAACTTACACACCTGAGTGAGGTTATTTTGCCGTCGTCCGAAGTATACCTCACTTCCAGCCAGTCCTACCACACCACAGAAAAAGACTATGTGTGTTTTTTGTTTGTTTTCTGAGGGTTTGGGATTGTAACTTAGTTACTAGAGCAGAATCACTAGGCCAAGATGCATATGCAGCCTTTGCTCTGTGACCTTGAGCAAGTTTCTTGTATTCCACGAGTCCTGTGTTTACCTCTGTGCAAAGGGTGTTGTGGGGGGTTAATATCTCTGCAGCAGTTTTGGAGCATTAGGTGAAAGGTCCTTTAAAAGCTCAAAGTATGACTTATTAATAATATATAAGCACATATCTTTCCAGGTTATGTCTCAGGTATCCAGCACGGGGATTTGTGCAAAGCTGCATGTCTTCTCCAATAAAACAGACTAGAGCAGCTACTTATTTAAAGTTCTTTTGCACCAGATTAACTGAATGCCTGAGAGAATGATACTAGGTCACCTTCTTAAAATGGCCTGAATACCAGCAGAAGATTAAGAAATGGTGGGAGTGACTATATTTTGTTACACTGAAAGCATTACAAGCAAAGTGTACATGAGCAAAGTGACATTCACTGACAGATTGAATTGCATTATGATAAACTAAAAATGGCAGAGAGGCTCAGACCTTTGGAATAATAACTCTTGAAGATTTTCCATTTTGATAATCAGTTGATTGACAGAGTTACAATGAGAAATGGCTATGACTTTTAGTTTGGAAAACAGCTGCTTTGTGATCCAACTTGGTTTCACCCCAACACCAATGGTGTTACAATCTGCACCTCTGCTAGTTTCCATGATAATTCTTTTTTAAAGTGCCAAATCCTCAATTTTCCAGCAGCAGCTCAACAGCTGTAACCAAACACTCATCATACCAGATCATACATGATACAGGAACACAAACTCTCATGTGGACAGCAAACTTACAGTGCCACCCTACAATTAACCATTGCTGGACTTTTAAGATCATATGTAATGTAAAATACAGCTGGAGTTCTGAGGTTCTGAAAGGCTTAACACCATCCATTTCTGCAGCTTCTCTTTCCTTCTGAAGTATTGTAATGTTGAGCATGAGTGTGTGGGCTGCTTTAATGGCATTGGCAGAAATATGCCTATGTGTGTGTAGTTTTTGAGTTTTGTAACTAAAGACATAAATGCAAATATATCTTCACTTAATGTGTTGTAGTTTTAATATACTACAGGATCAATTTCTGGCATTATATTTCACACTGAATGGCAGCTTTTTAATTCCTTTTTAATTTGTCTGTTGCGAAAGAAAGTGAGGGGTGAGAGTAAACTTCATAAATGGCCAATATCAACATAGAAAGAGAAATACTTTTTTCCTCCAGGCTAGTACCATCCAGCTGGGAATGAAACCTACTTTGTCAGTATAGCATGAGCTAAGCCAGTCAGTCATTGGCAGCAAGAAACCAGGTCACAGTAGTCTACAGCAATCCTGCTGCTGGATCGTAGTCTCTAACGAAGAATGAACATGGACAAAGGTACAAATTGCATCAGCAGCAGCAGCTGGGTGAAAATGAGGTTTAACTTCTTATAGGAACCAGATGGTGGGCTATTAGAAATCGTCTAAAGCTGCCCTGGAGTGGCAGGAACAGGCTTGAGTTCCTGCAGCAGGCAGGAACTGAAAGCATTAGTGTAAAGACTTTGTCAGATGAACATGTTGAGGCATTCATTCCTAATGTCTCCCTACTTCTATTATAAATTTCAAGGGCCATGAGCAGAGGAGAAAGATACAAATTATGGAAACAGATGGAGAGTCAGTGAGGCATAGAAGTACAGGTGCTATACGAACAGATGGAGTGAGGGGGAAAAAGAAAAGGAAAAGTGCTAAGTCTGAGAGGTGCACAAAATTCAGCAGGTGTATAACAGTTCAGTCTTTTGGGGGGGTTTGGAAATTAATTATATCACTTTTTTCTCAGATAGCTTGCTCCTTCCCACAAGAGACACTAGTTTCCTCCCTACTCCATGTGCATTAAAACAAATTGACTTGTCCTTGAATACGTCTGACTGCCAGGAGTTTTTAAGAAGGGTTGAACTAAATCAATCTTATTAAGAGCTGTTATCTCCTTAATATCACTGCAATTCCTTTTTCCCAACTCTAGACCACATTAGCTTGCAGATCAATGTTATAAACAATGGCAAGTCTGGAATGCTCTGCTTTCAATCCCAAAGCAGATAGTATCACAGTCCAAAAAGATGGTGCCTGTAGAGGTATTCAGTTTGGTAAACCATCCGATAAACTTAGACTGCATTCACCAAATCTCAAATCCAAAATCACCTTCCCATTACACAGCAAAGCACAATCACACTGCCTGACATGAATTACATCAATTTCCCTAACGAAGGCTATTAGCCCAATAAGAGTTGTTTGATGACTTATACAACTCAGAAAACCTAAATTCAAAATTACAGTACATTACCTCCCTGCCTTTACTGAGTCAGGGAAATGTCACTGTGAATGACAATGTTCTGTAGCAGAAATTGCTCTGTGAAACCTGCAAGGCTGAGTCCTGGCTGGAGCAGTCTGGGGCTGGGAACTAGGCTGGCTGAACGTCCTGTGGTTGGCAGATTCAGAAGCCATAGCCTCCATGCCCAGGCTTAGCTAGGGAGGCAGCCTCCCAGCAGGAGATGAGTGCAGGGTTGAACCCTTTCACATCTGAGAACCAGTTCTCTGATTAACTGTTCAACTCTGATTAAAATGCACATGTGCCTGCTCTCATGTTTGAAACACCCCTTTGGACAAATTAACGTTTGTAAGCAAGGCATGGCTTTTTTTTTCCCATTTATTGTTATGCTTTCTTCCATTACCTTCTGAGAAAACAGGACTTAATGTTCCAGGCATTGCCTGCTGGATGTCATTGGTCACAAAGCTCTCATTTTCTCTATTTTTGAAGAGAATCTATGGTTCTTTCCTGCAGTAGCATGTCTATTTGAAAAATAGGATTGATAGGAAATATTATTCATAATTTTCTCATTAAATCCAAAAGCCAGAAGGGAAAAATATCTGTTAGGTCAACTAATTGTCCTCCCTTTCACACATTTTACAATGTAAGCTTTGCAGATCATGCCTACTTTGATTGGTTCCCTCCTCCATGGGAGGAATGGGTTCCATTTGGAGGATTACTTCTAGAGCTCCAGCAGAGGCCTTGGAGTCAGGGTTCATGATTTCAACTTCCATGTCTTGACTAGAAACACTTTCATGCAAACTCCAGATACCCCCATGGACACTGACGTTTGGCAATGTCAGTGCTCAGTCTTTACTGGCACATACCAGAACAAACCTGAGCACAAAAGGCAGCAGAAGAGGTTGGGATCCCAAAGTGGCATTGCTGTGGCTGCCATCACACTCATTTTCTTTATGATTTTTGGATCCCTCTATATAAACCTTTGCTTCACCTTTGATTCTTGGGTTCAGTTCTGTTGTCTCAGTTTAGCCAGCTTTAGTTAGCACTGCTTTGCATCAGTGTTTCGTCATAAAATCAGAATGATATCACGAAGGTCAGCCAGCTGGCTGAGAAAAAAAGTTGAATGCTTATTAGATTTTGAAGGCAATATGCAATAGGTCACCATTTTAGTAGATTTATGCAAGTCATGTAGCCCTACTACATTAAGATGTCTCATAAACTATTGGCTTTGGGAGCACTGCAGGATGAGGCATACATTAAGCAGATTAAAAACAAATAGGAGGTGGCAAAAGACAATAGCAGCAAGTACAGGAAGGATCACAAGATCTGTTGGACAGAGTCAACACTCTTAATAGGGAATCACTCTTGCACAAAATTGAGCATTTGAGCCTGCTGCAGTGATATTCAGAGCAGCAGTAAGAAGAAATCTGTCATTGACCACCTTGTGAACTAGGAAATGATTCAGTGCAAGCAACCACCAGTACCACAGGCACTGTTACCCTGAAGAAACTTTCAGGAAAAGTACCTGAAAGACATTTGTACACTGAGATAGTAAAATAACAGGTCTTGAAAAGCCATACAAGTACTGATCTGAAATCCTTGTTTTGTTTAGCTAATATATTTAAAGGAATTAATTTGTTGACTTATCCAACACATTCGAGATCTGAATTCTCAGACAAAAAAAAAATTTACTTTCAATATTAACTCAATTATTAAAAAAAATCCTGTAGGTGAGAGAAAAGAGACTTTGTCTTCTGATTCCAGCTTCTTGTTTTTATGTGATGCAAGAAGTAAAGGGAGTGAACTCACAAAAAAAAAGTTAGCATTTTTTTGTACTCATGAGCAAATGCACACAAGGAGATGTATCAAGTCTACAGCCACAAGCATGACAGATGCACCCAAGGTCTTGCTGACATTGGCAGCTTTACAGGGGCAATCTGTATAGAAGGACTACATGTTCTTGAGCAACTCCTAATGAGGCATGTTTGGAGATTGCTTCTTTTAATGTCTCTGGCAAGAAGTTTTGAGGGTTTTGCTTATGAACTGAGCTCTGCAGAATCATTGGAGGAATAATAATAGCAATAATAATAATAATAATAATAATAATAATAATAATAATAATAATAATAATTGCTACCAGGTTGATGACAGGACCTGAAATGGATCCCCAGAATCCTCCTGTATATATAAAACATATTTTTGTTTTTCCTATACTAGAGACAAAGCCACTTAATAAAAGGCTCAAAAGAGCCTGCATCATGAACATTTTACCATTTTCCATGAGAATGAAATTATAATGGGAAAATCATACAGATTGTGAAAAGTAGTCCAAAAACAAACTGTAATTTAAGAATGCCATCTAAAATATTGAAATATGCATCTACTACTTTTAGTAAGGGATGTTCACTAAAAACCTTATTTAATTTCAGGCCTGCTCATTCTTTACATATGCAATCCAAAGACATAGTGGGTTTGGTTTAGTAGGTAAAAATCAATCATATACTAAATTACATGAGAAAATGACACACTAAACATTTCCTTAAGGATCTGCTTAAATGCATAGCAGCTGATATATGTCATTAGAAACCATGGAATCCTGTATAAAAGGATGTGGGGCAAACAGTCTCTGTGATGATCCTATCACTGTGAACTGAAAATCCTGTTGAAACACGCCCCAAGAGGAAGAGTCATGCAATATGAAAGAAGTGGCTCTGGAATCTCACCTACCCCACTTCTTGCAGTGGTGGAATGAATCAGGGTCATGGGGACCCCTGCCTACTAATTCAAGGAAAGCTAGGGTAATTTTTTCCCTGTAAAATACTTAAAATGCTTTCTGGATCACTTCATCCCCAGAGGTTCTTACACATGCTTCTTATCTCTGTTTTGGTGAATGAAACAATTACCCAAGAAAATGATACTTCTCTCCTCTCTTCTCTTTCTCTCAAAAGCTCCTATTAACTTTAGCAACCCTTTACCCTATCAACACATAGCTGAAATCTTCCCAGGTTGAACATTGCATTCTTCTAGCTCTAGTTTTCAGAACAAATTGCACTTTTCTGGCCAAGAAAACTCATGCAGAGTGAATTGCTGGCATGAAAGGTGCTGTTTCATATTTAATTGTAGTAATTGCCTTTGAAACAAGAAGTTTGGGGTTTCCTTTTTCCATAAAAACTAATTTAATTCTTCCCTTATTGCCTGAGTTTTTACATCCCTGATAAATAAGGATTTTGGTAAATATTTCTTCCTAGAATCCTGATTGGAATGATGCATTAAACGGTACCTACATAGAAAGAGTATCTAGATGTGTTATCTATTTGTACTATAACAGGACTTGGATGTCCTAATCAGGATCAACCTCATTGGACCAGATACTGAAGTGCTGTGTAACTATTATCCATCCAAAAAGCTCTATTTTGCATCTCCTCTTCTTTTCACAAGCTTACTTAAGAAATTGGATGCTTTAAAAACAATACTTTATGATATTGTTTTCCCTACCCATAGGTAGAGAAAAGTCCTATGGGTTTGTAACTGTAATGTTTTCTGTGATGCTTGTCATTGTGGTATCTGAATCTTTCATAAACAGCTAAGGTACAGGCTGCAGTGTCTGTGATCATCTATGTACCAACAGTGAGTTTACAGTGAAACCTGACATGGTGGCATTTTCACTGGTGGAAATAAAATTACACCTAAAAAGCTGGTTTTTCTTCATCTATTCTTCTAAATAATTAATTGGATAAGAAAGAATAACCATACTTATTGCACAGACTCAGCCTAAGAGATGATGTTACGTGTCTGAAGCCTCCCTGTAAGGCAATAGTGAACCCAGAAACAGAACAAAATAGTCTGCAATGCCTGTGTAATTGTGTTCAGAGTCTGGAGATCAGCCACAGAAGAAACAGACTGCCACACTTGCCCAAAAACTTTCTGGCATTTAATTCAAACAAATGAATATGCATTGTAACATTGCAGTGCATCTTCTGTGTTTTGGCATGAAAACTGGATGTGGAGACCTCAGGTTAGCCTTTTCTTTTTCAGGCATCCTCTTTAGACCTGGAAAAGTACAGCTCGATTATGAATAAATTGATGGATAATTTTGGGGGGTTTTTGATTTTGTTTGTTTTTAATTTTAATTTTGGTAATTTTATTTTCTAATAACAATGAAGACAATGACTATCTTCCAGCAGTATAGAGTAAAACTTGGCAATTCTTTTCATAATGTGCAGCAGAATCAGCTCAGCTGTATTAGGATTATTCTTTCCACAACTAATGAATCAGCCACTCGTGTTTTCATTTTTCTATGAATTAAAATATCATCATTTCAGTCATCATTTTTAGCAGCTATTCCCTTTTCAGTACTTATTGCATCCAGTTCCAAACTTACTGGAACAGTTGCTCAGCAAACAATCTTTCACATGTGTATCCTTCCACTTAATAATAATAATAGTAATTGTTTTAGTTCAATCCTTTAACCACATCTCTGAATAAACGGGAGAGCTCCCATTGGGATGACCCGTGTTAACACTGCAGTGACTTAAATTGTGTAATTCATCTGCTTCTGGCATTAGAGGAGGCATTACCATGTGCTCAGGGCAGTCAGATGGGTAACAGGATCAACGAGGTATTCCAATCTATGTGACATGAATAGGCTTCGCCAAAACGAGCGAAATGCCGCAGTTATAAAAGGCAGAGCAGAGATGTCATGTTTATTTTGTGCTTTGGGCTCGTGAGCTCTAATGAGCTGTCAAGCCAATTAGCCTGAAGAGGCATGCCAAAGCCCTTGCTGTGAGCCCAGCTCAAGGAGCGAGCCCAGGGCTGGGCTGGGAGCTGTGGGTGCTGCTGGTGCCTGTCCCCTCCTCCCGCAGCAGGACCAGACACCGCTTGTGCAGAGAGGAGGGGGCTCAGCACGCAGCAGAGAGCTCCTGCCAGCGCTGACAGCCCCTGCTGAGCCAGCCCCGAGGATCTGGGCATTGCTGTGTGCTGCATTCCCCTCTGTTACCTCCCGGTTACTGCAAGACTCCAGGGCAGCTAAAGGAAAGGGGCAGATTTTGCCCTGCGTTTATTCTTCAGCTGAGAACCAGCACAGGGTTTATGTTTCCCTTAAACCCTCAAAACAAGGATTAAGTGTGACTTCGCTGCTGTTGGCCTAGATGGTTCTGTTAGAGAGGTGTGAAATTCATCTAGACTGATCATAGCAAAAATATTTTAGTCTCCTTTTCCAACTGGTATTAAAACTAACTTCAGCAAAAGGAAACTTTTGCAGGAACAGCTGCAGCTGCAGTAGCAATAGATGGGGAGACAGGAGGAGAACCCTTAAATTTTAAAAGCTCTTTTAAATTCTCTGAGGCATTGAACTGTTTTACGGTGATAGTGCTCGTTCCATTTTGAGAACTGCTCAGGCTTTTGGCCTTTATTAGATTTTTGTATTATGCATTTTACTATATTGAGATATAACTATATTTCAATTATAGTCCCTTTTTTGAAAAGCTTGAATTCAAAAATTAAAATTATTAACTTTATACCATTAAGTCTTTCTAAATGAGACTGTCCTACTTGGTTATTTATCATACCACAGTAGAAGCAGTAGTGTCTTTTGCAGTGTGTAAGCATTAAAATATGCTTTTTTAAATGATGTTTGTTTATTCCCTAAAGCTAAGAGTAATTTAATTTTTCAGGTAAAATCAGAGCAGTTACATAGATAGCCCTGAGGTTGAATAGTAACCACCTAAAGACGACTCAAGGGAAAGTTGCTATGACAATGGCTTCAGAACAGAGTCAAAAATAGAAAAAAAAAAAAAGCCCTCACCGCTTGCTTATCAGAAGAAAAGTATGACACAGGAGTTGAGGTCATCCTGAAATTAGACCCCCTGCCCTACAGCTTTCAGTAAAGCTCTAACAGAGATTTCATGAATCCAAGCCTCGCTGTGACCCCCAACATCTGTAGAAAAGTAAAAGTATGAGAAATATTCTCTCACTCACAGTTGGAAAATAATGAGACAGCCAGGTAAGCTACACAAAGGAGCAGAACAAATTGAAGCCAAGCAGTTAAGAATACCAATTCTCAGTTCCATTCAGACACCCAGTTTGTACATCTTCCTTGTAACTCTTGTGCACTGGCATATGTAGAAGAGTTATGTAGAAGAGTTAGACATGTGCTGTCCTACACCCCAATCTGAAGCAAGTCATGTTTCCCTATCAGGGCTCCTTTAACATCTCCCCAGCTTGATATGCCTGGCATGCATCACTCTGAACATGTGAGCTGTTAATTACCACAGTGCAAGGTTTCCCTTGGAGGAGAATTCCCATGGTGGGATTTGTCTGTAGAGCCTATTCTGTGCTACTTAAGGGACAGCTGTTACAGCAGA
The DNA here is from genome assembly GCA_034336665.1 of Luscinia megarhynchos. NCBI lineage: Eukaryota > Metazoa > Chordata > Aves > Passeriformes > Muscicapidae > Luscinia > Luscinia megarhynchos. The sequence continues at coordinate 23,119,682 of CM067569.1, forward strand.
TGAGAAAATCTGAACACAAATTGAGACAAGCATGCTTTGATATGTGGAACTGCTCTTTTAGAAATGCCAAGAGGTTTGCATTACACATGGCTGCAGGGGTGGGGCTCCTATGGTATCTCCAGGTCTACATTTGGCACACAGTGCACACTAACTCAACAAGATACAGCTGGGGGAAAGTGTCTGCTTGGATGGAAAGCTTACACAACCCATGTTTTTAGTGAAGGTAAGATATGCCACCAAAAATACCAGTTTCTGAAGGTAAACCACGTGCTGGGTTTGGATACCCTCTGAAATGGAGACAGAGACTCTACAGGTCTAACATTAATGATTAGGATGCAAAACCTGTGACACTGTCATAGACAGCTCCTGTAAACTCTGAAATCAGTTCAAGGGGTCTCATACTAGATGCCCAAAATAAGAAGGAGCCCAATTTGCTGTTCATTGGTAGATTTCTGGACTTTTTTCATTACTAATTTGTGCATTTCTATACAAGTAAAAAACAGTCAACACATTTCTACTAGAAAGAATATCCAGCTGAGGCATTAGGCCATCAGCATGTTCCCTCCAGGCAAGATCCTCTCTCTGCTTCAGCCATACTGAATTATATTTGGTAATAATAAGCATAAAGACAGTCTTACCAGCTTACATGGAAAAATGCATTTGCTTATTTTAGACAGACCTTGATCCATTGATTTCATGTTTTTTAAAGCAATGATTAGTTTAATTGGTTAATAGCAGTGTGAATCGCATTCTGAATTCTTCTGGCTTTCAAATTTTGCCAGGCTAATGCTGCACTTCTTGGTATAAGGTGGGCTTCACTGTTGACCCAACCCATGCAGTTTCACAGGCAGGAGAAAACCAGCTTTTTGTGAATTATAAATCATGGTGTATAACTTTAATCCATGCAGGTTTTGGGTTTTCCCTGCTAATCCTTGTGTGTTAAGCAGTAGGTGGTCAATGGGCTGTAACACAAGGCATAAGGTCTGTTTGCAAGAGAGAATCTCAGACTTTCCCTCTCGTCTTTAGCATCCTTCTGCCTCATGAGCACGGTGGGAACAGCAGACCTCCTCACTGGCATCTTTAATCTCTCTTCAGCTGTCACATTTGGGAAAAAATGTAGCACCAGTGTATGGTATAACCACATGAAATAAAGAAAAGGCAGTCCCAGCTGGCCAGAGTCACCTCAAACTCTCTGGCAAAGATATTGCCCCTGGCTACTCTATCTGTTGACTCTTTGCAGTGTGCTTCCCCCTCCCTGCCTCTAACCAAAGGAGAGACAATATTTCTGTGCCAGGCAGGCAATTACAGCTTTCAGCCACATGGCTTTCTCCCAGCTATTGACCCCGATAGCTTCAAAACAGGAGAGTGTCAGAAAATTTATGTCCCCAGTTTAGGCTCAGTCTTCTGTTTGCAACAGAAGCCACACCAACCAGAGAGCACATCTCAGATTAAAGACAAATGCTCCACTTAGAGCAATTGCTCAATATATGCTCCCAAGGACTTTATCTGACAGCCTATATAGACAATATTAGAGTATTTATCTTAATTGCTGTCTACAAAGAATGGTTCCCCATTGGAAATATAAAGCATTTCCCTCTTTCTTCAAAGGAGTTTGTGAATTGGTCCTCTCTTACCTCCATTCCTTCTGTAATCGATGTTAGCATCCAAAGCAGACAAATGGTATTGGTTTCCTTAATTTTCTTGACTGATTTTCCCAAAAAGATGTTCTCAGTTGGTGATGTAAGGAAATCATTACTGTATGTAGAAGACACAATATGACCAGATAGCAGATAGAAGGTACTGCTTTTCAAAGGGGCCTGTTCCTCAAAGACATGTCAACACTTCCACGCTTTAAACATCTCAGTAATGTGGTGACGTCTGGCCTGTGTGGTTCCCGTTACTTGACATACCGCAGCATAAAATATAACAGCAAAGGATGAAGTATGGTACTGAGCTGAAAAGAGAATCCATGTGCTATAGGAAGTCTGGAGCATATTGGCTGACTCAGTTAACTCCATTCTATTATAAGGTTTTCAATCAGGGACCAGATGTTACCAAAGCAAAATGTGCATGGAGTCAGATGGACATTTTCTATTAACAGACCAAAACCCCAAACTTGCAAGCTTACTTACTTCAATTCTCATCCTGATGTCAGTAGCTGTAATGTTGTCCAGCCACGCAGATTTTTAAGAAAAATGTGGAAGTTACTAGTATTACTCGTATAAATATTTTGATTTCTGCCTTCCTTATTATTTTAAATACTACTGCAGTATAGAAAAAAACTACTGAAATTAAGTTTTCAAGCAAATTTCTCAAGTGACTTGCAACAAATTTGAACATACTTTTTGATATCTGTAATACTTAAACTCTTTTTTTTAACTACTGAAAATATGCAGTACTGATAGCCCTGGCGGGCTACACCCTACAAAAGCAAGAGTCTTCTTCTAAGACCCTTTCACCCAAAATCTTATTTGAGATAGGCAACAAAGATCCTTGGTTTATAATTTATTTTTTGTGTTGGTTTGTAGGCTTTTTTTTGGATGGTTGTTGGTTTGTTGGTTGGCTGGGTTTTGGTTTTTTCTTTCATTAGGGAATAAACTTTAAACATTATATCATCCCAGAGAAGACCTCAGACTTTAAACTACTGAGTCAGTGATGTCAAATCTTCAGAAATAACAGTTAGATCCTAGTTGAGGCAATGATTGGGAGTGACAATTCCTACCTCCCATCACCAAATCCCTTCAGGTCAGGGATGTGAGCTTACCTCCTGGACCATCTGCTGCCAGAAACAAAGCCTGCTCACTTAGACCTCACTCTTCTTCTCCCTGTCCGAAAGGAAAGGGGACAACTGATGATGGATCTTAACAGCCAGCACTGCACTTTTCTGGAAAAGCTACAAAAACCTGATTTTCACAGAGCAGGAGATGGGACAGTAAAGCTGCCTCTGCAGCTGCAGCAGCAGGAGCTGGGTGCTGGGGTTGTGCCCAGGTTTGAGTTTTTACTGCGTGCTTGCAGGGGAAGTTCAGCTCTGGTGCACTGCCTGCTCTTCCAGAAGGGAAGACTGTAATCCTACTTCCCTGTGGAGCCAGCTACTTTGTGGCAAGAGTCATTACAGTGTTAGATGTGATTAGCAATCTCCTCCCCCCTGAGCCTGCACACTCTCCCTAAGGCAAAACAAAAACTTTCTCTCTTGGGGTTTCTTGTGTCATAAAAAATAGAGCTGCAGACATCACCCGCAGTCATTTTGTACATTTGGGTTGCATTCTGTGTGGTGTGTTTCGGGCTCTTTGCACAATGCAATTTCAAACTCAGAGATATCGCTTCCTCAAGTAATGGATCTAATTTAAAACCACAAGTTTCTCCTTTAATCTTTACAAGGACATATGAGTGCATTCCTCCCCTAGAAAATACATTATTCTCTCTTTCCTGAGCACATTTGATTATTCATTTTACATGTTTGAAAAAGGTTCTGTGCATAGTCCAAGATGTAATATTTGATTTCTAGGCCCCTGTCAGAAACAGCAGTTAACATCATTAGACATTTTCATTCAATAAAGGAGGCTAAAAAGGAGTAGCCCTAATGGACACCCTGTCACATCTTATCCATCTTAAAAAACATGTCTCCTATAGTAAACAAATACAACAGAATGCCTCACTGCCTTTAGCTTTCCTTTTAGATGAGCAAAGCAAAGTCATTCAGATTCTACAGACACTATTCTCAGTACCTTAAAAGTGAAATCCCAGCCTCAGAACACCTGCCAAGAGAAGAGAACAAAATAATACGAGGGAAGACTGTGTAAAGGGATTGAAAAGCCTCAAATCCCTGAGAGAGCTATTATTAACTGACAGATTTAGATTTCATTTCTGCTAGAAAAAATTCAGATGTTAGGGATGCTTCATCATTAGCTACAGAGCAGAAAATAAAATATCATGACTTTTACCATGCATCCCATTTGAAACAAGGCAGATATTTTAACCAAAAACTGGAAGTACAAACCATTATAGCCAAGACAAATTATCTGAGAGTTTGCCAATTCATTTCTCGGAAGAAAAGTAAAAATTTTACCCTTTTCTAATAATAGTAATTTCTCAGGAAGAAGCTGGTTGACCAAGCAAGTCTCCTGAAATTAAATAGGTTGAACCATGAGAGGAAACAGACCATAATGTGACTACAGGTTTTTCTGTGAATGACTGGAACACTTTTTGAGGGGAATGTTTCAATTGAAATGGCAGAAAATACGACATTGACTTTGGGGTTTTTTCCTGTTTCTTTTCACTCTATTTATTTAAATCTTTCTCCTCATAGAAAAGAAGCATGAATAAAAAGAAATAAAATAGCTTTAAAACTGCCAAAAATGTTTCAGTTCTAAATAACTGAAAACAGTTTAATGGAAATAAAAAAATCAAGGTTTGAGAAAAATTGTGTCCTCTCTGTACTTCCACATATATGGAATCCAGCAATGTTTTCTAGTGCTTTTGGTGACAGCTCATGTGAAAAGCACTTCCACCATTTGTTTTTCTTTCTCCATAGTAAACATCCAAATGCAGTTACTGGGAATAAAAGGAGGAGGGTGAAGGTAGGAGAGTAGTTCCTTGGATACCAGGAGTAGGGAAGCTTTATCCTGCAGTCCCTCCTGCAGACAGAGCATTAGCAGAATCTCCCCTCTCTTTCTAGCCTAGTATTTTTTCCTTGATCTGTAGAAATCTCATTTTCCTACAGATATATTTTTTTTTCATTTCTGCCAAATGAGGATGAAATCAGACAATTGTTTAAATGTGATTTGAGAGAGACAGCAGTTGCAGGAGACAGTCAAGGACAGCACAGCAAGGTGCCTTTCTTAAGGAAAACAGACCATGAAAAACCAGGTGAACAGAGAGTGACATTTCCTGCAAACCAGAAGGCTGTGAGACACCAACAACCACTTCCATGTAGAGCCTGAAAATGAAAAGGCAGAAAGAACAGTTTGAAGGCTAATAAAACATTTCCTGAAATACATGCAAAGAGTTTTATAAGAGTTCACATTGTTCTGACATTCTATCTTGTCAGCAGCAGCTTTAAATTGAATATACAGGGAGAAAAAAGTAATTTCATTGTTTCACAACAACTATCCAGCGGGCAGAAGGAAAGAGGACACACATGTAAGGGATGGAGCTACAAGGGCCTTAGGCTTGTGTTCTCTTCCTGGCCTTGGCATTGTCCTATAGCAAGATCTTCAGCAAACAGGACTTTTTCTGGCTCTCTGTCCCCTTAACCTTCTCAACCATTTTGCCTGTGAATTATCATGATGCTACAAATACAGACATAGTCCTGTTTGCTGTCGCTCATATGTCCTTCTGATTAGGCAAGATTTTTAACAGAGTTACATCTCTGTAAATCTCAAGGTCCTCCCTGAATTTCCATGTTTTAGTGAAAAAAAATTAAAAGGCTTAAAGACTGCAAATAGTTATTTTACATGAAAGTAAAAGTGATGAATAATTCAAAAGCAGAATTCAAGCAGTGGTCATACTCTGGATGCACTCAGTAACTACTAGAAATAACAGTAATTAGCAAGAGGTTTTGAAAATGCCTGTAGGGTTTCTCTCCTTCAGTCCCATAAAGCTAGAAGTCATATTTTCTATTCTCTGCATTCTACTCCTTTGTTTTTCACATGCATCATTATATAACAAAGAAATATAAGTCTTCTTATTTAGAATTTTGTCTCTTTCAGTGAAAAAATTAAATCAAAACAGGAAGAAAAGGGATTTTATTTACTTTGGGGTTAGGCCAGGACATATTTCTCTGGCCTTTTGCTTGCAGGCTGCACCTTGAGGAAATAACAGGATTGCCTTGTTCTTTTTCTTCAGGTTTTCATTGTAAGGTGTTCCTCAAATTTTATCTGCTATGTCTTTTTCCGGTCTAGAAAATTTTCTTCTATTTTCACCATTTCCCTTTTCCCAGAGAGAGAGGAAAATATGCTGATTTATTCTGGAACATTTATCAAAGAGGACCAAGCTTACCCATCAGTGTGGTGAAGCTGAATAAAAAAAAAGCTATAGTGTTCTTTAAAAGGGAGACATGAGCTGAAAGGTAATGAGGGATTCTTCATTGGTAATAAGAAACTCACTCTTGGGACTTCATACATATAACAAAAGACCAGCTAAAGGAGAAACTGCCCTAAAACAGGTGAATATATAGGACAGGACTACAGCAGGAAGTGTCTCTGATGTGTCCCTTTAATCAAATCTGACTTAAGGAAATAAAGTGCTCACATACCTGCACAAATGTTGCCAGCATGGTGGAATAAAGAGAGGAGGGAGTCTGCAAATAGAAGCTATGGAAGGATCTGATGCAACAGCCAGGTCACAGGAATTCATGGCAGGATGCCATACTGGGGTAAGACCCTTCCCTCCTAAGCTTTACACCAGTTTTGTCACCAGCTGTTGAAGAAGAAAAAAAGAAAGGGGCAATTTCTAAAATAAAGGCCACTTCTGTGGCTAAGATCCTCTATAATACAACACTTTTTCTCTCCCTTTCAGATTTATTTGCTAAATAAATGAATAATTGGATTGTGAAACATGACAGAAGAATATTAAGGGCTATTAGCATGAGAAATGAGCTGTCTGCTGGTGCAGTTCTAAGGCCATGTAGCACAAATCTATTTAATTCATAGGGGACTGATGGATAATTAGTCCTCAGTGCTGCCAGAAGTCTCTGATGTGTGAAAAGTTAGACAAACTTTCAATAAGCTTTCTTCTGCCGCTTCTTTCCCAGTCACACCAGTATGTTCCAGTCATACACATACACATACTGAATATGTAGCAAGGCTGAAAGCTGCTTCAAAGGCAGACACAAGTAAGGCAGCAGCCCAAACAGCTTCCTGCACTGCTGGCTATTAGCCCTGCTCTGGCCTGAGCTCCACTTTGCTCCTCTGCTGGAAAAAGCTCTGGAGACCTGCCGGCAGATTGTGCTGCATCAGCTTATTCGGATCAAACACAGAAAAGTTGAAGTTCTCTCTTTGTCTTTGAGGGCTCTTTGCTGCCTGGCATGAGTCTAGCAAAGCTTTCCCTTTCACACAACCCTTGCAGCTGAGGGTAGTTTGGAGATGAAGCCAAGGCTCACATAATAATGAAGTAGAAGGAACATAATGGTAGAGCTGTGAGCCTACCCTTCCACAGCTCTGAATGCAGCAAGGTAAGGGAGCCATGAGTGGATCAAGGGGTATCCAGACTCAAAATCTCCACCTTGACGTGGTTCCTGGTTAACAAGTTCCTCTTTTCTTCCTTTCATACTGAGGCCAAGGCAGGCAGGAAGCCAGCAATGCCCTGCAAAATCTGGATAGCACTTTACACTTCTGTGCAGGTTAAAAAGAAAATGCAGAATTTGTTACTGCATAAAATGTCTTTCTTTCTTTTTTCTTTTTTTTTTCTTTTGAAATATCTTTTTCTCTAGCTTCTTTAGATTAGGGAATCACTCTTTGCCAAGGGTCACACACTTTTTAACTCTGGTTCTTTACTGTAAGAATAAAACTTATTCAGACTAAAATAAAAGTTTCCATTTTCGATATTGTGGCAAAATCTGTATGACAAATGTTCCTGCTGATAGATTCTGTAGCTCTGCCAGGCAAGGAGACCACATTACAGCTCTTCACACTTTGCCATCTCCTAACAAGGTTTTCAACCATGCCCTTAGTGCAATACATGCAGCTCTTGGGTCTCTGCAGAGCTGATAAGAAGACATCTAGATGTACATGCTGTTCCAAAAGGCTGCCTTTACCCTGCAGTCCAAATACATAACCTAGTACTCCCTGAAGCTCCTTGGAATCCATACTCACTGCACAGACAGTGCTGTTTTACATTTTTCTGGGAAGTATTTTGCACTCTACCTAAGTCTTCAAGAATTCACAATTTGCTTACAGGGAACACGAGATGATAAATTCAAACAGATACAGATTTACATGAACCAAAAGCACCTTACAAAATTCTAACTGCACAAGAAGGAGATGGCAAATTGCAAAGGCTGTAGAAAGGCAGTTTACTCAGTGAAGGCAGCTAAAGAACAGCAGTACAGCTGGTTTCACACTGACCTCCCTGGCTTCCATCTCACATTCTTCCTGCTGATGTATGTGTGTGTGTATTGACATGTATATACATGCACACATTAGCAAAGCAGCTGAGATTTTCCAGATTCAGTTGGACAATGTCTATTTATTTAATCATTCTGATCTCTTGCACTGTGCAAACATTTGCTATTGGAATATCTGGAAGAAAAATCTCCAACAAGACAGTAATATGCCAGAGCCATACAGAACTTTGTAGTCCCTAACTTTGTTACACATTGTGTGGTATGTCTAAGGAATCTCTCTCATCTTACAGAAACGTTTTTCTTACCTGAGCTCAAAGAAAATAAGAAGAAATAAGAGCACAGAGGAGGAAAGAGGAAGATTCCAACTGCATTAGCAGCCCATTGGGAGATCCTAATTGCCCTAAGGGCTGCTTGTCCCCTCCCCTTGGCATTGGTATTCAGATGGCTGCATGGATCAGGTCTTGCATTCTGTAATTTGTAACATGCTATATTTAATAGCCACTCAGCCCTGTACTGCTGCCACACCACAAGATTTATGGAGCCTGCCACCATCTACAAATTGATTATCCCTTTTTGTTTGGATGCACAGGGCTTTTTTCATTAGAGATGATATATTTTAATACTTGTGATAGTAGTAGGTAGCTATATATTTCTTTATTTCTTCTTGGAATATGGCTTCTTTGGGAGTTCTTTCTTTGCCTGAAGTTGAAAGATTTAGTATGATTCATGTTCTCAACATTTTGTTGGGGATATAAACTGTGAATCTTATCCTGTACATGACAGAAATACAGATTTGCTGAGCCATAGAATCATCAGAGTAAATCCAAAGTTGCATCATTCCCCAATCTATCATATTGCTCTTGTCCCTTTACTCTGGTTGAAAGTTATTCTTTAACTTTTGACTTGTAAGGCTGGTACACAGTCACTGGAGAGCACCTTAAGGGAGGGATTAGCTAAAAGCACCCAATATTCTTGTGCTCTTGCCAGTCATCTTGTTCTACATTTCTTGCAGCTCATTTTCAAGCATTAAGCTTGTGCAGGAGGTTAATGCACACATTCACCCAGCTGAGTTCTAGCCATGTAGCTGCTGCAGACAGATTCAGCTGGAAAACTTGCCCAGGAAGCTAAATAAATATTCAGGCAGCGAGCCCACACTGAGCTCCAGTCTGTCACAGCTCTGCTGATGGCTGTATTTCATTGGTGGAGTTTAAAGCTGGATGCTGCTTCTGTGTGTGAGATGCAGTGATGGAAGTGCTGGTGATGCTGTCAGGAGACAGAAGGACAGCACAGGAAGGCAGGCAGAGGGTGTGACCCACCCCAGTACTCCCAGTTTCAGGTAACCATGCAGGAGTTATCTACTGCAGCAAGAGTCACACAACATCTATCCCTTGCCTATGGCACAGGTCACAGGACAGCACCACAGTGAGAATATCTTCATCATAATGTGCCTCAGGAAGGGAACAGGAGGGCTCAATAGAAACCACACCTAGAACTTAATAAATAAAACTAATTAGTGATTGAGCAGAGATGGAGGTGGGAACCTACCACAAAACTTAGCAGCCTGATCTGGGCCCTCCCCACCATGATTGAAGAAAATTGCTTGAAATAAAGAGTAGGTTCTTACCTACAAATGAGAGTACAGGTTACTGTGAAAGAAATTCGAGTTTGATGTCTAGCTTCTCAGTTCCTGTGCCTGAAAGTGTTTGACAATTTTCTGGGAAATTGCATCCACAGCTCTCTGCCAAGATGATCTAGAATGGAGCAAAACCTTGATGAGACCCAGGACCCCCATTTATTTCAGTTTTGACTGCAGTTATATTTAGCATAGATACACTATCTTAAAACTAATAATAAAAAAATCTCTAAACTACTTGCCAAAGAAAGTTTGTGCCCATATATGCGATTCTGTGTCATAACAACTCAGGCTCTGCTCCGTGTTTAATGACGCTCATGTGATATCAGTTATAAATGGGAACTGTGAGAGCAAGTGACACAGTGTATCTGAGAAGGAGTTATAAAAAAATATGCTAATTCTTGGAAGATTCTTGGAAGGAAATTTGAATATGTTGGTGGAACTCTACAGAAAGTAACATATTCCTCCACAAAGACCTCTCTGTTGCCAAGAACCTCTTTTTACCCACCTTAAAGGATTACTTTATATAAATGCAGAGCTGGTGTGTGTTTTTACAAAAGAAAAAAAATATCTATCTTAGCTGTGTTCACATGCTCTTGGGGATGCAGAATTTAATCAGCCATTATGTTATACAGCTTTTCTGATGGCTCTTTATCTTCCAAATTCTGATGAGTGAAACATGTTTAGAACAAGAACAGCTATATCTATAAAGACTTGTGCCTTTCTGAAAAGTCATGGCTAATGATAGTTTTTCAAAATGAGCTGCTCAGTACTCTGTATCCTCTGGAGGGCTGGTGGGAGGGAGGGAGGGATTACATGTGTTCATGGATGTTCCTCATTCTGCTTCTGAAAGCTCCTTTATGGCTTTCTGAAACTAGCTGTTGTGAAAAAGAAAAAATAAATGGAGAACTAAAGCCCTTTGTGCATTTATCAGTCGCATCTTAACCCATTTGCAAAAATAGAATGTTTTGGAATATGCTTTTGTAGATAGTTCCTGTGTTCCCTACCTTGATTGAAAACAGAGTAATAGCCAAAATATTTCACTTCAAACAACTTCGCTCAGGAGATGGTAACTAGTCCATAACTGGTCAGGATTTTTTCAAGAGCTAAGTTTATGCAGATTGGTTTGGGTTTGTACGAAAATGCAATACCTTTTAGTATTAATTTTTATTTCTTTCTAAAGCCTTGCTCTAGTGCTTCATACTGCCTGCAGTGTTGTTCAACTTCTTTCCTCCCCCATGAGCTGTGACTCCTCAATATATGCCTATGCAATGTCCAAGGCTCCCTCTCAAGAGGAGACTGTGCTGTGCAAATGCAGATTTAATTTATCTAAAACCAGCTGTACAATAACCACACTACTCCATCTCAAGATAGAAGCAGAGCTATTTTCATTCACAATATTATATGGATTATTTCCTGTGGTTTTCATTAACACCCACAATGTAAATTGATGATTGTTCATATAACAGTTGAGAAACAGTGTTAAATTATTCAGTATGGATGCTGTGACATGCAACCATGGATTCATGTGATGTGGTTTTGGTTCCTTTGTAAACAAGTATGAACACTAAAGACCAATGACAATATTAATGAACTGAAGCACAGGTCTGATGTATTCCATTGGTAAAATTAGGGTAGCAGCTTATATCTCTCTTTTCTACAGCTTCCAAATTTGTATAATCAGTGCAGGGTCAGTACTGTTGCCCCTAGACACCTTGCATTATGCAGCGCTGAGAAAGTGAAATATGAAATAATGAAAAAAATCCAGAAATCAGTACAAAACCTCAACAACAATCTTGCTAATTTCTTTAGTTGCTTTAGCAGCTAACATATTTCTGCCAGAAATTAAGCCTCCCCCGCTTTTTCCCCATGAAGATACTGATAATTGATGCCAGAGAAACACAGAGAACATGCATTTCTATCACCTAAAATATTTGACCAGAAACACTTCCTGCTCCTTTTTAACTCAATAAACATCAAGACAAAACTGTAATTTTTCTCCTTTATGCTACTCAAATGAGGATGAAAACCAACAAACTGCAAATACAGAATGGGGAATAGCCCCACCATGTCAATTAAATGGACAGTGTAAGGAAAAATGTTAGTGAATTCACTATTTATTTTATATTTCAGCTTGAATAGCATATCTGGGAAAGCTTCTTATGTCTACAAGGGTTTTTCCAGAAGAGAACATTTATAATAGTTGTCTTGGCAACATGAGCTCTGTGGAAATATAAATCAGAGCTTAGAAAGGTTTTATTTTCAAACTCCAAAATAAAACAGAAGAAAAATAAGGTGATAGGTGAGCAGAATTTTATGATCTTAAATGCATGAAATGACCAGATCCATTATATGTTAAAGTATTCCATCTTGCTTAGTGCTGATGAAGCCTAGACTGAGGTAAAGTCTTAAACAGGAGTGAGCAGCAATGCACAAAGCTGTAACAAGCTGCAGTGAGCTCACATTAAAAGAGCTAACAGGATAATAAGCTTAGAGGAAGTGGACCCTTAACAAAGTCTGAAGGAATTCAGAGCAGAATGTAGGAAACTGAAGGGACTTATGATTGTGATTTTTCAAAACTTAAATGTTGTTATAAAAATAATGGTTATAAAATAGTTATAAAAAGAACACTTCCACATGGCCATCAGGATCCCAGCCTTGAGAAGCAATGCAGGAAAAGATGAAAAAAATTCAGCTGAAATGGGGTGAAATTTTATGTTGCTAATTAATCTTTAGACATGCTAAGAAGTTACCTCGAAAATCTCCTAATCATTAGTAAGTAGAGACTGAACATGAGATTTTGATTATTTGTCCTTGTGCAGCCATAAATTGCTTCCAAAGGTTGACAGAGTTTGAAAACACTTCATCCCATCACTTTACTGGAAGACCAGCAATCCCTGCCTCTTCTACACAGGGTGAGCCTGGCACAAAGCAGGGTGTTCACAGTGCTGCCATCTGAGTAACAGAAACACAGAACACAGCTCCACCTGACAGGCACACAGCCTGTCCTCGAGAGCTGCTGCTGCTATCAGTGCCTTCACATTTACCTTTACTGAGAACCATGAACTTCAAACTGAGAATCAAAGTCTGAGAACCTTTCTTCTCCTGGTATTTTAACCACAAGGCTCATCTAGCAGCAAGTGAAAGGGAGAGCAGAGATAAATGTGACCCTGAGGGAGCTGAGCCTGTAAGAGCTGCCCAGCTCCCTAATCCCACCAGTAGTTTTTGTCCAATACCACAAAGAATATATATTGTGAAATTTCAAAGAGGTAGCTGAAACGTTTCTAGCAACACAGCATGCAAACCTAATTTCAACAGGAGACAGGAGGTACTGAAATAGATAAAAGACAAATTCACCGACCAGTGGTTTCAGCCTGGACACAAATGTCAAGAGAACATTGACTGTGTTTTCTCAAGACCCCAGCCCTGCCATGTCATACAAACATCTTATTTCTTGTTCAACTTTCTGGACAGAAGCAGTAGTATGTTTCTAGTTTGGCACCAGCCTAATAAGGACAAATGCAGTTGTTCAGTCAGCAATCACTTGTAAAATGACAAAGGAAACAATCAATTAAAGCTCATATGACTCCAAAAAGAAATCAAACAAATTTGACAGGAAAAATGCTATTTTCTTAAATCCTACTGGTGCTGTTCCATTTAAAACTCAACTGTGATCTAAAAGGAACTTAAAGGGGTAGTCAATGACTAAAGTTACTCTAACTCAGTGAGAATTTCAGTAGCACTTTTTTTCAGAACTTTTGTCCTTTCCCTGAACTCATCAACTCATCTCATTATAGCTAATGTCCTCAAAACACTGTTAAGGACCTTGATAGATGAAACTTAACACAGAAGCAGCATGTCTGGATAGAAATCACTCAATGTCCCAGTAAGGCATTTCTGTTCTGTCTCAAAGAAATGTTCAAAACCTTCTGATCTTCAGAAGGTCTAACTCATTTTTGTAGAGTTTAAAAAAAAACCAAAACAAAAAACCTCTGAGTCTCCCTGCACTTTCCTTGCTTGATCTTTCTCCTTTACCACCTGTTAGCCTAAGATGTAATGAATCATCTCTATGCAGTAGGGCAGACATGCAATGCACACCTGTGATCTCAAAACTTGCTCTTGTCTCATCTCAGATGTAGGGAAGGATGGTAACAGGAGCTACAGGAAATGTTTTGAGTTTTTTCTGGTGCTACACATCACACAGTCCTGATGAGGGAAAGAGCAAAACTGCCCTTGAGCACGATCCTCACGGCAGAACAGTCAAAGTATAAAGATTCAAAGGACAGAAGGGCACCTACTGAAGCTCTTAAAGGAAGGAAAGGGTTCTCCTCCTGCTTGGAAGTATTATTTAGGAAGCTGGTACACTTTGAGATCAACCACCAACACAGGTCAGACTGTTGTCAACTCACTGCTTAAGAGTTTGCCTTGATAAACTTGTTAAATTTAATATTTCTTGAGGAAGCTGCTGTCTTTCATTCTGCCCATTACTGAAGTATCTGTGAAACTTAAAATTTGAGATGTACTTGTCTTCAATGCATTGCAGATAAACAAAAAGATAAAGTACAATTTCCCCGATTTTGTTGATGGGTAACAGAGCTGAGAGATTTAACACTCTACCTAGGATTCCAGGAAAACTGTCTGAATGAAGAAAAGAGCTCCACTCTCCCAAATTTTCATCTGACATGTGAAACCTCACTCCATTTAATGTTTTTTCTCACTTCCCTCTTTTTTTTTCCTATGCCTTTTAACAGCTGTGAGTGATTCTTGATAGAAACAGTGAAAGTGCAAGGGGAAATAAAACCTAAGATACATTTAGAGTTTCTTGATATACAAGAATGTAGCTCCTTATTTGTATGAGAATGGTTTTCAGTTTGGTTAAGTTAAAACAAATCAAACTGTGTTTGAGGTGTTTTTACCACCTTCAGTACCTTATCTACTGTGATGGCTGGATCATTCAAATATTCTGAAAAAAAAGCTGCAAAATTTGGCAATTTTTTTTCTTTCTCCTTTCCAAGGTGGAAGAATGTATACTTATGTGATAGAAGTAAGAAGGAAAATGTTTAAACTGGGGAAGCCAAATGCTGAGTCTCCACAATTGCCTGCAATAATGTGTTTTCAAAAGACTCTAGTCTAAAAGCTGCTCTTTCACTTGCCATCTTGTCCTCAGAGACAGGTTTTGCTCATGTCAAGGTTGAGTGATCTCAATATCTGAAATGGCAGAATGATGACAAGCACAGAAGAGAATGAGAAATAGAAGCACTCGCTCTCTATTTCAATCTCTTTTCATTTGATGCTTGCTGCTGGTGCCACTGCAGGTGAAATCATTGCAGAACCTCTATCTGGAGACTCGGAGCTGGTAGTTTTAAGGAAAAAAATAAGTGATGTTGTTCACTATATTTTGTGATTGTCAAGAGATACTTCTGCTTCACTAATGGAATCCAATGCAAGCTTGTTGGAGGAATTACCTGGCATGGGAAGATATGGTAACTATCAAAAAAAAATTTAACTTTCTTTACGCCAAACTTTAGCTGTTAAGGTGGGCAGAAAGGATATATATTGTGGAGCATCAAAACAGCTGCAGGCATAGGAAACCAAATCTTACAGTGGCATTAAGGTTGTGAGCTAAGCATCAGCCAGCAGGAATATACCTAGCAAGAAGAGGTAGAAGAAGAAAATAGCTACTGTAACAAGAAGGAAACACTCTCTTGGACTGGCTGGGGTCTCTCTCCAATGATTATCCCTCAGAAACCTTAACTATCACTATTAATATATTTTCTTTTATTTCTCTAAGAACCCTTTTAAACATCACTCTATAATAGAGGATATAACTTGGGTGTCACAGTAAAAATGTCATTGCAAGGGCTGTTTTCAAAATGCTTCTTATTGTCAGAAGCAGAATAAAGACTAAATCAGTTACTGTTTGGGGTTAGGGGAAGAAAACCAGTTTTGTGATTAAAGTAGTGTTTTCTAATATTTTGTGCTTTTACAAAGTGGCAACTGTTCTTGAAGGCATTTGCAAAGCATAATGTGGTGTGACAGTTATAATCCTGGGATGAAAATGTAAAAGTAAGATGCTACACTCCAGCTGGGGAAATAGGCATTTAAATGATTTCTCCATTGCTTCTTTTTCTGATTTTTCTCTATAAAACTCTTTCGCCCTTAGATCTTAGAAATTCTATAAACCTCACTTAGAGCATTTCCATTAAGTGACTTTTTAAATCCTTTACATCTGCTGATTGACCTTCTGTCCAAGGGACTGCTTTAAAAATATGGCTATTTTCATCTAGAATTTAACAGATTGTGGTGTAAAGTTCAGATTTTATTTATTCTGTTAACCCATGAAAAGCTACACAGCATTAAGTGCTCTGAAAAAAACCTATTCCTGTATGTATGACAACAGATTTTCAAAACCAGGGAACAGCTTTAGAATAAATAACTGCTTTTCTCAGGTCTTCATCTGTAAGTTAGGAATGACAGCATTCATTTTATCTCATAGTGACAGCAATAATGAAAATTAATATTGCACATAGTTGAGATACTTTAAAGATGAGCCCATAGAAAAGATCATGAGGGTAGGGGATATATTGCTATTTTGCCATCACTAAAGATGCAGTAAATCTTATAAGGAAAAAATATATCCTAAATAATTTTTCATTATAGCTTGTCTGTTGGGAAAGGTCACCACAAAACAAGCAGTTTGTATGATAAACTGATTTTGGACAGGTCTTTTGGCTGATCTGCCTCAAACAAAGAATAAGACCCCAAAGTACAAGTTCTTCCTGGCTTCTCTTTGTTCTGAAAACCCACACCATTAGCAAACTTCTAGGCATAGGGAAGTCACACTGACATTTTGCTCAAAAGGGCCAAAGGAGGAGTGAACTCCTGTGCAGAATACCTAGAACAAATAAAGCAAGAACACACCATGATAAATTTAACATAGAACCTTGTTTCCCTGCCTGTCAAGTATTTTGTTAGCATAGGTTATGCTGTTACAAGTCTGCTAGACATTTCTGTGAGAGGGGATTTTAAGAAGTGTTCTGTTTGGGTCACATCAAACTAAGTTCTGCAAACCTATTAAAGGTATTATTTCTCAGTGTGGCTAATTAACAAGGGATGGAAAGAATCTAACTTTTTACCCTAAGTCATTTTGTCTGCAAGGACAGTCATGAACTTATATTGAATGGTGGAATACCCCTCTCCTTCTTCCTCCCTCCCTCCTTCCTCCCAAACCCAATCAGAATTAGTCCTGCTCCATGAAGTTTATGGAGTTAGTGCTCATATGGACAGTAGTCCCAGCAGAGAGCTTCAAAATTATGATGAAAAGTTTAAAAACCTTAACTATAGTTTCTCTGGATCCTTCAGTAGTAGTATCTAATGCCACAACAAAATGTCCTCTCTTGAATTCAAAAGAATGCAGGATCACACCTTCTTGGAATAATGTTTTCCTGCTAATTATAATATATATTAGATACCAGAAAAGAATGGCATCTTTGAATGTGAAATGAACTCAAAATGAAAAACAACATTTTAAAATCCTAGCAGCATTCCAAAATTCTAATAGATTTGTAATATACTGTAAACTATGGAACATTTATTCTTTATGTTTCTAATAGATACTATATTCTGATGCATTTTAAATACAATGAGGATATAACTACAGCTCATAATGGGAAGTGCTGCTTACCAAATATGATTCTGTCTTGATAAAAAACTCATACACTACTATGCATAAAAATCTCTTGTTAAAATAATCACTGAGTAAAAATGTACACAGAGAAAAATACCCATTAGCTTTTCTCATTATAGCTAATGGCAAAACCTCATTGATTACAACAGTTCTTTTCAGAGAGCATTTCTGCTTACTTTCACTGCAGGCCAAATTATACCTCTGTAATCTCTGGAACCCTCAGTATTTTCCATTGCCACATCAACAGCTGCTAGCAAGTGCTCAGCCTTTATTCAGTGCCTGAGTCTCTGCTGATGTCCCCAGCCAGCTTGTTCCATGGGGTCACATCTGAAATGCACACATTCTGCTGCTTGAATTGACATTTCCCTCCCATCTAATAACTAATCTCAGCAAGGATTTATACCAATCTAATGAAAGCTGTGCAGAACATGATTATTTGAGTGTAAATCTCTGCACACACTCACTTTTGGGATAGTGAATCAATTTAGTAAAGGTCAGTGACAAGCCTGCTTTAGCTAAATCAAGATTAATTACTCAAATGCTAAGTAATAATATAGTCACCAGTTGAACCTACACAACGTTTAAAAATATGTTTTCTGTTAATTTGATTCAAATCTGTTTTGATTAGGCATCATGTATGGAAGGGAAGCAGATGACTCTTTTCTACGTGTATATAAATAATGTCATATGTTTTAAGTAAAGATACTTAAGTTTTGGCTCATTATTTTTGCTTTCTATGAGCATGAAGATTGGGATTTTGAGTTTGTTCACATGGAGATACTGAATTCCAAAGCTTTCTACCTCTCAGCACTAGTTGCTTTCCAAAGTGCAATTTCTCCTCTTTTCATGGTCACTCACTCTGAAAAAATACCACAAATATTACATGTAACCAAATGCTATACACAAAAGAGCATGATTTTTTAAAATTTGTAGTAGATCCTGGAGTTAAAAAAAGGTAAAAAATTCTTAAAAATCACTCCTCACAAGGGGTTCCTGAAATGCAAAGCTTCTTAAAAAACATGCAATAAAGATTTACACAAGCTCACAGGGAAATTGCCATTTGAGATCTCATCCAAACTCCCATCTGATGGCTGTAGATGTAAACACACATCCTGTTTCAGACAGGGGCTGGGCCTTGAAGATGCAAGGAGCTATCTACATGCATGGGAACTGGTGAAGAAAAAAAATGCCCCTTATGTGAATTGTATTCCTGGCCTTGACAAATCCTGGCCATGAATTACTTCTCACTTAGTTAGCCCTGCCAGAGAAAGGCACTATGGCAAATACCTCCTGTCTTCATGCTAGTTCTGTGCTAAAGTTTCTGTACACTTTTCATTTGTTATCCTGAGTGAAATATTTTATCTTTTTTTTTTTTTTTTTTTTTGGAAATCCAGCTTTTTCTATTTCTCTGAAGATGACAGCAAGCTTGTTATTGCAATCAAGTGATAAAATGTACAGTTCTTCAGCCCAGGTCATTTGCAGCTATGAAGCATCATTTATAATTATGCCAACTGGAGATGCCAAAGGTACTATTAACCAAAGATAGGAAAAACTCAACAAAACTGCAGAACAAGCAGCAAGACACATTTGCTGTTATTATTTTTCAGTCTCTTTTAATAAGATATGTTTTCAATGAGTGGAGCCAGAAAAAATACAATGGCCAAACTTCAGCTACCTTGGAAAGAATCTATCATCAAAAAGACAATCACAGCATTACCACTGCAGTGTGTAATGACAATGTGCCTTGTACAAAGATTTATGTTTTTAAAATTGTAACCAGATAAAGAATTGAAGCCATTATCAAATTGAAAAGGCTGCTGACATAAAGTATGCAGACTATTATTTTTGTACAGTGGTGGTTATATTTCTCACCCAGGGTATTTAGCATGATAGCTGCTCTTTTAATTTGCTGCCCATGTTGCATCTTCATGGGCATTATTAACTACACAGAGCAGCACATAAGCTTGCTGGATTCACTTTACAAAGGGCTCAGTGTTTTGTTACCATTACAGGATATATTCTGTATAAATTCACATTTACCTGCCTTGCTGTCTTCCATTAGGTGTTTCTGCAGGGCCTAGAAAACTCTCCTCAGTTACCTGCTGCCTCATTGAAACAAGAGCAAGAAGCCCTGGAGATCCATGAGACAGGAAGGCCACTTGTGGAGCTCCTGTGGTCTGCAGGGACAGCGGTGATGGGAGCAGACACCAACACGTATGTGCATGGAACACTCAGGCAGAGTTCAATGGTTAGCCATGAATCACATCAGCTACACACACATCTATTTCTCTTCTTTTTGTAAATTGCTTTGCATCTGCCTTCTTACTACTCCCTGTAGCTGGCTTTTGAGCTGATCATCTTGAAGGAACTTTGGTCAAGCCACTTTTTCTCTCTTTTACAGATAACATAGGAATAGGCTACTGGCAGCCTCCTTCTCATGGAAAACTAAGCACTTAGTTGCCTCCTTTGTTTTCTGTTATTTTATTCTTAATTCTGAGCTGGACTATTCCTCTCATGCCAGTGTTACTAGGCTGCCCTTACATACCTCATGGAAAATCTTCTTTATGCTTCCCTAAAACCCTAATCATTTTGCATTCATACCTCATGAAACCTTTGACAGTGTTAATAAATAGAGAGGTGTAAGGTTGTGCCATCCCTTTTACAAAGTTTCTCTCACCTCTTCTCCAGTATATTACAGCTACCTGTGTGTCTACTAATTGTACTCTTTATTACAGTTCTACTAATTTCCCTAGCATGCAAATCAGAGTCAACCTGCAGTCATCCCTGGACCCAAGGGGAAGACATCCCAGGCTCCATTTTGAGGTAACATACCACATTCCTACATGAACCATTTCTATTTTTAAACATGAAGGTAAATAATCTTAAATCCTGGCACTCTTTACTAAGAGAGTGGAAGATTGCTGTAAATAACACCTCTTTTATGGTATCTTCAATATTTCTCCAATTAATGCCTAGTTTAAAAAAAAAAAAGTACAGCTGAAAGAATTTCTTTGATCACCTTTTCCCTGAATAGTGATGCAGCCAGTATATTTAGCTTTTCAGCAATTGCTTTTATCTTCCCTGACTGCTCCTTTTATACCCTAGATCAACAGTCTCCTCCAAACAACTCTCTTAAAACCTTCCTAAGTTCAGATGTGATAAAACCAGATTTTTATATGTTTTCATATCTCTAGTAGAATACTCCAGTTTTAACTTTAACTAACAATATTCATTGTTGCATGCATGGAAACAATCTCTACTTGGAAAGACTGAGTGTTGAAATTTTTAAAAATTTCTTAAATTACTTCCTTTACATGGCTGTGGAATCATGTTGACCTTTGAAGGTCAATAAAATTAAATAAAATCCTACTGCAGCGGGTTAGTTTCAACATTTCTCTGTAAAGAAATTATCTTCTTTATTGAATATATCTGCTAGATCTTGAACACTTCAAAATGGCAAGTCACAGCACAGTATGGAATCGCCATATCCCACATTATGCTCATCACACCATTTATGTAAATGTCATTATATGCCATGAAACAGTGCATTGTTTTATTTTTAATGCATAAACTCTTTTTTTTAAGGTGGTATATTTTCTTTCTGATTTATTGGATAGCTTGCAATGGAAGCGAATATCAAATTCAATAAAACAATTTAATACAAGAAAGAAGAAAAACAGATAAGCATTCAGTGTACTAATTAGAGGAGCAGCTATTTTTTGGATATGTCTCTTAGCCTGGAATCATTTTTCTAGGATATTCAAAACAGATGCTCTTTTAATTAGAAGCAGAAAATCTGAATTTCGGCTAGCGGCACCCGAGAGTATGTTTGAGCGTATTGGAGATAAGACACCAAGTTTACATAAGTTCCACCACCCTCTGTTATGTAAATGTCTGCTTATGTGTACATCTGCTGGGTGGCATAGCTCAGTCAGAGCTGTGCCTCTCCCTGTGCCTGTCACAGTCTCCCCTGCACGGACTGCGAGTCAATAAAGAGCATCAGCTGCTCTTCCTGAACAGTGGTCAAGAGCTGTGGCTTTTCAGACAGTGGATCCTGGATTCTGGTGCCTGTGCTGTCTATATGCAATTTAGTTAGCTGTTGCTGTCTGTGGCTATATTTAGAACCAGATTTATTACTATGGGTATGTTACCAAGAGAGGAGATCCAGCCTGATAGGGGAAAAATACTAATTCCATCGAGTTAAAAAAATATCTCCTGTAGCCTGCTTATTCTTGTCTCTATTTTATAGCCATGACAGCAGTAATAGATGTCTGAGAAATACCTAAGCCAGAATAAGCCTCAGTAGAAAACCCCAAATGAAATGTGACCTCTCAAAAATTTTAATTTCATAACAGCAAAAATACAATAGCACCTTATTGCAAATGACAACTTCATAGACACAAAGAAACCAAACCCATACTACCACCATAGTTCACGTCTAAATGTGGACAAGAAGAATGAGAAGGGAAAAGCAGAGCCTTGTTTACAATACTGTCTTCTTGAGGTTCAGGCAGTCATTCCAAAAATAATAGCCAGCAAGTCACAACAAAAAGCACTGCCTGGACCTCAACTCCTTTTGGCTCTACATAAGGTAAAAGTTAAGTATAGCAGTTTTATTCCTTCACAACGCAGGGTTGTCCATGACAACACAGCTACACAATTCTTATCTTCCACACTGTTTTGACTGCCTGAAGTTGCATTCTGTTCCCTGCATTTCCAAAAGCAGAAATATCCTAACATTTTAGCTTTCCTCTGGTTCAAGTCTTGGCTGGAAGCTGAGAGGTGAGTGTGCAAGAGGTACCTTGGTGATTTAAGATAACACAGTCAATCATCAGACTTACCTAAGCTCAGGCAGCAGCCAGTATCAAATATTCTGAGAGCTCTAGAACCAGGGATGTCTATAAAGGACTGATTACTTCTCATAAAAGGAAATACACCTTCTTCTTGAGTTCTTTTAGTTACTTTATAGAATGAAAAGAAGAATGAGATCTAATGGAGTAGGGCTTTAATTGGCTTACCAGTGCTAATGAGACCTGCAGTAATTAGCTTGCTCAATACTTTCTCACTGGATTTGGTAAAAAAGTGCTGGGCATTTAGATTGGCCTGCCATACTGAACACAGGTACCACACCCAGACAGGCTTGCAGACTCTGGCCCTAAGCAGACCACAAGACATCAGAACACAGACTGTAGCTGCTTGTTACTATAGAGAGGACAGTGTGGGAGGCAAGCTGTAGAGTTTTAAATAGGTTTTTAAGACCTAGAAAAAAGCCTGAGTCAACTGCAGAGAATAGGGAGAGTGAAGGGAAGGAAAACTGATACAGTGAGATGCATAAGCAGATTGGCAAGACAGTTGGTGCTTTCCTTAGAGCTTCAGCTTTTAGAATTAAGGGACTAGGAAGAGAGATTGATTTAATTTAATATTAGAATACTTTAGCTCTTGACCAGGTCATTTCAATATTAAATTTGTAATGGCCTCTCTGAAATTACACATTAGTGAAAACAGTGAATCCTTTAGAAAGGGGAAAAAATGTTCAGGAGATGCATCATTTACATAATTTATCTATTGAGAAGTAAAATGTTCTTATCATAAATATGGTCTTGTTTTGAATGTCAGTACTACTTTGACAGAATCACATGGAATTATCAAAGGAACCAGCAAGATTTTAGCACAGAGGGCTAAGTGAGATAAGAAAGTGCAGTGTTTTCCTTCCATTGCAGCTGCCTTGGAATGCAGGATTTAAAGGGTAGCTTCAAATTGCATAGTGCTGTCCAAAGTGAATCTTGAAATCATGGTAGTTGGGGCTGGAAAGTGGAAGGTTCACTGTAGATATCTTCTTCCCAAGGAATGACATCCACTTTTCTATTATAAATACATTTTTCTTTTAGAATTCAGAGAAATGAAAAGTGAATATATCCATGGCTGCCTGCTGATCCTGAAGCACTCTGCAAATACAAATTCACTTGCAGGAGTTGCAAGACCAGCCTTACAGCTCCGTTAGAGAATAAATGGTGGTTTGGGCACACCACATGACAAGCTCAAGGTCACACAGCTAAGGAGGAGCAGATCTTGGAATAAACCAGAACAAGCCTATGATTCCTGGTCCCTCTTGGTTGGCATTCTTTCCTATTCCTATGCTCGAGTCTGATGACTCTACAGCACTGTAAATACCAGCCAGTCCTTCAGTACAGAAGGACAGGGTTTGCTTTAATGCTATTTTTAGTTAAGCAGATCCCACTTTTAAATCTGCAACGCCTTCGTTTTCAATATCGTGATTATGTTTAATGTTCCATAGGAAGATGAGGGGATTAGTATGAATCAGAAAGCACAATGCAGCGTAGGCAGTACCATGCTGCCTTCTGAAACACCAGCACAGAACGAGCAGGAGCTTCAGAGGGGGCTCTGCACGGGGAAAAGGCATTAGGCAGCTGGACGTGTCAGCTGGGTGCCTCATCAGGCAGCTGGTGAGAGTGGAAGGTCAAGAGCACATTTACTGTTTACTGAATTTGTAAATTACTAATTATTCAGCTCACTAAGCAAGGCAGGCTCATTGCCTGCGCGTGATATTCCCCCTCCCGTCAAGCCTAAGCACATATGGAAGAGGAGGAATTCTCAACTATATTTTGATAGATGGAAGTCATTAAAGTCCCAAAATAAAGGGTGTAAAGGGCTATAATGGGTAGGTCACTAGTAAGTATAAGCACACTGCTGTGCTGGTCAGAGAACAGATATAGAAGTCCAGCTGAGCACTGAACACAGCAGTTCTCTGTCTCTGCAGAGAGCTCAGGGGCTGCCTTGCCAACCAGGAGATGGTAGGATTTGGTGTCTCTGTCCATGGGAAGCAGTGACCTAGGAGCGTTAAAGAGGGGTCTGCACTCACATTGCACTGTGGGAGACACAGGCAGCATCCAGGCATGTGTCAGAGGTACTGGGCAGCAGAAGCTGTGGGAGCTACACCACAAGGAAGGAGACTTCCAAAAAAGGAAACAAGGAAAGGGTCAGCAACATGAGGGTCAGAAAAAAAAATTGCATGGTGGGCCTTGAACCAAGAAAACAGATTTGCTCTTTCTGTCCTGGCTGTCAGCAAGAGAGATGATTTTGGAAATGAGCTACTCAAGAAAAAGAAAAAAGAGACTGAGACAGAGCGTACCATCATCACAACTTGCAAAATGAATGAAGTCTGATGTCTTTTAGTCTGCCTACATTGGTGCAGCCAAAGATGACTGACATAAGGATGCTTGTGGTAGCAAGATTCACCCCCTTCTGTACCTGACTGCTCAGAAAAGACTTGGAGTGAAGATTAACAAGTTACCAGATCTTCCCAGGGCAAAGACAAGAAAGGTCAGGAAAAGAGGAATTATATATAAAGTCAGTGTTTGGCATAGAGGGATGGAAAAAAGGGTAAACTGTAACAGACAAATGAGGCAGTGCATTTCTCAGAATATTGGAAAAACAGAAGTAAATACTCCAGGTGGGAAGACGATGGACTTGACAACAACAAAATTTAAAAATCCTGAAACGCTTATTCTGGTGGAAGAAAACAAAGCAGCAATAAAAATCAGTTATCAAATCCAACAGAGAGACTTTGGATAAACTGTACTCTTTCAGAAGTTCTGCACCAAGGCCCAAGCATGCCACTCCATCTATACATATCACTAGAAGCCAGGCTTTATAGGCAGTGTTCAGGGACTGGAAACAGGGGAAGTGAGGTATGCACTGGTGAGAGGGCAGTGAAAGAGTATTTTGCTAGATATGCCAAAAAGAGCTGGGTTTTGTGATGGCAACTTTCATTTTTCAATTCTGGCTGAGATTATTCTGCATCAGAAAAGGGATATTCACCTGAGATGACTTGGAAATGACAACACTACATAGCTTTCTCTCTCTTTTTTTTTTTTTTCTTTCCTTATTTTTAGAGTAGGACTGCTTTAATACAGACTTCCATGGAGACAGTTCAGGACTTTTTCAATCACAGCTTGATTTCCAGACCCTGCATTATCCTAAAATGCATGAAATTGCATCTGACATTCTGAAAGATCTGTTTCAAAAGTAAGAGGCTCTATTGGCTTCTCAAAGCACTTCATGCAGCTCAATTCCTAGTGGACAGATGGGAACACCAAGAGGGCTGCCAAAGCAGATCTCAAGTCTTGCAGCAAACAGAAAATGCATACGCATCTACTGGTTTGAGTATATGTGAAGATGTTCTCTTCCAAGCCTTCTCAGTATCATTTATTATATTAATGTGCATCTCAATTGTTTTTGTAAATGCTGTTGCAAATTATGATCTCATGCCCACACCTGGATGCCTACTGTGACCTTGGGGTAAGTGACCTTGGTGAGGTTCAAATAGTCCTGGAGCTTTTAAGAAGATTTGGAGAACTCCCTGAGTCATGATGACATGCTGGGCAGTGCAAACCCAGTTTTTGGGAAGTGCTGTTCCTACAAGTGACTGTGCACTCGCAGGGTCACAGGTCAGTGGGGCAGGGACCCTGCGTGGGAGCTGACTCTGAGGCTGAAGAGGAGGGAAGGCAGTGGGTTAGACCATGCCTGATTAAAGTTTTATTTTAACTCCTACTTTAAAAGCTGTCAGGTTATAAAATAAATAATATTCTCATGAAATCACTAAAGAGAACTACAGGACAAATTAAGCTGGCAGAACTACTGTGGAATAATTATGGTGTGAACAGCAGAGGCAGAAAGGCAGGCAACCATTTCCTATATGTAAGTATGGCTAGAAACTGCTTCTTCCTTGTTTTCATCTTCTCTCAAGCACAAAAGGGCCAGGTAAAATCTATACGAGAGATCAACATCACACCTAGCAGACAGTGTCCACATGCCCCTGGAGTTTCAGCAGTACATTGACTCCCTTGTGCTTTCCACCTTTAGTTCTTTCTGAAATACATTTCAACTCAGTTTGCATTTTGAGCTTGAAAAGAATAATCAAGAAGTGAAGCTTATAAGTGATAAGCAGATTTAGAGATCCTCAGGCTGTTGAAAAATGTGATTATGGATCTTCAGTTTTTGGAAGGAGCAGCAAAATGTGATGCATTAGGTTGCAGAGACTTTAGCACATCTTTTCAGCGAACTATATGTGTGTTATACTTTGATCTGCTTTCTACAGAGGAAGACCAGTCACTCCCATCACAGACTGGAAGATTCTTTTGAAAAAGAATGGGCAACAGTGAGAACTGGAGTTTGCATGAACTCCCTTTGCTGTTGTGTCAGAGGCTCTGCAGCACTGCCTCTGTGCCTCACCCATCCCCACAATGAGCTTCCAAAGGTCTGTTAGAAATGAACTGCAGAATAATTACTGCAGCACTTGGCTCCAGATTTAGCTTGGAAAGTGCTAAGTCATCAGCTCTACAAGATATAAATTATCACTTCTGATCAGTTTCAATGAAAAATATGAAAGGCACAGCATCTTGAAAGAACATCTAGACATAGCTTAAGTCCAGTCCAAATAAACTAAAAACACATGATTGAAATGTGTAATGCCTTCTGCAGTGGTTTGGGATGCCTTTAGCACAACGGGGCAGATAAGGATGGCTTTGAGACTGAGCAGTGCTTGTGCCATCCCTGTGTATATTTCTTATGATCTAAACCTGATCTGAAAAGCCAGAAAGACTCTTACAGTGGAACTTCTCCATAATCTGAAAATAAAACAAGCTTGAACAGTTACCTTTTCAGAGTTCCAATCTTACTGCCTGACTGCAAGGTAAAAGTCACATCTGGACAGAACTACTGGTTCAGGAGATAAATATACTAGAAAAAATATTTTGGTTTTGAATTGCTATTGAACAATTTCTGATTCTCGCTTTTACTAATATTCCTGAAGTGATCTCCTGCAATAGGTTTTTGAGCTAAAGACTTAAATATGTAAATTTTTTAACCCCTAGCCTGGCAAAACACTTGATAAATAGCTCATGTGAGCTGGTTCCATTACTTTGAGTGAAACCAGGCTCCTTTGCAAATACTTGTCTTAGAGTTCAACATTTGCCTTCTTTAAATTATTCTATTTGTCTAAGATTAGCAGTTTCACAAACTTTCTTTGCCACGATTTCTTCTAATTTCTTTGCTAAAATACTGCTAAGATGAGAATGCTGCTCACAGATAAAATTCTCCATTTTCTTAAAAAGGAGACAAAATGTACTTTCAGTTGTTTTACTGCGCTAACAGGATATTAATGAAACAATTAAGAAACATTTATCCGTTATTGTGCAGAAGCCAGAACTAAGTACCTCACAGTCTTATGCAGAAAATATTTCCATGTGGAAAGGATGTACCAATGCTCTCACTTTATAGCCTAAGAGCAAGGCCTGGAGAGGCTGAACAACTTTGTGGAGATTGCACAGAGCCTTTGAGAAAAGGGAAAACATAAACAGGGAGCTCCACTGAAATACCTTTCCTTTCCTGAAGAAAAAGGAAAACTAAATTACTGAGTGACCATCTGCAAACAGCACCACTCAGTCACACAGCACTGATGCTCATCGGATTTTTTAGGAATATTCCAGGCATGAGTCTTTGTTTTAGCCTCTCTGACACTTTGTCTAATTCCTGAATCCCAGTGGCACTGAGGTAGGATGTATTTTGGCACACCACGTAAAGTCCCAAGCTATTGTGAAAGATTTACTTAGATAACTTTCTGTAAAAAATGCAGGAGTCATTACAAGTATCCCATTTACTTCTAACTTTGAAGTTAAAAAATCACAAATGCTTTAGCTAGCTAAATATTTATAATAGCTTGTCTTTATGCATGCAAGGCATAATGCCTTCCAAGTACTTTAACAAGCTAGAAATAGAGAAACATCCAAAGCTGAAAGAGCCATATTTGGGATAAAAAATGGAAATTGTTTAAAAACATCACATTCAGTTAGAAGAGAAATGACACATTTTAATGTATGGGCTATTTTGAGTCAAGCAGGCGGTAAGGATTATAGTTAGAATTTGGCCAGAATATCAGACCAGGATATCATACTTGCAGAAGAGAGCAGCTGTCAGTAATAAAAGTAAATAAGCAATAGGAGCCTTTCAGAGAAAGAGACATCTGCACTCATGAGCAGCCTGGAGGCTGAGCTCAGGCATAACCTGTGTACAGCAATTGCAGTGCTCCTTCCTGCAGTGCCCTAGGTTTCCTGGTGAGGAAACATTCCTTGAAATAAACACCTACTGTCCAAAATTACCCACAAGATGCCCAAGGCATATAGTGTAGCTGTACTCATTTGTCTTACAAAGTTCTTGGAACATGGATGCTCTTCTTTCAGCATAGGATTTCCCTCACTCAAGCAGCAGTCCTCCCTTTTCTACAACTTGGATTTCTTCCTGAACACCACAGCCCTTTGATATCAGCCAGCACAACAGCAGCAGGTGAAAGCCCTGGGTTCTTTCCAAGTTCATGCCTACAACTGCTGCAGATATGAAACATCTCTGTGAGAAGTTCATGCTGCTGGCAGGAGCAGCCACAGGATGGGTATTCCAGTGATGCTACAAGCTGTCAATATTGCCACTCGACAGCAGCTGGCAGCAAAGCTTGTCACTGCAGGGCTGACCTCAGCCTTTGCTGCTTTGGGTGCTCACAGATCAACTCCTACGTCACCAAATGCTATTTTCATTACTGGGAGAGAAGGAAGGGGGACACATTTGCTCTGCAATCAATACATTTATCTGTGCAGTCAAAACTTTGGGTAGACAGGCACACAATTAATTACCCAAAGTGCTTGAAAATTTGCATTAAATTAGTTTATATATATTCCATTAGCCAATTTTGTGCAGTTTACCCATTTAGGCATTAATGGTTACATGCATATAAAATGCAAAGCTTTATTTTCTATAAATCAGAAATTGCATTGTGGCACTTGGGCCCTTTGGCTGTGGTTTAAAAGCAAAGAAAGACTTTAAAAGCAAAGGAAAAAACCAAATGCTGCGGTTGTTTTTGCTGAAATTTCGTGACAGATGCACATTGATAGTACAATGAAAACGCATTTGACCATTTCTGTGAACTCCCAAAGAGCTCAAACCAGAAAGGGAAGGAGAGCAGGGAAAACCAGCATTTCTCTCATGCCACTTGGCTGTGGAGACCCAGCTGGGTGCTGTAAAGCACTGAACATTCTGTGACCAACAAATAACACTCTCACTTTGTGTCTCAATTTCAGCTCCAGACCCCTCCTTCCACCAAACAGACGTGCTGTCTAAAAGCTGTTAAATTAACGTTTTCTTCCATGTATAACAGTTCTGGAAATTCTATCTGGGCTGCTCAGGGGTCACAAATGAGATCCTAACCTCTTTCTACAAAGTTTCATACATATTTACTGATCAAAAGCTACAGCTTGAAGTCAAAGGAACTGGCAAGGAAAGATAAGTGGTGTTATTCTTCACCCAAGTGAGAAAGAGAATGTCACTTCTTTGGGGTGGGTCTCCTTAGTCTAGATGGCCTATGAAGAAAACACACTATAGAAGATATTGACAACCTGGGGCAAAGTTTCTGAATTTGAGGTAGATTCAAGGTTATTATGACTGTAATATTTTTTCCTTTCCTTTCAGCTCTAAGATTTTCACAGAATACCTAGTGTCAAACCAGACTGGCTCGCCTAAGATAATAAAAGACAACATTTCCAAGAAATGGGAGACTATTTCCTGAATCCACACCTAGTACCTTATTATACCTTCCTTCCTTATTTCTGCATCTTCCAAGAGCACTTCCAGTTTATGAAATGCAACCTTGGCTTTGAAAAAAATATCAGTTATTTACAGACAGAAGAGATCTATACAGGAGTCTGTAAACTCCTAGCATACCTTTTTCTAGGCAAGATACTCATCAAGGGCTTTGACAAGGATGGAAAAAAAGCAAGTGAAGTAAGTTTCAGAGCTATGTGGCTGACAGAACACTGCCCCATAATATAAATATGATATATATGTACAGTTATAAGTGAGCATCTCTTTGGAAGCACACAGCTGACAAATCCTTTGCAATCTTCATTTAAACTAATGTAGCTTCAGATGCAGATATTCATCCAAGACCCAGGATATTCACTGACTCTCAGTTAAAACAGAAAGGCAGCTACTATGCCAAAGGGAGATGTTGTGAACTGCACTTGGCTGGGAGTCTCATTTATGCAGCTTACAGAAGGGCTCTGAAAAGCTGCACAATAATGTGAAACACAAATGCTAACAGGGTACAATGAGGCTGTTCTCACAAATGTCTCATCAATAAACATCATAAAGGACTTGCGTCAAGAAATAGTGCTCCATCTACACTATGAGCAAAACATAATAAATAATGAAAACATAAATAGGAGAGCAATAAGGAAGGCAGGCAGAGAGTACAAATGAGACCACTGAAACACAAATAAAGCAGCAAGGTTACTGGTGAAAACAGGATATTTTCTATATGGGAAATTGTGCATATCTTTCTGCTACAATAGACATCAGTACTGGGGTGAGGAGTAAAATGCATGGCTTCATTCTTTTATCAAGATGCTGGAGTACAGAGAACCAAGTCCTTTGTGTTTGCAAAGAGTCACTTGGGAAAAAGTAATTTGAATTTATTTTTAAGTGAAGCACTTGCACATCTCACATTGCAATGTGAATCAGAATTCAAGGAGCTTTTATTTCTGCAGTGTAACTCACTTCAAAAAGCTCTGTTCTTGAATGAGTATATCCACACACTCCATTTTGGTTTGTGCAATCAACGTTAAATTCACCTGACTAGATTAACTGTCTGAAGAACCTCCACACAGACAGACAGTAAATAAGGAAAAGAGATGTGCCACAGACAAAGAAAAGAATAAGACAGGACTACAAATCTCATTTTATCTTGTGCTGCAGGTAAAGCTTGTCTCTAAAGGTATCAGGTGAGAGCAAATGCAGTCCTTAATTCATCCAACAAAAACACAAACATTAACACAGAAAATGAATAAGCTAGCATCTTTATGAAAAGGCTACTGAAAAACTAAGTTGAAGATAAAAAAAAAAAAAGAATATATTCTTGAGGTCTTAAAAGATAGGCATTTTCTTAAATTAGAAGCAAGCATCCACATAACAAATGCAACCTTGTAACTTTTAATAGCTGGAGCATAATCACAATCAGTTGTGATGGAAATTCCAGATTGCACGCTCTCATCTCTCGACCTTGGAGTCACCATGTTTCTCTCTATCTGTAATTAATACCTTTGTATTTAGGGGGAAATGACTTTGTAGGGAAAGTCAACAAAGACAGGCAGACTAACATCCTTCACACTGTCACAAGTGCCACAGGTGGAGTCAGTGCTGGAAGCTGCTGCAGCCCAGCAGCAGCACAGGCAGTGCCTGTGGTTTTGGGCAGGAAGGGCTGACCACAGAGGGCAGGGAGCTGCACACCCCATTTGCAAGCACAGTGAGGAGGGCACTGCAGGGCTGCAGCTCCTGGTCAGGGACTCCCTTCTGTCAGCAAAGAAAGGGATGGGATGTTGGTACACAGAACCTGCTGGAAATCAAGGCTGGAACTCCACTGCCTTTCAGATGCATGGAAAACTGGAGGCACAAAGCAGCTGCTTCTAACACCAAGTGGTGGTAGAGCAAAACAAACTGCATTAACAAACTAAGCACCCACACAGTCCAGACCTTTCTCCTTCAAATTGTTCCCTTTGTTCTACATGTTTCCCAACAAGGAAAAGACCAAATATTTACATTTTGTTGGAGAGAGGGATTTATGTTCCTCTCTACTCTTCTCCAGGTTAAAACTAACTGATGACTCCTCCAACTTTGGCTGGAGGCCATGGCAACATCAATTATGTGGGACTGCCCAGCTTTATACTTGAAACTCTATTTATAAAAAAGGGAGTCCACAAACCCAAAAAGAGAAAGAAAAAAGAAGAAATGAAACACACACAAACCAAAGACCACCAAATTTTTCTTTCATTGGTCTCTCTGCATTAAAAAAAAAAATCATGTTTGTGTCCCTGCATTCCTCACAGGTCAGAATGGTTGGGCTGCTGAATAACAACAGAAGGCAGCAACGAGTTTTGCCTTTGAGAAAGAAATGCTCTTACCTTGGGTGGCACTTAGGCAAGAGGTTAAAGTCTGTTATGAAAGAAGAGAAGAAAGAGGAGCAGAATGATGCGAGGAGTAAACTCAAGAGAAATGCTGATTGTGAGATACTGAAATGTTATTTCCTGGAGTAATTATTTGCCTCAGTGAGTGCCCAGAAATCAGCCACACTTAAGGTAGTTTGACACTTCACACAGCTTTGTGTAGCACAGCTCTCTGGTTAAGCTACATACTTAGAGCTCTGTTGTGCCTCTCCTCTTTATGGCATCATTTAGAACATTTTATTAGCCATATTTTAAAAATCCCACAATTTCTTCAAAACTGGTCTCAATTTACCTTACAACTTCTATCTGTAAAATAGGATACAACTTCCTATCTGTATGATAACTGTAAAAAAGCCATTAAGCTGCATAAAAAGGACTCTATAATCTTCTGGGATAAAACACAAGCTCTTTCAGGAATCAAAGGCACTCAAAAAAAACCCCCACCCCTGTCCCTGTAATCACATCTGGGAATAATGTGCTCTGCCTCTCACACAGAATTTCACTGTTATTGTCCTGTTTGAAGAAACAGCTAACCACTCATTGACCTCCCTGCCTCATTCCCCCTCTCTAATGCTAGATTTTGTATGAATACAGACAGGTGTGACACCTGTAAAAACCCAGGTAATTTTACAGCCTGCCCATGGTGTCACAGCAAATGAAAAAGTAAAGTGTA
The DNA here is from genome assembly GCA_034336665.1 of Luscinia megarhynchos. NCBI lineage: Eukaryota > Metazoa > Chordata > Aves > Passeriformes > Muscicapidae > Luscinia > Luscinia megarhynchos. The sequence continues at coordinate 23,152,799 of CM067569.1, forward strand.
GCAAACAGGGGCTCTGAGGCCTCCAGCAGGGTGAAGAGAGAAGAAAGAAACACAGCCAGTGTTTCAGTCCCTTCAAAAACAGCAACCCAAAATGTACAGAGCAAGCAGAGCAGGCAGAGCTGGAGCGCAGCCACACTCCTCCCCACGCCAGAGCCACGCTGCTCCTTGTGCCCTTTGATGGTAGAGGCTAGCCCTGGCAACAGGCACACAGCGCTTCAAAACCTGCTCACAGAGGTGTCTGTAACCTGAATAAAGAAACTCAGAAGTGAAAGGTCATGGCCCAATGCATGGCTGGCAGAAGGAAGGACATGTAGCAGCTTCTCGGGAGGCACTGGGACGGTTTGCATGCTGCTGAGTACAAGACAGCGACACATGGCAGAGGAGCTTGTTGACAACTTAATGACTGCTTTACTCACTCTGGTGGCTAAACAAAAGAAGATGCAACTCTGTAGTTTTATTAAGTATAAGGAAATTCTGTAAGTCTAACTTTGGTACCTAAAGGTGTGCATTTTGTCAGTGGAAATACGCTGTTATCAGTGAGTTCTGGACCTTTAAAATGTAAAGCTCAAAGTCCAAAGAACTAGACACTGGCATGTCATAAACTTGTGCCTTAGAGGGCTTCCTCCACAAATTTGTATAAATACACCATAAAGGACTGCAGAGAGCTCTGAATATGTCATAAAAGGAAAATGCTACTCAAGCTGTACATGTTTCCATAATGAGAAAAGCACTGTATCTGTGAAGGCTTATACAACAGTGACTTCTGCTGTGAAAACCTTGTCAAACCAGCATATCAGTTATGAGGGTTAAAATTGCCTGCTATTGCTCCCATTACTCAAAATACTGAATATGCTCTAAGTAGAGCTCAACAACATGCTTCTGACAGGGGCATTTGAAATGTGACAGGCTTCAGCTCCTGCTCTTGCTCCTATAGCAGGGAGTAAGGACCTGTTTTAGTGGGACAAGGGTGCAGACATAAAAATCCAGCCATTCACTAGTCCCAAAACAAAAACAGAACCTTTTCATTTTCATGAAATTGTGAACACTTAATTTTAGTCACAAGTGGAGGCAAAAGAGTTTTCAGGACTTACATCTGACATCTTGATCAGATGCCTTTGAATCTTACCTGAGTTAAAAGCAGAGGTAGTTTTAGTGAACTGCTGTTGTGCCTGCATCCTAGGAACACTTACAGATTTTCCTTCCAAGGAAGAGTGCAACAACATGTTTGACAGCCTTTGCCTCTAAGAAAAGAACAGAATATAATAAACTAACAGGCTTTTGAGGCTTGAAAAAAAAGAATCTCTTGGTTCTTTTATTTTTTAAAAAAATTGAGTGGTTTGAACAAAGAGCTTTACTTAGAATAAAAGAACTCATGAATCCTCACAAATTTTAATACAGGCTTATCTTCTGGAAAAACAATTACTAATGAAGAAAAACCATCTGTTCCCCATAAATTAAAACCGGTTAAATATTGGAAAGTATTTATTCAACTAAACAAAAGAACTCTCTGCACCCCTCTATGTTTAAAGCCAAATATTCAAGCTTGTGTATTCACGAATAGGTGGAAAATAACTGTCTGCACAGGCTATACACATTAGGTTAGTCTGCATAAACTGTCACAAAGGCTTTCCATTTTAAGTCATACCTTTTATAAGAAGGACTTGACACTGAGCCAGTGAGCCTGATGCTCTCTCATGCTTTTTGCATACTTGAGAGACTAGATTATTATTGTCTGGTCTCAACTAAAGGTCTGTGGCCATACAAGGCTTAGTATGCCTTCATCAATTTAGAGTGATTGTTATAAAATAGCCCATAATAGGTGTCTGAATTTAACTCACTAGAAATGTTGGATCTACAGATAAGCAATAAGCAATACTTGTCAATCCCTTCAGAACCACCAATATTTGAAATCCCACTAATTTTGCATTGTAGACGGCCACACACATTATTTTAAGATTCAGTTACTTTGTTTTTCCATGCCTTGCATGGCAGCTGCTAATTTAAAGTCATCACTAGGCCTGCAAGTTCTCACCATTGATTTTGGTGCTACTTTCTGTCTTAGGGAAGAAATAGTCTTAGAATACATATCATTTGATTTTTATAAACCTAAGCATGTTTGTCTGCTATTTTTTTTTGTTTTGGTTTGAAGGTTTTTTTGTTTGTTATTGAGGTACTTCAGGATTTACCAAAAAAACCACTCAAACAAACAAAAAACCCAAAAAACAAGAAGAGAGAGAATAATTTACTGCCAGGCTTGTGACCTTGAAGAAGACACTTTAAAACTCTGCTCTTAATCTTGCAAGAAAAACAATCAGTCCTATATGACTGTAAATGAGATGTTGTAACTCTAAAAATAAATAGTGTCAGAGGTGTTTGATGTGCGAGTTTGCATCAAGGGACAGGTTCTCAGATTTTAAAAGAATAATTTGATAAATGCAAGTCATATTCCATGTGTTGCTGATGAAATGCTTCTTAGTGCTTTTTTTTATCTGTTGTAGTCTCTGTACTGCTATATTAGCACATTGTGAAAAGAAACATTTATTCTCTCTCACATGCCAGAAATGATTTTTTTCTCTAATCATTTTACATTCTGTACTACACAAAGAAAAAATCCCCAAGCACAACTTTGAATGATGAGCAATTATGTAGTATAACTCCCGTTTTCAGTAGTTGGCTTGAGACATTTTTTAAAGGGTACTTTCTTTTTCAGAAATTACTGATCATTTTTCATGAAAACAGTAAATATCTAGATGAAATAGAACAATGGCTTTCCTTTTGAGGAATGTCATTTCAATGCTTATTAAATGAAGTACCCCATTCCAATGCTTTTATTTTCCAAATGTAACTTTCAGGCTAATAACACCCTTTTAAAGCAGGTATATTAAAAATTAAACACAAGGCTAAATAATTGAAAAAGACAGTATCAGGGATTTATGGATTTTGCATGACCAATCAGCTTCACTCTACACTATTTTGCCATTTTTCTCTCACATTGACTAACAAACCATATATTGGTCAATTACTTGCCTGTAGCACCACTGATTTTCAAGACACATTCTTGGTGTGTGTGTTATCTGCAGAATTAGATTTTTAAAATACACAAAAAAAACAAACAAAAAAAAAAGAAAAAAGAAAAATACTCCACCCACAGAACACAGGGATATATATATATATATATATGTTAAAAGGACAGTCTCACACTGGATAAGTTAGCTGGCCCCACTTTTTCCCCACTGAGAAACAAGACACTTCAGTTTAGAGTGACTGTAGAACCATGAACCCACATCATCAATCTGGATGATGGGTTATGATGAAAAAAAACCTTTATTTAAACAACAAAAAAAATCCCATAAATAGCAGGGGGTAACAAAAAGTCATAAATCCCAAATCATTGAAATAGATGAGGCTTACATCTAATAAAACAAAAGTTGAAAGTAGTCTAGATATTGAAGTATATACCCTGAAGCAGAAAAGTTAAAATAGTATTTTCACAGGAAAAAGTATTAAGGTGCCACAGATGCTTTTGGTCTGGACACCAGATTTTTATAAACAAGGGCGTCAGATATTGAAAGTCTCATTATCAGAGCAATGAGATAAAGAAAGAAAATAACTTTCAAAATTCTGTCTTAATTGTTTCAAGAAAGGATTTCTGTTTCTGAGTAGCTCCTTCTACAACAAGAGAATGGAAAAAGGATTTTAAGGGCCCGTGACTTGCAACATTTAACAGTGGTTTGTAGAGTTCTTGCTCTTTGCACTATATTGTGTATTACAGACTACCTGCATCTTGAAATGCTGACATTACAGAGGGTGTAAAATGAAAATTGAACTTTAGGGCAAGAGTAGGGTAGAAAAGAAACAAAATAAAAATGGCTACTTCTGGCAAATTCCAGCATTTTGGAACTCTTTATAAACTGTCCTCTTGTAACCCCAGTAATATTCTAAGTGATAGCAAAACAGGTTAAAATTAGAATAATAATAATTCATTTCTACTGAAGGTCAGGCACCATTTGAGGACCTCAGTAATTTGCACTAAATCAATTCAGCTATACCTCTGCATACCTTACCAGTGCTGGGTTATCACAGAATCTGAACAGTGCAGAGGGAAATCTAAATCAATCCAACCAGCAGAGGCCACAAAACCTTAAGGAAGGTTTGTGAACTTTCTCAAGTTGTCTTCTGTTGCTTACCAACTATGTCCTGCTACAAATGTACTGCTGACACTGCTGGAAACACAGCAAGGCATCACTTTCAGAAGCTGCAGACATGCAGACCTTGCTAAAACATTACCTGGAACTGCTGGCTGCTGAATGCTGGAGTGGATCAGCCACTGCTGCTCACCATATCATCAACAGTGAGGATTACAAGTGTTTAAAATCAAATCAGTGATTAATACACAACCACATAGTATGCTTTGTGAAACAAATAGACTTTACATAATGTCCCAAAAATACTTTAGCATTAGATAACAGGGCGAGGAAGGGAGAGATTAGGTTGCATCACCAATGGAAAAAATATCTTTAGAGAGTTTAGAGGTGTAAGTGAAGCATAAAGCAAGTAATGGGGCAAACAGGAAAGGCTGCACTGGGTGAGGGACACACCTTGAAAGAACATTTATCTACTAGTGATAGCAAGACTATGAAGCAAAAGGAAACTAAAGCCACGTGTACCAGTAAAAGAAGGAGAAAACTTCTGATGTATCCATAATATAGCTCTGACAAACTACAACTTCACTCCTGATCTGAGAAAAATTTAATGGAGCACTTTTTCATGGAGCAACTCTATGTCTGTGTATGGTTACATAGCAGAAAAGGGGCTACTGCAAGGAAAATCAGTTGCTAATCAGAAATCCCATTTTGGCTCTGGAAAGCACAGAACTGCCCTATGGAGCCAGGACTGGAAGCGTGTCACTAGAGTTAACCCAGGCAAAGACTCAATGCTTCCTTCCTTCCTCCACTGTCAGGAAACAGCTCTGTCCTGTGCAGGACAGTGGAGCAGTGTCAGCATCAGCCAGGAATTCAAGTGAACTCATGGCAGTTCAAGTCTTGCAGCTCTGAGGGAAGCTCTGTCATGTAATGACCAGGAGGATGGGGGAGGATATCCAATTGATTTTTACAACTTCATTTGAATTACTTTGCAGCTGTAAAATAGTCACTCTGGCACAAAGTATGTGATACCACCCTGACAAACGAGCTCTAAATAATTGAACTGAAAATCAGTCAGGGCAGGTTTCAACAGATCACATTATAATTGCAGCTATTAACAACACATTTTTTAATACAGCACAAGTCAGGGTATAAAACTATGAGAATTCATCTGAATGCTAGAAATATATTTTAGCCAGAAGCTCTTCAAGGCCATACCGTTCAGCCAACCCCAGATAAAAGAGATGCATATTTGTCACCATGGGACCAACCTTGTCAGTTGCTGAGGACATGGAGTTTTTATCACCTTCCTGGAATGGAATTCATCTCCATGTGTTTGGTTTCTTCAGCAATTGCACTTACTCATCTTTGCATCACAAACCTACTTGTTACTATAATGATACGAGCAATTGCTGGCACTCTCAAATCCTATTTTCACAGCAGAGGACAATTTTCTTTCTCTTAACTTAGGTTCTTTTGGCTGATTTTGTTAGAATTATTCTCTCAAAACGTTATAACTAACAGTTATTTTCATCACAAAACTATAAAACTTACAATCACATTTAAACTCCTTGCATGTATTTAGACAAAAAAAAACAACAAAAAAAAAACCAAAAAAAACCAACCCAGCATTTTCAGCCTTTTATTTCTTACACCAGCCAAAAAGACAAAAACCTAATACCTTACGTTTATCACAGTGGGCTACAAATATCATCTCAACTTGGTATCAACTTGGTAAAAAAAATCTGATGATTAAGCTAACTGCTGAACTCAAATGGCAAGCATTTGTGCACCAAACAGATTTGTCAAATGAAGGAATAAAGATAATTTTAATTGATTGCTGTTATTGCTAACAAGATAAGATTAATCTGCAGCAAAATGAGGTGCAAAAGTTGTAAAAAAAAAGGGTCACTTACTCTGAAGATCAAAGTCACCACCTTCAGAAAGCTGCTCATTCCCTGCCTTCAGAGGAAGGGCACAGGGAATATTACATAAGGAATGTCATTAACATTTGCACTGAAAAAAACTTTAAAAGAAGCCATTGCAAATACAAGTGTGATTTTATCAAGAAACAGATTTTTTTTTTCCCAAGCTGTTGAAAGAATTTAACATTTTGACAGACTTGTTTCTAATTCTGGAGAAATATGAAGTATGTTTGTGAATTAAGTTAAGAGTAAACTGCTGTCTTCTTTTAGAAATGAAATTCTAATGTATCTCAGGAAGACAGGAAGGACTGAAGTCATCAAAAAGCCAAATTGGACACTTTGGACATGGGGTTTGGTGGGAAGGGAGTTGTTTTGCTTTGTCAATTGGGTTTGGTGAGGGTAGAGTGTTGTTTCAGGCTTGGGTTGTTTTTAATAGCAGCAGCTGTGGTGGAGCTCTTGGACACTCTTTATAGTGTGAGTCAGCAAAGGAAAAGGGTCACAAATGAAGATACTGTATCTTTGAAAGCTTCCTCAGTCTTTGGTGCTATTTTCTTCAATATGGTAGACACAGAAAATATTTCAGTGAACACACATATTTGGCATATAATGTCCTGTTAATAAAACATATCAATGACAGATAATTCACCATAACATGAAGTGACTAGGCTATATAGTACAGAGATTTTTATAGCTTGATTGTTGAAACAGTTATTATCTCTCTTCCATTTCCCCTCCTACATTTTTAGAACAAAGACTCATATTTTAAAAACCTGTGTACATCTGTCTTTAAAAAAATCACCTAGAAATTCACACGTCACACAGGACAAGAAAACATCTTCATCTTCAACAGGTGCATTTTGTAGAGGAAAATTAATTAAAATTGCTTAATTGAATGAGATCTAAGGAAATCCGAAAAAACTTGAATACACATCTCACTGTTTTTCAAGTGAGTTAAGTAATAAGATTAAATAAATATTTTTTAAAAATTTAAAAAACACAAAACATCTTCCACACTGGAAGTCTACAAGCTAACTCCAGACCCGAAAATGTTTTAAATTTCTTTAGTCACAGTATGCTTCCACAGTTAACTACAGTTTATCCACAGTTTGCTTCAAGGAAAGGATCCATGGTAGACAGACAATTATAGATAACATAAAAACAACTACTCTTACAAAAGCTTGATTGGAATTGTTCCTTAAAACAGAGCTGAACAATCTCAGATTAAGTTGGTACTTTCACACTTAAGTAATAGAATCCCCTGCTCACCTGGTTTTTGGATTCCTGCTTGCATCATTTATGTTGTGTTAGCAAAAGCATCTCTTAGTATTCAAAGAGAGAAAGAAGACAAATTTAATAGCTAAAAAGTTTACTACCAAATGTTATGAAAAACGTACTTTTTCAGTGAAGAACATCAAGACATTTTCTAAGCAAAATGACACTGAGTTCATGTTGGAAAAAACCCAACCAAATGAGTAAAAAACTCACACTCATAGGCACAGCAGCCTAAGAAAATTGACAAGAGGCCAAGCACCTTTTTTCTGCTGTTCAGCTTCTGTTGCAGTTCTGGTACCTTCACTAGTTGTTGTACAACACAGAATTCTGATCTATTGGGCATCTGTATTCTTCACAATATTCTCTTTGGTTTCCAAGCCAGTGAGTATTCTTCCTATGTCAGTCTATTCTAACAGAAACTGTCCATGTGAAGTGTAGGCACAAAATTGTAGAAATTACATGGAGTCTTAAAGGTAAGCCTAGAAATGATTACAAGATTTTGTTTTAACCATGAATACATCCATCAGAGATATACCTAGGAGAGCTGTTCAAGACTGCTTAAGGGGATGTTTGCATTCACTGCAAAGGATTAGGATATGGCCTCCAAATTTATCAGGCACTGAAAAAGAACCCTTGTCTGAGGTGGAGAGGTTGACAGCTGTCACAGGGTAATTTTGGATCAGGCAAACACTTGCCCTGCAATTCAGGTCAATGTAAACAGAATGCAAAGGTTTGAAAGCAAATAGATGTTTGTCAACATATGAACAACAAATTATATATATGGGCTGCAGTATCTTCAGCCATTTTATGTCAGTTTAGCTGTGGAGAATAAAATTCAAAGATTTTTATTTCTAGTTAACTCTACCTGCAGCTACACATGCTCAATTATGGCTTGTAAGCATAAGGGTGACATTTTCAGACTTCTTGTTTCTAACATTACTACTTTGAAATTATTTTTAAAATATCCACATAACTATATTCTTTAAACACCTAGACAGAATTACTCTTTCCAGAAAAAGGGCTAAATTTATGTCTAGCATGTTATACTATAAAAGAAAATGGTATATCAAGAAACTCCTGATCTGAGCAAAAGGCATCTCTTTCTAGTGTTCAATCATGACTTCAGTTCTACTTTGTTGTGATCAGAAGATATGCAATATATGGCTGTTACTGACCTGCCAGAACCTGCCTATTCTCATTTTCTTCATCCTCTATTAGACAATGTTACCACGGTGTGTTCTTTTCAAGGGCAGGTAAGGTGCAAGTCCTGTCTCATCACTAAAGGCTATTGCTAGTTATGCAGATTACAAGACTTGTCCATCCACAAACTGAGTTCATGCTGAAGCTGACTATGTGGCATCTGAGAATAAAGAAAATGATAGAGCAGAAAAGTTAGTACATAACAATTATCTTCCCAAGGCTTTCAGATAACTCAATGAACAAGAGGCTGGACTGCTTGAAGTGTAAAGGAATGTGCATTCTACAATGTGCCTTTGAGCTAATACTCTCACTTTTCCCCAGTAGCACTCTCTTGAAAATATCAGTGACAGACTCATTCTTCAGTGAAAGCCACTATCCAGTCAACTGCATTTCCATTTGAAGTCCTTAACAACAGTGGGCCAGAACATTTGAAATGTTAACACAAACCAACACCTAACTTCTTGTGTCCTGCAGCTTTTGAACATCTCTGGTATTTATGCATCCAAGGATAGGCAAGGGCACAAAACAAACCTGTTCTTCTCAAGGTGGGTGTTTGAAAGCATCAGGTGAATACGCCAATTTTAGTCAGAAATTCAAACCTTCTATGAGGACTCAACTAAACAGAGTCAAGAAGAGCATGAGCTCTACACACGTGTTACACACAAATGAAGTTACAGAAATTGACCTTTATTTAGTAATCAGTTTCTTTAACTTTTTTTTGATACAAAGTGACATTTTCATTTAGTACAGAAAAATCCATGTCAGAACAGTACCTGTCTGTTTCAGTTGTACCACTGGAGTTTACTCTGATCTCAAACTTTAAAAAACAAACAAAAAAACCAAAAATTGAGATAAACAAAAAACAACTTCTGTCCCTCACCATGAGAAGAACTTTGACTATTAATTCACCCATACAATTTCATATTTATTAATTTATATATACAGTATTATAATAGTATAGTATAATACTATATAAAATACCATATATATTTTAGATGTTTTTATAGTTCAGAATACTGTATATAGTGTGCAACTACATAAATACTATAAAAAGTATTTTGAACTATAAAATAGCAACTGTAAAACAGAATTTAAATTTAGGAACAGATCTTTCTTGAAGAACTGTGCAAGAAGAATCCCTTTTAATTATAAAAGCTGCAAACAGAAGCAAAATTCCAGCCTGTAGTGTAAAACTAGAAACCCTACATAATGAAATGTTAGAAACAGTGACTGAGAAACAGGTCTATTCAAATAATATTTTTAAAACAATTAAAATACAGTACCCAGGAAACATGGCACAAGAGACAGAAGAAACAGGTACAAAACCTGTGTTAGGAACACAGAGTCAGAAGTGCAAAAAACCAAAAAGGGAACCGATATAATAGAGTTCGGTACAACAGGTAAATAAGTATTAAAAACAAAACTAAACAATCACTTACTTTTTGACAGTGAAAACACTAACAATTTAGTACCTTTCTAAAGGCTTTTAATCAAAGCCCTAAAACTGTGTCTGCTCTTAAATAAAAACAGTCTACGTGAATGCTACACACTGAAGTACAAAGCTTGAGAATTACCCTGCAAAATTGGACCAACATAAGCTTTCCATATTTACAGTATCTAAAAGTGACAGAACACAGCATGCTAGGCCTAGTTTATGACTACCCCACCAGTACTTAATCCAGGCCCAACAACCAAAAATTATTATTTGTCAACATGTTAAGCTTGGATTGCTTAGATACATCATGACGTTTAAATATTAGCTTCATGCATAAAACAAGAAACGATATCTTTGACAGACAAGCATTGACAGGATACAAACAGTGGTCTGCCCTGTGTAGGAGTGTACTTCCTTTTGAGCTTACTCCCAAGACGTACCGATTCCATCCCACATTATTACCTGGTTGTCACGTCAACAATGTGCTTAGAAATGGCCAAAACTGTAACTAAGAGCCACATTGCCCACAAGCTGTCTGCTCATACCAAGTATTTCACCCCATTTTGGAGAGTTACCTCATTAAGTGAAAGGACACCGAGTTAAAAAAAGAACAAAACAAAACAAAAAGACATTCAAGTAAACAGCAAGAACCAAATACTTTGAAAAGGTTTTTGTAAACGTGTCATTCTACAGGGTTTTGCAGCATTGTTAAATTCATTACTCATGGACAAGTACACACAGGTCACAACCCTCGTGACAGCTGCCGTGTGTACACGTACAACGTAAGAGACAAGCTCGGTGAAGTGATCTACCCCTTCCCACATGCCTCGTCAGGTCCTTGTGTGTTCAGTGTTTTCATTCCCCTTCATGAAACAGAAATCACTCATGGGTATCTTTATAAAGACAGAAATGAACAGAGTCCGTTGGATAGAAAGTTAGTTGGTTATTTACATCTGGAAAGTAGTTTCACAGCAAAATAAATCTACAGTGGGCCAGCTGGGATCCACAGGACCTTGTTTTGCTCTTGGTCGACGGTTGTCATAATCTGAGTGCAAATGCTTGAAAGGGCTCCTCCCTGGACAATGCCTGGAGAAGAAGAAACCCCACATATAAATGAGACTGGAACAAATAGTTATGAGCAATTACCAAGAGCAGTCTTCTGCATTTATCTGCAAAGTGTTTATCAACAGATCAGAATTAAGCAACTCAAGTTAGTATCTGACAGATGCATGTCTCTAAAAAAATAAACAGAGCAAAGAGGTCAAGCATTCAATACACAGTTTCTTCTGCTAGCTCCTAAAACAATTCAGGGAAGTCAAGGAACTGATGGCTATAATCAACTAAGACAACTGTTTTGTAAGTGGCCTCCATGTACTATTTTCAGAGGCATCAGGTGGCAAAGTTTAAGTCTAAAGATGGTCAGAACCTGCTATAATAAACCTTGTCTATTCAACATGTGGTGTTAAGAGTCTTATATTTACGGGGTAATATACATAGAGACTATAGCTGTAGCAACTACACTATTTACAAATATTAGAAGGAAATTATGAGCAGCTCATAGATCTCTGAGCTAAATAAAAGAGCAGCGGTTGCTACTCCAATTCTTATCGTCAACTACATTCAAGGAACAAAAGGCCAGCAGCAAGCAACTCCCTGAAAATCAATTCACAAGATAAATGAACACCTTTTATTCTACCCTTGCTAAACATAAAAAGTAAAATGCCACCACTGACACATGAGAGGAGAACATATTGTCTTCAATACTAAAAACTGAGGAACTTCACGACTTGAGAAATATGTCAGCCAGCAAAGCCTCTGGCTACAGCTACCACTGATGTTGAAAAAAATATGGAGTCTTACACAGCTTAAGTCATAACTTTTCTTTTTGAAAAGAGAAAATATGATGTCACATAAATATATATTTGGCTCTGGAATATATACTACAGTTAATGATGTCAGGTGACTTTGGATATAGAACACAGTAACTGAAAAGGTCTATAGAAAGTGACAAATGGCAGGGAAGAAGTGATTCAGATTACACACTGTGTTCACAACTTGGTAAAGGAAACAAGGCCAACTTGAAGGTCATTAGTCAAAAGTGAACTCCATGAAGTAGTTAAAGGGCTCAGTAGTTAGAGTGTGACCTCTAGCTCTAAGACTAACCTACCAGGTGCAACATGCTTGTATCTATCTACATGCTATCTACAGGCTTATTTTATGTAGAATATTTTGATTTCAACAGGCTTCAATGTCAGTGCAATTTGAACACCAACCCTCTCTGACTGCCAGCATCTGGAAGTGTTGGTGACAGCTGGAGCCCACTGCACACTGGCACCAACAGAAGGATGTCCTTCCCACGGGGCATAGGGAAGATATACATAAGACTCACTTGGACTGAGTGCCCTCCACTGTAAGGATGACACTATAAATGCCCAAATGAGAAGCAGATGAAAACATGTGGTGATGCAATCTGGCTCTGTGCATGTCAAGGTCTCTGTAGGTTTAGTATGTACTGTGTAAAAAACATTTGTATGGCTATTACATTACATTTTGTTGAGAACACATGGCTTCTCTCAGGATGCACTGAGAGAGCTCTGAACTAAACACGCCCTTTTGTCTCTCTGCACTTGGCAGTTATGCCTCAAAATATTTCTGTAAAAATTGCATTGTTTAGGGGATGAAAAGTTAGATTTTGGCAAGTCTAGGGTGTTTGTTCTTCTATTTAAATTTTATTGCCATGCACATCAAGATACATTCAAAAGATTGGGGATAAAATTCTAGATATGTGGAACCACATAGAAATACACTTTGAAATGAACAGAGACAGTCTCCAAACACTGAGGGGTTTTTGCAGTATTTTTGTAGTAAAAATACTACAATCCAAGATTGATTTCATAATTTAATGAAGTTAAAAAGGCTTCTAAAGTTGAATTTAATTATTCTAAATTACAATGAATGCTCAAGAAACCTTGGACAATTTTTTTCCATGGTTGAAACATTTAAATTATGTCTCACAAATCACACAATTACAGAAGGGTTGACTTTGGAACAGACCTTTGGAAATCATAATTTGTTAGTTTAAACTACAAGGGAGTTTCTGTTGTTTAGTTTGATTTCTACAATTAAAAAAAACCTTTGTACTCCTTACATGGTATAACACTGACAACATTATGTCAAATCATCAAATCTCAACCACACTTTCTATACTACTGGCTAGTAATAAAACCTTTCCAGAACCTCTTTAGATCATAAGATTATAACATTGAGAACAAAGGAGATTTCTATCTTGACATTTCCTCTCCTGGTAAAATAAAATAACATAACAGAACAGTTATTCAAAAGGGAAGGCAGAGTGAAAAAAAACAAGGTGCTAAATGGAAGGAACATTGATCTTTTGAATTAAAATGTAAATTGATTAAATTACCCTCTGTTCCCACTGCAAGTTTGCTTAAATACTAACCTGTAAAGTACTTGCTATACTCCTGTTCTATTTTTTGAGCTGTCTCAAATTGTTCTTTGGAATGTTTTTGTGTAACTTTGTCCCTCAGGAAGATTGGGTCTTTTTGCTCTCTGAAAAAAAAAAAGAAACAAAAGAGGAAAAAAAAAGAAAACAACACCTTGTGTAAGAGTACTTTTTTAATGGACTTGAAAAGAGTGCCTCTAGTTGGGTGAACAGGAAAGGCTAATCCACATGCAAGCAGACTCCTAGGCCCAGAGTGCCATCTACTGTGCTTCAGCAGTATCAGCAGAGTCATCAGGATCATTCCAGTGCTAACAAATTTACTTGCTCTCAGACCAAGAGAGCATTTCTTTTAAGTTTCATTAACTCTGAGGCAGTTGATGAAGAAAGAATAAAATTTTTTAAATTGGATCATCATCTCATGTACATGCCAGTACTCCTTACACAAAGCTGTGCACAAATACCCTCCTCTTCTAAGGCCTTGTAAAGTATCAAGCATCAAGTAAATACAGTATTTCCATGTCATCATATATATGACACATTTTTGAGATGCCTGTTTTTCTATTATACAAGTTCTTGAAAATAAAATATGGAAAAAAACCCAGAGAAATACAAATGCTAAAATAATTATTTAAAAACATAATTACTAAACTAACTTATCTTTGCTGTAGAGCATTTCAGATAATGCCAACAGAACTTGTGCTATATCCAAAAGGGTGCTTGGACAAACTTTGGGTGCACACAACAGGCAGACACAATGTGCCACTGCAACTTTTACTGATGACAGCCAGAAATCCTCGCTTGACTAGTTTGACCTTTGTCACTTTCCAAAAAAAGGAAAAAGCTGTAATGGTCACCATTTCATTTCCAAAGGGGGTCAAGACATGACAGCTCCATTTATCATTTAAGCATACAATCCTATAGTTGCAATGAAATACACCTCATTGCTCTATGTCTACTGTTTCTATTTTAAAGTAGTGATACTTATCTTCTTTATTAAATAGATAGTAATCAAATTTACCTACAGATCAAGAATATAAGAAGACTTGAACTTTAAATACAAAGATAGAACAAGTATAAGATCTCTTAGCAAGAGTATTTCTCAAAATCCGTATTGGGAGATGATGTCTCTTCTTGCCAAATCAATTTATCAAAATGTATAAAGGCTTTCTCAAACATCAGGGGAGGGACTGGCATTTGCATGTCCTGTGTTCTGTTCCTGGCTATATTCAAACAGGAATTTCACAATTACTGAAAGAACACAGCCTGAGAAGACCGCAGGATATGCACTGCGTGGCAAAAGGCAACTTCCCTTGCTTTGTTTACTGGAGAATGAAGGTGGGAAAGCTGAGGTTATGAACCAATTGGTACTGCATCCATACCCTGGGCCCTTCTAAGAAGATGAAGAACAGCCCTCTGCCATGCTCAATGCTTAATCCTCAATGGATCTCACCCATACCAGCCTTACAATGTACCACAAAGGCTAGCAGGAAAGATCCTCCTGGAGGACATTCAGTTTGGTCTCCATGGATTTCTCTCAAAGATTCACTTAATTGTCATGCAACCCAAATTAAGTTAAGACCATACACCTCACAGTGGGTTTTATGAGGATTAATTTGCCCATTTCACAGCATCTCAGAATGTTCTGAGTTGGAAGGGACCCAGAAGGATCATGGAGTACAGCTCTTCAGTGAGTGGCCCACACAGGGACAGAACCCACAACCTTGGTGATATTAACACCAGGCTCTGACCAACTGAGCCAATCCCAGTGGCTGTTTCAAGAGATTTAAAATGACTAGGATGGAATAAACAATAAAGATAAAACAGACTTATTTTGCAGAATAAGCATCCCTGAACTATACCCCTCACAGACTTACTTGATTTGTTTAGCATTTTTGTAGCGAATAAAAATGACAATAGGGTAGATATGAACACTGTGGAGCCGTTCGATGGCATGAGGAGCGATGTCAAGCAGACAATGACAATCCTAAGATCAAATGTAAATGCAAAATACTCATTCAGTTAAAGAGCACAAGCACACATGCAAATCCCCCATTTCTTCCCCTACTTAAATCAGAGCAACCCAACAGAATTTTGCCATACATGTAGCATTTTGGGACTACTGAGCAATTTGTACCCGAAGGATTTATAACAAAAGACAAAAGATGAAAAACTGCAAGAAATTGCATTCATAGTACCAAAAGCATGCATTGATAGAAAAAAAGTACTTGAAGAGCTAATGAAATGAAAACTCAGATTGAAATATATGCAATACATTTTTCCAAAGTTTAAATATTCTTATTAATTTTCTCTTTCAGAAATCATAAGCAAACACAAGTGTTAATAGGACTTTCCACGTGGTCTGATTGAAAACTGTAAGCAATGAACAGGCTTTAGGTAACATCTGACTCCAGGATTATGATGATGTTTGTATTCTACATGACTGCATTAAATGGAATAGTTTAAAAAATTAAATCCTTTTTTGGAGGGGGTAAAGGATGGAATTTAAGAAAATTATTTCTAACTTTATTTATAATACTGTAGAAGAATATGATTATTTCTAGTTTCTATAAAGGTGAGCTCATTTTAAATAGTCACATGCAAAAGTAAGGTAAGGTTTATTTTATTTAGCAGCCTGGGGAACAGTTCTCTGACCTTCTTAAAGGATGACACAGCTAACAATTTCCACCCCTCAACACAGGTATGTACAGAGAACTACAGCACTAAAATTGACTCACCTTTTCTGTGATCTCTTTTATTGAGGCTACAGTTGTCACATCAAAATGCCCACTCCTCCGTTTGTAATCGATAAACAGACAATCCTTCACACCCCGCTCAATGGCTTGCTGAGAAGCTTTCATAACCTCTGTTGCATAGAAGAGATCCCCTTTCATTACTATTCCTTAGGCACAGAACAAGGCTAAGAAGACAATATCTGCAAATTCAGATTCTTGGGGTGTTATCCATGTTTGTGTTGCCATTTAGTTGATTTACACAGATGTTACTATCATGTATTGTAAGCATGAATAAATTAGCTATATTTGCATACTTACCAAGAGGACACCTGCAAAATTTTCCAGGGGATTCTTTGACCAGCATGTCTTTCACAGCATCAAGTAAGGGTCCTAGAATAAGGACAGGCCTAGGGGAGGTACAGTCCACTTTCTGGACACGCTGATAAGCCAAACTTGCAGAATCTACACACACAGAAGATATTGATTTGTATAAGCACACATTTCTTGGCATTCCTCAAATAAGCAGAAGCACTCTTACAGGACTTATGAGAAGACCTCCTTTGCAAGGGCAAAGGGCCCTTGACGAATACAAAATATGGTCAGTCATTATTGCAATTTTTCCACTTGACAGCTAGTAATTTTAAACTAGTAATTTTTCTAATTTAACCTATTGTTCGACTAAAAAGAGTGAACTTCTCACCTTCCCCAATCATCCCTAAAAGTGTAAACATTACACAATATTTGATATCTCTGGCTTGATTTGTTGAGCTATTACAAGGAAGTAAGCATTGTAGCTGACATTATTTTTCTAATGGAGTAAAAAAATAAAAATGAAGATTTGGAGTGGTGCACAGGATTTCTGTCCAGACTAAGCAACCCAGACAGAAATTAAATAGTTAAAAGGAGATCGAACCATGCATCAAAAAGAAACTCCCTCTGCAAATGAAATGATGCTAAAAGGTCTAGGAAGAAATTATGAAAGTATTATTTTGAAACACACTGGCTTGTAATTTAATACCAAAAAAAAATTGTTATTAGAGGTGATGATCACCATTTGTATTCAGAGTAAATTAGAAATTAATATTATTTGTTGTGCTGTGCTGATTCAAAATGAAAGAGAAGTAAAGACAAAGCTTTCCCAAGTATAACAAAGGTACTTGCCATCTAGGAAAGGAATTGAGTCTGTACTGATTGTATCTAGAGCCAATAAATCTTTTCCATCTTTGGAACCACTTCGCTTGTGTTTATGCTTTCTTCTGAAGAATGACCTCCTTGCTGCTGCTGACAACGTCTTAGATGAACTGTTTTCATCTTTAGCCTCAGACATGCTGTGTCTCCTGTAGAATTCCTGATCCATCCTAAAAGAAAGCAGACAAAATGGCTGGTATTTAAAGTTATATTTTTAAAATTTTTTGACAGTATCACAGCTGGTGATGCTGTGCCTGATGCACCCCAGGACATTGTCATTTCTAGTTTACTATTTAGCAGCATTAAAACCAACTTGACAGAGCAATGTATTTAAATTCAATGTGTATTGAAATATGCCATCCCTAAAATTACATATCTAAGAATTACTATCTCCCAGAAAGAATGGAAGCAAACAAGTGTTTTATACCACATCTCACTAGTCAGACTTTTAAAGACAAACACTTTTTAAAGATGAATACGGTAACTGAGGTCACTTACATATATTTACTGGGAATCTGTCCTCTTTCCAGCTTCTGGGCATTCTCATCTAGCTGCCAAGCCATCCAACAACCAAAATTTCCCTGTGGTAGAGTGTCATCCACATATAAAATATCATCTTTCTTAAAGCTTAAATCCTGTTCCATCTCTGCCACACGGTCATAAAGTGCTCTGGAAAAGAAGACAAACAGGCTTTGCAATTGGTCTCCATCAACTCAAGGGAAGAACACACCTTTTCTGAAAAAAGTTAACATATCAAGAACACAGGGAATGAGAAGTGAAGACTTGATATACAAGACTGTGTACTTGCTGCCAGAGAATAGCTGGATAAATCAGTAAATTTCAAATTTAAAAAAACATGTCAAAATTTATGGTTTTTCTCTCTCTCATATGGTGGTTAGCATATTATCCTAACAGCCTTATGCTGTCATTACCAGTCATGCTCAAATACCTGATGTAGAATCCATCTCCAGGAAGCTCTTTTATCTTATTAAACTCTTCTATTCTGTATTGAGTCTTTATTTTGATGTTTTCTCCAGGCTTCAACATTTCAAGATAAGCTTCCTCAGCTGTTTTATTTCTCATGTCAATAGACCCATACTGCAAAACACAAAAATAAACCTTTAGATGTGAAATTGTATTTCAACAAGCAATAGAACTAGTTGAGCTTGTAAAACATGCAAAATGTGTTTGTTTTTCCCACTTGCAAGTTCTATATATAAGTCTTGTCATTTAACTCTAGTACAGTTTGCACCTTAAGATGTCTAGCAGGAAACTGAGACATTATAGTGAAAAACAAAAACCACAAGTGCAATCAGTGACAGGTACTGTGAGAGAGAACTTGAAAAAGTTTTCCAAGTGTAAGTTGAGAATCATGAAATTTACACTGAAAAAAAAATTAATATTTTTAGGGATAGCAAGTGGTCTGAAGGAAGTAAAATATGATTACAAAGCAAAATTTGGATACTAGAAGTTCAATGAGACAGTCTCAGCATTCACTTGTATCTGAAAATCACAAAGACATGCGTTTATCACCTTAACAGTCTTGACAAGTTGATAAATATTCTAATTTCAGACACAGAAAGCAGAGTCAAGGACACAATATATGGTTTTTCCTGAACTCTCTTTAGAATTTCATAGCGGTTAAGATTAACATTGTTCTCTGTTTTACAATATTTTTCATATCCTTGCCTTTCTCCTACATACAGCAATTGGATTCAAAGTTTCCCATTTAGATGATGGGAGCAGGTATTAGTAATTACAAGTAGATATATGTGAGGCCTTCAAACTTTGTGCTATCAACAGGGATAGTTCTCCAGGTTCACATCATTCAGCTCTCATGTGCTGCAGCCAAAATGCAAGTTTGTTCTCTGACCATTCTAACCTGGGTTTTGTGGCAGGAACTCAACACTCACAGAACATTGCACACTGTGGGACAGCAAAGCACTTGGCACCTCCCTCTTTATGCCATCCCAAACATTTATCAGTACACTGCACACATTTCTGAAGTGCTTACCTCAAGTATCATGTCACCCAAGACTAGTCCATCAGGTCCTTTTGCTGGGCTGTCATCATCTACATCTGAGACAAATATTCCATACAGGTTTCCACCACATATCTGGATCCCAAGATCAACTTGGGATTTCTTAACAACAACAATTCTAGGTTCAGGGGTCCTTTTGTTTGTGTCCATAGGGACCCTTTTAGACAGAAAGAAATAACACATGTACTAGAATTGAAAAACTTGCCATCTGAAGAATATATATTTAGAGAAATATTATTCAAAGTAGGTCACCTATAGACAGAGTCTTAAAAGACAAACATCACCTTTCCAACTAAACCTATCCTGCAGGAAACTTCCTTCACTCCTTGCAGACCTCATGTTTCCAAAACAGTCTGAAAACACGTACATTTATATCCTGGACTCCACTCAACTTGTCTGCTGACTTATTTCAACCAGACGCAGCATTCACAGAAGTACACTTGGTTTTTTAATACCCTTCATATCCACCCTGCCCATTTATTTTCCTTTAAGACAGAAGTTCCACTCTCTACCTTAAGGAATTCCTGGGACTTGTGGTCGGAGTGGTTTGTTTGGACGGGGGTGTCATTGTTCCTTCATCCTGCTCGCTCACGGTGTCGATTACGGAATGATTGTCAGGCGTTGCAGCTCCGCTGCCTTGGGGGGTGGAATGATTACTCACAGGTTCTAAGCGAGAACTATGACAGGGAAAAAAACAGAAGAAAAGACTCGTGGGTTAACGCCAAATATTTTTCACTCAAAATTTTTTAATTTGGCTGTAAGTCAATTTTAAATAAGGGAGATAAAACCCAAACCCTACAATTCAAATGAGCATGCCAAAAAACATATGCTCACTGGAAGTCTAAGAGAAAGACAAAGCTCTGCTTTAAAGTGTGATCATGCATCAAAATAGGATGGGCAATTTCACCAGGTCATATTAATATTGGAAATTCAGATTATGGAAAAATAAGTAAAAATTATTTGAAGTATTAAAATGTCATAATCCTAGGAACAAGTCATCTTGGATCTTAGTTTAGTAGATTTAGGGATTATGCCCAAACAGAAAATACATTTACATGCATCAAGCATTCTTCTTTTGATAAACACATTCACACCTTACTTTTCAAAGCAATCACACTTAGCAGCACACATGTGCTCACGTTTGCAAACATTAAGTGTACAGATGTTAGCAACAAGCTAAATAATTGTGTGGACAGGAGAGCTGTCTTTTTCCAGGTCCAGCCAGCCTTACCTTGACCTTGAGTGGTTGCCAAGCTGATACATGTGTGGGTTATACTGAGCCAGAATAGTGATGGTGTCGCACTGCTGCCCAATGATTAGCCGAGCCTGCTGCTCTGTAGCATTTCTCAAATTTATTCCATTAAACTATGGAAAAATTGCAAAAACCAGAATGTCAAGTTTTCAAATGGAAACTAGCAAGCTCATTTTTTCAGTGCCCTAATTAGTGTAATATCTAAATACTCATTTATTCCCACTGGAGAAAACAGGAGAATGAAAATGTTGCTATACAGTGATTTCTAGTGTTTACTCCTTGGAAGGAATCATCATAATTTTCAAGTATTTTGTAACCTGACAAGGAGTTTAACAATATCTTCACCGTTAAAAGACGTAAGTATTCTGAGCTGTGCTATGATTTGATATTGCTAATTAAATACTATTTGGTTCAGATAATCAATATGAGTAAACTCAGAATTTAAAGACAAATTCAGATCTATTCAGGTCTATTTTAGTATCAGAAACACACTGTGCAACAGAAGGTGCTTTAACATGATGTTACATTTACAAAGCAGCTCTGTACTTTACAAAATGCTACTCCATGTGTTTATCTAACACAGCAGGCAGAAACATCATGGAGGCTACATGAGTAATTTTTTAACCATCCATGTGCTAAGGATATGGCACAGCAACAACAGCATGAAACTTGGTAAAAGCCAGTTGCTGGAGAATGTACCCTCTAACCAGGCAGAATATGGGATTGGGACTATTTTGTTTCAAGTACTGAAACTAATTAACTTAAAATTTAATTATATCTATGTAAGACAGGATGCAGATATACCATCAAAAGACATTTTTATGATAAAGCCTGAAAATGTCACAACAATCACAGTTATGGAATATTACTATAGAGAGTACTCTTTGCTACATCTCACAACATAGTCTTTTTGGGAAGGCAGTTATGGCTGCAGTCATACAAACTGATTTATCAAACCTTAGCAATAGTAAGCAAACAATTACCTCCAGTAACTGATCACCATATTCAAGGCCAGCTTGATGGGCAATGCTCCCACCTGTTACTTTAGAAACAAATATTCCACCATTTTCTCCGCTCACAATGGAAATCCCGAGTGGCTCAGAGCCCTTCTGCACTTTAACATGGCGTGGCTCTTCCATGTAGGGCCTTTTAAGGAGATAGTTACAACTGAGTTGGAAAAAATTGCAAATGAACTACCACAATATCCAAGTTACATGCAATAATTATGCCTGTTTGAACAGAAACAATAAAATAGCTTTGAACAGTTACTTATAAAACCCCACAAATTGTCAACAGTCTTAAATGCATTCCTTTAACACCATGCAATGTACAGTGGCAGAAGTAAGTGTATACCAGGTACATGACTGCTCCAAAAATGATGGTAAATATGAATTAGAAAAAGAATGGTCATGAAGTTGATAGGAAAGAAGCTTCCAGATTCATATTATATGAAAGCAATTGAACCACTGTATATAATATGACATTGTCAAACCATGTTCCAGAAGGGTATGTTATAAATACAAATGCTGGGAGTCTTCACTGCCAGTGAAAATAAACATAATGAATACTAAGGTGGTAAACCAAAGGACAACAAAGCACAAATATAATATTTCATATGCTGGGAAACACAAATTAGTAATGAAAATTAAGCAGTTGCAAACTCAAGCCATTAAGACAGCAGTTTGCATGGTAGCATTACAATTACCATGCAAATTCTCCTCAGGGCAATTATCCAAACGTAAAAAAAGCACAAAGTGCGCAATACTGCTCGAGAAGGACAACCTTAGATCAGGCCAACCTCAAACTCCTTAGTGATGAGAACCTAGGCCTAGGAGCCACAGGGATTCTCAGAAAAGACCTATTACGGAACAGATATCTGAAAGATGTAGAAGATTTGAGAAGACAAGAACACTTAGGACAAACAGTAGTAAGACACTAGTAAGTATATCACGAAAAAGACTTATAGAAAAGAAAACCCTGATACATTCCTCTCTCCTTCCCCCATATTTGGGATGTATCCACCTCTACATATGGTGCTGGTCCATTCATGATGGACCATGTATGAACAAACAGTAGCCTTCTAAAAAGTCCTGGTTTTCACTATTATAAACTTAACAATATCTACACAGCAAGAAGCATCATCAGGCTTTAACAGTTGAGTTCACCAGGAACGAAACAGCTTGGGCACCAGGTGTGGTGTATTATTTGTTTTAATACCATTATAATGCATTTGACATGTATTAATTTCAATGTTTTCTTTCCTAACATTTCATTATACCATATAGATGTGCTCTAAACTGCACAAACTGCTTAAACTATTTTATTGTGCTGTTCATAGACCAGAAGGGTTACATAGACTGCACTCACTACCACTGAAGTGAGTGAGGCTGAGGAAGTGCATTTTTTGGAAAAGTAGGGTTTGGGGCTGGGGACAGAGGGAAGGGGACATTGTTTCATAACTCTGCATATTGCCAGCCTTTGAAGGGATCCTTTTGGTAGCCTTCTGCAGCAGAGGCTTAATAGTTTGCCAGCTTATTAGTGTATATGAGATAAAAACTGTTGGCTGCTGATATGAATGCAAGTCTGGAACTCAGCCACCTTACACCACACTGTTAGTGGTAATGCCCTCAGCAATTGCTTACCAATGTAGTGAACTTATTGCTGATGCTCATAATTTTTGTATGTGACCTAAATTAACTAAATTCTGGTAACTTGCAGAAAACTGATTATTTTTTCACTCACTTATGAGCTTTAAGCAATATTATATGAAGTTCCTTCATGTCACAAAACTTATCAAGGTATATTTCTGCATTAAAAACTAAAACTGCATCTTTCAGAATTTTGTTTATTGTACCTTTCTGCTTTTTCATCAGCCACACCCATTTTTAATTCTTTCCGGATTGGAGTAAGAAAGAATCAAACTATACAAAGCACACAGGATCCTATCTGAGAATTATAGTAAGTACAGAATGACAGATAACTACGCCTGTATAGCAAATCAGTAATAAAGTAAAAGAAATTATAACATTAAAAAGGTGTTTTACTTGTTAATCAGTTTCATCAAAATCAAGTAAAGCACTTTTCTATAATATTCAGAGTGCCTGCCAGAATCACTAGACATGGAGTAGAGAAAAAGTCTTAATTGATGAGTTCTTTTCATTTTCATTTGAATTAAAATCATCAGAACAAACTAACATTGAAATTTTTGTCATCTATATAATTATTAATTTTATCTGGGGAAAGGCCAAGTGAATTATTTGTATTTTGTGGGAAACAAAGTTTATAAAACCCCCCAAAATTCAAACATTTCTTAGGATAGATTTAAGTAGCCACTTTCCTAAACTGATAACTGTTTAATTGTTTTGTTTTAAAAACCCACCATCAAACCTTAGAATTATACTCATTTTAGGAAGTCAATTTAGACTATGGTTTATACATAAGCACAGTAAGAGTGATGGGGCTGGAATCTGGATGTATTTCAATAGTATGATCAACATTAAGAAAAATTGTTATTTCCCAGAGATCAGAACATGTATCTTGTGCTCAAAGACACATAGATATAGAGTGCCAAAACCCCAGCTTGTTCAGCTGAACACTCACATCATTAGTCATGTGAAAGAGAAAAGACACTGTGACTTGGAACTTGCAAGTGACAATCAGAGGAACATTTATATGAGAACACAAGTTGAGTACATGTAGTACAAGCGTCACACTGAATAAGAGAGAAAGTAAATTCACAAAAACCTCTTTACATTTCCTTTCAAAACAACACTGTTCTTTGTATACAAGACAATCTATAATTGCTACAATAACTTAGTTGCAATTTCTTCAAACAAGACAAAAGTTTAACATAACATTTAATGAATAACTTTTTATTACTACTAGGAAAGTTAGAATACAGAACATCCTCATAATTTTAGCATTCACATTTTTATGGTCAGTGTTTTTACATAAATTAAGCGTACAAAGGAGTCTTCAAGGCAACATAAATGTAATAAATTTCAATACACTGGAGCTCCTTTACACTGCCAGAATGGCACTCAGCTGCCTTATTGGAAATAAAAGGGTGATTCAAATTTGTGTCTTACTGTTCTATGCTTTGAATTTGTGTAAACTTTTTCATATATTGAGTCTAGTCAGATCATGATAAAATGAAAACAGATGTCCAAGACTGATACTATAAGCAGTGTATCTTTGAAATATTAATCAGATATAAAGTCATTAAACACAAAGCAGATATTTTTAAGAAAGCTATCACATTAGATTCAAATTCTGCAAGCAGCTACACATATACTGAATGTTATTATTAGCAGTGGTCCAGGTGCAGCCAAAGGGATCAGTCAGAGTAGTAAAACTGTATCTGTATTGTTCTTCCACAGTTATTTGCTCAGTTTTTCTGGTTATCTGGTTATATGGAATAAAGGCACAGTAGCTGGAGCACAGATTTGCAGTGCTAAGGCACCTGATGTTTAGCTATCAGACGTTACTAGGTCCAATTTTGTTTAGATTTCCAGAGTACAGAACAAGGTTATCATAAATAAGCATGTGAGGTAGTTGAGCTGAAAGGGTATATTCCAATTTAGACTTCTCTTACTTGGTGTAACCATTAGTCCAACATGGAAGAAACAAAGCTTTTATGAAATTACTTATTCTTAAAATCCATAAAAAGATCTCTTGCATACTTTCTAAAGAAAAACACCATTCAATAACAGGACCTGAGATTCATGTCTGCACTTACATATTTTTCATTTAAATTAAATGTTCACATTCCCTTGGCTTAATAAATAAACACACAAAATTTCCTCAGACACATTTGTTTCAAAACCAAAAAACATGGGGACCTTACCTATCTTTTCTACGTTCTCCGACAGATACGGGGCTAATGGAAATCCTAGGTAATGTAGAGAGGGAGTTCTGAGACTGGCTGCTGGTGAAGGAAGATGTTTCCAAGTTAAGAGGTGACTGGGGAGGAGTT
This sequence comes from Luscinia megarhynchos, assembly GCA_034336665.1. NCBI lineage: Eukaryota > Metazoa > Chordata > Aves > Passeriformes > Muscicapidae > Luscinia > Luscinia megarhynchos. The sequence continues at coordinate 23,178,424 of CM067569.1, forward strand.
ATCAAGCTGGGACTGCTACATTCTGAGTGCGACAAGGAGCCTAGGAAAAGCCAATAGTAGAGTTTTAGTATCCTGCATATGTCATAGTTGGAACATGCACCCAGACACAGTGAAAGACACCACACTCATCTGAGAGAAGACAGGTCTGACTGCCCACTATCTAGGAGTCATGTAAGGGGCTTAGGAAGAGCAGGTAACTCATTTCAGACAGTGCAAACTTACTGTCCTTAATGACTCTGTTAAATCCATCCTCTGTGTGCAAACAACTATTGTCATTTTCAACAGGAGACAAGGTTACAGACAAGCTACACCATGAGCATGTCTGAAAAGCATGTTAAAGAAAAATAAAAGACAGGAAAGAAGTAAAATAAAAATCTAATGTGTAGGTTTGTTTGCAAGTAAAATATTTATGTGCAGCCCTTCCCTTTACATAGGAGGTATATTATGCAACACCTGAAAAAGATAACAGAAGCCAAGCACGAATCCTACACAGAGACAGGAAAGCTCTGAAATTTCAAACAAGCTTGACATGACTTAGTTTGCATTTTTGCCCTGGTTGTACCGTTCCCAAGTAATCTACAGAACAGGTGCCCTGACACAGTTTTCTCCCTTTGAAAAGCTAGAGAAAATAAGCCTCAAATTATTTATCGCAAATAAAATCTATTTTTCAGAACTGTATTTTCCCAGTTAGGAAAATCACTGCACACAATACATTAAGGCTGCAGAACATCTGAGCAATGATGGCAGCGCAGATCTGCTGACTGCTGTCAGCAAACTCCTGATTCCACAGCACTCCAACTACTGCTTGTCTTTAAACATCTTCCACAAAGCAATTTTGAGTGAAGTACTGAAATATTTTCATTGCATTTCAAAGTATAATTCACAATCAGTGATAAAACAGTAAGCAAATAATACACTTAAAGAATGAAAAAAAGCTAGTCAGCTCACTGTTGAAATTTCCAAGGTATCATTCCAAAAGAAACAACTATAAAACTTACAGCAATGCTTATTCTTAGTTTTGTCTGCATTCTTATTCAGTGTGCGGGTACTCGAGTCAGCTATCAGAAAAAACAACTTTCACTAGAAAGTTTCTATTCTTTTTAAACATTTCTCTGGCAAAATGCAGATTATGGAACATTAAAAAATTGTCCTGCTTAGACTGTGGCACAACTTGATTTAACAACTGCATGGGATTTGTTTTGGTTATCCTGAAAACAGTATGACTAAAATTACTTGTAAAATAATTCACCTCTGTCAGAGCCCATCATGGACCTTGGATATCTTGGTGTTAAAGGAATCTTAATTCGTTCTGCTCTGTATTGCAAGTTACTTGAAGAACCTATTTTTAAAACAAGGAAAAATTAAAAAGACAGAAGTAAAAGCCATTACAATTAACAAAAAAGCACATTTAGATTGTACTTCTTCAATGAGCATTAAAGTGGCCTCTAAATTATCAAGGCAAAAGCTTTGATGATTACCCTCATAACAGTGAATACCATAATTATAGTAAATTATCTTCATTACAGTGCCAGTGTAAACAGAACACAATGCAGCTACACAGTATATATGCACTGTTCATTTTTGTATGAAAAAATATTTCTAGTATTTTCCTACAAAATTAAACTTTACTCCAAGTCCAAGCAAGAATCTAACATCTCTGTTCACTAAGATTCCATGGGACTTTACAAAGGACATTTAAAACACTCTGATTACATTCTGCTTGGATGAATACATCACCACAGATACTGCTTGCAAACTCTTATGCCCCTTTTTGCTATGCTTATAAAGTTACCATGTTCTACCCAATCTTTGACAGAACACAGGAACACAAACACATATAAAACCAACCCCCAGTTATCACATAATTTAAAATTTATTTAAATCTAAAATGTAAACATGTCACTTCTACAAGGCATTCATTTGCTTTGGTATAATTAGGCTAGGCATAAAAAAATATTTATATGTCAATCAACTAAATATAATTAATTTTCCAAGAATACAATTTACATTTAGCCATTAGTCATCCTTTGACTTTTTGTTCAGGGGGCTTTCTCCTTTTCTTTCTTCTCACCAGCTCACTGAACCTCAACCTTTGGCCCTGCATCCCATCTCTCTAAGGGTACTTTTAAAGTGTAACAGGCATGGAAAGGAGAATCCCTCACATGCAGAGACCATTTCAGAGAGACTGTAAAGAACGAACCAAACACAGCAACTTCCAGGGAACACCTTTAGTCAAACCACAAGAAATTAAGCAAAGGAACATCAGAAGCCTTTAGCTTTGCCAATCATGACAATCTCCTAACATGGGTACTTCAGGAGTTTTTCATTTATAGTCTTCTCCAATATATAGGAGCCCCCAGGAAATAAATCAGAAAAGTTGGTTACCAAGTCTGGCACTAGATGGCAACGAATTTGAGCCATGAGATGCTCTTGTACGTGAATTTTCAGAGTAGTCATTGGAGTGTTTATGACTTAGGTCCAAACTCAGGCGACCTTGATGCTGGGAACTACATCAAAAGAAAAGCAAAATAGGGAAACAGTTAGAACTGGCCAAAGAACCTGAGAAAACAGAAACTGGCCAGCAAAAAATTCTGGTTAGCCCACGTGCTGAATTAAATGAATGCTTCTCTCATTTCCACTTCCACATTGTCCCATCATTTTATGAATTATTAGAAGCCAGAAGAAAAATAGCCTTGAAGTACTACAAAAAAATGAGAAAGTTTTGTTTTGGCAATGACAAGAAAAAATATTAGAAATTAGTTAATTAAAAAATTAATTTTTTTATCAGTATCAATCAGTGGGGAAGAGGAAAACCTAATCCATCAGTTACTGAAAGACATGAAAGCAACTGGCACATCATTTACATGCAATAATGGCTTTGAGACCCCTGAATCAAAATAACATGTTTCACTCTGAACTCTACCAAACTACTAGAAGTAATTTTATCCTAATGAAAGCAAAATTTTACAGAGATAAAAATTTTAAAACACCTGGGATGCAGATGCTGATGACATATTTGGCTGGCAACTGATGGGCAATTGCTGGTGTGAACTCTATGGCTCCAGGCAGTATAGATTGGATTTCTCATGACAGCAGTCACTGCAGGGCATGGTGCTAAGCTTCTTGGTACTGTCCCTGCTTCAGATGAGAAAAGCATATTATTATCAACATTATTAGCACATAAAGTCCAGATTTAAAATATGCCCTAATATTTTATAATTGTGTATTTTACCATTTACATGTATGATAAATAAAAATATTAGCATACAAATACATTATTAAGCATCATGCGACACCTTTGATAATACATGCATGTTTAAAGTCTTGTTTATAATTCTGTAATGAATCAGTAATAAAGTGGATTATATTACCAAAAATGAAGCCATTCACAGCATATGATTTTAATATGAGCAAGTAAAATATTTTCTATTTTCAAGTGCAGGAATTTTTTAACCAGGAATGAAAATTCTGCATTTAGTCACCCAACCAGCATGCAAGATTTTATTTGGCACTTGAACTGACTGCAGCTATAATTATTCTGATTCCTCTCTTTTGTTGCCTCACAGAGTCCCACTTCTAGTGTGACTTTAAATTGTAATATTTATTTCTGAAACTTATTACTCAAGCTGCTTTTGTATACATCCTTCAGTACTAATCCAAAGTCTATCTTAAAATTTCCTCTTGAGTTGGTAGCATAGAATGCAGTAGCAAAAACTTGTTCTCATTTGAAGACATAGACTCATGTTGCCCAATACTGTCTAAAGTAGGTTTGACTTGACTCAGTTATAGTACTAAAGTATCATACTAAGATAAAAGTTAACTATAAGGTTAGAAATAATACTTTCACTACTTTTTCTACTGCCATTAAGAGAGAAAGTGAGAAAAGAGTAAAAGAAATTAAAGAAGAGCAAAAGCTTCCTGGTGTGAGCTACTCTGGAGCGTGTCTTGTCAACTGATTGGGGCACCTGTGCTTGAAGCTGTCCATTGTTCCAGATACACAGACTATTACCTTCATGTTCTCCAGTAAGAATACAATCTTCCATAACTTCTAGAACTTACTGGACTTTGGGGCTTTACGAGAATAGAGGATAAACTCATAAAAATCAATATAACCCGATTTAAAATTTAAGGTTAATATACAACTGCTAAAAATTGAAATGTAAAACTAGACACTAAAGACTGAATAATCTGACAACACATTTATCAAATGCTTCTTGACTATTTCAAATTACCTAGCATGCTCTATCCTAATTACCTCCTTAAGCACTCCATCTAGTCAGTGCCAACTCAAAACCTCCTAATATGAACTTCAATACCAAAAACTGTTTGATCAAATGAGACAAAAGGCTATTTGCTGTTCTCCCCGATAATATTGATATATACTAAGTTTTTTGTAAGTCCCCTCTTCAGTATCTTAATATCTCAAACACACTCACATTTAGCCTTTCACTTAGATTAAGATCACAGCCAGTTTGGGCACTCAATGTCAGATACCCCAAATGTTTCCAACAGGTAGAATTGAATACATTTCACTTCCTGAATACCAGATGTTTTTCCCTGGAAGAATTTCAGAAATGAAGCAGCTAAAGCCTGGGATACCTCCATCTACTTTCAAAAACACTAAAAATCTTACTTTTCCTCCTAAGGGACAAGTTACACCTTGTTCTGCACTAATGTATTAAGAAGTTCTCTGCACAGAAACTCATGAAACACAAATCCTTCAGCCAGAAGTTGCTCAGTTTTCTTAGTGATTCTTAAACAGGCTTCACTTCTTTACAGTCCAAAAGCTGAGCACTTCATGTTCAGACTACAACAGACCATAGAAATAGGTTTTGTGAGTCTTGTTTCTTCTGTACTTAACACAACTAATCCCCAATGTGGACAAGTGCCTTGGGGCATTCCTAGAAAGCAGTTTGGAGTTCTGTACTCACCTGCTGACATGCTGCCAGGGTATAAGGCAGCAGCCACAAAGCCATCGCTGTGCCTAACAGAACGTTTTGGGGAATATGGTGCCCATTCCTGAAGCTCTGGAGACAGATGCTCCTCGCTAGCTGGAGCATATTTCTGCACCTACAGGAGCACAGAAGTTTGATTACAGGAAGTTGGAGATTCAAAAGAATAAAACAGCCAAACTGTGGAACAATAAGCAACATCAAACTTTCGAGTATCTGTTCCAGAATGTGCCACCATGGTGCTTCGCAGACATTCGTCTTTCAATTACTTCCTTCCAACCATTTTTCCTCCATCCTACTTTGTTACTACTTTTTATTATTTTGTAATCTTCTTAGGGCAATATTTGCAATTTAACTGATACCTTTTGCATCAATGAAACTCAGCATACAGTTACATTTCTCCTTTAAAATAAGGCTTTCACAGGCTATTTCAGATGCTATTGTTGCAAGTGTTTGCTATAGAAAATCTGGCGAAAAAGAAAGCATTTTCTTCTAAGCCTGCATTTCCAGATACATGTGGAGTAACCTCTCTTCAACAAGCAATTCAGGTTTTAGAACCTCACAACTTCTGTTCTGTATATAACAAGTATACTGGTGAGTTAAGAACATATGAATATAGCTCAGACAGTGATGAAGAAGAGCTACAAGTGCAGGGCTCAGCACATGGCATTCAAACATTTGAAATGTACAACACAAAATATGCATGTAAAAAGTGAAAGATTACTGAAAATGTACTTACAGTTTTTATGACAGCAGTATTTTAACTAAATGAAGAGTTACTGAGAGCACAAAGACTAAAAGGCAAAGGTGCCTTCTTAGAGCCAGTACTTGATCATTTTCACGTCTGCAACAGTCATTGTTCCATCTACTATTCAGGAATTAGGCACACCTAAATTTATCAACTTATCAAAGTACACAAAATTAACTGTGTATATACACATCTAAATTAAATGACAACACCCAATATGAATTCAAATTAAACTATACTATATTTTGCTATTACAAATACTGCTTCAGGAGTGACTGCATGCAGACTGGGCACTATCGTCACAACAGCCTGAGGTAGTTCCAACTGACAAGGGCAATTCCACCAGAAAAAAAAATTCAGAGTGACTATGCCCACATTTTGAAGAACAGTATCACTTGTTCTCTCCTGCCAACAACTTCAGAGCTACAAAGTTCTTCCTATTTTATGGGTGGAGATGGGAAAGAGTAGAAAAATAAAAAAGAATCACAGAACCTAGTTTTAATTTTATCATAGAAACAAAAAATAGCTAGGAAATGAAGTAACTTTAAAAACCAAAAAAATCATCATTTTAATTCTCTTCTATAATTTTCTTCTTTACCTCAAACCAACACCTACTTGCCACCTGTAACACAGCTTGGGCAGCACACTGACGCAAACGCAATATGTCCCCACATATCCCTTGGTCTCCTCAACAGTGAGTGCCAAAACCACCCACTCTGTGTTCCAGCTAACAAATCTCCTGGGCCTAAGTCCCCACCTACACATGTCCTTGTCACAGCTGGCAACTCTTTACTCACTCATTCCTCATTATACAAATATTACTACAATTATAACCAGGGCTGTGCATGTGCTCATGACAATGCACTACAACGAAGAATGAGACTATCAGTGCTAATGGAGCAACCTGACATTCAATACAAAGCAAACACTCCCTATTCAAATGTGTTCAATATCTTGATCTTATTCTGCTGTTACATACATGCTAAAATAGGACATGGGAATACGCCCTCTTCCACTTCCCGCTGTGCAGTTCTTTTGACCTTTCTCTTGGCCATACTGCTCTTCAGACCACATCTGATCACAGGTACAAAATTAAACTCTTATGTTTTCTCTGTCATTTATTGTGCTAGCCTTTGGCTGGGACAGAGTTAATGTTCTTCATAGTAGCTAGCTTGGGCTGTGGTTTTTTTAATTGTGCTGCACGCACTGTTGGTAATAACAGATATGTTTTCATTCTTTGGTGAGCACAGCTTACATAGAGGCTTAAACCTCTTCATAAGTATTTTTCCCTAAAAATGTTTGGGAATGCATAAGGAATGGAAGTAGACAAAACAAAAAAAATGGAAGCAGGCCAAAAAAAAAAGGCATAAAAAACTGCCAGTTGCTCCCTTACACCAGTATTTTTGCAGGATATGGCTCTAACCCTGCACTACTTCCAACTAAGCTCTGCCATCTGTATTGCTTCTAAAACTCTGTGAAAAGGGTGGGATTACCCAGGTATAAACAAGTAAGGGAAAAGAATATTAAATTTTATGTAATTTTGATGAAATTACATTTAAAAACCCCACTTCTATAAACTTTGGCTTTCAGTTAAAAATAAAAAAAAATATCTCTATCTGCCAGATGAGCAAATCTGAGGCAGTGGACCTGAAATAACATTATTGATTATGTCACTTTATATAATGTATTCATCTAAATAGGCCTTTCCCAGAGCACAAAAATGTTTTCTTCCATCCACTCTCTCAAGACATGATCACCATCTTCTCAGCAGGGTTATTTATTCTAACAAATTATATGCTGATTTTGAATTTGCATCATGTTCTAATAAATAGCTCACCTCTATAGTGTAATGGGCCTAACATCCTTTGAATTTCACATAAGATGTACAAAAGTATTTTGACATATAGAAAGACTTACAAAAAACCAACACTATGTGTGGTATACCTTCTTGTGCAGTGATCTGGACAACCAATCTGACTTTTGTAAAACTTCACAGACCCTATTTTCAGTTCTTCTAAAGCTGATGTTTTGTGTTTTTATCTATGTCTTTTCAGGCTGTCAAAAACATAAAAGAGCCCAGATGTTGCAACAAGCAGCATGAAAACCTCAGGTATGGCAGCTAAGCAGAACACTAGTTTTCTGTTTGGTGGCCACCACTGCCTGTTAAATACTGGAACTCTACACACTGGTTTGTATTTTGTGATACTGCCAAATGCCAACTGAGTCTGAGTTCAGAGGACCTGAATTCTGAGGATGGGCTATGCTTCTCCTGCTCTGGTACATAACTGGGCACCCAAAACCACACTGCTAATACACTTGAAGGTTTCTAGTTTTGTGCTTCAGTATAGCAAGCTTCTACCTGAAGTGCAGGATTAGGAATGGGCACAGGGGTCATTTTATGCCTCAGGGCAGGAGCCGATTTTGGCCGTGGTCTTTTAATCTCTGGCTCTTCAACTCTTTGAAAGCCAATGTCATCTTCACAGGACTTCCTTGAGGAGAGGTGAGTGCAGTCCATTCCCTCCTCCCGATAGTAATGCCCAGCATTCCTGCTGCGCCCCTTGAGAGTAGCAGAGTCCTGTTTAAGTGCCAAGGAAACTGGAGCCTGGGCAGTGGCTGGGCTGGTGGGAGGTGATCCTGTTGTTACTGTAGACTCTGATGCAGAGCTTGCCTGTTGTTTATGTTTAAACTTGATGGAGTCACTTCTCTTAGGAGGAGTTGGAGGAGTTGAAGCCACTTCAGCTTTTGATGGCTGAGGTGAATGGCCTGTCACCTGATTAGGGGAAAGGTACTCCAGTTTGGGAGGAGTTGGTGGCCTTTTGAAAGTATCAGGGTCAAAGATAGATTTCCTTTGTTTTGGCTTTTTATATACAGAGAACTTTTCTGTTTCTGTTGCTGAGATATTAACCATGACTTTTGGCCAGGTACCACCACTATGCTTAGCTCCATGTCCTTTGTCAAACGCTGTCTCAACCATCATACAGTCAGCTCCCGTAGGTTCATAAGGCAGCCTCCTGTTGTCCAAGTCAACAGCTCCATAGCCTTGGTCCCCATATGTCTCTGGGCTGAAGGAGCTGAGACTGTGCTCTGAATTACTATGGCAGCTGTGCACTGTGTTCCTACGAGAGTCTACTCGTAATGTGTTACTTGGGAAAGGCTTGTGATCGCAAAATGAAGTGCTGCCCTGATCCCCCTGGTCCTTCTTGCCATCCATGATGTCTGGATTGAAAATGTCAGTCTGGGTTGAGCTGTTGAGTTTCAGATTTCTTTTATTTTGTGCTTGTATCTCTGATGCATGAACTCTACAGTTTGACATTTTTTCTGAATCCTTCAAATTTTCAAATATATTTTGACCACTCCAAGATGAACTCTGAGGAAAAACCTAAAACAAAAACCACATATGATCACCTTATTATTGTGGCTGATTTCTGTTTAGTATGAGTCATATCCTAGCCTGCTTGACTTATCTATACCTGAATATACACTTAACAATACCTTAAAATTTAAAGCACAAAACATCAATTGAAATGAAGCTAGAAAAATTTTTGTAATATTTTCAGAACAATTCCCAAGGAGCAACTCCACATGGTGGCAGAAGTACTCAACTGCAAGTGAAGGGACCTGCATTCTACTTCTGCCTCTGGTAAGTGATGCCAGTAAGATAACTTTAATTGTCCATTTTCCCTCATATATTTAGTCTTCTTACTCTCTTAAAACCTAAAGCTCTCTAGATATGAAATTATGACTCAAAATCCATGTGACAGGCCCAGAATAACAGGATTCTAAACTCGAAAAACAAAACAGAATAAATATTTTCAAGAAATAAGCCTGAAAATCAAAGCCTTGTACTTAATCTCCATGATGGGAAGAGTTCAGTTTTCTGCACAACTCTCTCCTGGCTAAAAGCTAACTTCCTTTAGACAGCAAGCAGTTTATCTTTCATGTACAAAAGTGCTGCACTCTGAAGGAAAACCCAAGAAGCAGCAAGCAATTGTGGCAGCACTCATTTCATGTGACCAGCAAAAAAAAGGGAAAGAAGACAGTAAGTTAGTCTCATTTCCAACTAGATGGCACAAGAGCCTTACTTTGGAAATAACTGCTGAGGAAGCATACCTCCAGAGGAATGCATCCAGACAACTGTCTTTTTCCCATTTTTATATACTCCTTTTTTTCCATATACTCTTCCTTGAACAACTAGAATAATTCTGCACAAGTTCAAGAGAATTCTGCAAATTCAGCTTCTGCTACTCACCTTCATGAGTGACAGAGTAAGGGAATCCCTACAGTTTCGTAGCAGAGCTTCACATTCAGTAAGTGACTTGTTATCTAGTGCAATGCCATTGATCTGCAGACAAAAAAAACCACAACAGACATCTGTAAATCAAAGCTAATAGGTAGAGTATCTCTTAGTCAGGGAAAACACTAGTCAACACATGTATATGTGACTGAAGTTTGGTTGATGTTTGTGCATTTTCAAGAGTGGAGAATGGGCAACTCCCATGTGCAATCTGCTACTCCTTCAGGGACACAGGGTATCACCCCAGGTCACTACACCCTCTGTGCAGCTGTGCCAATAGGAACCACCTCCACTTTCACAGTGCACAAACAACACCCATCCTGTAAGGCTGCAAATGCACCTCAGGACAGAATCCCTCCCAGAACAGATGACAGCTATGGTACCAACATTTACAAGACAAGGAACCTCTCATTCAGTGAAGGGATACGTTTTTGGAACTGACCTTTCCTAGTCAATATAAGAACCACAAATACCTATATATATATATAAATTAAATATATATATATATATATATATATATATATATGCATGCCAAGTCTGAAGAATAACCTAATGCTTCTGACAAAGTATTTTCTGAAAAAATTCTCATATGAACTCACGAAATAAGCTGCACATTACATTAATCACTCAACATACAAAACCATTAACTTAGAATAAATATTCAGTGAATTTACAAAAAGGACTTAATATTGCAAAAGTAAAAAATTAAGTGGAATGTTTGGCATCCTAAAGAGTGGCATCAATGATAACACTTCAAAATAAATACAAATTTTTAAAGGCAAATGCATTTTTAAGACTTACAGCAATTATTCTATCTCCTACAGCAAGGGAACCCTCTTTGGCAGCTGGGCTTCCGGGCACAACAGCAGCAACAAATACTCCATTTTCCAGACTGACCCCACTATCTGAAATACATAAAAAAGAATTTGATTCTACAATTTTAATATATTGCTCAAATGGCATGCCTGACCTGCCTGCATAAGAAAGAAATATGACTACCAATCCAGCTGAATTTAAATTTCTGTAAACCCTTCTGAAGAAATAACAAGACAGGGAAAAGTAAGATTTTGAATACCCCAAAAGTTAATACAATCACACAAAAATGGGGTAACTGGGTTTAACAGACTTGTTTACACTCTCACAAACATTCCAAACAGGCAGCTAACTAAATAAAAGTATTTTAAGAAAGAATCAACTAAAACCCACCCAAGGACAAAAACAAAACCTAAACTTACAAGATGAAGCTATTATCAACAACAGTGTTCTTGGTTTGCTATAAAAAAATTAATGAAAACTCCTCTCTAGCAGGCCATTAACATGCAAATGTGATTTAAGCAAAGGCTTGGAGAACATGTGCTTTTATGTCAAAGCCTTACTTGGCTGAACAAACATGTGCCATTTACATCCATTCTTTATAGTCATTACCTTTATGTCCAGAAACATTGATGTGAAGAGGTGTTATCACTCGCCCACCTAAAGACTTTCTTCTTCGAACCACCATATTAATAACACCTCCTCCATTTAGAACAGCTTTTATAACTTGTTTTTTATCCTTATTGGTAAGATCCACATCATTTATCTTCAGCAGCCAATCATTCACTCTGGTAGATATACAGAATTAGGTAGGTCAGTTACAAGCACACTTTGCTGGACACAGCACATGAATAAGGTTCCAGGAAAAGGCATGCAACAGAGCTGATCTCAATAAACTCATCCTTCATTATCTGGAGTTATCCATTCCTGAAAAAGCATTAAATAGCAGCTAAATGAAAACTAGGACTGCTAGTCTGCACTTCACTAGGAAAAGTATATCCTCAAATCACTAATGACTACTTCTTGTTTAAAAACAATGCTTTTAGAGAAGAATTACTAAAAACCTTCTATCAACACCAAGAATAGCAGATGGTTCCAAATGACCCCTTGCTCTACTCTCCTCTTCTCTTGCCCTCCCTCAATTTAAATTTCCCAAAATTTAAATAAATAGATCTAGGTTAGAGGAGATGACAATAATGGAGTAAAAAGGGCACAGTGCAACAAAAAACATTTCAAATTGTTTTAAGTGCTGAGTCAAACAGTGTTTAATTCCTGTAATGCTTCTAGGCATCGGCCTTCTCAGTGTGATTTCCCAACTAGCATTAATAATATAAAGAAAAAATAACTTCAAAAAACAAAAATCAAGAAGAGAATTTGCAATATGCTCATATTTAAGGTTTATTGTGATCAAAAAACCAACAGGTGTTTTCCAAAGTCAGGCCCTACCTTAACCGACCATCAGCAATACTTCCTTTGTCTACTTTGGTAACGAAGATCCCGCAGTCTCCAGGGAGGTACGGCTCGTTCACACCTTCTGCCACGTCAAAACCAAGTGCTTTCAAGTCCATGTCATCCTAGAAAATATTAATGACAAGTGATTCCACTGCACTGGCAAATAGAGTCTGTTACCAAGAGGCATTACTGCATGTTTGCACTATGTATTTATATTCACAGGGTTCCTGCATCAGGTAAGTGTTTATTTTTTTTGTACATAGGTATATAACCTCCCATTTCCATTAGAATGATCCTTCTCTCTCAGATTAAGGCTTAAATAATACAAATGGGGAACTTCACCAAAGAGGTACAGAAAAGCAGCTGAGCATGTGAAAAAGCCCATTCAGACCCACATAACCTGTTTTAAGGTACAATGTTGGTTGTGCAATCACAGAACAAGGACATGTTTCCCAAGAATGGGGGAAAAAAACAATTGCCAAGGTAAAGAAACAGCATTGTGTCTTAGTAATGAAGTCAGGCAGATTTCTGCTGTGCTATGACTGGAGAGCAGAAGTTACCAGGAAAGATGGCTCTAACATTATGGGGACCATTTCTAAATACAGATTCAGAGGTGGTATTCTACCAAGCCTGACGCCAACCAGATCATTCTTGATGCGAAAAGTGACAAAAATCTTTAAGATCATTCACTGAACAAAACATGGAAATTTTAATGTAGCGCTTGCTTTGGTAAATGATAAGGTCACTGTAAGGAAAAAATTTATCCAAAAAATAGTAAATTGGTATCAACTGACCACAAACTCATTTATTATTGCTATTTTCACTGTTAAATAACACACTTCTAAAAATTAGAGAACTCGAAGCTGTCTGCTGGATCAACCATATCAGCATACTGAAGGGTGAGGACACTTGAAATGTAAAATCTAACATGAAAAAAATAAGAGTTTAAAACAGATGTGTAAGTACAGTTCAAGTTATCCCCTAAAATCAGAAGAGCATAATGTCTTCAGGGAGCACAAAAAGATGCCTGATAAAAGCTGAAGATAAAGCATGCAAAAAGATCAAGATTGATCAGAAAATAAATTGAGCCAAAGCTGACAAGAATATATTAAAATCCTTAAGTCTCCCAAATGTCCTATGTAAGAAAAAATTTCATAGGGAAGAACATGAGGCTGCCATAAATCAAGGATCAAGTAAAGAACAGTATCATTACACAGGATCAGAGTTGAAAAGTGAGTATTATTTCTCTCAGTTTTGCACTGAGTGATTACGTATAGTACAATTTTAATCCAACAGCTGAAGTTTAAACAAAAATAAAAGGACTGAAATGTATTCAACTCTATAATCTCCATCCTGGAATTCAAATGCTGGTAGGTCAGCAAAGATTTTTATCCCTATATTTGATCAAGGTTGGCACAGTATTATTACTATAATTTGATAGCAGCAAGTGTAATCCATATATTTAGAAAAGGGAAACACATTTAAATGACAAATTTGCACATATTTGATCTCAGTGATGCAAACATGCAGTGCAGTCTTTGAAGAATAACTAAATAACTGCACATGAATGGAAAATTCATCAGGTTGCAATGTTTACCACAGGCACATCATATGCCAGACTTGCTAATTAATTTAACAGACAATAGAAAATCAAAATTATTAGTTATCAGTTGAAACACAGAAGATGGCAAGGAACAAAACTGATGGAGCTGATCAGAAGTGTTGAAAAAGCTTGGTGAAAGGGAAATTATTATTCCAGAAAGAATTTACAGGTGATTCTGGTACTCAGTTCATCTTATCTTTTCAATAGGTATTTCAAAATATATTAAGACTAAATAATATTTTTGTGTCAAAAAAGTAACATATTAGTGATTTTGTAGGGATGCACTGTCAGAACACAGATTTGAAGAGCAAAAAAAAAGACGAACCCTGAATATTGCAGCAAAATAAAAGGGACTTAATCTGATAGCCTTTAATCACTAAAGTTTGTCATTCAGGAATGACAAAGAAATTCTGATCTGTACAGAAGCTGTTATAAGTGAATCACAATCTGGAAGACTACTTGTATACTTTATGTGTTCACAAAAGTTACCATTAACAATGGGATGTACCAACCCAACATTTCACATAGAAGAGCATACAAGAATGACATACATTGCAGCAAATTAAAAGTTTTAGAATACAATGAAAAAAAGTGAAATTATATGGAGAAAAATACTAGTAGGATAATGAAAGGAAATAGAGGTTATCTGGATTGCTAAACTTAAGAGCTTTACTTAATATGCCAAAATAGAAAAGGGATTTAATTTCCTCTACAGACAAGCAAGACATGAGCATCTCCTTTCATCTCAGGTTTTCAAACTGAACAGTAATGTTGCCCTAAAATACATATTCACCATGAATAAATACTTTTAATACTTTAAAATTTCTTACCAGCAGATCTGAGCAAAAGTAGGAGAAATAGCTTAGTGTGAAACATTAACTTTTGTGCATAGATTTTAAAGTGTTATTGCCAGTAAAAGATTGGCCTCTAATACACTGTTTCCTTCACATCTTAAGTTCTGGCTGCCTTAGCACTGCCATGTCTGCAGTGAATCACAAACTTAAAGACCACTATACTACATGGGCCTGGGTACTCTTCAACATTAAATGTGGGAACGATTTTTAATTTATAATGCAGATGAAGAAAATTACAAAGCTTGTATATAACAGCTTGGTTTTATCAACTACTTTCATGTAGCTGTAACTGCACTTACTGCCTCCATGTGCACCTACACAGTTCCTTGCCAAACAATAAAGAACTAAAAAACCCAAAATCGTATTTTTAATCTTACCTAGTATTTAAAAGATTATAATTGGTTCAGAGCTATCCAATACATAAGACAATGCAATGTATGATTTTACTTACTCTGTCTTTTTCAAATTCTACCACTTCTGTTTCCCATTCCAGAGAATCTGTATCTATGGCTGAGTCATGGGAACTATGGGCCATCAATTGACGAAATCTGGCCTCCTTTTCCAGTTGATTTTCCATCTTTTCCCTAGGCAAACAAAAGTATTACTTATTGCAGAAACAGACATCATTTTAAATAAACTGAAAAATAATGTTGCAATTGTGATAGATATTATACTTGGCTTTTTAAATCAGAAATCCAAGCTGTGTGAAATATTTCCTTTAGCTTCTGTCTTTCCAATATTCTTGGTCTGCTATGAAACTGACTTTACATTTCTATATATATAGTCTTAACAGAGTCTTACATTTTTTGCAATATTTTTACATGACTAAATGTACAACTAGGTCTCTCGCATCTTCCAAAATGCTCAGATGGTCTCTATCAGTATGTAGGGCATGATAAATACTAATGGCAAAACCTCTCCCATAAACCAGTGAGTATGAGAGGAACTAAGCTGCAGTTAATAACTAACTAAGAAAACAAAGTTTTCATCACAAACTTTCAAGCAGTTTGGTCATTTCTCTAACATACTTCAGTTCCTTCAGCTCACGAACAGCATCATTTTTCTGCTTCCTCATGTCATCCAGATTGCGAAGAGCTTCAGCCAAGTCACTCACAGCTCGGTCTCTCTCCCTCCTTAAGTTGTCACACAAAGTTCTTCAAAAGAAAAAGATTGTAATCTAGTTACTTAAAACCCTATTAAAGTAAACTGGTTTTACCACATTGTATAGTTAATGTAAAATTTCAAAGAGCAGTTTCAAAAGTTTTCTATCTGCAAAATAAAAAAGGATAAGGAAGACAAAAATTACATATGCTAGGTCTTAATTCTTTATCCCTTCATCCTTTTCAGAACCTTATTTCTACTTATCTACTTTAAACTAGTAAATAGAAATACTTAAATATTTTTCTTAGTTCCTTAGATATATTTAGCAGCAAATATCTTGGATATTTTTTGTGCATGTCCCCATAAGCAAAGAATTATGTGCAGGACTAGAGCTACGGCAGGATAATTAGCATAGCATGCCTAAAAGATTGCCCGACTGGCTGTTCCCACACAGCAGTGCTGTTAGACTCAAGGGTATTTACTAGAGACATTTTAGTTATGAAAGCACAGAAAACAACAAAGATCTTGTAAGGTGCCCTCAACATTTAAAAAAAAAAAACCACCATGTGACAGCTAAGGCAGAGGAAGTGCTGGCAAAAGCCAGCCTAGAACTGCATCAGCTGCACACCAGGTGTTACAGAGATCACTCAGGTATCATCTAGCAGGTGTTTACCGTATGCTTTCCCTTTCTGCAACAATCTTATCCCGCTCTTGAAAGGCCCAATCCCTCCTACACTTGGCTACTTCTGCTTCCTGGACAGCTTCCTTTAGTTCTTGTGACATAGCCTCATATTGCTTCCGAAGCATTTCAATTTCTTTGTTTGCTCTTTCTATGTCTAGGGTAGCAGAATCTTGTATCTAGGAATTAAGAAACACAGGTAAGTATTTTAGGCACAATTTTTGGGTACATATGCACAAACAGCTTTTACTATTGCGTGATGTATTCAATTCTAATGATTTCATGAAAAATACTCATTTATTTTAGCAGCAGCTTTGGGGGGAGGGTGGGAGGAAAGATAAAACCTGCTGTAATGCATTTCATCCAGGAGCGCACAAATTTGTACAACTGCAGAATTAAGAATCCTCACTACTTCAAAATAACATCAGTGAATGTTTCATATTTCAGAGATGACATTCTGTGCTTCAATCTTGTTCTGCTTAGCAGACAGAAAAACCTGCAAGTATACTCAGAAATCAGATACACTACTATATGCAACTGCATACAGTATATAGAGTATATATATACACTATATATAGAAAACACGTATTTCCTACATTAACACCCATTTTTTACCCTGAGACAATAATCCCAAAACTTGGGATTCATACAGGTCCCTTAATTCCAAAGTAATGAAATTGAAGAGCAATGGAATTGAAAGAAAGTTTTCATTTAATGCTTCTTGTTTTAGATAAGAATTATTGTATTCTTAAGTTAGCTTGTCCCTCTAAAATTCCCTATTTTGAACAAGAGAGATGGTGACAACAGTAAGACAAATACACAAAGAAAACTCCAAGCTTGCAGCACAACAACACGAGCCAACTTCAACAGTACAGCCCACCAGAAGCTGTGGGTTTGCAAACAATTGCGTGTGGTTAATTTCAAGAATAAAAATGAAACTAATGAATCCAGATTTACTGACTTAGAATTTGGTTAAAATGTAATTTTTTTTCCAGTTATATTTGCAAACAGAATCATAATATGAAGCACAACTGCGTTTCTTCCAAACAAGAATTTCTGTCAGTATGTCTTAAAGAACATAAATGCACATGTTTGTATTTTAGAGCAACTTGAGGAAAAGAGGGAGGACTCCCAATGTGCCCAAACCTTTAATCTCTTGCAAGTTACTGACTTAACTAAGCTAAGAAAGAAAGAGGCATCAGTAAAGACTTGCAATACCTGACGAGCTTGATAATATTCCCTTAGCAGATGGTCTCTCTGGATGATAGCTTCTGTTCTCTCCTTCCTGGCAACATCCCTCTCTTCCTTCACAGTCTCTATATCCTTGCAAGCTTGATCAAGTTCTTTCTGGGCCTCAGCTTTGTCCTTCACTTCATGACAGTATTTTTCCAGTAACTCATTCCTCTCACAAATTGCTCGATCTCTTTCCACTAGAGCAGAGTTTAGTTCCTAAAACAAAGATCCATTGTTTGCAGTCAGTTAAGTTCAGAAGGAAATAGTTCATCTTTCCAATTGAATACATGTCATGACACCTTAAAAGTCTAGAGAGTTCACCACTAATATTCTGAAAAATGGAGGCAGATCACATTACACACAAGTAACTACTAGCAAAGAATATTAAATGTGGTATTAAAAAATAGTACACCATGACATGACCACAGTTCTTTGTCCAAAGTAAGAAAGATTCTGGGAGCACTGATAACTTTGAGGAACCTAAATGAGAAAAGGTTATTAACCAAACAGACTTTGTGTTTTTAAAAAAAAATGTTGTTAAATGTGGCAAAGTGGAAGAATATATTGCAAACAAACATTTTTTAAAAACTGCTTCAATTTTACAGGACTGAAATAATGTAGACAACCCAGCTACATAATCATCTTTCAGCTTCTCCATATGCATTAAAGGATACCCATGTGCTACAGAATGTTGAAGATAAAACTAAAATATTCTATCAAGCAGAATGACAATACATCTGTCTTTGGTTTAGGGCAAATTTGGGAGGAAACCTCCGAATGGGGGTCCCCCAGGAACAGATTCAAGCAGTCCCTACCCCAGCTGGTTCGGGGAAAAAATACTTCCTCAGAGAAAAGTGGGGAAAAAAACTGTTTATTTAACAGACAAAGCACTTCCCAGCACAAAAATGACCAACACCAAGCAGCAAAACCTCTCGCTGCTCTGAAGAGATGACAAATTTAGCAGAAAATCCCTTCTGTGGGTTCTGTTCAGGTTGTTCTCAGTCCCTCTGGCCTGGGAAATGCCAGGCCAGGACTGGTGGGCCACAGGTGGGAGCTCCCAGTGCTCCTCTGGGTTTTCAGTCCACAGCAGATTCGAACAATTCCAAGAAAAAGGAAAAAAAAAACCAAAACAAAGCAAGTGAAAAAACCAAAAGAGTGCTCTCTGTCCCACTGTCCATTGCAGACAACTGGTCTGTGTGAAGAGTGCGGGGGAGCAAGTGCTGTCTCTGACAAACTCTGAACTTCTCTCCCCTTTTCACTCCTGAAACCAGTCTTAAAGTTGCAGTACTCAATATTCAACACCAACAGAACAGAACAGATGATTTGGGGATACAAGCATCACAAAGTCACTCCAAGACAACATCTTAAGTGTGAATTCAACTGCATCATAATAAAAAAGGTACAGCAAATGCAAAAGTGTTCTAAAATAAAATCTGCCCTTCTAGAATTATTTAAATTAGGCTTCCCTAATTCTCTTTAGAAGAATGGGTCATTGAAACAATCCAATTTCATGCCCTCTACATTTTCAGATGGCTCAGGTCTCTAGAAGCATTCAGCCAATGTCTACAAAGAAGTCCTCCAAAACATAGGCACTCCTAGCTGGAAACTACTGATGTTTTGATTATTAAAAGATCACCAGAGACAGCTGACACCTCAAAAGCAAAAGAAAGAAAGGGTTGAAGTGCTTAAGGATAGAAAGACATCATGTCATAAACTGATTTTCATTCTATTTACCTCCACGGTTTACAAAGAATAAAATTGAATATTTAAAGCCCAGATGGCAATTGCACTTTGCTGTACTAACAGAATTGTTTTTGAGATGTGCATCTAATTAAGGCTAGTCAAACTATTGACAATAACATTAAGAGTGCCATTTTTGCTGTAGAGTAGCAGAGGAGCACTGAATTAATGACTCACTCTCTAAGTGAATCTCAATTACCATAACACCCAAGTGCTTTCAACACCAGTGAGTCCTTCCTTGCTCAGTAACTCTGAAGAGCAAAAAATCTCTGAATTGTCTGTTGGTGTAGACAAGTTTCAGTACTGAAAAGAGCATTTTGCACAGTTAAACTACAGTTTGTATAAAATGTGCATTCAACTGTATGTATAAAACTTACACAAAAATATTAAGTCTTTTCCCACAAGCAACTGAGATAAAAGTCACCAAGGCAGAGGGAAAGTTCTCAGCAAGACCTTCACTAAACAAGAATCTACAGTGATTTTAAAGTGATTGGAAAAAATGCACACTATCACAGTTTAATCCAGCATGCTCAGTATAAACTATGTGAATAGGAGCAGCCATTGCCTCCAGTGGCCAGTGGTAAAATTTCACCTCTTTTTCCTATGAGGTTTGCACAAACTTACAACTATACAGCACAGGGGAATGCGCCATTTGGCACTGACTAGAACAGCTTCTGTTTGAAAACAGTAGAGCAGTTTGAGTTGAATGATTCTGAATTTGTGAATTACTTTTATGTTTTAAGGAAGTTCTCACATCTGAATATAACATAAGGATGAAATATAACAGATCTGTTACACTGAGGGGAAAACCCACTATCACTGAGATGAAACATAACATGATGAAACATAAGTATCTGCCAGAGTGAAAGATTACGGCAAACAAAAAAAAACACCATAAGAAAAAGGAGACAGAGAAATCCCTAACATCCAATCCCTTTGAGTGGGTGAGTTCATGAGAATTTAATCCAAAATTGTCCATTAGTACAACAATAATGATATTTCCTCTATCATTTATAAATACCAGAAAATTAGTACATTTTAGATGTCTATTGAACCAATAAGTTTGGGTATGTGTGACTAATAAAAGCTTACATGTCTCACTTGGAAATTAACTGTCTGACCTCATCAGTAGTTGCTCAGATGCTTTAAAATGCTTTAAAAAAATCAACCTCTTCTTCATTTCAGTTGCTTTACAATTTCCCCAGGACACCAAAGGCACACTAGCAAAACAGGGAAAAAACTAAATTTAAAATTACCTAAATGGGTTCAGTGCTGTTTAAAACAATCAAACGAAAGCACTACATAATAAGGCACTTAAAGGTGCCATATACCACAAGAAAAGTGAAAAACACTATGTTGCTTTTCTAGAGAGCACCAGAAAAACTATGCACTGAGAGGATAATCCCACTTACAGAGGACGTATTTCAGGATATGGTTTCAAGTGAATTGATACACTGATTGATAGAGTTTTTTAATATTTCAAACATTTTCCTTACCAGATTTACAAAGTCTCTTCTGCATTGAACATAGCTGCAGCAAGCAGCCAGTACTATGTAATATAAGAAAATACCTATTTGCAAGCCAAAAAGTCATAGCTACAGGAAAGAAAAATAGGAACAAAAAGACAACTCAAGTATGGCTATTTTACACCTTTTAGAGCATTACAGCAGCAGTTATTTCTGCTTTCTGAAGGGCGAGTTCTGGGAATGAAGAAAAGCATGTGTCTCTGCCCTGCCAGCACCACTCCCCAGTCCTAGGCTCTTGCTGATTCCTGTTCAAACACCCCTTTAAGTCAATACCCATGTATTTCAAATTTTAATTCTCTGCCCCTCAAGGCACTGGGGCAAATTACTCATAGTGTCACAATGACAGATATAACAAACTGGAGCAGAATGACTAATTGTGGCTATTTCCATGAGTATTCCTACCCTGATCCCACTGAAATCAATAGACATTTCGATTGGCTTACATGCTTTGATGAAAGTAGAAGAGGTATGAAACATATTAAAACCTCCCTCACTGTAGAACTGAATTACTGAGCTGACAAATATGCAGGGCTGGACAATATGACGTCTTAAAACCAGAATTTAGTCATACTTAGAAGCTCTGATGCCACGTGTTACAGTACACATTCCTCCAAAAATGGTGTTATTTATTTAAAAGAAAGCTCCACCCTTCATTTTTTCTAAGAATATTTTGTTCAGAGGTAATGCTGTGAAAATAATAAAATGAGATTTATAGGCAATGTAATACATTTGCTTGTATCTATTTCATGCTGAATTAAGTATTTGTAAACCAAATAGTCAAGTGAATGCCTGTCAGCAGAAATGATCCTGAGCAGCAAGTTGTGTTCTGCCAATCATAACAGCTTCATTCTGACATGGCTGTGATATAAGCATTTCAAGAACATGTTGCTGAAAAATAGGAAATTCTGGTTTCACACACTTTAAGGCATGCCTGAATTCTAAAGAAAAAGTCTTCAAAATATCCTCTTTAATTTACAGGCAGTAAAAGGGCAAATGAGTAAGAACAAGCATGTCAGCACAGGCTTTGCATAAGTATTTGAGATGACTTGATCATGTACTGTCTTAAGCCAGATAGTACACCACTATAGAGGTAATACTGTATATAACCACTGTAGAGGTTAAAAGTTTAACATAATGAATATTTAGAGCTATATTATTTATAGAGAGCATTACTTAAGAAGATATAAAAGACTAAAAAAACTATAAAAAGACAAAAAAGGAAAAGGATTTGTAATATGCAGGACAGAATTGAGATAAGTGTATAGCAAATTTCAACTGGCAGGCACACTTTTCAAACATGGAAATTGACAGTACAAAGGACAGGCATAGGAAAACATCAGAACACAATTTCCTCTTCGCAGTGGATTAGTATTTTCCATTAATCAGTCACACATTCCTGATTCCAGCATCAACAGCATATACTCATTTCCCTTCCCCACTAAAACAACAGCTCAGTACCTGTCTTAAAGCTTCCATCTCTTCACTGGCCACTCGCTTCTCAGAAGAAGTGTTCTTCAGCTTGGACTCTGCAAGCTCCAGCTCTGTTTGGAGCTTATCCACCTCTTTGATTACTTGATCTCTCTCACTCATTATGAGGCGGTACTCATTGAAAACCGAATCCCTTTCTTCCTTGTACTTCTCTGCATCCTTGGCTGCTTTCAGCTGCATTGTTTTGAACCTTGTCACCTCTGACTGTAATCGCTCCATCTCTCTCTGCAGCTCTTTGTTTTGTGCTGTGGCGTTGCTTAGTTCCTGCTGTACTGATTCAAACCTAAAAACAAGCGGAAACACATGTAAGACACTTGTTACTCATTTTCATACATTAAGGATTTGGCTGGGTAACCAAATGTATCCATTGGTAAAACATAACCACAGAGGACTCGTTAGAAAATGTATTCTCTGTGCTGCAAATAATCACTGCTTCAGGAATGTTAGTGAACCTTAAGGAGTATTACAGACCCTCTTTAACCATAACAACTATAAGGAACCATTTATGAACATGGAGAAAGCCATTTCTTGGCTTTGGTCTGTGGGAGTTGTTTATCACCCCTAACAGTCAATGAAAACATTCTTAGCACACCCATGGATGCTCTCTGCAGTCCTTGTGTGTGCTGATGTCCTTCCTACAGCATATAGTTAACTGTGTAGGCTTGGTATCAAGGAGGCGAGAGGGGGTAAGTGTGCTGTGAGTGTCTGTGCCCTTCCACTTTAACACGTGCAGCACTCACAGCAGCACCTTCTCAGTGAAGCAAGACTCCCCAACACCTGCAGCCAGAGAATTCTGCCACCAGCCCAAAGCCCTGCCTCACAGTCCCCCACAGCCTGCAATTCTGATACCATGAAAAGTTAACTTAGGCTAGATATGATCTCCATTTGTAAAACATCTTTAGAAATTATATTCCCTTATTGATTTTAGTATTTAAATAAGGAGATATATACACAGGCTCACCACGAGTTAAAGAATTTGTTTGGAACAAAGTCTGAGGTTTAACAAAATTCTGGTTGTATTTGACTCTTGTATTTACAACTAAAAATAAACATAGGTTGAAAAGCAGAGTATCCCTTTCTCACATAAGCTAAACAATGGTTAAAATTCTGCACACAGTTCTAAAAACGTAAATAGGAAACCCTTTTCTAAAGAAAATGCACCATTTCTCCAAATTAATGTCCCCACCACACATTCTAGAACCTTTCAGAAAATTTTATATAAATTCACATCCTTACTCATAACAGCAAAATTACATAACACTAGAGGAAAATTCTACAAAAAATATTAGAAAGGTATTTGTGATTCTAGCACAATGGAAATAAGATGCTGCATTAGAATTGGCAAATCAAAGGTACTGAAATTGGGCTATACCTCCTAAGAGAGGATGAATACTGCTGCTGGAAATGAATTGCTGTGTCCCTTTGCTTCATTAGCATGTCAATCTGTTTCTGGAGACGTCTGTTCTCCTCCTCAGCCTGCTCCAGGCGACTCAGGTCTGTGTTGTGACTCGCGATCTTCTCGTTGTACCGTTTCCTCAGGGCGTCGTAGTCCTTCTTCACACCCTCCAGCTTGTCCATTGCTGTGTCATAAAGCTTATTTAGGATCTCTGATGATCCATTCTGCTTCATGACCTTAACAAAATGCCAGAAACTCTATCAATAACCTTTACTGTTAATCAGTTCAAGAAATTTGATTTAAAATATATACATAAGAAACAAAATTAGGACAAAAATATATGAACCAATTTTAGCAATCATTCTTTTTAATGAACTAAGGAAAGACTGATCCTCTATTAAGTGCCACTGTTACTCTAAGCATTATTTCATCTGCTTTCTGTTGAGTTAAAAGTCTGCTTTATCACAAGAGCACAAGTGTGGGAAAATCTCTCTCTAATGGCAATTGTTATGAACACCTATTAAACCCATGTTGTTTTTGAAGTACTTGTAGTTTTAGCAAGAGGTAATCACTACGTGATGACCAAGATGATAGTGGTAATTTAGGAGATGCCCACGAGGTGGCATTCATGATAGATTGCCTGTATCCTCTGAATGAATTAAATAATTAAAAACATTATGAGAATAAAACCTACCCAAAATACGTTATACATTCAGGCATATTATTTTAATATTCATACAATATTTCATCTGAAAACTTCCCACAGAGGTTTGCATTTCAAAAAGTATACATAAAAGATGAACAGGAAGAGAAAAATCCATTCAAACATGAATAAAGCCTGACCTGAATCTTAGTTTCAAATTTACATCAATGTAACAATCTTGCTGTAAATTGAAACACTGATACATGACCAGCAACAACACAAGAAAGCCCTAATGAGTGTCAGCCATTCTAGTCCTTGTTCAGTCTCAAAAAAGCAAAAAAATATGCCTAAAATAAAGCCTCTAAAGCCACCTTCTTCATCTTTTTTTTTAAATTCTATTCTCCTTTTTTTCTGGTTTTTGTCTTTTAAATTGAAATCTGGCCCTGATGGAGCAGCAGGAAAAGAGAGAGGTACGAGGAATTTTATGACACTAACATTAGTCTACAGAGGCATGTCCCTAACTATCTGAAAATAAAAGTATTAAAGAACTAGAAGAAAAACAGAAGAAAAAACATGAGCTCCATAACAATTTGAAACCCAACATGCAGCAGCTATCCTGCACAAATTGGCTCCTCATTTTTGTGTCTTACATTCGAAGAAGGACCAGTTCCTGAACATGGAGGAACCTGGATGCCTGCAGACCAGAAGGGAAGGGGAGAGCAAGAGGCTGCCCACTCTTCATTGCCACTCAAGAAAACCATTTTCCTGTGGAATACTTCCCACACGAGTTTAAGAACAGGTTTGAGAACAAATTATTTAGGAATTCAAACAGAAACAGACCACTCCTCGCTGTCTAAAGAACATATGGAATGTATTTCCATGTGGAAAGTACACAAAATAATTAAGGAAAAGAAGGACTAATACACAAGAAATTGGATGGAATTCAGCATAGACTAGCTAACACAGATTTGCCAGAGGAAGATGGACACACCAGTGCAATAAATGTCTCCCATTCAAAATCCCAATGAAAGAAAGTAAATAGTCCCAGCTGGCCCAAGGAACACAGCCATGGCAACATGAAACTCCGTATGTGAGCAGCAGAAACTTAAGCTGGTCAGCTGCTACACAGCAAATCCATGACAATCCCACACAAAGGGTAACTTGATCAAAAGCTTTTGCTCTCTGAGGCCACCAAGACGTATTTTGTTATGGCCTGACAACGGAACACCACGTCAGAGGGATCAGCACTGAGCTAGACTAATTCATACGAGAAATTACAGGGACAAGATAAGACTTTTGGCCCCCCTTCAAGACACCATGAATCATTCTGACAAGCTGAGAAATGGAGTTACACAATTTTCCCACTAAGAGTCACATACATCATTTTGGTTTAAAGGTTTAATCATGATGTTGACATGAGACTGGATTTCTTTAAATCAATCCTGACAATGATACTTCAGCCTCCTTCTATGCTTCCAGATAATGCCAAGCTTCAGGACAGAATGGCAAAATGGAATAGCCTTCTCCCAGAGGTTTTGTATCCCTGCTTTGCAGACTGGGAAACTGAGGCACAGACCAATTAAGCTCTTTGCCCAGGCTGACACAGCAAACCATTTCTGCTATCTTCTGAACCAAGCCACTAAACAGTTTCATAGCAGAATTTGCAAGATAGTGCTAGAAAAATGGATAAAAAGGAGGAACAAATCTTCACTCTTCTTTGCACTATCTTCAAGTACCTCCTAAAGTACCATTCAGCATATCCAGCTTGCTTTGACCCTTGCCCTTCCTACCCTAGCAAATAATTATTTTGGCTTGCATAGATTTTGCTTCTGAAGCTCAATGTTTGACTTGCAAGTTTGCCCTGTGAATCAGCCTACACACAGTGAACCCAGATATTCTGTTTAACCATTCCACATGTCACTGTAACAATTCTAACTAAATGAACAGACTTATTCTAACCAAATGAACTGTGGACCTGATACAACCAGTTGCTCCTTAGCATTACTCTTTTCAAAATTTTCAGAATATGTGAATAACACTGATATAAAGTCCTGAAATGTCCAACTCTTTCAGTCCTGAAAATTTTGTCTCTGATTGTTTCAAGTTCAAAAACATTAATCAACCTTTTGTAATTCTTCCCAAAAAAACAACAAACATAGCATGCAAGTTTAAAGTAAGCTCTGTCCCATAAAATAGCCTAGGAGAACATGGCTATCTTTTTAATCACTTTGCAATTTTAAGTTAGATTTCTGATGCCTTTGCACCCATCTTAAAAAAATATCATGCAAATACCATCTTCATGCATGCTTTTTCATCTCTGCATTTAAATACTCCTTATTCTTTTTTTCCAACTAGACAAAGAAAATCAATTAGTAATCAAGATGTCATTGTCTTCCCTAATACTGTCCAAGGTAAGGAGGCAGTTTGGGACCCAGCAAGGTACTAAAGGCAGCAGTGCTGCACACTGAGATTTCTCCATGAAAGGAAGAAGCCTCGATGGTCTCAGGTGTCACTGCCTGAAAGATCTTCTGAGTCTGAGATCCCCTCAAGAGGACATAAAAGTGGTTTGAAAATCAGGTTTTCCCTGATGGCCACCGAAGAGACTGGAGGAGACTGTTCTCTGAGGTTTTCAAGGCTGTTTAGTGTCCCTTATCTGAGAGAGTTTTTCTCTAGCTGACAGTGGTCTGTCCAGCTCGGAATCCAAGGCAGAATGCCCTGGCCCTGGGCAGGGCTTATCTTATATACTCTAAATTACGTATCTAATACTTACAATTACTTTCCAATACATGACAGTTTTATTAAACAGTCCAGTTCTGTCCAAATCCAATCCAAGGATGCCAACTTGGCATTCAACATGGAAGAAAGCAAAAAGAAGGGGGAAAAGACATACCACGTCCAAAATCCTCCATGTTAATCACAAACTCCCTAATATAAACATTCCTAGAAATCCATTTTTTCTATCTTCTAAGTCTAATTTATACTCTACTTATTTTTGTGGTTTGTATTTCTTCCCACAATGTTGGTAGTTTTTTCCAGGGACTCATGGCCAGTCCTCAGGAGTCCTGGGCACCATGCCAGGACCTCTGAAACCCCTGCCAGGGGGGTCTAAAGGCATCCAGGGAAGGCAGGGGAACACCCTGGGCTCCCACACTCAGGCTGTGCTCACCTGCTGCTGCTGGCTGCGCAGGTCAGTTATCTCCTTCTGATCCTCGTCGTGCAGCCTCTTCATCTCCTCGCAGGACTGCTGCAGGTGGTTGTGCTCCCGCACCAGCTGCGTGTTCTTCCTCTTCAGGGTGTCCATGTCCTCCTTCAGCTGGGACTGGTCGCTCAGCAGCCGGCTGTGCAGCGTGCTGCCACGGCACAAAAACACTCTTAGGGGCCGACTGGCAAGGACAAAGTCCTGGAGTCATTCATGTCAAGCATGAGTTTCAAGCAGGTCAGACTAACTCAATGCTGCATATTTGTGTATTCCAAGCAATGGGAAAAAGAACAAAACTAGAAACAAATAGGGACATAAGTATGAAAATACATGGATGTACACAGCAGTCTTAAACCTGATCAGAAGAGTTCGTGAATTTACACCACCTGTCAATGCCATTTCACACCCATTGAAAGCAGGGAGACAAACACAAATAGCATAATATGATGATTCTTGAGATAATAGGAATTATCCCACCAATCACTTCCACTTTCTCTTGAGCTCGTCCCCTAAGCAGCAGCTAAACAAAACACAGATGAAAATGACAAAAGTCTCCTTGTGTGCTATTGTTTTAAAAACAAAAATACCCACCAAACTACAAAAAACTCCACAAGCAACAAAAACACACTACGTATGTTTCAACTACACTCAAAATAAAAGAATTCCCCCAAAATTCATTATGCCAATATGAACTGACTTACGAACTATGAACTATGAATTATGAACGATGAACTATGCCAATATGAACTATTAATTATTAAGTTTATATGACAATGAACTATATATAAATTATGCTAATTATTGAAAGAAATACACTGTCACTTAAACAATGGAGAGCCCCATAAAGAGGTTATCGCTTAGATTAAAACTCAAGCTACAAGCCTAAAATTTGATTAAATCAATGCTGAAAAAGAGAAGATAAGTCAACTGAAAGTATTTTACTACTGCAGATCAAAAAAGTAACTCTTGGATACTGACAAGTATTTCTATTGTTGAAACAGAATGATTCTACTTAAACTCTCATACTTCCTGGTAAATATTAAAATACATATTTATATATTAAAATTTTTGACTTCTAAGATATCTTGCATTTCTTCCTTATCAAGTGAAACACCAACGTTTCCTGACCCAAGCATTAATAAAGTTTCCTTAAAATTGGAACAACCTGTTAAAAAAAATCATTTTCAAAAATTATATTACCACAATTAAGCATATGTAATCTTTACATGTAGGCTATTAATCTGCTGTCATTCAGATTTCAGTGCAAATAGTAAATTCTTCAGAAGGCAAGCTTTTTTTTTTAAAAGAACACGGGGTTTTAATAACTACTGCAGGAGAAAATAATAGTTGAATTAAACCTGGGTTAAAACTTTCACAAACTGTCATGTGAGCTATCACAATCTTTTAAAAGAGAGCAAGAAATTCCATTCTCATGTATCATATTCTGCTATCTAGTCTGACAGTAAAACCGTTACACTGCAACTTCAAATCAGTAATCAGCCTTTCTTTTTTGATCCCATGAAGACATTGGGGATTTCTGTCTCAAATTCCTAAAAGTAAAACAGGCAGTCCTTGATCATTTCAAATGGGCTAGAAATTATTTCACACGATGCAAGCATCGATCTTGTAATTTAAGTGAAAAAACAGCATTAAAAAATTATTTGATTATCATGTTCTAATACTATTTGATCTACTACAGATTGGTAAACTCTTACTTTGTACAGCTTTACTAATACTTACTGATAAAAATCTGCCTCTTTTGCTGCTTCTTCACATCTTTTCAGTGTCTTGGTGTGTTGGTTCTGCAGAGACTGCAGGTCTGACATGGCCTTCATACACTGAATCTTCAGCCTTTCATAATCATGATTTGGTTTTGGACTAGGCCTAGCATGGATAAAAGAATATGAGATCAAACATCAGGTACTGAAGTGAATGAAAAGCCTGGGAAATTATCCAATAAAAAATGCTACCACACAACTGCTGATATTTAAGTTATAATATGCATTAATTTAAATACTGATCAGTTCCTGTTAAGATGCAACCATTAATAAAAAGTCGCTAGACTTGAACTTATATCAGTTTTATATTGCAGTGTAACATCTAATAATGGGATGATTTTGTCTAATTATCACTAGCATGGCCAAAAATAGTACTGAAGCTGCATGTCCCTCTCTTCTGAGCAGCAACACTACCACAGAACAGAAGCTCCACTGATACAAGAAAGAAGAGGCAGCAGCTGGAGGACCTTAGTCCACAGCTCCCTAGGAAAACAGACAGGCTTAAGAGAAAGACTTCCAATGGGACATCAAAAACACATCTGTGCTGGCAGAGTTTGACCTGTTAGACCAAGACATTGTGCTGAATTACACACCTGATTGTGTGCTACCATATTCTTTTAAGGTACTATAAATAATGAGGAAAACATTTCAGAAGCTACCTTATATTTCCATAAGGTAATTATTTGAACAAAATTTGGGTTATTAGAAATCTCCAAAGCAATATAATCTCCAAAAGCATTTTGAGAGCATTTTGTTCATAAACTGAACAAAACTAGAAGCCAAAATCAGTCAAAATAGTTCTTTTACTCAAATTTCTTTTGGATGATTGAGAGATAAATGTTCTAAAGATAATCTACATGGTCAAGCAATTCATCAGCACAGATTATGTCTAGATGTATGATACTTGTACATTATACCTTTATTTGTAGATTAGAATTAATTAGATTTGTATATCATGCTAGAAACTAAATTAGCAGGATTATATCTTCTTGCTTTGCAGCACTAAGCTTCTAAAAGAGATTCTGAATTGAACTGTTCCTCCTCTGTGCAGTCACAGGATTTTTGCACCATTGAATTTTCTGGTTTCAAAATGAAGCTTGTGACATCTGTCCCTGTATCATCTCCTGGGTCTCTTATAACCCCACAGACAATGAGGAAAAAAACCAAGCAAACCACCAAAAGAGAAAACTAATGCCTCCAAAAGAAAACAATTGTTTTTTAATTGAACTCTGCTTGTTCTCATATCAGGTTTGCTCTATTGCTGCACAGATGACTCTTCTTCCCTCAAACCTCCAATTCCCCCAAATGGCTTCTCTGTAAGCACAGCCTGAAAAAAAAAAATCAGAATTTTCTTTGCTTCATACAAAAAGCAGCAACATGGATTCCAGAACTGAAATACAGCTGGAAATTGAATCAAAATGAAAATGGTTTTGCACTATTGCAGTGGTAAGAGTTGTTAAAAATAATAACAATAAAAAACCAAAACTTTAAAAAAGAAATGCCAGCCACATCTGGTTCACAGATTTTCAGGGGGTGTGTGTATGATATAAGGTACTTTCTGGCAACTCAGTTGCATCTGGGTTGCTGAATAGTGAATTGTAATTCCTCCTTTTCTCCTTTCTCTAAAGAAATGCTGCTGGGGAAAAACAAAACAAAAACCCCTTCCTTGATTAACAAACTTAACCAACAATTAAGTTCCAAAATCATGTAAAGTAACCAAATGTTCAAGTCATGTCTACAGGGGTGTCTTTTATAGTATTTTTAAAATTCTTCAGAGGTACTAAACATAGTGTGTTACTCACACAGTATTATGGACATCACCACAACCAGCGAAGGGTTATTTTTCTTTTAAAATAAAGACATAGTTAGCATAAATTAAACTTCATTTGATATGTTTACACTCTTGACAGAATCACTAAAACCCTAGTTATTGATTTAAATTAGACCTTGGGGTAAAATTATTGAAAGTAGATACCATCTGTCCACCACAGTCTTTAATGGCAACATTAATTGGAGTACAGTTTAATTTCAGCTGTAACATTAAGCTTAGTGAGATCTATTAACAGATGTTCATATTAAACTATTAGACCAGTCTGAAAGCTATGGTGAAACTTGTTCTACAAGTCTAACATCCATCACATGTTTCATATATTGCTGAAGTACCACTGACATTATTATAAACAAAAAAAACAACAAACAACAAAAAACAAAAACCCACAACCAAAACCAACCAAGCAATCAAAACCCAAATCAACATTTAAAAACCCAACAAACCACTTATAAACATATGGAGACCATGTAGGCAACTACACAAGTTAGGCAACCTACAGTGAGGAAGAACCAACAATGTCACCAGTAACATTCTGCATTCTGCCTCATCTACATGAAATAAAAACCACATGGATATCCAAGGCCATATGTTCCACATTGCTGTTCCAAGGCTTTATATCTCAGCAAGAAAAGCAGGGATAAGAGAAGAAGGAATATTGGTCAGAAGTCAAAAATCAAAACTGCTGCAAGACAACCATCCATTCAACTGCATGTAGTGGCTGACTTTTGTTTAAGCAAGACCACCACAGTTTTATGCTAAAATGCCCCAGAAAATGACAAAAATTATGATTTCAATAAAGTAGAAGTATCAGTTGCTACTTTGGAAGCACTTGTTCAAACATTAACAAAATTTAAAATGCTAGTGTCAAAGGCCCAAGTGGTTTTTTTTGACATTTGTATAAGAACTTCAAAAATCCTTCATGCTATAGTGGAATTACCCTGGCCATAAAATAAGGCCACAGCAAGACTGACATTTACATGTGTCAGATGCTCACATAAAAGCTAATGCCAACCACAGGTCCAATTTTGTGGGTGATCCTACCTAACAGCTTCCAAGGAGTTATCATTTACTACTGTAATTGCTACAACAATTATAGATTACACATGAAACAGTCGCTTATGAGAGACAATTTTCAGGGGGTATATTTGTGTTGTGGTTCTCTTCCACTATAACTATTATGTGATTAATAACAGCAGGTTTAAGTCTATAAAGTGCAACTTGAGCATGCTAAATTATTTGGTCAAATCTTGGCTTCATCTGCAGCACACATGCACACACACAGTCACTGTCAATCCACAGGCACAGCATGAGCAATGCTACTCCTGTCCAGCAGGATGGCACATGCTGGTCTGATTCAGCACATCACAACCCACGGCTGTGGCTCCTCTGCCACTGCTCTAGACTTAGTCAACATTTGCTTTGGAAAACAGCTCTCTGTTTTGCAACCTCCTCAGCCAGCACAGCCCAGACTGCAAATGTGCTGTGAGCTGTTGTGAAGCATCCAAGGTCATGTGTCAAGGTCTGCCTCTGCACCACCTGTGTTTGGTACAGCCATAGTTACAGCAGCACACACAGCCAGGAAAATAAAGCCAGGGTAGTAAAAGTCACCATCCACATCATCATCTCTCAGCTTTCACACTTCAGTATTAACAGTTCACCATGTCTGGGCTTTTGACTTCTGGAAGGATGAAGATTAGTTTTATAAGAGGAAAAAATTCAAAAAGTAAAACACAAATACCAGTAAGATTTCAAAAACCATAAATGTGTATGCAGATGGGAGCAGTAGCTGCTTTTACACTGAAGGAAAAGAATGTCAACTAATAATCTTCATTCATTTCCCACTCCTCAGATATTTGATTGTTTGGAAGCCAGCATTCGCCATGTAATATGTACTGTCCAGGGACTACCCAAATAAAAGGTTTATTTTGATGGGTTGTTCTTGAAGCTGTGAACATTCATATTTTATACAGCATACAAATCCTACACTGAAAGTAAAGGATTGATTTGACAAAAGAGAAAACTAGGGCAGTCTAGAGGACAGCTCATCAGAACTTTATTAATAGCATCCTGGATTATGCAGAAGATTATTGGGAGCTATAAAATCCTCTATGCCTAAGCTCTAGTAACTTCAAAGAAGAAATCCTTCTATTTAACTAAGTAACTGGAAGCTGTGCAAAAGATGTTGACATTTGACAGTCTTTTCCTTTCGCATTCCCACACTGCTTTGAGAACACAATGCTCCTAAAGGAGCCCTCAGAAGTCAAGGAGGGAGGAAGGGGGCATTAAGATGAGAAGCTACTGAGTTTATAGAATCTTCAGATTCTCTCAATGCCAGTTCACTGGTTCAAATCTTAACCTTCTCATACAGACAAAAAGTTTAATTAACCACCTGACCACATACAGATGCAGCTGATTAAGTAACACACAATAACAACAAAACATTACAGTTCAGAAAAGGTACATATGATGGCAACATCTCCAAAAAATCTGTTCTTTGCTCTTATTTCAGATTCAGTGACAGTTTTTTTTCAAGGTTCTATACATGTACAGGCAAAAAGTGCTCAGTATACCCAGCAGATCTTTAACCCTTCTAAATAATCTAATTCTACTGTCAACCATTATTTACAAATAACTCTTACTTGGAGTAGTGTCTTCCTCATAACCTGTCAGCCCCCAAATTAGAATGAGCTAGACAAGCCTGCTGGCTGTTAAACGACTTTAAAAGCATGTTCAGTGGAGGAGAATTCCTTATTCTCAACATATTTCTGCTACAAGTTCCTCAACATGTGTATACCAGAAAGTTGATCTTTTAAAAAACACTTACTATGCTCAGCAGAAATCCAAACCTGTCTCTCCTTGTAGAAGCATAGGAATAGCTGAGATTTTTTTCCTTTCCTTATTTCTGTTGTCTAGCCAAGTATTCAGAGCTATTTCCCTTTCTTCTCTCTTGTTTTCAAAACACCAAATACTTCATCCACTGCCTCCTTTCTCTTGCTACAACAAAGCCCATGGAGCCTAAGCAACTTCTTTTGCTTTTTTTTCTCAACACAGAGATGAAACCTTCTCCTCTCAGTCCCACAGAAAAATTGCAGGACAAAGTGGGAATAGGCACTGAACAAGAAGCTCTAAAATGTGGATGTGGCCACTTCACCAGGATGCAAATAGGTTAGAAGCAACACATACACCTTGCAAGCTCCTTCATGCTTTCCAGGCAAGCAGGTGTCAAGGCACTTGAAAACACTACTGAAGGCTAAATGAAAAGGCTGCATTTCCTTTCTGTTCACCTGCAGTCATCGAAGGTTGAGCCAGGAGATGAAAGCGCGAGTTGCTTGCGCAGCTCATCCCTCTCTCGAGTCACCTGCCGGAGCTGATACAAAATTGTCTCCAGCTTCTCACTCATTTGTCTTGTGTCTATCACAGGTGGTGGAGATGATGCTTTGCCAGTCGTACCTGATGAAGAGAGAAACATTTGGCAGTGAGAGAGTGCCTCGAAAGAACAATAGAACTTCACTAAAGAAGTTAACACTAATTTTTAAAAATCCTGTATTTACATCTGCAGAATCCTGTTAAAAAATGAAGCAATTTATATAAGTTTTCATCAGAGAGTTGAAAGAAGAATATTTCCAATGAGATCCCATGCTAGCAGAAAGGTCCTGTGTTGCAAGTGCAGTTTGCATGGGTAGATCCCTAGCTTACTCAGGAACTTACAAGCAGCTTAAAAGGCAAGGCAAATTAGCAGTAACAATTGCAAAGACCTCAGAAACTGACATACTAACAGAAGTCATAGGTAAAAAATTTATTTCAAATACAGAACAATGCCCATGCTTTGAAAAAACCCAAGAAAAACTAGTAAAATTCACCCACATCAACTTATTCCAGTCATAGTAAAGAAACTGCTATAGCACAGGGCTCTTTTTCTAGCAGCACAGAAATACCATTCTGCCATGGGCTACAGATAACATTTACTTTACATAACATTGACTGTGCTTTCACATGTCACAATTTTTCAGTCTAGTATGTGACATACCAACAATCATGAAAACTGGGCGTAATTTTTAACAACATTGGCTAACACAAGCACATTACAATCACTGCAACTGGACTACACATCAAATTTCCTCTAAGGGGCAGTCATACATTAAAGTGTTTTGTGGGACTTTTTAATTCTCAGCTTTCCTAATATCAGAGCTGAACAATGATGGTTACTGTCCTCTCAGACCCCTGTGAGAGCACAGCAATGTCTCCTTCCCAAGAGAAGAGAGTCTGCTGTATCACTTCCTAGCAACTGCTGACAAGTAATTCAACTCTAATTTTAGTTCTACTCATTTAAAATTAAGTTGTAAATGCAGTATTGCTCATATGTCTCTCAGACACATGAGAGCAGACTCAAAGATACAGGTCATAGATGTGAAGGTTAAAGGCTTAAATGTATACAGGTGATTATTTTCTACCCAAATGAGAAATTTTAGAAATAGTTTGCAAAATCATACAACTGAAACAAGTTGCTGACGTGTACTAACTTCTTAGGATGTACCTTTATTAGGCCTTTTTTAGTTAATTAAGCAACAAAAGAATAGAAAAACAATGCTCTCAACTCATTGTCTTTTCAAAGAAAGAAACTTAAAATTATTCCACTGGATCAAATGCCAATGAATTGCAAGGATTGGCTTTTTATCCCTAAACCCAGTTCATGAGGGTATTGCAGAATGTAAAATCCCCTTCAACTTCTCAGCCAACTTCTACCTGTGCTTTTAAGTTCCCACACCAAAATAACTGCAGTGTAAGGGCAATCTTATGTACAGCATCTGGAATAATAGGATCCCTGGGTTTATACCTTCCAGCTGCTATTGTAATGAGAATTTATGAGCACAGACTGCTCTTTTTAATCTAACTATTGTCTAATAATGTGTGCAAATGCTC
This sequence comes from Luscinia megarhynchos, assembly GCA_034336665.1. NCBI lineage: Eukaryota > Metazoa > Chordata > Aves > Passeriformes > Muscicapidae > Luscinia > Luscinia megarhynchos. Next base: position 23,214,674 of record CM067569.1, read on the forward strand.
TAATAGAAAACTGAAGAAATAAAAAATAGCAGGAAGAATGAACATTGTGGAAAAAGATACAAATTCACTTTGAAGAATTCTCAATGGAGGCCGCTTTTCCTGCTACTTTGTTTCACTCCTGCATCCAGACAAAGCCCCTTTATCCATAAGGACTAAGGATTTCATACTTCCAAAATGGAGTTATCCTTTCTTTTAGATGAGAAATATTCTACATATTTTTATAGCAAGAAACCAGCAATATTACACATGATACAGGGGATATAGAAAATAAATTAAGGAAATTGCTAAATAGATACAAAAGTCGGAATATGTATTCATTTGAAAGAGCCTGGAGACATCAATGGAAAAGGAATTTCATAAACAAACTGAAACGTAAAGGCAGACAAATCAAATTCAGGTACTGAGAAGGTGTATGGTCTTTGATAAATTCAGTGGCAACCTGCACATCATCTCTCTTGAGCTAACACATCAGAGGATGTGTAACATGGAAAAAATCCCCTTCTCATCCTCACAGAGAGGTTCAAAAGCTTATGTCATCCTGGGGCTGCAAGCAAAACAGATGAACAGGATGCAAGAGGTCAAGAGGAAGGAGGAAATGAATCAGGAAAGCTGCAGTGCTTTGCAGGGAGGAAAGGGATGAACAATGCCCACCATGCCATCAGTGCCAGCCCAGCAGCAGTCCCATGGACAAGGTCTGCTACACAAGAGCCAGACAGGCACCCAACAGCTACCCTGGGGATCTTTAAACACAGTAAAAGCAGGCCAGAGATCTACTCCTCTCTCTGCTCCTCAGCCTCCTCTGACAGCTTTAACAGCATCCAAGTGACAGTCTTCTTCAGGCAAGAACATTTGTGCACAGTCTCAAAACTGTGCCAAGAAAGAAAAGTCTGCTTTAAATAAAGATGGGTTAATTAGCCTTAGGAAAGAAGCCTTTTTTACGATTGTGAAACCATTTGTCTTAGTACCAAAAGGGGTTATTTTTCATTAACTTGTCAATTTTTACAAGTACATCAACAGATACTTTAATCTCTAATGCAATGATATTTTTGACACATAATATCAGTCACGAGATGTACACCTGTTAAGTGCTGTAAAAACACAGATCAATATGATCCAGTTCTTCCCACCCCTACCCTTAGAAGAAGATGACTCAAAATTTACCTCTGCTTGATTTCCTAACAGGCTTCCATTTTCAATAGTTGTACAAAAGATTTTATAAAGCTTAAATCAGATTTCTGAATACTTAAAAAATAAGCATACACATTCAGTAAAATCCTTTTTCACCAGAAAAATTCCAGTCTTGGTTTCTTTTAAAGAAGCTTTTACAGCTGACTGCTAAAATCCTTTTATTGCATCTGACATCTTGATGCAGCAGAAGGAAAGTGACCTGTGCTTCCAGCTTCATATTCTTTTTCCATCTGACTGCATATTTTACACAAAAGTACTTCCTTTTTGTACTTCAACCAGTCAAACTGATCTTAAAATGCACAAGCCTGAAGGCTAAATCTCCATTATCCAAATTATGCCATCTTTCAGTAACTCACCTTCTTTCTCAGACAACCCAGATTCCTGAAAAGGCATTTACACTTGGCACGTCCTGCCAAGTGTAACTCATTCATCTGCTTTGGTAAGCCTCACAACTCATTTCTGATGTGAGCTGCACTTGGATTCTGGGAATGTGACCTCCTGGAAGTCCCTCCCTGGCCAGTGCCCAGGTGAGAGCACTCACTGAGTCCTGGAGCAGCTGACAGGAGGGATGTGTTGTGGGGAGAGAACACACTTCACATGTAATGCAGCACAGTCCCTAAGTCCTGAGCCTGCACCCACTTCAGCCAAAGGGAGATTTTGCAGGATTTCCATCACTGGTTGTATAAAAGAAAAGCTTTAAAAACAGAAGCTGGAGCAATTATATCTTCCCTATTATAGCCCAAATGCTAGACTTCACAGAAACCACAAAGATCTATTACTGTAGCACATACTGAATATAATTCTTGATGATTATCAACAATGACTGAAGAGATATGTCCACACAGAAACTACTGCTTCAGAAGTTAACTTCAAATATGGGGAAGAGGTATCTTATTTTTTGAAGAATAACAGAACGTTTAAACAGAAACAGGCCTGGAAAACTTATTAACCTGTCCAGAATGTAACATAATGCCAAATTAATATAATGTTGAGATAAGAAAATGGGCACCAATGCATAAACAGCCAAATTTATGAAATATCATTAACATATCTTGAGTTATAATAAACTCCTTGGTCTTTGAGAAATACAGTTGTATGATAGATTTAACTAATTCAGAAGGCAAACTGTCCCAAGCTAACAGAATGCCTTAATTTTACAATGATTTTTCTTAAACTCATAAATTTGTGCTCCTTCCTGCTTGAAAACAAACAGGAGACTACCCATTGTACAGTCAAGCCTTTTCCATTGTTTTCTTTCTCAAAAAAGAAAATCAGAGATATTCAGGACATTATTTTTTATGGTGTCATAAATCATGACAGAAAATGTTTAAAAGTACTTGCAAGATGTAAAGATGTATTGCAAAGCATGATCCACAGGGTATCTCCCCAAGCTAGGGAAGGTGTCAAAAGTAAAGACTTATGCCTGGTGTAGGAAAATGCATTCTAAAATATTTACTTTCTTTCAATAATTTATGAGACCTAGAAGAGGGTAGCATTCTAAATTACATTTTAGTTATCATTTAGATACATTTCTTCAGATGTATCTTTTGAAATGATCAAGAAACAGCAGAGAGCACAGAACAGAATTGGACACAGGTGAAATAAAACATTAGAAAAAAAAAGCAGCAGTACACTGAGGAGAGAAAAATGAAAGAGAAAAAATGAACTGTAGAAACAGTTTCATCTGACAGACAGAAAACCTAATAGATTATGGAAGCAGTGATAACCATGCAAGGACAAAAGGATAGCTAGCATTTCAGTATATTGTTTTAATTCAGAATATGGAAACCTAAACAAAGCCAGCAGCACCTAAAATAAACTTTCAACTTCAGTAAGTTTAACATTATAGAAAGTGGTTCTAGAAAGGTCAATGTGAAAAAAAATCGACAACCTAATACTAAAAAACAGCAGAGGAGATGGGGGGCAGCAGGGGAAAGGCAAACACATCAGTTTGAGAAGACCTTGAAGAATGTTGCTGAGCTGAAATACAACTGAGAGTAAAATCTGTTACCATGACCAAGGCATGTACAGCTGAAGCTTCTGGGTTTGAATTTACAGGAGCTTCCTGGCTCAAACCCTACCTTTGTCAGGCTTAAAACTGTATACTGAAAATATAACCCACATTGAAGTGTCCACACTGAACCCAAAGGGGACAGTGACAATGGCCACCAGCTGCATGCCAGCCAAGGGGATGAGACTCCTCCAGCACTGCATCCTCCACATCTCCTGCAGCAGCTGGAAGCACTGACTCACCACATCAACTTCACAGCTCCAAAAGAAAACCACTATTACCAACAGGATTTCCTAAATGCACAGGCTGAAAAAGGGTCTCAAGGGGCAGTGAAAGACACCATGCTCCAGAGGTGCTGCCTGCAGTGCAGGAGATGGGTATTCACATACACTATTTCCATTCAAATCATTGCAGAGCAAACAAATCTTCAGAAATTCCTACATGGAGCTGCTAACAGTTAAGAAGATACTATAACAAGCAAAATACCATGAAGTGGTCACCTCTTTTATTAGTGGTTCTCTCACCACAAAAAAAAAAAAAAAACCCACTGCCCCTTTTCCAAGACTGCATCAGTATAAATGAGCAAAGTTAATTTTTTTATTGTTACGTTGCTTTTTTTTTGGAAACAGGGTATGAGTGTACTCCCTGGAGTAACCTCAAGTTCCTTTGAAGAGAAAGAAGTTGAGAGAACCCTGTGCATGATTAATGTCAAACCATAGCTTCCTGAAAATGGACACCAAAGAAGACAGCAATAACAGCAATCACACACTAAAGCTACTCAGAAAGCTTAATACTTAAGGGATGTTTATTAACAAACACACTGAAAATCACCTAGAGATTAAGAATCAATCCCAGAGACAGTTACATGATTCACAGAATAAAATCAAAGAGCAAAGTTTACTTTAAGTGTGTGGAAGAGCATTTATTTCAAAGTTATATGTCTTGTTTTCAGCAAACTGAATGACTAGTTTACTACATAGGAAAAAATCTACATGAAGAGTTTTAATTCAATCACTGAGACCAAATTTTACAAGAAAATTACTTCTGAATAGAAGGAGTGATGGGAGAGGAGGCAGAACATCGAAGGCAATTACTGCTGTACAGAAAAGAACTGTGATGTGTTGTACTGGTAATGTTCCTAATACCTTTCTTATTCATTCATGGCCCTTTAACAAGTGAAATATTGTCACTTTTTCCTGGTATTAGCTGTTGAGGTGTCTTTAGCAAATATAAACCTTGTGTCAGTAAAAAAAAAAGGCAAGAAATACAATGAGAGACTACTATAGGCTGTTAGGGAAAATAAATAACTCTTTCAGACAAGCTAGAGTGTTTATTTTTGGCTGAAAGACCATCATAAGCCACACCTGCAACTGAACAGTTCCTGTGAATTGTGAAAACAATTACTTTGTTACATCCAGCTGTAGAAAGTATGAAGCAATAAACTGAAATCACAGCATGAAAGGACACTTGTGAAAATGGCCAACATGAAAATGAGGAGTGAAAGACTAATATTGTTGGGAAGGAATCTGATGGGACGGTGGGAATGTTTGCTTTGGAGTAAGAATTAAGGCTCTCAGATTTAGCAACCTGAAATGCAATTAGTGAAATACTATCTGTAAATCAGCCTGTCAGGCTGATAAACTAAAAAAATGTAAAGCAAGGAAATAGTGTCAGTTGAAGTCAAAGTTGGATAACTTGGTGGAGACAGACCTGTGAGCACCTGAAGGCTGCAAGGAAAGGAATAAAAGTAGAGCCTGAGGTGGTGCTCATTACAAATTGCTGTCCATGGCATGGGGCTTCAAACTACAGGATCTTTAATGTCCCAAACCATTTTATGATTCTATGTAAGCTCCCACAGCAAAATGTAGCACAGTGATATGAACAGAGAAGAAAAAAAAGTAATACCATTTGCAAAGAACTGAACAGCTGGAAAAGTAATAGTCTGTTAAAAGAGAAAGGTGCTGATATGCAATGTGGAATGAAGAGGCTACAAGGCTGACAGCTGTAATCAAAACAATGCAAAGAGGTCTGGCTGTGCAAAGAAGAAATTTATACATGTGAAAAGATGGAAGGTCTAATCCATTCCAAAATTCATCTATTTAGGAACCCAGTATACTTGAAAAGAATGGAAGAGTATGCAATGCCTTTCTGTTAAAAACTCATTACAGAAACTATTATGGAGGATCTTCTCAGAGTCACAGCCTGTTGCCTGCATGCAACCTGCTGTGTTCCATTAAAAAACATTTCCTAAAACCAAATCAGAACAAAACCCAAACATCTGTGCATTGAGGAGGGGAGGAAAAAACATTTTTAAAGCACTAAATAAAAACTCAGAAGCTTCATTATGGTACTAGAATAGGTAGAACAATGGCTTGATTCTAGAAACTATAATCCTGTTGTGGCATCAAATGTCAAATTATCAAGCGCACTATACATACAAACTGACACTTTTAAAAATAATTTTTTTAAAAGGGGTCGTGATTCTGTATTCTATTCCTCTCTGTTATCATGACTGGTCAAGTGGGAGACTTGCCAGGGAGTGTCACATATAGCTGTGTTACTGGTTTCTAGCCAGTTCCTAAGTGACACTGCTGTTCTGTGCTTGGCACAGCAGGCACTGAATCTCCATAAATAATTGTTCTGATATCAGACACAGGACTGTAGTTCTGTTCAGAGAGTTTGCTGGGCACAGGGAGAGGGCAGATGAAGGATGCTTTTATTTACACACAAAAATCTTTGTCATTGCCAAAGAGCAAACAGAAAGGAAATACAGATAAAGACCATGACAATTTAATGAGGATTTGTTCCTTTGAGGGGACAAAGATGAGGCTGACAGACAGTGGTGGTATTACACCATTACAGCAGTTTATATTGTACCTCTTTTGGAAATAAATCATGAATATTTTCTCCCCATGCCATCAAAACTACCCGTTTTACATACACGACATGAATTTTATTAATACATCTGAAAGAAATGGAGGCAAGCAAAAGACAAAAAAGTACATTGCCATCAAAATTAATTTCGAGCAATGAGGAAAACACAAAAGAAAAACCTGCTGTCACTCTGCATTTCTATTTTCGTACAGATACAAATGAATAAAAAGGCAGAGTTTCTCCTCCAAGGCTGCTAACCTGTTGTTACACAGAGGGGGAAAGTGGCTTCTACTCAATGCTTTTGCTACCACATGCACACGAGGATGGAAGTTCATTCTTGCCTCCCTCATGCTCTGCAAGCCCCAAGAGGCAGGGAAAGAAAAAAAGCTTGGATGACAACACATTACTCGGAATAGACTAGCTCTAAGCTTATCTCTGAGTCACATTATGCAAATTGCATCACTCCTTGCTCTGCTCTCATATTGACATTACTGAAAACTGAGAGAAGCCCAGAATATCCATTTGCTCCCCATACAGAAGCTGCTGGATAACTGTTCATTCATCTATGCTGCTGCTCTCCATGCTTGTTGCACTCTTGGCTTTCAATGACAGAATCAGAAGTGCAAATACACCCCAGACTTGGGTAAATCATGGGTTTATGGAATGATCAAATGGTGTTGTCTTATCTTTCTCTCTTCCTTTCAAAATCCTAGCACTATGCTTTATTTATTGGACTGAGACTGAGCCATGTTTTCTCAGAACTATCTTTTAAAAACAATCTTAGATCTAGTTAAGATTAGTTCTTAGATCAGAGTCTTCTTCTGGAGAATAAACCCATTGTTATATACCTTAGCTTCATCAATTAACTCTAACCCAGGATAGCTGCAAAATGTATAGCAGCATCTTCATTTCACAATTTCCTGACTTAGTTGGAAGTAGTTCAGAAAAAGATCATTTAATTAAAAATGCTGGCAGCAGAAACCAACTCTAACAATAGCTAGGGTAATTAAGATTTGGGAAGAAAAGATGAAGCACATGGACATATGAGTCTCTAGTTACATTTATGAACTGTGGAGTGTAAAGACCACATATGAAAGATGGTATTATCTCTCCTAAATAAACAATCCTAAGCTTAATTATCTGAAGATTTTTCTGGGCATAATTAGCGAGCCCAAAACCTTTTGCATTTCCTCTAAAAAGTCAAATGTGACAATCTACTTCTGAGCTACTCAACAAAAAGAGTCAAGGTATTAACTGTAAACCAGTGAGCACAGCTATAATAAAATAGATCCCTTATCTTTCCTGTGAGGAAGGTCTATGTGAGTGGGGAACTAAAAATACTGATTTATATACATGTATGTGCCCATATAACTATCATTGTCAAACTGAACATATTCAAAAGCTTGCACTGTCTCCAAACCATGATGCACTCATTCACCTTTCTTCACTGATGCATTCATTTCATAGGTTAAATTTACCATTTCTATAGCCCAGATTTACCCTTGTGAAAGTTATTTCAGTGAGATGGGCCAGAGTGGGGGGAAGATGAATATGAAATTCCTCAAAGGCTACGGCACCTCAGTATTTGTTAGGATTCCATTCAAACAAGTCATTTGAAGCCTTAGGGGAGTTGGCATGCAGGCAGATTTATTTATGATGGTTTGTCATTCAATATATCAGTCATTATTAAAATAATCTTTGAAGTGACTTGCAAAGATGTCTATTAGTATATGTCAGTTATTAAGCAATTTTTCTATATTGTCTCTTCTAGAACAAGGAGTGAAGGTGAGAAAACAGTTGGAGCAAAAATCAGACTCATTAATAACAAGTCTATAATGACAACATAAAATAAACATGCCAGCTTCAAACAAAGATTTCCCTGGCTCTTAATCTCTTAAACATTAAATACTAAGCTCACATTAATATTTTGAATAAAACAAAATTACAGAGAATAGTAGATCACATTTTTTGTTTAGCAGCATGGCACTTCATTTTCAGGTCATAAAATAACTTTGATTACTGCAAACTCCAAAGACATAAATCAATTCTGAGAACAGCCTTTTATGTCAAGTGTACAAATTCAGTATGAACTTCAGGAACTTAAAATACAAACAAAACATAGTTTGTGGGAAGGAATGTTAAAAAAATTAAACCAAATTAAGATTTAAGTGTGCTACTCTTTTTTAAAATGAGGAATATGGAACTAGAAAAGACCATCTGCATTTCTCCTATAGCAGCCATTACTTTATCCAATTAGCCTACAAACTTACCGGATTTGATTTTATAATAATTACCTTCTTTAGAAGGTGCCTTTCTGAGTCTGGTTGCCCTAAAAATTTAGGAACTTTTTTCTTTCTATTTCCAGTCCCCAGTTTATTCACAGCAAATTAAATCTAAGCTTCCTTCAGGTAGTGGCATACAAGTGTGGTCTTGATTAAAATCAAACCAACATGTCACAGCTTCCAGTAATCTTGTTCCTGCTTGCTGGAGTTAAAAGTTCAACTCAGTGACTGCAACAGATGTCTACCCACATCCTTAAAAAGACAAGTGACTTGCCTGCTGCTGTCGGGGGAGTCTACAGATGCCTGACACAACGCTGGAACTTTAAATATGCAAGAGCCTGCATTCCCTATCCAGGGCAAATGACTTTTACACGGATTTCACAATAGAAGGTATTTGTAAAAGTAAAGATGAGGAAATCTGACAGCTAATAGAGCTGCTCCAAGATCGTCTTGTGGACGAAACACCTCTAATAAAATTTCCTATACCTCAAATTTTTTTCTGAGTATTTTGCCATTCCCAATGATTTTAAAAACAGAGAAAATAAAACAATTAATTGAACACAGGAAAAAAATACTAAAGCTTGAAGCCACTGTTAAAGGTTTAGAAGGCTATGGCCTTGGCTAACATTATTTATAACTTCTATCATGCTTTTGACTCTGACCACAATTTTCACATCTACATAAATACATTCATACACATATACACAAGCTTATATATATTTTCATATGCCCAGACTTGTATAAACACAATGTTGCCATTTTATATCATTTTACTAAGTAACACAAAGCACAGTTACATCATTTATTATATCCAAATGTAACAGATTTTACATGCGGCAACTGCAGCCAGCCATGGAAAGGCTTAGCTTGCACTGCACAGAAGTACATTTGCTCCTGGTGAAGATGGATGGTTACATCTTATAGTTCAACTTCTTTGATTTTACAATCAGGATCCCTCTATCTTTCCCATAGGCAACCTTAAAAAACTTGCTCTCCCAGTTTCCAAAAGACACACTCACCAAGTTCTTACACTACCACTTTACTCACCAATGCTGCTCAGAGAACTGCTGCTTTCAGAGTCAGAAGGCATTATGGACAGCACACTGTACGTAGATCCTAGAATCAGAAAAATAAAAACAGTATTACTTTTTTTCCCCCTTTCCCCCTCTCCAAACAAAGCTACGATTCACTTCCTTGATACTGTAGATGCCAAACAAATTTACCAAAGTTACTAAAATTTTTCAAATTATTAAATTAGAGAGAACACAGATCACTGAAACATAATCTAACAGGCAAAGTATAATTTGTAAATGAACATTGCACCACGCACTGGGTAGAAAACCATTTTGAATAACATGATAAAAATGAGTTCAGCAAAATATTAAATACATCAGTTATTTCAGAAAGACTGAAAATACAGTTTCATGTCTCTAATAGGAAGATTAGGAGTCATACTTGTGACAATAGTGGAAATCTATTTTGATTTCTCATGTCTTTACATGTACCAACTCCTAATTCATTGTGTAACTGATTTGTATTCTTAAACTTCATTCAGACTTAGAAATTTCATTTAATTTGTAAATAAAATTTGCTTATATCCATTTGCAACTTTCAGTATCTGATCTTAAAAGCGAGGACCCACAAAGCAGCAAATTTCCTCATGTATTAATAGAATCAATAGACAGTGAAGCCTTTCATTTTAGCTATTTTAGAAGTTTGCTAGATTTCATTTACCAGAAAAACTAGAAGGGCAGGTCCTACTTCAAAACATTAGCTAAATAGCTCCACCATCCCTCACAGACAGGATAAACACACCATAGTAGCAACAGGGAATGATGATGTACAAAAGCCATCAAAAATCCAGTTTATTTTCAGCACTCTTCAGGATGCAAGAGCTGTGCTCACAATAACCAAGCTCTAAGACAGTTTCAATACTTTCAGAAGCTTGCTTCCCTATAGTCTCTCCTTCTTATATTCCAATATTTCTTTCTTCTGGTTTCTTTAAATTAAGAAATAAAAGCTGAGAAGCAGCAGGAGTAACTGTACAGAATAGACTGAAGGAAGGATAGGCTAGAAAACAAGAAAGAAATTCATTTCTGTCCATCTCTTCTGCTTCTTACTAGAGAAAAGCATGGTATCTGCAACTACTATGGTGTTAGATGAATGAAAGGCAGGATGTGATAAAATAATTCTAATAACACAAGTAATAACAGAAAAATGAAGGAAAAAAAATAATTGAAAGTAAGTGAGAAGAATTGCATCTTGAAGTAAACTGTTTCATCTGACAAATCTCTATGAAAAATTATTTTAAATATATTGGTTGCAAATAATTCTATTCAATTGTAGAGGATGTAATTTTTTTGTTCTGTTCAAATTTTTAAACAAAACACAATGAATATGTCACTGACACACTGTCACTGTCTGGCTTCAGAAAAAATTTGCTGCACATTTTTGCTTCTATTTCAGACATCTTCAAATAAAATTTCAAGCTGTATTCCTATTTCATTAAAGCTTATTAAAAGCAAAATAATTTCCACATTAGTTATATTTAACCTCCTTGCATATTGCAAACTCATATGACTTGCAGTATTTCTCTCAGTCTGGACTAGACTGATTAGAACGACGAGGAAAGTTGAAAAAACCAAATCAGCATATTAAACAGACTAAGACATCTTTACAACAGACAATGTGTACTGAGACTGTATCAAAACCGCGTAGAACTCAGGCACAACAAAATCTTGTGCCAGGCAGTGATACTTAATTACAGCAATTAAAGGCAAAATCACCTAGTTCCTCTAAAAGATTATACAAGAGTTCCACACCTAAAGAAATTTGTAGTGATTGTTAGCTGCTTTTGCTTTTAAGAGTGAAGAAATAAGACTCAAAATCTCATCATCATAACTGATCTTCACTTTATTTATCTTCAAGACACTGATCCTCTCTGTCTTCTTGTCCGGCATTACAAGCCAGAGACAGGACTTAAAATGAGATCAATTCTTCTCTCTAGAATGGACAGAAAGGTTTTGTGAAGCTGACTTCATCAATGGAGAAATATGACTCTCCAAAGCAATGTTCTTAAAACATTAGCTCATATTTGTAGACGCAAGATCCGGTATGCATGGCATGCTATCAAGAAAATCTACAATTGTGGAGAGGGGAGGAATCATCTGACCCATTCATAATTCCTCACTTCCAACAACAACAATCTAGCAATATTGTCTGGTTTTGTTTTGCTTTTAAACCACACAGGGTACAATTCGTATCTGTAATAAGAAGCAGTATTGGTAAGCATCAGTAACAATAACCAGAGGTCTCTTTCAGCTGTCACAAAATTAAAATTCATCTTTAGGTACTGTACTGACACACATCCCTGTATTAAATCCAGACTAAAGTGGCATTGTGCTTGGCATATTTTGGTTGATCAAACTAGCAATACATCACTGTTACCCACAAATGCTCCAAGAAATATTTCCCCACTCATTAGGATGCCTCCTCACACATACACAAAAAAAAAAAACAACTCAAAATCATCCCAACATCAATTCAGACACAGGAAAAAACAACAAGAAGAACAAAAACCACACAAACAAGCAAACAAATAAAACAAAAAAAACCACAACAAAACAAAACAAAAAACCCAACAACAACAAACAAACAAACAAAAAAAAACCACCAACAAACCAGAAAAAGCACAGGTCACTTTCTTCCTACAACCAAAGGCACTAGAACACCCTGTTTATTTGTGAGCTGCTCAACCACATATTATAATAAAAAGAATTTTCTGCTTTATTTCCTATTCTTAATCTTTTATGATTGTCCATCTTGTCAAATTGCACAAAAAAATAAGATCAGAACGCTAAACTAAATAAGAAGCCATAAATACTTTCTTAGATAAATGCTGAAAGTGCTTCACACTTAGTTCACATGCCTTTCACCACACTTTTCCAAAGAGTTAACTTCAATATTTTTCTGCCAGTATTCACTTTGCATAGTGAAATCCCCCAATGGTAAAACTTGATGCATTTGATTTCAATTCACCGATTTATAACAATTGCTGCCACGTTCCTAAAGTTCAAAATTACACCTTGAAATGACAGAATTCTGAGAAACACAGTAGAACCTACACCTACTTAAAAATAAAATAAACCCCCAAACCCAACAACTACATCAACAAAAATCCCAAACCAATCAAACAAGAAAAAAACCAAAAAGCACAAGCAAACCAGAAGCCAAACATATCTTTTACAGATACACATTCATACGGAGAGGGAAAATACATAACCATCCTGTCTCTACATGGCAGACTTGCTTTCTCTTTCACTCATCCAGACATAAGCTTTGGATCAGTCCCTGGCTGTATTAAACAGCTTTGGCAGAGCACAGGGATTTAGAAACTGCTACAGTATATACTTGAGAACCTTAAGAATCTCATTTCCTCCTATTTTCAACAACCAGAGCAAGCCAAATTTCTTTAAGTTATTACTGTCTTCATTAATCAGATTATAGGAAGGCCACTTAAGAACTTGCAAATTGAGGAAAGGAACTTGTTTAAGTGTGTAAGTGACCTCCAGGGACAACAAAGAACTGTGCTCCAGTTTGCCTTCATCTTTCACACAACAGCCACACAGAAAGAATGAAATGTATTTTCCTTGCTAAGGAAGACAATGATAGAGCAAAGATGGAGGAAAAAAAATAACAGAGAAAAGTTATATGTCCGACGAGGACAGCAACTAAACCAGCAATACCCTCATCAGTAGTACTCAAATCAAGACTGGTGAAATTAAACAAGTCACACAAAATTAAAGCAGAATATTTCTCTCTTCTGTCTTTCTAACTTCTGAATTCTGAAATACCACATAACATCCGACATCACCTGCTCTTCAAGGAGAAACTAAAAAAAGCCAAGTCAGCTAACCTCCAAATAATGTCTAAAACAAGCCTGCACTTGGCACCTTCTGTAAGAAAGTAGTACGAAGTATCAAATATTATATCTTCTGGGATATTATTGAATGATTTGAGAGGAAAAAATACAGTGTTCAGATTGAGAGAGATAAGCTGTCAATTGCCTGTACTACATAGAAACTTCTCATCCTCCTCCATACAAATACAAATATGCAGCCTCTGCTCACAGGTCAAAAGCATAATGTATCCAAGGGGACTGGAGTGGCAAAAGAAGGAATAGGGATTCATCTTCACAAAATTCATTGCACATATGCTTTCAATCCTCTAATAATTTTTGCTTCCCTCTTATCTATAACAACTCAAAGAAGGCCATTTCTTCTTCCAAACTTCATTATATGAACTAAACCGTGTCTCAACAGCTCCTCTCTCAGATAAACACCCTCAGCATACGGCCAAAGAGACAAGTACACCCAACCTGCTTCAGTGTGTGAGGAACAAGGGGTTTATTCAAGGAGCAGGAGGTGTTTTATCCCACAAGATGGGGAGTGCTCAGATCTTGGCTGCACAGCTCTTGGTAGGTCATCCATCTTTAGGGACTGCATTTAGATCTGCAGTATGGCTGACTCCTAAATTAAGCGTGTTTTCTAACTAGGAACACCTAGCTTATTGTAGGATCGAGACTGAAAGGAGCCTTTGCCTGTCCAAATTTCTTCTGCTACTTCTCTGTTTAAGGATGAGGTTAAACAACCCTTCAGCTGTAACCTCAGCTGCAAATTTCCATTGTTAATTAAATTCTGCTCTTCCTCCCACCTCTTTTTGGAGTGCAGTGACCGTCAGCTGATTCAACTTATTGTCAGCAAACGATTTTTCTGATGGAAATCCAATGTACTGGATGAGAGGGCAGCATGACAAACATTGCTTTATCCACATCTCCATGCACCAAACCAAACTGACATTGGCAGGACTCCTACATGCTGGGGGGGGGGACCAGTTGTTTGATTATAGCTGGAAACGACCCAGAATTCAATGTTCCCTTTGCCTTTACAACAACAGAACTGCCCAAGGAGCTCAAGACCACATGGATCTGCCATGTCTCTGAAGATATTCTTTCCTTGGCAGCCTATGCAGCCAGGTTTGTCACAAACCACAAGATATGGTCACTGCTTGCAAGTTGTGTGACATTCAGACACTAAATTCTCATCTCACACAAAACCTTCGATTGCATATTTGCTTCCATCTGTGTCACACTTATTATAGATGTTCCACAGTCGTTTACTTTGAAGGATATGAGCAACTCCAAGAACAAAGGTACATGCTTTTAATGTCTAATAAAAGTAGATGCCATCTTGCCAAAAGTTTGCTATTTCTTCCCCGTCTGCTTTTAAACATAGCTTTGTTATTTATTCTGCATATCTATTTTTAGGACACCAGGAAAACTAAATGAACATGAAATGGCTTTTTAAATAATTAAGCCACTTTATTTCCCAGATAGCTCAGTCTGTAACAGTTTTACAGAAATGGTAAGAGTCAAAAAGTTTATTTTCCTTTACAATATAAACAAATTTTGAAATATTTAGATATTAATATTGAAAGTGCAATTTGGGAAAATACAGATGCTTTATTGTTTAAGTCAATCTTGAATTCTATGTGATTAAAAATACACTCTTTTTAAGGACAGAACACTCCACACATGAATAAGGACTGGGGCACCTTTCTCTGAAACATTTAGTAAAATGAACCTACAATCAGATTTAGGTGATAATTATGATTTAATATGATAATGTACGTTAAGGCCTAGATTCAAAAACTTAAGTAACCTGCCAGAGGCCAGAGATATCAGTAAAGATGTCCTGAATTCAGTTCCTAGTTGTCAGTCAGTACAGCATTGGATCTTCAGATATTAAAAACAATGCCAGACAAATACCTGTAAAATTCCTATTTTCTTACCAACATCTGAACAAGAGAAATATTTACTTTTATAGGCTCATGCACAATAGGCAGAGAACAGAATAACTGATTATGGATTCTTCAACCTCAATATTTAGTACAGATGGGAAAAATTTGCATTTAAAATAAAATTTTAGAAAAAAAGGCACTGCAGGTAGGTGAAGCATTGTTCTGCATATCAGCTCATGTGGATTGCACAGGTTATACAGCTCATTATCAATGCAGCAGTGCTGTCTTCTGTTCTAAAACATGATGTGGCATTACAGATGACTACCTTAGCAAGCAACTACAGATATTTTTATGAATTATTTTTAACACAGATGCTTTAACAATTGCCATTAACGTATTCCGAGGAATCCATTCCACTTCACTGGTAAAAAAACAAAGGTATCCATTTTTTCTTCCTTCTAGCTATCAGGAACACTTCAGTTGTTGGATTATGTATGATGATCCAAAGAGAAAAAATAAAGAAAAAATGATAAAACATAATAAAAAAAAGACTTTTTTACCCTCTTCTGATACCATCTACCTTTTCTAAACTCACCTGAGTACAATTTAATCTTATAAGGCTATCTATCTTCACTGAATATCCTGATTTCTACAAGCCTAGCACACTGGCATGGGCCAAGCTTCTTTTTCAAAAAGAACCAGAACAAAGCAGCTGGAAAGCTCCTCTCAGAAAGCAGCCCATTACTACTGAAGAACTCAGGCAGCAACGGATGGAAGAAGTCACTCACACAGTAGCTCCTCATAGGAGCCTGCTGTTTCCAGTCTGGAATCCCCATTTTGCTACAGGTTACAAACCAGTTCATATCTATCACTCGCAGGACTGCAGATGTATCAACACAATCAGTCAAATCTGGACTATGTGGGAGTCACTACGGAACCTGCCTCCTTTGAAATTAGAGTCATGCTGGGAGATTGGACTTTTCCAAATCATGCCTCTCTCAAAAAGGGAGTTCATGTTACTTGGTGCGAGATCCAGAATAATGCTCGAGAAACTTCCTTGCAACCTTGAAGGCAAACACATACTCCCTCCAACTGAGCCCTAAAAAAATGAACTCTCCTTATATTGCTCTTTACAACATGCTTCGATATTCAGCCCTCACCTAGAAAAAAAGGGGGGAAAAAAAGTCCCAAGATGGTTTCATTAAGGTAAGTTACATAAGGGTTTTAAACTCTACTTCTTTGTGTTGCTACAATGGAAAGAACTATACACAGTCATACAGAAGAACACTCATATCCAAACTTCTTTTGTCTCTGTTTACAGCAGTTCTAACTTAAAATGGTAAGAGAAAAGATATAGCTAAGCTAAATAATTTAATTTAAATCTTCTTGTCACCTTGGAAATTTAATTTTATTCCTCAACATTCAACTTCATTTAACACAGAAAAAGTAAGGAAGAACAAAAAACTACTGTTTTTCCCCCTCCTAGTGCTGTAGACCAGGAAATCTTACTGCCAGCAGTAATTCCATATTAAATACATACATATTTCTTCTGTAGAACACACAGCACTTTGCTGTGTAAAAGAGAGTTACTTTGCTCAGTAAAAGAGAGTTCAGGCCCATGTCCTTTTCAGGACATCTGCAATTACAGGAGGGTGATCAGAACGGTGTGAATGCTACTTGCACACACCGAGCACCACAGACAAAGGAAATGTCGAATCCATGGCTAAGTGACCAAAACCCCCCTCTAAACCTAGATTACATAGATTGGAACAATCATTCTGTGTGCATCTACACAGGATCTTCCCAGAAATATATCAGTTTTCACAAAGCTAATAATTTAACCAGACAACTCCTGCAAGTTCCAAGCACTGCTATGACCTCAGAAGAAGGAGCAGAGAAGGTAACAAAATCAATAAGGATATATTTGATCCACAGACTGTACTTTTTCAGACAAACACAGATACAAAAAAGAAACTGCACCTGCGCTCTCATTCAAACAACACAATGAAGTATGTCCTTAATTGCTCTGCTGTATTGAGTGATTATTACAGAAGCCTATAACCTGTGAGCTATTTATAAAAATAGTTTGTTGCAGAAATCCCCAGGTGTGAACATCATACCTCTTCTAATTTCAGCTGCAGCACCAACAAGAACTTCTCATCCCTCAGCGGAGGTAACCTGAGGCTGTGACAGGGCAGTAACAGCCCCTTAACCTTGTCCACTGGCACAGGCACTGCCAGCCTGTGTGTGAGCAGAGCTCTCCCTGACACACACAGGGAATACTCAGAAAAATAGTGCTTAAGCTTCCTAAAGGCAAAAGTAACACATGCAACTAAATAGAACTAAAAGCCATCTTCCCCCAAGTACCAGAGCACTCATGCATACAAACGCTCACTCTATATGGGAGCTAAGAGCCCAGAGTGCTGGGGGAAAAGGAACTCATCTGGAAGCAATGATAGCTCAAATTCCCACTTTTTGCCTCGTCTCTGGAGAACAAGAGTGCTGCTACTTCTCCTTCTCTCTCGGTCATGGCAGGACAAGATGTAGTCTATGTTCTCAGCTTCCTCAGAGAGGCAGCCACACAGTGCTTTGCAATGCTGAAGGAGTTTCCTTGCTTAGACATAGATATTCCTAGTGGCTTCTTCATGACAAGACCCTGTTGGGAGACTAAATCCACCTGAGTGTCTGGAGAGGATTTTTCCTACATAGCAGGGGTCTCATGGTGCTTGACGAGCCTCTTAGCTTTTTTGCAGTTATTTTGGGAGAAAGGAACTATAACTGCTGGAAGTGCAGCAAGTCACCTAGTGGCCAATGATTTACCTAGGACCTTTTAAACCAACAGCTCTGAGTTACCAAGCAAGCAGTTGCAGAGCACTTACGAGGAATAGGTGGGAACTTATAGGAGGTCCTAGTGACAGGCAGGAAGATCTTACTACGGGGAGGATTTTTAGAACCCAAATTTTCAGCGTAAGAGCAACTGTAAGGGTGCAGTGGGAAAAGTGGGGGCAATGCCTGCAATACAGGCAGCCACATGCTATTGGCTCTGTCAATTCTATAAAAAGTTCTAAAGCTTAATGCACTGACTGTGTACTGATAAAAGCCTGAAATCACACTCTGATAGGAAGCAGTAGCATTAACATTACACGACAGCACACACTGAGCTATATGGAGTGTAGCTGACTTCCTTGGACTCTGTGGAAGAGACATAGGCTAAAAGTTCAGCAAATGCACTTGATGTACAGCATGCTACTCCAAATGCAAATATAATGCCCTAATCCACTAAGACAATGACAGGAGGGAAGAAGAAAGAAAGAAAACAGGACTACAACACAGAAGAAGAACATGGCATATCGGACAGCAGAAGTCAGAGCTGTTGAGTGGAGAAAGAGTGGCCTCTCACCCAAGAGGGGTGAATAAGACAATAAACAAGTCAAGGCTTGTCGTGATTTGGAAGTCACCTGCCTGTCAGAAAGGTCTGGTTTCTCCTTAGCCATCTCTCATCCTCATTTTGGAGCAGAGGAGCAAATGAAGTTGCTGCCTCTCCACCAGCAGCACTTGTCAGGCATGACAATTGAGTGGGGACAGTTTTAACATTCAGGTTCACCTGATGCAGCACAAACGTGCCCTAAATAAACATGCCAGATGGTTGGGTGTAGGAGACTGCACACTTTTCAACCTCTTCATTTAACCAAACAAACATCCACGTTTCACTGATTCCACAGCAGCAACAGAAGAGGCAGTGAATATTGTGTCTCCAAAGGTAGCCATGAACAGGATTTGCAGTGCAGGCTTCATGGCTGACTTTGACATCTTTTCAGAATACTGGTTTTCTTTACATCTTTTTCCTTGAAGAGGTTCTGCAGATATTGGAGATTTTTCTAAAAGAGATGGTGTCAATAAAACCAGCTGCCATCAGGATCAAGTGTTCCATTGTGCTTCCCATTTCAATAATAGCTATGAGAACAGTGATGTCAAGGATGTGCAAAGGAGAGGAAAAACATGAGGAGAATGGTAATGGGTTCAAGGAAAAAAAAGTAAATATTCATTGTATCCATTGCTTTCCTCACATACACAGTTTCCAGCAGGAAACACTGACATACAGTTAAACACTGACTAAACTACAATCAAAACCAAGTCCTATAAACTAAGAAAAGGTTTCTCCCTAAACAAAACCCACCAAAAGCCAGAAGTGGGATGAATTACAGTACTACTGCACTCATAAACACCAAATATTTGAATGACATTACAACTAAGACCAAATTCAACTACTCTGTAACATGAAAAACTCCTTAGGAAATTACAATGGAGACAGGTTGAGAAGGATCACTGTTTACCACAGCATTAAAATCTCCCATCATGAATTACAGCCATTTTTGATACTGCAACTCTTCTCTACAAGACATTTTCACCACATTTTTCTTTATTCTCTCATAGTACTGCTGCTGTTACAGAGATATTCTTATTCTACATTGCCATTAGATAAGTTAAGAATATTCAAGATATTTAAACTACAAACAAGTAGATGAGATTCAATCACAATTTTTCCACATCTACCTATTCTTAAGTTGCTGCATGATTTTAATGTTAAGAATACAAAGTAGAAGAAAAAAAAAAAGAAATCTAATTGTGCAAACTGAAGTAAGTGAAATCAAATAAATGACTGGAGCTCAGCTCAACACCTCCATCTTTCCTAAGAGTGGTATAAACCAAAAATTCCTCAGGGAAAATAATACTACATCTCTCTCTGCTTGGATAATATCTCCAAAAATTACCATTTTGAATACATTAGAAAATACATAAAAAAATCTGTGAGTATTAGTTTGGATCCATTAGAAAGTAGTCCACATCTCAAAATCCACAATGCAACAAATCCCAAAAGGATTTTAATTTGTACAAAAGCATATAACTATCTCTTTTCTTTCACAAATAACATTACAGAAGAACTTCAAAGAAAATTTAGATTCTTCAATTGAAAAGAGGACTGATAGCATGTAGCTCTTTAAATTGTTGCTTTCCCTTCTTATGCTACCCTTTATCCTGTGGGGAAAATAAATCCTGCAACTTTTCGCTTAAGGGCTAAATTTGCTTTTTAATTAGAGATGCTTGTGCTGATTCTGTTTTATTTAAAATACAGAGATCCTTCCAGAAATGCTTAATAAATCAGTACTTTAAAAAGAAATTAAAGCACAGAATTAAGATAATTGAAATAAGTGAGGGAAAAGAAATCCTAGCCACTGCAGAGATTCTAAAAGTAAAAGAAAAAACAAAAAAAGCCAAACACCCTATAACTTTTTTCCAGCCAGAGGAAACATTTACAACTTCACAGACTTTCAGAGAGGTTCAGATATTTTTGATCAAGAGCAAAGTCAGATTACCTACATACTGCTATATTCAGTATAAGGACAATGGGATTAACCAGAAAAATTTAATTCCGTGAGCACCCTTATTTTTTGACATGTTCTCTGTACGTGTCCAGTTATGTATCCTGACAGATGAGAGTTTGAGGTTGGTCATATTTTTTTATCTTTCAGCTTCATAAAGCATGCTTTTCTCCATTCTCTAGACAGATTACCAGAGGGAAGAGTCTCAATGCACAAATGCACACTAACACTTGAGAAAACAAACAAATAAAACCCCACACAAACCCTCTCCACCCACACAAATAGAGCTCCTGTCTCAGTACCCTGGACTATCAAGAAGTCCAAGCATCAGTGCTCTATAATACAATAAGTAATACAATTAAGTTGTTACCTTCAGGTAGGCTAACAGGAAAAAAAATAAAGCTGGTGACTTGCCACCAGCTCCACATACATAAAACCTAGGAGATGATCAATATTTGCAAGGCAGAAACGCTCTTCTAGACACTCAAGAAAAGCCTTACAACTCAAAATCAAACTCAGTTTGTATATAAGAACATTTGGAACCTGCTCATTCTACATCCAGAAGTTTGCCCACCAAAAAGCACAACTTTGAGTGCTTTTTGGTGATGCCATCAGACACCAATTATGACATGCAGAAAGAAGCCATCAGGAAAGTTTTGAAAAATTAGACCCTGAACATCTGAGTTACAATGGCCCTTTGAAGAGATAAGCAATATTCCTTTACTAAAAATCTGTATAAGGGAAGTATGTTGTTTTGAACAAGTCAGAACAAGTCCTGCCTGGTTACAGAGCTTAAGTCCCTCCTGCCACGTTTAGGCTGAGCCCCTGTAATCATTCCTAGAAGAGCAAATACTAACCACTGCTATTATTCACTTGACATTTGGGCAGTAGATCAGCATCATCTGGTTTTCAAGGCAGGATGATTCTAGTCACAACTCAAGTGTTTTCAAAATGTCACCTCACTGGTTCCTCAGCTTGAGCAAAAAAGGACAAACATTTGCACAGATTAAATGATCACTCACTGATTCATGCCTGCATGGCAAGTACTGCTCCCTGGCCAGAATTCAGCAGAAACAAAGTGTTGGTGGATCGGGAATTGGGATGCTTTGTCACACACAGAAACACAACACATTTATCACCTACACAAATTAAGAGCAGATACAAATAAAAGCAATATCCAGCAAATAATAACAGTGATAATGGACAGCTAAAGAGAACACAAAATTATTCAAAGAAACCGTGGACATTCAAACTAAAAGATTATACACAAAACAACCATTATGTTTTACTGACACACCTGGTGAGGCACTGGAATTTGCTTTGAGTTTCCAAAAGTACAGTGGATGCTCCAAAGCATTCCCCTTCAACTGGATGGAGGAGGGGGGGGAACAACTACTAGATCTAGTAGAAACAGGATAAGGAAATCCACACTGGGACCAGCAAAGTTATTCTGGGTCCATTAGGACAATGGAGAGCAGCAACCACACTCCATGTTCCCCCTACTAGTAGAAATCAGGGCCCTAAGGAACCAGCTGACCCCTGTACTATTCTCATCCTTTCAAAATGAAGCTGTATTGGGTCTCCTCCTCACATCCCACTGCAGAAACAGATCTCTCCTAACTCTTCATCTTTCATGGCTTTCTGAGACACTGTTTATCTTCTTACTAAAAAGCCAGCCTCCATAATTTCCCTACTTAAAATTTTTTGTTTGTCTTAGCACAAAAAAGGTAAGAATTTTCATTACTGTGGAGAGGGGCAGCTCTTATGATTTGTATTTTTGGAGAAGAGAAAGAAAAGCTGCATTCTGAAAGCAAACAGATCAACTTTTATAGGACCAGAAACACCCTGCCATGGCCTTGGCTCCAAAAAAATATATGATAATCTTTCAAACCACTCAGCATCTCATCAATATCCCTTTCCTACCCAGAAATCTAGTATTGTATTTTCAAAAAACCAGAAATCATGCCCATATCTTCTACTTTTCAAGAAATGAAGTAAACACTTGCATACTTTTGGTTTGGGTTTGTTTTTATTTTTTTTAATATATAATACTGTATCTGGAGGATGTATGCTCATTAAGTGGAAAAACTGAAGTCTTAACTGGCAACAAGAGGCAGCACAAAGACATGTGGATTGCATATTTAAATGAATTTACCAGGGTGGTTTTTTTTCTGTGTTATGAGTTAAACAAACAAATGTCACCTGGAACAAATGACAACAATTTTCTGTTGCAAGCCTTGGCACTGAATAGTAAGGTAGCTTGATTAATTTCTTTAAAACTTAATTTAAAAAATAATTAAGAGTGTCACTGTCACACTGGGTAAGATAAGCACTGGGTAATAAGCAAGATTATTTGTTTGGGCTTACCTTCCCGAAACTATGAACTGCAAAAAAAAATGCCAACCTCTATACCCGAGGTCAAGATCATCAGTATCTTATGTCAAGTGCTGTAGCCTACATATATAAGAGTATGAATACAGATCTAGTAATGACTGAAAGCATTATTACTGGTTTTAAAATTTCAGATCAGAATTTGTTAAAACACACTATGGCCATTGACTATATATGTATTGTTCTTCCCGTAAACAGTGAAAATAAAGAAGATAACAGATGGATTTCGACAGCCAGAAGTGTTAGCCAGCAATATTCAACATGAAAAGAAGTCAACCTTAACAACTGCTAAATTACTCTGTATTTTTCCCAAAATTAATGGGAAGCAGAAGGCTTTCTGAGAAACAGAATCACTCATAGTAGCTCAGTCTGTTCTCTAGTGGCTATCAATTAAAAAACTGCATTTTAGTGAGTGACACAGGCACAGAAAAAAAGGATAAAAAAGAACAGGGAATAGGATATTTGCAATACAACATGCTAATTAACAGCAGGAATAGGTCTGGAAAAAATGCTGTGCTGTGAAAGAAAATGTTCACCTTTTCAGGAATAATACCCATGTTAACACATTCTTTAGTGTTTCGCTCCCTATGCCAAACTTCCAGGGCATTGAAGGAACCTCCTGTGTCCCTGTGAACAGAAGGTTTAAGCACAGATGGCATGAAGTGAAAATAATGCAAAGAACAAGGGCAGGAGGGATAAGTAGGGAAGTTTTCCTGACTGCACTCTGAACTGTGTTCTGGCACAAGAGCTCTCCTGCCCCTGTCACCGCTGATCTCATTGTGACAGCTCAGCCTGAAACACAGCTCCCAATCCCCAAGGAGCAGGTATAGTAAAAGGAAAATCCAGAAACCAAAACACAGTCATGTAAGGCATGATAAATCTTTAAATGATTGACATCTTTTTAACATAGTTTAGTATTAAGTAAATTATGTTAACACCTAGACAATAAAACACCAATTTGAAAACCAAAAATTAATGTTAGTACATTGACTTTTTTTCTACTAAAAAACTTCCAGAAAGCTGAAAGCAAAAAAATATCCTGGATAGAACAGCCTATAGTAGCAATGTAGCATGCATATGTTCTCTATGGGTCTAGTCAAACAACATTAAAGCTCTTACAGCATGTTTGAGAGGAATAAGATTCATGACCCAGAAGCCCTAAAGAACAAACCATAACTTTTGTTTTAAAAAGTCCTCTTGCCCCTGTGTTTAATTGTGAACAGCATAAAATCTGTCACCATGGCTTGCACACACAAAGAAAAGTGGAACGATACAACTCACTCTTGTTACCAAGACAGAAGTTCCAGCACGGCAGTATTGTGGTGGTTAAAAAGGCAGGCCAATAAAGTTCTACTTATTGTCTGAATCAAAATACTATAGAGGAATGTTGCAAAAATTTTCCAAGAAGGATATTTAAGAGCACTTTTAAATTGCTGGACAACGGGACAAATTTGAGAACCTGGAGAAACCTCATCTCCAACTGGAGCCAATGCTCATTTGTCTCAATATTCCTGCTTCTGCTCAAACAACAAATGCTGTAATGTGAAACATAGCAAAAGCAAAATTTACTTCCCACATAAATTGTATGTCTCACATAAATTAAGTTCTATGTCAATGAAGCAAACAGTAAAGGCAATTATCCCTGTGCTTGCATTTCCCTGCAGACTGAAAAAGCTGCTGACCTCAAATCTTTGTCTTCACACAAGGTGACAGAGATCCCCATTCTGTTTATTTTTAATCAAAACTGACAGAAAAATCTCTTTATAACTCAGAAGCTGAGCCTCAGCACAGCACCAGCAGAAGACAACTGCTGTGCACTATCTAATGCTTATTTTCATCCTTAGTGACTTTTTTTTTGTATGGAATAAGAAGCTAATATGCAGGATGAATGCTACTCCATGTTTCCAAAACTTTGAACCTTGTTAATTTATTGCAATTTGCTCATTTTGAAATCTGTTCTCACTACTGAAATACTACAGTAATTATTGCACCAGTTAAAGAAGTGAGAACGGGTATTATTTTGGTTTCATCCATCCACTAAAAGCATCTCTCACAGTGGTGCACATAACAGATATGTCTAGAAACCTGGGTGTGTATGTACAGGTACAAAAACCTCTGGAAAATATTTTAACATCAACTACACATCTCACTTTTCTCATTAAAGTTATTTTTTTTAAGTAAGTTCAATTATGAATTACAGTTTCATAAAAAAGCAACAGCTCTGAACTGCAGCCCCACTTACACCTTCAGTTCACCAGGTCTCCTAGAAGAGCCTGGCAAGCTTCAGAATTGATGATTTCAGCCATGCCCCATTTGACACACACTGTGCAGAACCAATATTGTGCCAATAAATTCACTTCCATAGCAAAAGCTATGCTATTAATTTAATCCAAAATATGGGCTGTAGCATGCCCAAAACACAGCAACTTCAGCTGTGCAGCTGCAAGCTCAAGGCTTCCTTACATACACTGCCAATACAAACTTTCCCATGGGATTTCCAGGAAAATATTTTAAAACAAATAATAAAATAATCGAGGGTGTGGGAATGATGATACAGAAATGAAAACACCATGTCTGAGGATAGTGACTTGTAAAACCTCTGTCTATATAAAAGTCACTTGCAGAAAACTCTGATGCCAAAGCCAGGTTTGCAATGCTTTCATTTTCCAGCCTCACCTGCTGGTAAGACTGTATCTCTATAAATGATTATAGATGGAGGAAGGTATAAATTGATACATCACACTTGCACATCCAAGACTTCAGCATCACACTCAGAAGGATTTTTCCTTTCTATCAAATTCTATATGACACATATGCTGACCAATGACATGCTTGAAATTTTTTTGACATGTCATTTTAGCTATTGGCAACCTGCTAGCAGAAATCACTTAGTTTGTCTCTAGAAAAGCTGACTGCCTAGGACTCTACCTAAGACCTGAAAAGCTATCCAACTGCAGAAGGTTCTATACAAAACTAAAACGGTAATGTAGTTCAAGGAGAAATTACTTCACAGCACATATATGGCCACAGAACATATACTCTGAGTTGGGATAGATACAGCACAGACACAAATACTTGTCTTGGAAGGGGAAAAAAAAGAATTCTCTTCCCCCACATTTTGCTTTTAATCAGTCTCCACACAAACACAGGAAGCCCAGGTTGTTGGGACTTCTGCTGAAGAGCTTCCCATGCTGCTGAACACTGAAAGAGGGAAGTAGGTTATGACACTACCACAATCAAACCACTAGAAAACTCTGATTTTGGCCACAGAATGTTTCACTTCTTCACTCGGCACAATTCTTAGTATGAACTTCATAAAACAAAGGCTGGATTGAACATTTGACTTTGATTTGCCAGTCAAAATATTTTTCCTTCTTTAAAGAGGTTTGGCAATTTTTTTCCATTAGTTTCTAACTGTAAACAGCAACTTGCTGTATTTTACAGCCAACTTAGTGCAAAGTATGGCTGAAATAAATCTATGCACTGTTCATCTAACCACAGATCAATGCTATGAAAAATCAAATCCCTCAGAAAAGAAGAGTAACATAAAGGAATTACAAAAGGAAAAAAGAAACATTACACCAAGTTATTCACAACCTTTAACCATTTCCTTTCCAAAACCAAGCAGAAAGCCAGAGGAATACTGAAAAAGAGCCCATAAAGATACTCAACACCATTGCAATCACTCAACTTTCTGATACCTTTCAGTGAAGCTCTACAGTAATCCATTTCTGCTTCTGCTCTCTTCCAGCTCATCTTCCTTCCCAACTCTAAAGATTACAGGTTGATTGTACAGACAGTATCTCATATATGCTGCTCCCAAATCCTCCCAACCCAGCAAAGCTTTGTCATTATCACGTTGTTATTGTCTTCCTCATCAAGTCCGTGTTCTACAAACAGGTCTCTGATTAAAGACAGACAAGTTTGCTTAATAACCACAGTCATTATCACCTGGTTTCAGGTGCTGCCTGCATAACACTTCATTTTCCTTATTTCTACTATGTTATAGCTATAATTGTATTTGTTGCCCTCTTCAGCATTGCTTTCGGGATGAATGAGATCAGCAAGCAAGCTCATAACATGAAATAAGCCTTAAGCTGAAGTTAATGGAAGCTTGAAAACAAAAAGTTGGAATAAGAAACTATCAAAAAAAGCAAACAGGAAGTGTTATTACAAGCAACCATATTACTTTTACCAAGCACTGTATATGTACCAACATACATTCTATGACTATGATCAAACAACTGAGCTCAGTCTCTGTGATTTAAAAATATAAGATAATGCTGTGGTGTGGGGGGCCTAAAGAAATTATAGTTCTGTATGCTCAACAACCTAGTATTACTGGAACACTGCTAGTCAAGCTGCAGAATGAACTTATATTAAAGTGGCAAGAAAGTTATAAAATTAGCATTAATAATCCTAAGAGCAGTGTCTGAATAAATAAAACACAAATTCATGTCTTGCATGCCAGTCAGTTTAGACACAGGTTCAAAACACTTCATGTGTTTCCTGGCATGGCATTATTCTTCTAAAGCAACATCTCTGTAACCACCCAGATTTTTGGTTTCCAAATACTTGGAATCATAAGACAGTGTGCATTATCAACATTTTTTTGTTTAGAACTTTATTCACGATAACAGAACATTTATCAAGACAGGTCTGGAGAGGAGATTCCAGTATTAGCTTTAACTATAAATGAGTAGAAGCCTTTGTCCAAGAGTGGCTGAAGAGAAGCAAAAAAAAAAAAAAAAAAGAAGAAGAAAAATCCAACAAAAACAAAACGAAGAAAAAGAAAAGAAAAAAAACAAACAGAAAAACACAAACAACCCTCCCCTCAAAACTGTCCAAAGAAACAAACCAACAAAAACCCCACCCTAACTAACCAGACAACCCCAAAGCACTTTCTAGCAAGCTTTTACAAGGAACACCGCTGTGCAAGCTGCAAGAGAGCTGATCTCCAGCAATGCCGCGGCTGAAGCCGCCGCTGAGTCCCCAGAGCTGCTGCCGTGCCCGCGGCAGCCCCTCCGAGGGCGCGGGGCAGAGCGGCCCCGCTCCCGGCCGGCAGCGCCCGGACTCCGCCGCGCACAACAAAGGGCTCTTGTTCCGCGGCAGCAGCAGGCGGCAGCTGAACCAGTTGGCCCAGTACCCTACCGTGGTCTGTGGGACATCAAAGGCTGGCTGTGACCTAAGCAGACAATTAGGATGTGTGGGTGTAGAGTTACAGAGTTCCAAGAGGTCACTCACGGATGAATTTTAGCGCTGCAGTACAACCCCTTTATAAAGCAGCATTACTGGCTTTGCGCAACCAGCCTTGGGGCTGACCCCACATCCGGGCAAGTGACTGCAACTCTGCTTTAGTTCTTTTTCTGTATAAAGTTTACAGCAAAATTCAAGTGCAAATCCCGAGATAAGCTCGGTAACTTAAACAGATGTGTAACAATTTTAGTTTGCGAGGGATAGATACTGTGTTACCTTCTCTCAAAGAACCAGGTAACCACGAGGCAGATGAGGGAAGGAGGGAGCAGCTGAAGAACAATTAGCAAGGACAACAACCACACCCTGTTGCCCGACACTCAAGCCGCAGCAGTAAGGTACAACACCCCAGCACAAAGCAAGGCTGAAACAAAGTCGGTTCTGTACACACGGTGTAAACAAAAATTCAAAAGATACCTCCTCACAAAGAAGCCCAGCTGTGCTTTGTCCTCTGCTGAAGACACCACCAGCACCAACACCATCTATCCCACCACACTGCACTGCCCTTCTCACCACCTCAGTGCCAAGGTGCTGTCACGGGCCTATTTCCTCTCCCCAAGACACAACTCTCTTCATTTAACCACAGCTCCAAATGTGCATGCCAAACTAATAAAGACAGACCTGAAGCAAGAAAAAATTGGGCCAAGATCACAACACCTCTATACCATACTAGTCATTTAATCACATAAAGATGAAAAGTTCCTAGATGATGCAGTAATAAAAATATCAGAACAGATTTTCTTTCTTCTTCACTCTTAGTATGGCTCTAGCAGTACAACTAAAGATCACTTGCTAATCAGAGATCAGTTTTGATCAGGTTCTCTGAACAGTTACACAGCCTTGTGGCAGACCTTCATGCAATCTTGTACTTGGGGATTCACAGTGACAACAGGTATACAAATCTGCATATTTTTGTATTTTCAAAATACATTATATATGGGGTGAAAAGTAATTCATTTTTCCCAATTTTTAAAGGATCTTAAAAATTATTATCCCATAATTCAGGTGCTTAATTAAAGTTTTAAATAAAAACACTGAAATCTTGAGGTTTGAAAAAGACGTTCACGCTTTTGCTTCAGTCCAGCATTTTCTTTCACATTTAAGATGATTCCCCTGTAGGATATTCAACAGCAGCAAGGAATCACCAAGCCAGGGCATTTAACTTCCAAATGCTGCCAAACTGGAATGCAACTGACACTATGAGAAAGCAAATTTTGTTTGCAAATTATCGTATCAGGAACTCAGGCACTGGTTTAACAACATTAGGGTCATACTTAATCATCTTAACTCATGCAAGCAGCAGTATCTGAATACAACCCAAGAGAAAAAGTGTTCTCTTGCTAAAGAGGAGCATATGCTTATGCACCTCATTAAACTGAACCGAATCTTTCAAGTGAGGCTTTAGGTCTTTAGGACTTCCTCCTTTTTTTTTTTTCCTTCCCCCTCTATTTTTTAAGAGCTAAGAGGTTATCTTATTGAAACTAACTTCAGCCGAAGAAAAATCTCTAGAAACCAAACCACTGCTTCTACAAGTAGAAAAAAAAAGAAGCAAATAAAACAAACAAACAAAAAAATCTAACACCAAAGTTACATTGTAGCACTTGACATGAAATTCATCAAAATGAAACGTGTGTATTTTCCTCCTTTTTCTCTTCTTACACAACTCATTGAAACAGACAGAATTTTCTCTTTCTGTTTTCACCAAAATGCATCGTGAGAGCTCCTAGAATGTTGTAATTGTTAATTTGTGCACATTTAATTAAACACTTCCAAACCACAACTTTTAGGAACAGATCTATTTCAGTCAGGACACCATCAGAAGGTAAGAGTTAAATGTAATAACCTTACCATGGATAGTTCACTCTTCGTATGGCAGTCCAAGAACTGAACCATATATTTCTGAAAAACATTCTATTTTACAGAATAAAATTTAATTAATTTCACTAATTAGAGTATTATACACCCAACTCAAAGGGATTTAGTATGTTCATGTCAGAGCTATGTACAACAGCAATACATCTCAAAACATAGAGCACACTATTTCTCATAGCATTCAATAACCTTTGAAATGCTACTGTGATCACAAAAGTAATTTCTACTGCTTTTAGCTTTAATTAAAAAGCCAAAGTGCAATAAGCAAGATGACAGAAGCCAAAAGTAAGATGAAAAGAGAAATAAACCAGATGGCATGAGAATATATTTATATATACTTAAGTTATTCACAAATTATGAAAAAAGAAATATCAAAATCTTTTCATTTGCCCTATAATCAGTGTTCTTTTTAAAAGGAGTTTTCAGATATTTTTATGTAAAGAGGATTGTGAATTCTAATTAAGATATAGCTATCAGCCAGGATCCTCCATCACACAACTAACCTTAAATCAAGCCTCTAGCCGAGGAGGGGACAGATGGAGATAGACAGATGTAATTACAAAGTCCATCAGCACTAAGCCACTGGGAGAGGTTGCAGGCTTTCCTGTATTTCTACTTTGTATAGGATGGTAGGCTATTTTTATCAAAATATACCAGGAAGACACAGCTACTGTGATATAGTCACAGCATTTTTATATTAGCTTGAGCTCACGTTGTATACTTTAACACACTAATTTTGAAAAAAAAAAAAAAAACACAGCTGCATTCTCATTTCTGCAGGCTGCACTGTCTTAGAATGCTGGAGTAGATATTGCATTCCCAGATTAATTTTTGTCCTTCAGAATTGACTCCTCCCTTCTCTGCTTCAAACCTCTCCAACAGCAAAACTCTATTTTACCACCATTCTGAACCTGTAAAGTGAGATTAATTGTTGAAAAAACATAATTTTGAACCTAAATTCTTTTTTTAAAAAAGTTGAAGTTGTACCTTGACACATAATTTCTGTTTTTGTAATACATGTTCTGCTCTGCCATGGTGGTTGCATGCACATCTTAGTTTCCTCCCAATGATGGAAACCTCTCCGTAAGTCTTCAACTCCTTAATGTCATTAAAAACCACGCATTCATGGAAATTCACATTTCTTGTCAATTTTGAGATATGACAATAATCTTTTGATCCATCTATGAATAAACTTTTCACATTAATTTTGTAATCCTACATCTAAACATGGTATAGCAACTAGAACTTAACTATCCTTCTATAATTTCTCACAGCAAGAGTGTTGAAGAGGAATATCCAATAGCAAGGCATAAGACATAGTTTGGCATTTTCTACTAACCAAAAACCTAAGAACAGTTTCTGCTTAGTGTCTGAAAACAGTACTAAGATTGCACAGTTTAAATGTCATTAAGTTTCCATTTAAGATTTGCAAGTAGCATTTAAGCATAGCAAAAAAAGAATAATTTATCTTCATATAATGCAGTCAAGTCACATCCCACCATCATACATGAACCATTTGCTTATCTGAAAGCAGCAGCACAGATTAAATTTGCATTAATCATTTTACCATGGTTATCCCATCCAAGCTGGGGAAATCAGCTACACCTCCCATGCACTGCAAAGGGCTTTCTTTAGGAGTTTAACACAGGAATTGAGAAAGGAATCAAAATAGATGAATGTAATGGTAAAATGTTCAGACCCAAACTCTTAACTCTAGGGTTGAGAAGTGACAAATTTAAGGACACAAGAGTTAAGGGTACTCATGCACATTTTTAATTATGAATCACTGAGTATCTGACCATCCTGATCTTTATGTTCAAAATGATACGCCAAAACCTGATTACCAGAGTGGTAACTCTATAATACAAGGTAGGTAAAAAGCTTTTTTAAACACTTGTTATATGTGGCAAGAAATTCTCACACTTATCTCCATGATGTTTATTCCTTACTTTTGCACTAGGAAACTAAGGCAGAGAAATTACCATCAGTAATGCTGGATGTTCAGCTTAGACATCCAAAAAACGGCTGAAAAAAATCATCAGAAGGCAGCTGGCAATGAAAGCTTCTCTCTGAAGTGCCAGTTTTAAAGAGCATTGCTTGAAGCTGAAACGAATTTTCATACTAAGATGAAATGAGCATTTTTAGCTTAAGCATTAGCAAGTTCACTCTTAATGAACCTCTTAATGAACACAGACCTAGAACTGTTTGGAAGACTCAGAATGGCATCGTTTCCCCATGAAACCACTTCCATTCTAAAATACAGATACACACTATATCTTGTAGTGCATACAAAATAAAACTTTCTAAGACTCCATTGTACTTTATTTAAATCCTAATCTTGATCTAAAGAAAAAGTACATATTTCATTGTTTTCATTATGATAATTAGTCTATGCTTACTGAAAACTAGTCTTCGGGTAATTCCTGTTTAGGAAGAAGTCTGTAAATTTCTCGAGGCTGATATAAAATTAAGACCAAAAAGTGCCACAAAGCATTTTCTTTGAAGTGTTTTAAAAAAGAAGGAAATAAAATTCTGTATGTTCAGCAAGATCTGTGATAGGAATAAACACTTTGGCAAATCCAAATTTTACACTGAGAATGCTGCAGACACATATATTTAAGATGCACAGATTAAAATACCCGCACAACACAAAAAAACTGTTGGAGCAGAAAGACTAACTTCCATAATTCACTTCTGTTCTGTAATAAGAGAGCTCAAGAGAGATTTTATTTCTTCAAGGACTTTCAAAAAACCTTTCAGGAAATGCCTAGTTTTCCTGGTATACCCTGCAATCCAATCAGACTGATGATTTGTTTCCTCTTCCCAACACACCACAACCATTTATCACCTCTATTTATAAATGTTCAGAACAACTTCATTAACCAAAATAAGTTTGTAAAATGAACGTCAGAAATTTGTGTTTTATGTAATTTTTACAGATCAAAATTTATGTAATTTACAGAAAATTATAACTTTTGGGTGTCACTGAAGAAGCTGTGCTGAACATAAGGATCTCTCTTAAAGTAATGCAGAGTTAGTTGTCCCATTAGGCTCTTTCTTATATGTTTATCTTCTATTAAGCATAGAGGTAACATAGAGACAGCAGGTCCTCTACCACTACCATCATGAACAGACACCAAGTACTCAGTGGGAAGGCTGAGAAGCTGTCTTCACAAAACACCACATGTGAACTGAAAAACACGTGAGGAAATGGACACATTTCACAAACACAGCAAAAAATGGAGAACGGAGATTAGGCAGCCAAATGAGATTCCACACCATAGGCTAACAATGTTCTGTTGAAATCACACAATTGAAGCATACTTTTGGTTATTTTCTCAAAAAGATCACAGAAAATGCAGATACTATCTACATTAGAAACTACTTAGAATTAAATGAAAGGGCTCATGATCTAATCCATAAGGTCAGAAATCCTACAGCCTCAGTGACCCAATTCACCTCCTCTCACTGTCATATGACCAGGGAATTATTTTGAACATTTATTATCTCTCAAAAGCTATTATTTCACCACAATGTGCAATAAAATGGTTTTAGCTATTGCTGTGCATTTGCATCTTACACAAATCTATGCAACCTTACTTCAGCAAAGCATTAATTTAGGGTTCACTGTAGGCACAAGTCAAAATATTTTGATAGGGGAAAAACTAGTCTTTAAAAGTCTTATCTACTTTCAATTTATATATTTTTTAAAGTATTTCTCATTAAAAACAAAGCATACATTAAAATTTTCATGCTCAAATGTACACATACAATGTAATTGATGTGATTAATTCGTAGAACTTTTTATGTAGAGTTCTTCCACCAGCTGCTACAACCCTCAGACAGGATCTGGCTCATGTGCCCATGAGAAAGTTAAACAGATACAGGGCAAAACCAATAAACTCCACACTGTATTGTTGCAATGCAGAGTTGCAGAAGAAGAAAAAGTACTTTCCAGAGATGCTGGGCAACGTGTGGTGTAGCACCCTGAAATTCCTTACAAGAGAGCACAGTGCAACCAAGTGCTCACCACTGTAGCCAGGCAACAGCCACTGCAATCCTTCCAGTTCCACCAGTCTGCCTTTACCTTCTGCTTATCACTGGTACAGAGGAAATCACGAGCACCAAAAGACAAGCTCAGTATCAAAACCATTATTAACAACCCGGCATTTTGCAGCACTTAAGACATTTGCTATAGTTGGCTCTAAAATTAAATTGTGATTTGACATTCTAGACAATATAATGAGGTACTCCTTGACAAATGAAATTTTATGCAAGTCATGTATGCATAGCACATCACTGAAGATCAACTCAGCCAGAGATAGAGAAAACAGCTCAGCATTTACACTGCCTTTTCTTCCAGTCCAGCACACAGTACACACAGCTTTCAGCCAAGCAGTGTTGTACAGAACGGGACTGCCACCAGCCTGGACAGATAAGTTTTTCTTGTATGTTTTTACTGATTTTCATATTAATACAGATGCTCCTGACATCCTACCAAATCCTAAAATTCCAAGGCAGAAAGTATCTCTGACCTTAGTATCTGAAACTACTACTCTGTTTTATCAAGGAACTTTCTGCCCAGCCAAAACACTGCTCTGACACTTGCAGCAGTGCAGCCCTCAAAATACTTCTGATTACCTCAAAAAATAAGAAAATAGGAGAGGTTCATGAACCAGGATAACAAAGGAATACCTCTGAAATACACCATATCTTAAAGTGCTGGCCTACACATTTCCAAGGCCAGCAATTTAGGAAAATATCTCATTATATATATCTCAAAATTCATGTCTTCAGTCTATACCTAAATCAGCCTTGGATTACTCAACAGGGAGGGAGGCAGGGTTAACCCATTGAGGCAAACTAATCAGACCCTTAACCAAAAGTAGTATGTTACAAAAACTATCCCTTTCCAATATGCCCTAAAGGTAACTAGAAGCCTCAAAACTTTACATTTCCCCATCAAAAAACCCAAGGACTGCTAGTGCACTGTCAGAGCAGCAAAGGAAAGCTCTGGAAGCATATATAAATAGAGAGGGGAAATAGGCAGCTTGAGCAACCTAAGGTTGATTATTGCCACAGAAAGCAGAAAAGGGATTGAACAAGTTAGATTTGTAATACTTCATTAAAAGAGGGGGAAAAATACCAATACCTGAAGGTGAAAATAATATAATTGAAAGTGAATGCCCTCTTGAGAATGCCTTTTTCTGATCTTGAGAGGGTTTAGTACTGCTTTTTGTGCTTTCATTATTACTAAAATCCAGGTACACCTACAGAGTTTGTTCAGAGTCCAGCCTAACATCAAAAGTACATGATGGAACAATAACAAAGCAGTTTATCAATTACAGAGGAAAGCCTACTGTTATGACTTTTTGTTTGTTGGGGAGTTTTCTGTTTGCTTTGTTTTTCTTTAAGACCTTAGCATTTGATACTCTTTTTTAACCACACCTACTTAAGTCAAAGGCCTTTAAACTGAAAGAGCAAAAACACACCCTACATTCAATTAAAGCTTAAGCAAGATCTCA
The DNA here is from genome assembly GCA_034336665.1 of Luscinia megarhynchos. Classification (NCBI taxonomy): domain Eukaryota; kingdom Metazoa; phylum Chordata; class Aves; order Passeriformes; family Muscicapidae; genus Luscinia; species Luscinia megarhynchos. The sequence continues at coordinate 23,250,249 of CM067569.1, forward strand.
AATAACATCTCTCTCTCATAAAAGGGTTCAGAAAAGAAAAACCAGACGGGAAATTCATGACTACTTTAAATATTGAGAAGTGAAGTTAATAACTGGGTATTTTTGTGGTGCTGATACATTTAGCCTCAAATAAAACCTTTAGATATCCTGATTTCACCACCATTAAACACACACACTTGCTCACCACCTGAAAAACATATCATCATGACCTAAATGCGAATTAGACCTTCTTAAAAATCACTGCAAGTGTTTGCAAGATTATGCATGAAGTATTTAAAAAAACTTCAAAACTGAATATCAAGATATCCTGAAAGAAGTCATTAAAACATCTGTCAATCTTCTGTCAACTTCTACTTGAAGAGCTCCCAACAACACAATCAACCCCTCTTTCTGCAGGAGGATCATAACTGTGGAAGGCAAACTCAGATTATATAAGTGCTCCAAAAAGAGCTAGATCACATAGTTACCCAAGCCTCAAAATTCCCCCTACACTGATTTTTCCACAAAAGCAACAGAGGAAAGCTATCCACAAGAAAACCAAATACAAACACTGAACAGAAACAATAAGAAGACAAATACAGTTTTATACTTATTAAAAAACTCTATGAACATCTACGTAATAATTTAGGCAGCTTGGTAATTTTGATAAGGATGATGCTCTATACCAGCTTTATTTATCCAATTCAAAAATTCTGTTTCTTCTACAGAAAACCATACTTATACTTGTCAGCTGGTCTATCTCAGAAAAAGAGACTATAGTTGAAAAGGGATTTTGGTGCACCACCATCAAAAGAATTCAGCTCACTAACACTAAAAGTGAGTTCACAATTCCCACTACATTTTACATCCATCCTCAAGGAAAGTACCTTTCTTCCTACACCACAGCTCTCTTCCCACACAAACTCCATTTTGAGCACTACTGAGCAGCAAACAACCATCAGCATCACTTTCTGAGGTACAAGAGGTACATTACTGATGACATTGTTCAACCCAGAGAGCTTAGTATGCAAGGCCTGGATTCTGCCAACATTTGCACGTGCCCAACCTGATAGGTATAAATGGGGATTACTCATATGCTGGAAGGTAAGCACATGAATAATAAACATGATTGTGAATCAACAATTATGTGCAGGTAGAATAAAAAGCCAAAGCAAAAGGAGATTTTTAGGAAAATTAATTTTGAGGTAAGTTTAAAGAACATTGGCTTCAAGGGTTTGGAGGTGGGGAAGAAGAGTGTTTTGTTTTATCACCCAATAGATAATAAATTGTCAACTACATAAAAAGTCTGCAAAAAACCAACCCCTCAACTCTCCAGTTGAAAAACAATGGTTTTACATTCTCAATTGCTTCTTGTCTCCAGCTGCAGGTCAGCAAATCTCAATCAGGGTGATACAGCCTATTTAAAATACAATGCCTTCATCAGACAACTAGAAAAATAATTATGATTTTCTAAAATACAAAGAGCAGCTCTTCAGAACAAACATATTAATGCTGTGAACAAGCAAACTGCTGAGGAGCTCAACCCATGAACTGTGAAATTAGAGGTTTTGGAAGCTAGGAGGAAGATGAAGGTAGTGTTATATATATGAAATAGGCCACCTTTAACTTCCTCTGACACCAGTTTGGGTAAGAAGGGCCTTCCAGCTGTAGTACATTGCTCTGTACTGGCAATAATAATACATTGTCAAGAAAAATATTGTTCAGTGTTCACTCCAAGGGGCCACGTGCTTCCATCAGTTCTCGTTATCACCGCTTCTGAGGCCTGGAAAGGATGTCCCGTGGAGATCAGAGTCTCTTGCAAAACAGCTGACGCCAGGAGTTCCCAGAGTTAACCTTATTTGCTACCTACAACAGGAGTGATGCTGGTATCACCCCATCATCATCAGCACACCTGCTAGTGCACCACAACCTGTGACAAGCATATGTTGCACATCACACATTGTGCTCTGGCTATTTTGAACTGAGTAATAGCTAAGTAATAGCACTGTGGACCTCCTTCAATATTTTAGTGATTCTGTCTTCCATTGGCAAGAATTCTTATACCAGAGAATCACTGAGAACTCCCAAAAATGGCCCTTTTGGAAGAGCCAGATTCCAACATTTGAGACAGACTAACAACACTGGTCTCTTGAGAGGAGAACATCCTTCTTGTCTGCTTCTATTAGAAAAGCATTGTTAGCCTCAAGCCAAAGCTCAGTCACTGCAAACTTGCCAGCTCCTACATCAGAATGATTCAGTTCTAAATTGCCACTGTTCACAAAAAAGCAGCCAACAATTTGCATCTTGAAGGTCACAAATAATGTTTCACCACAAACTACTCAATATAACTCGGTAGCCTGGATGTCTCAACTACATGACTGCAGCTCTTGTCACAAAAAGCTACATCCACTAACATGTTTTTCTGTCTCCATCAATACTATGAATAGTTTACATAAAGAAATGTTTTAGCATTACTATATGTACAGCATTTTATAATTCTTCTTATGAAAAGAACTCACAATAGGAACTAATTGCTCCACACTAATACCCAATATGTGCTGGTGACTTATCGTGGTTTAACCCCAGCCAAAACCAGGACAGCAATAAACAGCTCTGAAAGATGCCTCTGTCCTTGGGATTTTACAGCACAAGGAATGTTACAAGCCAATTATCAGACTTGCTGATATCTTTATAACGACTGGAGTTTTGAATAAGGAATTCTAATGCTAGAAAATAATAAAGTAACAATTACCAGGAGCAAGGAAAACTAAAAAATAAAAATAATGAAATGAAGCTAAAAAACCCCCAGAAAGTGGCAAATGCAAGCAGTGAATGGGGAAAATAAATAAACAAACAAACAAACAAACAAAAAAGAATACTTAGCTCATATAACAGACTGCTGAGAGAACTGGAAAGCCCAAAGTCACTACCCACGTGGTGGCTTGATTTTCACTAGCTAGACAAAGTGTCCAAAAAAATCTGACAAACCATGACTGGTTACAACTGCAAGAGAACAGCGAGACTGAGAAAACAAACAAGCCAAAGATCTGAAACCTCTGACACAGGCAATCTTTAAGCTCCAACAAGTAAGTAAGTAGCAAGTTACAGAAAGCTGTTGGCTTTCTTTAGTGATCCTGTCTAATTTTGTAAGATACCAAGTCCTGCATGTGTCCAAAGCAACTTGAAAGCTGGATGCACTATCACTACAAAAATGGTTATTACTCCATTTATTCTGGTGAAAACAACATCCCCAGGAGCTTACTGTGACCAGATTTCTTTCCAGTCCCTCCCTGAGCACAGCAAAAATGTAATTGAGAACTACCACCCTTGGGATTTATGAACTACTAAAACATGCATTTCCTTCTTAGGAATTGAGAGCCTACTTCCATGAACTTACTACTATTAGGCATTTCATTGGGAATACCCATCCGGACACTTGCCAGGATCTTCCTGCATTTTTTCAGCCTGGCAATTCCATAAGACACCAAAAATCTGAGATCATCAGAAGATACAGGTACTGCTGAACTACCACTGGGTATTTTATCAGTTTAATTACTGCTCAGTGCTGCTGAGGAGCTGCACTCCTCCAAAGGGCACTTCTGAATGCTGCCTGCTTTTTCATCAACACGATTTAAGAAATCCTGCAACACGACTCCCATAGCTACCCTGGGAACTAATAACAGGTCTGGAAAAACCCAAACACACTGCTCTACTTCTCCCACTCTTCAATTTTCAGTGACAGAAGGGAGTATAAATTGTACTTAATTGCAAAATTGTCAGTTCAGTCCTTGAGTCAGTAAATCATGTTTTTACAATTTCTCCTCATTCTCTCCTCTCTCCTTTCATAGGAATTGCACACTTAAAGCACTAATTCTCATCTCCTTGAGAAGGGTGTCTTCTCCCCTTACCTCACCCCAGAGCCTCCTGAGCTCCCTTTTTTTCCCCCTTGCCCCTGCAGGAGAGCACATCCTGCCCCTCCAACTCACACCCTTCCTCCAGAGTCTCTCAGCTCCTCACCAGCACAAATTCTCATTTCAGCTCCTTTAGCCAGTCACCAGCCAATGCTTTGTGGGGATCAGTCAAGATTTCGTGAGAGATGGGAGACAAGAAACAAAATGTGGAGGTCCCAGCACCAGGTCCAAGCAGTCATTATTCCAGCTCTTTAGCTCTGGAATTACTGCATTTCCTGTGGGTCTCCTGTGATGCTGTCAGAGAAGTGGGTCCCAGCTGCCTATCTCCTAAATTCATACTTGCAGAGCTTGCCTTTTGTGTCTGGCTTTAAACATGCTGAAAGACTTTGAAATATTTAAAACTTTGTTATTTCAAATTCCATATTGCCTGAAACAACTTGGTGCAATTTTTTATATGAGATAATGCCTCTAAAAAAGAGGAAAAAGCTAGAGCTTTTTTCTCTACTCTTAAATATGCCCACATTTACTTTTTAACTGAGAATTAACACTTCATATCTGAGCAAACACAGTCAAAAAAAATAAATTTTAGTAAGTGATAGAAGAAAAATTTTCCAAGTCAGTCTACAACCATCTTCTTTCTTTACTGCCCCTTTAAAGATGTTTTTAAATATGTAATCAATTTTGAGTTCTAAAACTTAAATTCTCATCTTGAAACTGGTAAAGAAAACACCTTTAAAGCCTGACACAAGCTCACTGACTGCACCTAGAGGGGTACAGAAGACCAGTGGCTAATACGAAAGAGAACTGTGAACCTAAATTTTATTAACCATGCAAGCCATAATGAAGCTTTTGAATTCAGCAATCCTCAGTTTCAAGATAAAGTGCACCTCTGTAGCCCCACAAGTTCATCTCAATAACAAATTCCAAGCTCAATAACCAAATCTGCCATCTTTGTAGTATCACAAAATCGTAAGTACAAAGCTCTATGTTATCCGAAGCAATTTGAAGACTACATAGCTTCCTCAGATTTCTGTTTGTGGCCTTTTAGTTACATGTAAAAAAAATACATCCTCACAGCACTTGTCACAATGAGGTACCTTCCACTGCATTATTGCCATGGACACTTTTTATGACACAAAATTCACATTATAGCAATAGTAAGAATGAAACGTTTTCTGATTAGCAAGACAGCTAAGAGACACCTGAATCCTCAGAAGTAATTTATTTTCCTATTAGAAAGGATACATAATTCTATCAGGATAAGGATTTCCCAGAGCATGATGGAGGTCATTTGCCAAATGAAATATTTAATGGTAATATATAAGTTCACCCCCAAGAAAATAAACAAAAACTCTTGGAACACTATTTAAAGAATTCATCCATGAGCAAAATACCAGCCAAGCAACCACTCTCACATGGGCAAAGCCAATTTCTCTCAAATGTTTACAAAGAAGTGCAACACAGTAATCAAAGGTTTTACTCAAGGAAGAACTAAAGTCTCCAAACACGATTAAATTAAACAGAAAATCCCACTTGGTTTTAGCTTCTGCTTCACAGAAGGTAATTTCCTATTTGATTTTGCACTGTTAACTAACACTGTTGAGCATACTATGTTTTATTTCTAATTTGAGAAAACTTTAAAAACATACATTTTAGTGGAGAAACTATACAGTTTTAGGTTTAAAATCAGCAAGTAGAAGGCCCTATAGAAGGCAAACATATTTAAATGGTGACTGAACAGGGGGAAATCTTTTTATCTATAAAGATAAAAGAACTCTTTGTAAAGTAGAGACAGAGTGAAAAAATCTTTCAGCAGCTACCAGGACCCCAGTTATTTCCCTTGAGCAGTCTGCCCAGCTGTTTACTTCCCTCTGTGTGGCACAGATAAATACTTATAAAAGTGTCAGCTCTACATTGTCCAGCCAGTCACAAGAACTGCTGGTATAAATAACAACCTGAGTTCCCATCAGAGTTCACACATTGCCTTTCAAGCACAAAAGGAGGCAGAATTTAAACGGATAAGGAAGAAAGCACAAAGTAATGGACAGATGAGGAAACGCTCATCCTACTGTAGTGAGTGGTCTGTATGCTGATTTCTGAAAATTTGAACAAAATTACATTGCTAAATTACCTTCTCATTTCCCTCACAACAGCAGAATACTGGAAAAAAAGAAATTAGCAAACACCACTACGTGACATTATTGATTATAAATAATTTTCATCTCCAACAAGCATTCAGGTGACGTGCATTTTATCAGCCTCCTGTTCCAAACAGTACTATAATTATGTGTACCACTGCAAGCTATGATTTTTACAAACACTAATGGTAATATAAAAAACTTAATCAACTCTACAGGTTGAATCAAAGGGATGTTTGAGATATATACTTTTACTTTTAAGAATAAAGGCATTTTATGTAACATGGACTATTTCACTTTGGTATTTTAAATACATAATCCAACACTTCTGATTGCCACATGTACATCTTACTTCTTGCCAAAAAACAAAAAGTGACTTGACTCATCCACCTACAGTATCTCCAGTGAAAAGGAGTAGAACTCCCAAATGGCATGAGAAGAGCAGAGGGGTGGTCAAACTTCCTACAGGGAGATATTAGAATAAAGCTGATTACAATAAAATAGCTGAATACATGTTAAAACAAGAACCTTTCTATCACAGTTACCCTCAAACATTAACTCTTTATAAAACACATCCAGGACAAATTCACACAAAGGCCAGGAATTACCAGAGGCTTTCAGTGGACACACAAGCAGTCTCATGACCAATTATGATAACACCTCTTCAGGGGGTGCTGGAATATATACAACAGCATTTGAAGGGTCAGGTCCATTACCTTTCTATGGTTTACTATTAATTAAGCTTGGTGTCAGCAATCTCCTGTGCACTAACTTTTAAACATGTTTATCATAAGGAAAACAAACCCCTAACTCTCAAAGTTAGCTCTCTATTACCGCTGATAAATGAAAGCAATGACATTCTAAAACTCATTACATCAGAGAAACACCCTTCCTTTTCCATACACGTTAGTTTAACTCAGACTAAGCCTCCTGAACACATTCAGTCAAAGAGGACATAGCTCACTTTGACAATCAAACTACTTTTCCCTCAAAAACTGAGTGTTGTGAGACATTCTTCAATTCCAATTTGCATTTTAAAAATGAAGACTATTACTATGTCCAATATATACTTCATTTTTTCCTACCTTTCCTGTTTTACACCTTTGATTTTAAGCCTGGGGAGCGATGGCAGTACCATCGCCCAGTACCATTATCCATCTTCTGAACAAGACAAGAGTAAGCTTTACTCTAACCATACAGAGCAATCATGGGTGCCATTCTGGAAGGCACTGAGTGCCCTCATCTCCCATTGATGTCAGACCACAATGTTTCAAGTATTGAGGTCTATTGTTCAGTCCATTTCTCCCCCGTCTTGTGAGGTCCTGCCATACATTCATTAGAAAAGGCCATACACTACACTACACTGAAATAAAACAAAACCTAAGACCCCTAAGCATTTGTGTTTATGGAACTCTTACCATTCACAGCATAATTCAAGTAAGGGCAGAGATGGCTTTATTTTCTGAAAGGAATGGTATAGTTTGTAGGAGTCAGGAAGCCCTCCCAATGCATTTCCTTATGTGAATAGGTAGTGCCACTGTAGATCCCGAATCCAGTAACAACACCAAAGAGAGACCCCACATTTCTGAATCAGTCAACTCGGTCACGCTGGATAAGAATACCTACACATCACTATAATACAAAATTACCATTTACTCCAATTTCTCAGTTAGGAACAAAGCTGCACTCTGCAAGGCCTTGTGTAGTGTCACCCATTATTATTATTTTAAAGCTTTGGCTTGCACACATAAAAGTAGGCTGTGACTTGTTATGGAGGGAGAAGAATAGAGAAAAAGACCTGTGGACCAAAGCCCAGCTTACTTCAGGAGGTGTTTTACACCCAAAATCTTCTCATTTGGATTTGCAGTTAAATCAATGTTCTAACCTGTTCTATTCAATGCTTTCCCCTGTTCTAACCACCAAGAAGACTCACAACAGTATAGCCTCAAACAAGCACAGGGCTGTCCCGAGGAAAAGTGACAATATTTACTCCAAGGCACATCTGCTGGAGTGCTGCCAGCCGGCCAGCTCCGGCAGAGGGGCTGCACGGGGAGTTTCAGTTTTGCCCGGCCAAGAAGCGGCTGTGTACCAACACCGGCGCTGGTGCCCAAGGGAGAGAAGCCCCTTCGGGCTCGCTTTTCCCGAGTCCCCAGGCGACACCCGACCGGCAGCAGCGCCAGGCCAGGCTGGCCTCCCCAGAGGGCAAGGCGCAGCATCCGCGGCACCTCCCGGGGACCAGCACCAGCGCTCCCGCCAGGAGAGAAAGCGAAAGGGTCGGAAGCACAAAACAAGCACCGAGAGCCCAAGAACAAACACGGGAGAGTTTTGTTCTCCCCCGGAAAAGGAGGACCCCCGCCCGCTGCCTCCCCAGCTTGGGGCGGGGGGCCCGGGCCCGCGCTGCCCGGCGGGGGTGGGCGGGGGCAGCGCCGCCTCCTCCCGCTCCCGCCCGGCCCCGGCCCCACTCACCGGCCGTCTCGGCCGCGGCCGGCGTCCCCGCCACGCCGTTCAGGTAGAGGATGGAGAGCAGCTGGGGCTGCGTCTTCTCCAGGGCCACCCGCAGGTCCTGGAAGTGGTCCCGTTCCTTGCCCAGCAGCAGGGCGATGAGCAGCTCGGCCTTCCCGCCGCCCGCAGCCTCCAGGTCGCGCAGGTCGCGGGGGCCGAGGGCGCCGGCGGCCTCCAGCAGCTCCACCACCTTGTCCACCTCGGTCATGGCCTGCGCCAGGCTCTGCCGGCACTGGGCGAGCAGCTCCTTGTGCTTGGGCTCCATGGCCGCTGCAGGGCCGCCGCCGGCCAAACTTCGCCCGGCCCCGCCGCTCCGCCACCGCCGCCCCCGGGGAGGCGCGGGCCGAGGCGGGGCGGGCGCCGCCGGCCGCCCTCCCCCGGCACCCGGCGCCCCCGCGGCGGCCCCCGGCGAAACTTCGTCCGGAGAGCGGGAGCGGAGCTGGGACAGGAGCTGGGCCGAGGGCGGCTTTGCCTTCTCCTCCTCCTCCTCCAGCAGGCGGGGGGCGAGCCGCCGTCAGGGGCTGCTGCTCCTCTTCCTCCTCCGTCTGGCGCCCCGCTCGCCTCCTTTCCGCCCCCCCGGGCGGCGAAACAACTTCTCCTCCTCCTCCTGCCGCCTGCCCGCGGGAGCGGACGGCCGGGAGCAGCAGCCGCCGGCAGCGCCGCTCTTCCCGGCACCCCGCACCCCCGCGGGGCAGTCGGGACAACTTCTCTCCGCCGCTGGCCGCGGCCGCGCGGCCGGGAGGGGGTGCGGGGAGACGGGCTCAGCTCCAGGCGCCTCCTTTCATCGGCGGGCGCACGCAGCCATATTGGCTACACAAAGCTGCCGCCTGCGCCGAGCCGGGGCTGCGGCACCGCATCGCCCGCCCCGCTCCGCTCCGCGCCGCCCGCCCGCCGCAGCGGCCGCCGCTGCCCGGCCCGCTCTGGCCCGGCCCGGCCCGGCGCCGCCCGCCCCCCGGCCGTCAGTCAGGGCCGCCCGCCGGCCCCCGAGCGGCGCGGAGCGGGGCGGGCCGGGGGCAGGACCCGCGGCGCGGCCTGCGGGAGCTTCTGCCGCTCCTCCCTCCGGGTCCGCCGGGCCAGGACGGGGTGCCCAGCGCGGGTGTCTCGGCGGCGAGACAAAGGCGGCGCTGCCGCGCTGGGGCCGGGCGGGCCGTGCCGTGCCGCAGGCGGGAGCCGCCGCCTGTTGAGGCTGCCCGCGTCGGCACCGGGCGGCAGGAGTTACTTCGTCCGAAACCGGGAAAAGCTAAACATCAAAACAATAACAGGCTGCTTAGGGGCTTTGTCCTTTAGAATTTGCGAAAATAAAAGTTTGCAAACGAGATCTGAACACTAGTAATAGCTGTTGGCTCATCTTCCTTGCAAATTTCTTCAGTGTTTCATGAATGACCAGAGACCAGGTAATTTACGAATAGATTACACGTGTCCGTACTCAGCCGTAGCAGGAGGACGCAATTGTTTAGCAAAAAAATAGCAGGGTAACAACTTTTCTGTCTGAAAGTAAATGGGCTGCCAACATCACTTGCACCAAATGCTACCGTGATTTGCAAACAGACTGCAGAATGACCACAAGCAGTTCTCATCCTAAATTCACATTTCATACTCTTCAAGCACGCTGAAAGGGCTTTACTGGTAGTGCGGCTAACCCAATTATATCAGAAAGGAAGCTCAGTTATCTGACAGTCTCCGGTCCAACCAACCCCGTGGTTTATTTAGTGTCCAGAGACCTGAACTCAGTGAGGTACAAAGGAAAGACTTTTGTTCCCTAAAATTTCCCATTAACACACTCATTGGGAGAATTCAGGTCCTGAACTGAGTTTCAAACCACTTTATGTAGCTCAGAAGATAATGATTTCTCTCATGTGAAAACACCTTGGGTTACATGCGTATTGTGCTATGCATTCTACTTCTGGTGAAGGCAGATAGAGACTAAGGGGAGTTAGGGATTATTCTCAACCTTAAGTCATTATTTACAACAATACTTGAAACTATGAGGTCATTTTGAAACAAGTACTTTCACGTTTGGTCCGTTCATTTTTATTTAATGCTCTTGTAGACTAATTTATTCTAATTTTGAATTTGTAGTTTTCCAATAACCTTCTTTGCTATACAAAATACACATAGATTACCTTTGCTGTCTAATGACTAACGTTATAAATTCCTGCAGAGTATGTTAGTTCTAGTCTATTCGAATTTATTGGAAAATCTGCCTATTTCTCTCTAGTAAGTTGGGCAGTTTTGCCAGTCAAGTAATTGTATATTCTGCCAGTACTAGTTAACCAGTGTGCATTAATTGTTGGCTTCACAGCACGGGTAAGAAGGGAGAGCTGCCTGGTGTCATCCACTGGAGCAGATCTCCCTTAGCCAGTGCCAAGGCACATCCCTCTTGTGCCTGCCACAGGACACCGTGCAATGGAAATCTTTCGGAAGGCACATGCACAGAAGACTGAAGAAAGATTGCACGTTATTCAAATATGTCCTTTCTTAAAAGAATTTCTAATCTCAGCTAATAGCCTTTAACAACATTGTTTTATTGTGTATGTGCTTAAACTGTTTCCTGTGAAGGAAAGGAAGCATGCCATCAAATTTCATTATGAGGCATTATGTTAAGAGCCCTGCTTTAGGTCGATGCAGCAGTTCTCTGCTACTTCAATTAATAAAGACAATCTTGGTTTCTGTCCTCTGCCTGAAGTGCACCTTTCACCAGGGGTCACACAGGAATGGCATCGTTCAGGCAGGGTATACCTTGGCTGTCTTGAGTCTCATTTCAAAATCTAGAGGGAAGTGTTGGCTCTGGGTACTGCTACTGCTGCCTTTCCCACAAGTGTGTCTTAGTCCTTTTGCCTTCTATTCAAAATAAAACGTTTGTCTTCTCATCATGCCTTACCTGTCCCACCTTTTGCCTGCAGATCCACATTGCCTGTTGCCCTTCTCAAGCAGTGCCAGGTACCAGGCAAACCCCTGTTGTACCAGGTTTCTTTCTTTCTTTCTTTCTGGCAATGCAGTTTCTACCTTTTTGTCATATCTGAGTCTCTAACACTCCATTTGTCTTGCAAATGGCAAGTCTGCTCTCAGAAAAATTCGGTTAAATTTCTCATTGCACAAATGTCTCTTTCGTGGGTCCAGCTCTCATACTCTTGCCGGTCTAAGAGAGGGATCTTGCTGTTACCTTGGTTACCTAACTCAGTGTAGACCTTCTCTAGCAAGTGCAGGGAAAGTCTTCATAAGACATAGGTATACTTTGAAGACTCAAATTATGAAATGGATGCAAATATATTATGGCAAAAGTTTATATAGTGACCCAAATTCAGATCACTACAGTACCCCAGAATGCTTGTATTTTCTGATAAGACACCACTTAGACATATCTAGGCTTTAAAACAGGCTTCTTACACTCATTTTAATGGAACTTTTCATTGGACAACAGTCTTCTGTGCAAAATTAGTTGTCACTTCTCAAACATTTCCTCCTCTGCACCTGCCTGCTTACTGCTGCCCAAGTCTCAGCAGCAGCTCTGCTGCTGTAGGTTTCCTGATAAATCCCCTCCTCAAAAACCTCATTTTGAACCAACCACAGATTCTAATAGCCAAAAGTAGAGGATTTTCTTTACGATTAGAAGATTTTAAAATTAATTTTAAATACATTGGAGACATTTCATTTGCTTTTTGGTATTGGAGCCCTTACGATACAGGTCTTCAGGCTCCAGTGGCAGTCACGTATCCTAGAAATGGCTTTGTAACAAAAGCTACACTTCTCATGTAATCATATGATTCAAACAACCATGGTTTAGAGAAAAATATTGAGATTTACCATAACTTAATGGAGGGAAGGTTATGCAATCTTCAAGATAGGCATATGAAAAATACAAGTAATCACCAAGTTAGGATTAGAGCTCTTCAGGTGCAACGTGAACACCACAGAGACTTTGTCATGGATGTAACACAAAACACTAGCAGCTAAGCAGTTCTCAACAGCAGCTTATTTTGTCACATTAATTTAAATTATAGTGAATTAATAAGCACTTGCAAGATAGTAAGATGCTGGTTTAATATGCTAGCAGATGAAAGGATCTCATTTAGCCAATAAAAAAACCCAAAACCATAATGTGAGCAGTCTGGGCAGTACCCAGGGAAAATATTTCACCTGGCAGGAATGGGCTATGCCCATAAATTCTAAGATCCTCAGAGCTCCTGCTGAAGCTGCAGACTGAGGCAGCTGCTGTTGGACACTCATAGAAGCACAAGGATCATTTATCTTCCAAAAAGTTGCAACTGTGAACTTCAGGAAATGGTTTAGCTCTTTCTTCACTGAACTTCTGTGACATGCCATATGAGGGAAAGCAGACCAGATATTGCCAATTTTTGCCTTTTTTTTTTTTCCCTGTAGCCATAAAACTACCAGTCACTTCGTCTTGTACTGCACTAGGCAGTTTTCAGATAAAAATTATGATGGTCTTTTCCCACTCTGGGCAAATTAAAATGAAGAAGATGAGACAGTTACTTCAGTCAGCTTCAACAAGCTTCAACAGAAAGAAAACACTCTCTTTGCCTAAGTTTTTAGACTTTCCCCTGGACTGCAGCAAAAGCAAATAAAAAACTTGTTTTACTTAATCAACTTATAGAAAGAGAAAGAAAAGGCCTTCCTCAAGTGCAGAACAGCTGGCAGGAAGGATGTTTGTTTGGGGTGAGGAGGGGGAGAAGAAAAGGCTAGGTAAATCGTCTCCTCCTGGTGCTGTAAATACACACAGTCACTTCTGTTCCTCAGACTGCTTCCAAAAACAGGCAGCAAAAGAAAACCAGAAACCCTATGGAGGCACACTGGTGGCAATCCTGCAGGGCTGTAGCATTTTCAGCTTTTGTAGGGAAGATACTCTGCAAACAAATCCCAAGTACCCATCTTGGGTACAGACCCAAGAACAGACCAGGGGCGTGATTTAATTTTCTTTGGGAGACTGGGTGGCTTGTGATGTGGTTAACTTCTATAAGCAAGCAGATGTTAAACAGCCCCTTTCAAAGCTTTTGCTTGCAGTTTGTTATTGGTTTAGTTTCTAGATCACTTTTCAAGTCAAGGCAAGAGATTATTTATACCGATCATTTGCTTTTACTTCTTTGAGCACTAGTGCAGAGATAAAAGCAAATGGGTGCCCTAAACATCCACAGGCAACTTCTATAAACAAGCCATGCACAAAGTGGGAGTTTCTAAGAAGAAAACTCACACTGCAATTGAAGAACGATAGTCAAATAATAATAGTAAAGATTCCAGAGAATGCCTCAGCACATTTTCATCATCTTCGGGTTTCTGTCAGCAATGAGTATTTTCAAACTGGATTTGAATCTAAAGGCTCTTGAAGAAGGAAAGGTATTTTGTTATATTCCATCTCTCAGCTCTGCTAAGAATGACATATGTACAGCAAGTAGTTCCCCTGCTCACTGACATACAAGGGTTTGAGAGTCGAATCCCTGCCAATTACAAGGTAAGTTTTCCAGGGACTCCAGGGGCAGTGCTTTGATTTTGGCACTGCTGAACTCAAACAAAATGGCTCTAGAAAAGTCAGTATTCCTTGAAAATTCCAGTGTAGTCCAAGTATCTCTAGTCCAAGCTCAAAGAGCTCCCTGAAGAAATGGAAACAGGTGTGCATGCCAAGGGGGATTCTCTCTGTTTCTCTAGATACCGTGCAACACCTGTCTTTCCACACATGCCTGAAGAGCTCATCCCATAGCTTATCTATTTTGCAATGCTTAAGCCAATGGAATAACAGAGGTGGCAGCCCATTTGCTAAAAAAAAACAGAACCCAACAAATCCACATTTGAGAACAGACCAATACTCAGATGTGGTGGGATTGCAAAAGTTCCTCATGACTGGAAAAAGATAAAGACAATTGGAAGAAGCTGGAAGGGATTATTATTGCTTCATAATAAATGCTCTAGCATTCTGAATTCATCTGGTTTATGATACAGGAGAAGATAGCTAGTGTACTTTCATGAATTTTGCAGAGTTTTACAAATGCCTGTGAAAACCAGACAAAGGTAGGTGGTCAGAAAGTTGAAAAATATGCTAGACTTGCAGCAAATCGTGTGTCATAGGCATAGCTAAGACTTGAACTGCTAGTTGACAGTGATACATGGATTTCTGTTTGCATAAATACTGCATAAATTCGATATGCTTTTGATTTGAGAAGAAATTGTTACTTTTAATATTCCTTGGGCAGGAGAGGGAAATTATTTTTATAGGAGGAATACACAATACTGGGATGACAGTGAGATTAAAGTCAAAGAGAAACCCTTGTACAACTTGCTGTAGTCAATTTGCTCAGACAAAGCAGACCATGGACCAAGATGAAACTTTAGACCAAATGGTGTTTAAAATGGCAAAAATACTGGACTTAAATCAGTTCTGAAAACAGTAAAGAATGTGAAATGAAGTAACTCAATTACACTCTAATTTGAAAGGCAAAAGTACTCCAGCTTCTGCTTCAGCTTACATGCCTTTGAGGGATGGGAAAGCCATCAGAGAGTTCCAGAATGAAATAATGTCTCACCTTGGCACAGTGGCAGCTGCATTACCAGCTTCCACAAGGCTTGGTCATCCAGTTTACAATGAAATACAGATCTTCAACATATCTTTATTTCACCCCCCCACATAACACAAATGTAAAAATTAAACATTCAACAGTTCAAGTTAGTATTTTTAGAAGAAAAATAGCACAAAAATAATTTAGAACTTAATTTTTATAAATACCAAGATTTGTCAGAATTAAACAACGAACAACCGACTCCCAAAACAAATAGAAAATCCCACCTCAATACAAAATGGAAAAGAGCATATTCAGCATGGCCCAGAATAAGGAGAAACATCTGAGACAAAGTCCTGAGTGGCATGGAAGCCTTTAAAAGGTTTTAGGGTAAAATTTTTCTTTTTGAATCACGTCTGCAGAAATTATATTTAGAGAAGTGTTGTTCAAGTGTTTGAAACTTATAAAGATTCATTAACTGGTGGGAGTTTGATGGATAGAAATATTTAATATAATGTATATATCAAAGCTCATCCAGTTCTGCTGAATTCT
Organism: Luscinia megarhynchos; assembly: GCA_034336665.1. Classification (NCBI taxonomy): domain Eukaryota; kingdom Metazoa; phylum Chordata; class Aves; order Passeriformes; family Muscicapidae; genus Luscinia; species Luscinia megarhynchos. The sequence goes on from CM067569.1 coordinate 23,265,837, forward strand.
ATAATTGGTTTCCAGGGGACTTGGATTAAGCCCCAGTTTGGTAATAAAAGGACTGTGCAAAAGAGTAACTGAAATAAAAAGTCCCCAAATCTGCTAGGGATATTCCATGAAGGATAAATACACTTCATCAGCAAGACAAGCTAAATATTATCCTTTTTACCATGGGCTATTTATACTTTTAGAATTTTTTTCCCCTTAACTCACCTTCAGAGCTGCCACCCTCTCAAGATCATTAATGGCGGCCAAGAGCTTCACTGCCTTGCTCTCTCCTTTTCCACCTGAAGTCAGTGTCTGTCTTGCAGCTGACTTCAAGAGCACCAACTACTAGCCTTTTTGAGTTTCTTTGGAAGATGAAAGAATGAAAATAACTATACACAGCAGATGATAATGACATTCTTTAATCCCCACATCCTGGCAATGTTATTTACTAAGTGCTCCTTATAACACGTATGTTTTCACAAGCATAGTCCCTTCACTCACCTTGATGATTCTATCATCGCCTCTCACAACCATACTGCTCAGGAGAGACTATTCTAATTTAATAGCCTTTAACAGACTGAATCTAAAGTACAGAGTCTAAAGAATTCCCCAGGTCTTATAAGTCTGTGGGAGCAACAGTTAAATGATTCTAGATTTGCCATCTACTTCCCAAACTGCTGTGCTGCTCATCCTTCTCCACACTTTCAACAGAACACATACAAACACAAGCAAAGGAGAAGACATTTGTGCCAGCTAAGTAGGAAGGCTGAAGAAGAAAGCAGAAACAGGCTAAAGACAAAAGTAAGTGGAGCTCTAAAGGCCTGGATAGAGTTTTTAGTGCTTACAAAGAGCCACATGAAGCAGGGATGCCTTTCATTTCAGTTTAAAGTACAAATATATGATCTTATTATATAAGGTCATTTTTTTTCAAAAGTTATTTGACCATAGCCATAATTTTGATGGCAGTAATTTTCCACATCCAGATGTGCTGAGGAGATGTTTCTTCCTTGAGTGGTTTAATTTTCCTCCAGGCAAGTGTTCACAGTAACATTGCATGGCTGAGCTGAACCCAGCCAGTGGCACAGTATGGTTGACATAGCACTGCTGCAGGGAAGCAGTGTCACCAGCAGTGACAGTCACCACGGGTCCAGAAGGGAGGAATCTGTGGGAGAAACAAGGACAAGGAGACAGAAATAAATGCAAAGGGAACTAGAAAATGCACAGCAGTAGCACAAGTCAGAAGAACTATATATCTTCTGAAAAATAAAAGTTAAAAGAAAGTCTCTGATGTAACTGGAAAATATCTGCAGGAGTGGAAAAGCTGGAAGAATGGCTTATGGGAAAGGGAGCCAGTGACTGTGTGGGCTTGTCAAGGTACCTACACATAAAGCAAATATTTTAGCATCATTGAATTGGAAAAGCGCAGGGATCAGGGCAGAGTCAGGGGTGAGGTGTGTCCTTCCTTCCCATGAAAGAGATCCCCTACCCACTGCCCCCTACAGAAATGAGTCACACACAGGCCTGCAGCATGGCCAGAGCCACCCTCATCACTCCAAATACCATCAGCAGTTTACCATGGGGATGCTGTCAATCCACCTGAGCCAAAGAATCCTCTGCCTGTGACACACCAGACTGAATCACATCACACTAATCAATTCCCAGAAACCAACAAAACCTGGAATAATAAATCAAGGAAAGGAATTTCAAAGTCTCACAACTAATTCTGACATTCCTAGGACTCATGAAGTTTACCAGCAAAATTTCAAGATTGCATTTTCCTGAATTAATTTTATTTTGCTTTTAGAAATCTAGACAATTTAACATTTAGAAGGGATGCCCACTGAGAAAATTATATTAATCAAAAGATTAAGCAACCAACCTACACTTTCACAAAATGGAAAATAGTATGCCTGTGGTTAATCCAGGTACCTGCTGCTTTTGCAACAGCTTCATTTCTGGCCAACATTGTCTCCACCTGACAAAATACCTCTATCATGGAGGAGAAAGAACTTGGTATGAAATCTTGAGGAGTACTGCAGCTTTCTGTGGACCTTCAAAGCCACAATGAGGCACCTGCATGTCCTCTTTTATTCATGGACCGAGATTCTTCTGCACTATCTGGTTCTGAAACCAACATAAAAATGAAGAGTTTGCAATGAATGTCTGCTACCACAGTGCTATGATCAACAGCAACAACAGAAAAACCTACATACAATAGCTTTCCCTCAGACTTCCTTGAATTACCCATCTCTTTTCATAGATGTTGTCACCTCTCTTGTAGGAAAAGACACAACAAAAGGAATGAAATGGATGTAATTTGTGTCTCTTGTCCCAGTGGCATGACTTACATATTATTAAGAACACCTCAGCTAAGGATTTTCTAGGAATATTTTGGATCTAACTGCAGGTATGAACACATTTTAAAAAATTCCTATTTGCCTGCTAATTATAGCTACAATCTTCCACATGAGCTGCACCACAACCCATCAGGAACAGCAGTTTTTATGCTTAACAGTAGCAATCACTGTAGTTCAGCAGCTGTAATTATGCACAGTTGGTTGAAAGAGCTTTATAACTAAACAGATACAATACCTGAAGGAATTAATTCAGAGTTATTGCTCATTATTAGCAGTCATCTACAAAATGAATGATGATTTAACCATCATTTGTGACAGCCACTAAGAGCAATCCCCAGGACAAATGACAAAATCTTAGTTCTCAGGAATGACTGAATACCTGTTCTTTTCCCAGCTATTTCCATTACTTCACTAGGACTCCTTAAACAGATTATGAATATCTGTGTGTCACTTTACCCAGCTGCCATCTCTGTTTCTTCCCCAAGCAGATCTGAATTTCTACTCTGCTTCCATACACATTTGCTTATATCGGCATTTCCTTTCTTTTCAGCTTTCTTCCCTCTATCCTCAACACCTGCAGAAACCACCATATTCCTGTACAGCATCAGTCCTATCTACTGTCCTTGCTTCCAAAAGGAGCATGCAATTATTCCTGATCCCGAAGGCTTGGACTCACAGGACAGACTCTTTGGATGAAGAAACACCTTTTACCCTCTGCTGCACACAGAAGTGATGGTGGTGGTTAAAGCAATGCAGTGTTGGAGCAGCTCAAGGCCCACAGAACCCCTAAGCACAGCCAGCCAATGCCAGCTTCTCACCACTGTGAATTGAGTCACAAATCTGACAGGGACTAACAAACTGCAGGCACCCTTGTAGCTTTCAGACATTGGAGTGGAAGTCATCTCTCATAAATCTTGCTGGGTTCAGCTGTCTATATACAGAGAAGAGCACCTGTTTAGTATTACTTCAGTCCTAACCATTGGCCTCTTGCATCGATCAGCATCACCTTCAGTGATTTTAAGGCAGCCTTGCCTTGGAGTTCTGCAGCAGCTGAAGGATGTGAGACATTCCCAAGCCAACTGCCAGAACTTCACGCTTCAGAGCAGCTCTCAGAGCTGGATTTCAGCGCTCGCTGGAGACTGAACACAGATGGGAACAATCTCGGCTGCCTGGAAAACGCTGCCACAAAAGACATGTCCCCACTCACTGCAGATTCACTGTTCTATCCCTTTCCAGGAGCAACTCACAACATGCCTTTAGGAATGACTAGAGCCTTTACTGAAGTACTGCATCTGGTTTGTTTTTTAAGCCAGATAGATAAAAGATATGCAAGTGAAAAATTTACTAATTAATAAATAGCATATATGGACTCTGCTTTCTCCTTAAGAAAATACAGTCCCTTTATCTCCTTCCTCACATATGTAATTTTAACAGGTAGCTTTCCCTCTCACAGTTACATATCACTCCTGATATTGCAAAAACCCAATTTTTAATAGAAAAAAAATAAAGAAGCTACTCAATAACTCTTTTCTCAAAAGAAAATGCTGCTCTCTAGTGGAAAATGACAATGTGATCTAATTCTATTAGAAGGAATGTTATAAAATTTTCATTTTATCAGTTAGAAGAAACTTTGATTCATTTTCACAAGCACTGAAACACAAAAGTAGCAGGGCTGGTTTGTTTTGTGAGTCTTTCAGACTGGCTTGTGAGATTCCGGTATTCATTCTTCAAGATAAACTTGCTATGCACTTGTATCACTAGCATAATCACATCCAAATAACCTCCAAGTTAAAATTAGCATATCTTATAATTTGGCTCCTTTTAGATTTTCTGCTCTTAGACAATATAATAATAGGCTAATTTTTCTTATTTTCTTTTTTTACCAACATATTTAATTATCAACAGACTTTCCTAGGTCTGAATGCAAAGCTTAGCCAACCACTTCAGAAACAGATTAGTTACCTGCACAGAATAATTTAGGCAAATATGCAAATACTATGAAAATCTGTATCCTGTTTGCTATGGGTTTCTAAAGACATTCCTGTCTACAAGCACAGTGATACAAAATTGAAGAATTCCTGTTGCAGTGGTTCCTTCAACCTCTATTGAAACAGTGACAAATGGTCAGACATCAAGGAGTATTTGTCCTGAAACAGCCAAATTTTATCCTACTTGTAGTTTATTTATAAAACACAGCATTTATTATTTCTTTCATTTATTCCTTCTTTCTTTAAGCATAGATAAGCAAAAAAGAGAATAGTTCTCTATACTAAATTTCTTCAAGTTATGGACCAAAGCAGCACAATTCTGGATTTACTTCCAACCTTCCATAGTCATAACAGGAAACCTATATAGCACATGCAGCTGTTTTCTTCTCTCTCTGCAGATAAGAGACCTGTGTGAAGTAGTTTCCTGATAAACACACCAAGAAAGTACTTCATTTAATGAGAAGCTTAAATTTGTTTTAAAACGGATGGAAAAAATGAAGATGAGAAAGCAGGATATGGATATTCAAAAACAAATTTATTTCTTGAAAATTTACACTCCACTAAGTTAAATGAGCACATTAATTAGAAAATAGGGGAAATTGTGAAAAACAGCATTTATTTTTTAAAAATTAAACCTAAAGCTAAAAATTTTAATAAAAATGCGTATTTTAATATTTCAAAGTTGCATTTCTTGACTGTTAAAACTGACGCCTAAAAAAGCTGCTTACAAGTGAAATCCAACAGCTAATTTGTTTACTGACTGTACAGAGAGCTCAAACAATAATTACTAATTCAGAGTGCTCTTGTAAACAATCTATTTTTGGTTGAAACACTCATGAGGCTCAGAGCATGCTCTGAGGACAAGACATAGTGACTTAAAACAAGATAGGTTTTGTATTATTTATTCATTTAGGTTGCAAATACCTGAGATTGAAGCTTAATAATTCTCTACTGTCTTACTAACTAAGCAAGTAAAAGAAATGGAGGTTAGCTCATCCATAAATTAATTATGCAGCAATATGATACACCCATAAATAAACACAAGGTTCACACATTCTTTACCTCTGCCTCTTTTTATTGTCATATTTAAGACAATGATAAAAGATGTAATTTTATACTTAATTTTAGAACATACAAGAGAGTGAACCCACCATTTAAATAGCTCATTTTTCCATATTTAAAAAACAAAACCAAAGAAAAACCCCTCCCAAGCCAACCAAACAACAAAATCCAAACCCAAAATCAACCAACTAAAATACCCAACCAACCAACCAACCAAAAAAAGGAAAAAGCAAATATGTGGTCATTTGTTCAAATACAAACTCCACTCATTTAGACCTTGAGAAGAATCTTGATTCACAAAAATGTCAAGCACTATCAGTAGAATTTCCCATGATAAAGTACTTAATCACAGGAAAGGTTTATGGACCTTCTCTCCATGAAGCCCCTACCCATGTTAAATTTACATCTTGTAATAGAAACAGACAAATGAGTAAGTGGCAATCTCACTGAGATCACAAATAAAACTTTAATTTATTCTGGAATTTCTATTGCTAAAAGAGATAGCAAAATATATGTAGCTTTTAGAACAGATAATAAATGCACTACATTCTCCATCTTCACTCTGCCAAAATCTAGTCAGATGTAGATCTTAGCATCACACTGAAAATACAAAATAATTTGAGAATAGCTGTGTTGAATTTCTTATCAGATCTTGTCTACATGGAGGATGAATTAAAAAACAGACACAGTGGTACCTCAAGACTTAAAGCAATAGATTTACAGTGTCTGAATGCAGCCTTACACTTTTGGTGGACATAAAGACAAACTGCATCACAAACTTGTTCATTTTCAATTGCTAGAATACTCAGCAGCCTGGTTTTACTTCATGATGGCATAACTTCAGCTTCTTTCTCTACTTTTCTCTCCAACCTTGACCCATGTCATAAGCACACTGAGCATCCAAACACTGGTGACTAAACACTAAGATACTTTCCCTCCATAGCACCACAATAAATATAAACATACTACACTGAAATTATTTGAGACCTATTTTCATTTTGAAAACTGCTTTAGTATACTAAATGCTTCCAAATTATTTCATAGCAATGCACAAAAACAGCATCTCCTTCAATTTCTACTTTATATAATAAATTTAAAGTAGGTTGCTCAGATGATCCTGCTCCATTAGGAACCCTTCCCAAACCAAAGACTGCTCTAAGTTACTGATTCCAGCAGTTAGACAGCTGCTGTCATATGAAAAGCTATCTGTAATTGGCAATATTCTAACAACAGTCTTCTCAGAATTTAGTAGCAACCACAATGTACAGATTTTTATAGATATGGTCCCAAAACAGAATCCTAGGGAGGAAAATAATTTACTGTATAATAACTTGGGATAAAGAAAAACCAATTAAAACTACCAAAAGCAAAGAGCAAATATTTCAAACACTTTGAATAGCTCTACTGAACTTATGATGAATTAATCACAGACTCAGTTCCAGCTTTCTGAAGTTCCTGTTCTTAACAGCTGTAGATTGACCTTCGAAGCTCCTGTTGAAAGGACATTTCCCAAAGCACTCTGGGCAAACTTACAGAATTCTCTTGAAATTTTCTTTTTGTTTTATAAAAAAATCTGAATACATGTGTAATAAATATATTAACAGTAACAGAAAAAGCTAACGCTATCACATAAAAAACAAAACGTTATCAGGTGAAATCCACTTTAGATTTTTTTCCACTTTCTGGTGCACTCTCTCCTTTCAGGGTCTATACTAACCATAGGTGGTGAACAACTGGGCAATTCTTTTGATATTATTCCACTTACTAATTCACTTCTACTGAGACACGCAGAACTGATAATTGCTTAATTTAAATTATGTTTGCTTACTATCTCTTGGTTTGCTATCTTGTTTTATGTCCAAGTTCTACGTAACAATGGGAATATGAAATTCATTATGATCAAATATCAGAGGCCGCCGGGGAGGGGTTGATTCCTTGTCAGCTTTGTGTAAGAGTTTAAAGAGTCCTGTTCCAATATTCATTGGAATTCCCATGATGATGCATTCAGAGACACCTAGGAAAAAACCAAATAAGCACAATGAACATTTGAACAGTAAGGATTTACAAAACTACTTTCATTTGCCCAATCTGCTTTGTGTTGCCTACAAAATGTCGAGCTTCACATGTAAGGACCAAGGCCTCTTCAACAGACAAATGTTATGGTCATCAGACCAGTATATTACTTAAACACTGTTAAATTCTAGGAAAAACTCAACCTAACTTAAACATCTTCTCCAGTAATGAAAGCCCTTGAGAAGGTTTGTTTTTAGAGAAGGCACATTCCGTGCAGTGCCCACAGCAGAAGATATGAGGCAAATTTACTTCATGTTCATTCTCTGACTCAGTGCTAAGGCTTCAGTCAAACCTGGCAGGGTTCCCTTGAAACCTCCCCAAGTTCCCAGTGAGAAAGGCACAGAACTACTTGAGCTATAATGCTCCTGGCATTTTCACCACTCAAAAAGTGCTTGTTTTGAAATGAAAGATTGAGTCTGTCCCAATGATTTTTGATGGTTATAACATTTTCACTGCAATGTACTGACACATTTACATTCCAGATCTACCAATGTACACTTTTCCAACTAATGTTCCACACTCAAATCAAGCTCTCAGATACCAGTGCTTCTCAGCATGCTGTTATGATCTAAAGGACATTTTTGCACATTCTCAGGAGTTTAACTAGATTGTCCTTCACATAAATGTTTAAGAAGGTAACAATAAATAACTGTACCTTTGAATGCACAAAGGATGAAAATAAATGATGATAAAATGATAAAATTCTGACTTGATTCACAATTTGAATGTATGTAAATGAAGATTCAGAAAATACTGTGAACAAAGCACTGTTTGAAAATGGCTACACTAAGACTACCTAGACATACACACAAACTAGTTAACTTTAACACAACACATGCGTATTTCTGTATTTCATTAGCACCCAGAAACTCCCAATGAGAAATTCCAGCTCCAGGAGGATAGGCATTGCATAAACAGATCTTGAAAAGAGTGAAACCTGCTTTACTTCTTTTCTCCATTTAACCTATTAGACAGACTTTTAAACAATTCAGTCCCAAAATGTATGTAGCTTAAAGAAGAAGAAAATCTGAAATGAATAGGAACAAAGACATTAAAAAACGCCAATATTAGAGCACATGGCAAAAATACAAAGCAAAGAGACAAACAATGTCAGAACTCACTCACTGAGTTTTCCATTTGCTCTATGTATGTGGACATGCATACAGCTGTGCATATGCAGCCATGTATTTTCAAAATTTACCAGATTCTTTCATGAACTAAGATGATTGAGCGGCTGCTAATGTACTTAAAACTCAGGAACAGATACATTTAGAAAGAAATTTCTGACAATAGGTATCTTGTCTGCTGTTAACGAACTGAATACTGATAAATTACTAATTAAAACTAAATTAAAATACAAATTAAAAAACAAAGATGCACAATTTTCATTTATTTGGATTAGTTCTAAATGAAGAAGTGAAGAACTTGGCTGTTCTGTTTATTTCTAGGTACATGTGCCAAATGACCTAAGCAATCAGGTAAGGGTATAATCTTCAGCTAGGCTGAGATGTACCTGTCTTGCTACTTCTTAGCAGGAATGAAAATGAAACCTAAATACTGAGTGAGGTACTAGATTTATATACAAACTTTCACAATTGAAAAAACAGAATCATTGATAGTGGGACAAATTTCCTAGTATTTCACTGAGATCTAGGGTGAGAAGTAAAACCAAATGACTCAAAAGTCTACTTCAAGAAACATCCAACAAATATCCAACTGACTTCAAGATCTCAGTCAGAGATTATAAGCAGAGAGAGAAACATTCAACAAACTTCTAGGACTTCTGGGATGAATTAGCCTCAGACCTGAAGTTTTTGACATACCAGCTGAACAGGAAACTTAAAAAAGACAAAACTCCAGTGCTTTGAAGAGGTTTTACAGATGCTGGGTAAGGACCACAAACTGAAACAAACTTGGCAATACCTACCACAAACAGAATCCTTCTGTCCAAAGTAGGCAGCATCAAAGAGATGGTCTGCAGTCTTTTCGAAAGAAGCCAACATCAACACACTTTCCTTCATTTTTGCCAGTCCAAACCTGGTAATGCCCAGCACTTCACCCTTGATTGATGGAAAAGCCCAAAGAGTAAGCCTGAGTAAATAAATATCCTATCTACAACACAGTATTGTCATAAGAGACTGAGTCACAGCTGAACATGCTGAAGGCTAATAGCTTGTTAGTAATCAATATTTACATAAAACAAAAGTCATTCTTCATATACAACATAAGCTGCTCTAAATCTTGAATATTGAATAGATCTTAAGTATTGGAAAAATTGAAAGAAACATGGCCATGAGAAAATCCCCCACAATTATAAACTGGCTGCTGAGCTACAAAATTCAGCAAGGTCTGAGAGTACTATGCTGAATCTACTGCCTATTATCTACAGATAAATCTGACTTCAGCTGCCAGATGATTACAGAAGATGCTAAATCTTCACTTTTTCACTCTCCAGAAAAAAAGGTAATTAGCTTTTTAAACTACTTGACTTGTTTGTGCCTATGTTTGTTAGAAACATCCTGATTATATCAGATTGCAACACAGAAGTCTAAGTCAGAAATACAGGCAAAAGAATGCATGGCAGGAGCCCACCAAGATTAAAACATGGCACTCTGATGCCCTTTTCTACTGCTGTGCTGCAGCTTCACAAGGTCAGCCCCAAGGACTGCTGCAGCTCAGTACAACAAGGCTGTGCAGTTTTGGAACAAATCAGAACTCTGTCCATTTCACCCAAATTAAACTCTTGCACTCTGGCAGGCAAATTGCAAAGTCTTACTTCACTAAGTGTACTCAACTTTAAAAACCATATTGGATGTGAAGGAAAGAAAAATCAATCAGTAAAGAGCAGATATGATTTTGTACTAGAACGTTGTGTAATACTGTTCATGTCAGCTGATTCTATGTGTGATGTCTGTATCCTTTGCCTCTCACATACGGTGAGCAGCTGTTACAAACCATTCCCCGTGGGGTTTTCTACACAGCAAGCCTTAAACTGCATGCATGGCTACCCTAACAGTTGATTTTCACACCATCATTTTCAGGATTCCTATTTTCAATATGACATTATTGTTCCCTTCTCATTATATCAACTTGTTTTCAGTCAAAATAGATTCACCTCCCCCAAAGAACTAGAGTAACGAAGCATTTTGTGTAAAATATAAATAACAGTATTAGGTCAGTACAACTCTGAATTCTTTAAGCCCAGAATGAATTTCCATCTCCTGGGCTCACCCACTCTTCTCAAACATGATAAAATTAATTTGTATAAACAGGCCAATGTAACATTCAGAAAAAACATAGTACCTTGTAAGTCATTAGATCAGACAGTAACATAACATGTCTCCTGTCAATGCTCATGCCGTGGTTCACCATCGTATATTGAATCTCATTGATAATGGTTGTCCGAGCAGCTTCAATCCCCAGCGTTTTCTCTACCTACACGAGAGAATGTTCCGTGATTGCTGCATGTTACATGAATGAAGAACCAAGTGCCTGGGGCAAGTATATTCCTGGAATAAATACCATCTGATAGCACATTGATATTCCATTTCTACAACTACTCTTTTAAACTTTTCCATTTGAAAAATATTTATAGAAACAGCTTCTTTGAAGTGAACAGTGCTGCCAGTGAATTACTCTCTTGTGTTAATGCACTCTGACATGTATTAGTGAAATCAGGCTTCATTCCATATCGACTGCTGCATCTGAGCACAAACAAGCACTTGTAATAGAGATGCTTTATGGCGAAAACCCCACAGCACCCATTTAGACATTACCTCATAAGTGTTGTTAGAGGATGTTTTTGTTCCTTTCACTCCATGAGTAGCCATAACAGCTCGTAGATTATCACCTTCAACCAGAAGTTTGTATTTTTCCTTTCCACTTTGTTCATCAACATGAATGACAGCTCGGGAAACTTCTGGTATGCCTTGCACTACAACCTTCATAAAACAAAAAAACCCTCAGTAACTTAAGACATATACAGTACCACAGTATTAAAGGGTAACATTTACCAGCATTCAAACCTATTGAGAAGGCCTAGTATGTGGAATAAAGGCTCACTTAAAAACACGTATGAATAAGATTTCTCGCTCTTAAATACACTAGTGCAAAACTGACATTGACACTGTACTATAAACCTTACTCACTATCTACATTTTATATTTTATGTCAGATATTCCCAGGTGGCAGACTCATACAAAGAAAAGGGCAAGCTGCTAACGATAAAGGTTCACTTATCTCTGTTTTTAAAATCCAGAGTAGACACTCTCCTCAGAAAGCCGAAAAAAATGCGAGATACTGTCATGTGGTTCAATTTTAGATGCAGCTGGAAGCAGATGTAACTATTTCATACAACTGCTGCACCTGGAATGCTTCAGTGAATGTTGTAAGGGAAATATCAAAGCTTCCACTTTATTTACAAATATTAGTAAAGGATGGTTTAGTTTCAACAGCAAGGCAGTACCACCACAATCTGAGAGTTACTGACCCAGCCTATCTTCACTGTCAATACTGACAAGAATTATTTCATCTTGCCGTCATGGAACAAATTATTACTACTGATTACCTCCCACAAAAGCAGGAGATAGCCTTTGCTTTTACCTTTGGTAGCTCTTCCTTGAGGGACTGCAATACATAATACATGGAACTCTTGCTATTTTCACGAGGGGTCACACATACAACTGCTTCTCCATGGACAGCAACATCCCCAGGCTTCACTCTGAGTTTAGAGATGCAAATCGAGTAGCGCACAGTCTCTGCATTCACCTGTGGCAAAAGGCAACCAGCAAACATCTGGGTTATTGCAGCAGGTATCAACATGCTTAAATAAATGGAGCAGTCCTTCAACAGATTATAGAAAAGAAAAATGTAGGAAAAAAATCCCTCAAATATTCTCTTCTAAATTAGTCTTATAAACTGCATGAAATAGTATCCTATGCTGAGAGTACTAGCCTGTATGTTACAACAGAAACAGCATCCCTGTGAATATACAAATGTATGTTCTCTCATTTCCAATAAAGGAGAAGTTAATCACTTTGCAAGGAAAATAAAAAGGGACCCTTCCAGATGCAAAGTAGCCACACAACATCCACCATTCACTTTCTTTTTTTTCTAGCTTCCCCTGGTGTGACTACTGACACAGGATTAAGACACCCTTTGTAAGGTATAATCTGTGTAAGCACTGAACAACTCACCTCTAATCTCAGTAGTCTAATGCGCTCTAAAGACAGCTTCACTAGGATGAAACAATCATCTGGAAGAAACACTTCTTCAATATATTCAGAAATCTTTAAGAGACAAGGACAAACACAGTTAGCATGCAAAAATGGCAAAAATGCCCCATGACAATTGGCTAAGGCTTACATTTCAAGCATTAGCAGTAATATAATTTTCTTACCTCTCCTAACAAAGTTTTCTCAATTCTTCCTTTTACCAGACGGGCAAAATCAGGATCATCATCTTTGTCCAACTGTGCTGTTATAATAGGGGTGCTGCAAGAATAAACACATACACACAAAAACTCAGCTAGGAAATTGCTCAGCTAGAGTACAGATGGCACCTTGAATTACAGCCTGCCTCATGGAATTTATCTCTCATCTAGAGCAGTATTTACTAAGATAAAGAGACCTTCAGCTTTCTTAGGTGTATTTAAGAGGAAAATGACTGTTCAGGTACTTCAGGCTGGTAAAAACAAGCGAACACAGAAGTACTAGTGACTATTTTCATGCCATATATTACTCTAGTATTATTTAAGCATGGCTTCATGCATAGAAATAGGTATGCTTCAAGTACTCCTAAGCATGAGAGCACTTCACAATAGATGAGACATCTAAGGAAATTATATTTAACAAATTATCACTTTCCCTTTATTTGATTTTCTCTCTGGGCTTAAGTATCACAGTTGGGCAGACATCAGATTTTTCTTGTTTGAGTATTTGCATTGAATGATGTCTAGTAAAATGTTGAGGACATTTATCCATCAGGTTTCACTTGGGCAAAGGAAAAAAGCCCCAAACAAATCAAAACAATGTTAGTACCTAATAGCCTTTGATGCATTAATGATTTCCTTGATTCTGGGCACACCCAAAGTAATGTTCATTGAAGCAACACCAGCAAAATGGAAAGTCTTCAGAGTCATCTGCGTGCCAGGCTCACCAATACTCTGTGCACAAAGAGCTCCTACTGCAGAACCAGGCTCCATCTGTGCCCTGATAAAAAATATATAGAAAGAGATGTGAAACTGAATAAGGTATCAAGATCCTAAGCAAACAATGACAGAAACTATTCTGGTAGATATATGAGAAGTTTCTTAATATAATATTTTAGTAAACAAACAAGAGAGAGGCTGAAAGGTCACCAATACTTTAAGACGGATCTCATGCAAAGCAAGAGGATGCCCTGTCATATAAGCATTCCACAGATGCAGTATAACTTCCATAACAGATTACAAAATGTTTGTCCTCTTTCTCCTAAGCATGATGCACTAGATCCAGAATTCTCCCTTCAGGGAAATCCCACATGCTAACATTTACTTATTACAGTAAAAATGATAATTCACGTCTAAAAATACTTAAGACAAATGTAAACAACTACTTCTAACAAGAGAAAGCAAAAAACTGGCAATTGCTTTAAAATAGTTAGGAACTTAACATGAATTTTGTAGAAGAATAAACTTTAAGGAAACAATTGATGCAGGTAGGCCACAAAGGAGAGATCACCCATGGCTGCATGTGAATGTCCAAATCCGGGAAATTGAAATAATCTGAGTAATTGAAATAAATCTCAATGGATTAAGAGATTAGAACAGCCATACTAGCATTACCTTGGTAGAAACTAAGAACAACAAAGAAAAGCATCTTATGAGTGCATAACAGATCAAAGAACATTTTAGAACAAAGTGTGATATAACTCTTCAGACTGTGTAGATCAAGAATAGCTATCAAGATTCATATGAATTTGAAACTCATCTATTTAGACTTTGTTCTGCATGGACTCCTTGAAGGTTTTCAAAAATCTCTTGCAAGAGGGGGAGGAAGGAAACATGTCTGGCAGTGGGTGTAAGAATGTGAAGTGTTTAAACAATATCCTCCCTTACTCTGACTCCTACCACTTTTGGTTTTTACCAGAATCTGCTGTCAAAACACAGTCTGTGGATATAAGTAATGAGTAGCTAAAGGCTGAAACTGATCTTGTTGGTATGATTACTATTACTTCAGGAGGAAGGTGCTTAAACACAAGCAGATAGCATGCTCAAGAAATATAAAATGAAACATAAAGCATTTTTTTTACAATGAAAAGGATATTGAAGTCTATTAATGAAAGGATCTGATTTTTACCCAAGACAAATGTAAAAACCCCACCTGTCAGACCTACAGAACTTTTGTACAAGACTCAAATCTGCCTTAACAAGGTCACCTGTAGACAGTGATGCTTTTTACTTTTTGCATTCTACCTTTGTCTTGCAATGTTCATGTCATTGGAGCCAATTGTTTCTAATTCTTTGTACTGCACTCACAACAGAACCAACACTCATACAGTAAAAATAGCAAAATACACCCCTATCGTTACCAACAAAACAGCTGCACTGACAACACAGCAGGGTAAACACTCACCTCATATATTTGTCTCTACAAGTCTCTAGGAACTTCTCTAGTTGTGTTGGAGTAATCCTATCCAACTGATATAAAACTCTTGGCTGAAAAGATAATGGAATAGTTGGAAAAGCAGCAACTTATGAAGATTGAAACTACATCATTACCCCACTGAAACTATTTACCTCTGTTGTGCCATTGTCATTAATTCCATACTTGTCCCTAGTTTTTTTTATCTTCTCAGAAACACCTTTGATGAATTTTTTAATTTCCTGAAAACACATTAAAACCACAATAAGAAAAGACATGGTCTCCATAAAGAAATTTTCAAAAGTAAGTTATTTACTTAAAGCTCCAAATATTTACTATAAATTAATAATGCACAATATGAAGAGAGGAACATCAAAATTTAGACAAACACATACATTAGAGTTTAGCAAACCAGATCCACTTTGGTGTAGCCACAAATCAGTAGTACATGAGGCCTATGGCTCATGCTGAATAAAAGCATCCTTCCTGAGCACACACTGACAGGTGAAGATACCTGACTTGGGTTGATCCTTCCTTCCTACCCACCACTTACTGAAAGAGACTTAAAACACTTAATAAAACCCCAACTCAAAATTCTAATTTTTTGGTGATACTGACAAATACATTCTCATTCATTCCTCAGTATTCAAAATGGTCAAAATGGAAAAACTGTGGACAGATAGGAAATATATGAAGTTTATCTACTGGATAGATTTCAGAGATCTGAGATGCACTTTATTTGTGAGAAAAAAAATCTCAAACTATTATATACATGTCAGTCTTTATACAATATAATTCAAATAACTTCTCTATGCTGTGGGAAAGTCTTGTAGATAATTGCATTTAACCCGTCATAGTACACAGACCTTTCACTCTCCTACCAGGCTTACACAAAAGAAGTTCTAAAAGTCTTTACTGGAACATAAACTGAAACAATACTGTTAGAAAAATATCCAACATTTATTCTATAAAAGCTCATTTTTTTCACTATACTTTGGATATAGACATGTACACTAGAAGTAATGAAATATGAGAGCTGTGATTGAACTCTTCCACAAACATGGACTTGGTGCAAGTCATTACCACAACACAAGGTTATCAAAACAAAAATATAAATAAGAAGTGAGAAGAAATCCTTCCAATCTATTTCAACCGTGATTTAGGAAAGCTTCCATAGAGAAACAAATACTTGGACTTTTTTAGAGTCCTTTTAAAGCCCCTCTAGCCTAACAGTGATGGTTGGTTACACAGTATCACCTCTCCTGCACTGGGTCCTGGACTCCTTGCAACCACTGCAGTCAGCTGAGCACTGACAATTACTTGGAAATTGACTTATCTGAAGGACTGCCTTTTTTTCTTCTTTTCACAGCCGAGTTGATAGAACCATTAGGAAAACACTTCTATTACATTCTAACAGAATTCTCACTCTCAAAACAGCATCATTCTTACTGGCATTCAAGGTATTTCCAGACAGCATGCTATTTTCTGTGAATACCAGAACCGAGTTCAAACGGAAGAACAGACAACAGAAGTGCTGCTGGAATGGATGCCTCAAAGCTGCTTCCCCATTTGGGTGACAGGATGCATTCTTATGTTTTTGCCCCTTTTTTTTGCCCTGAACTAAGTAGCATTACTCACAAATAATATATTTGGACATTTTAAAGGCCTTTGACCCCAAAATATTTGCAAAACTTTGATAATGTGATTTACTTCCTAAAATAATGTTTAGACAATCATATGGTATTAGAGAAGTTAATCTTTACACTACAGGCATAAAAAAAGTAACATTGCAGGACTTGCAGAAGACTTTTCCTCTTCAACAGTGCCAGAGTTCCAAAGTGCTTAAAAAAATGCAAACAACTCAAACACAATAAATCAATTATTATATATATTTCTGAATAAGGTACTCAAATTATACGTTATTTCCATACACCAGAGCCAGAAAAGGTGGAAGATAAATCTCTGAAGACTTATTTTTCATTGTCAAATTTTTATTCATGCAGAAGACCTAAAAGGGGAAATTACTTATTCTCATCTTTCATGTATCTGTTGGCAGTTTATCCAAACTATGGATTAATATTTTGCTACAAATGGAATGAAAAATATAGGTTCAGCAGAGAGTGAGCTCTCTCTCTCTGCATTTATAATCTTTAGTGCAACACTGTACTCTATGAGCACAGCTATGTAACTTCCAGAGTGGACTCATAAAACCATTGATTTTTCTTTCACAGCTTCTGAATCCATGAAGTCTTAGTCTAGAGCAGATTAATAAAAAGGCACCAAATGGGCTCAGTAAGATGTGGCTCAACTCGGGCCTTGTCAGCTCCTACAGAGCTGCTGTTCAGCCAGAAGGGCAGCCCAGGGTGCAAACCATGCTCTCCCAGGCTTTGCATCAGGTGTCCCAGCAGCCAGGTCAGTGGGATCATCTACACACCAGCAGCACTGCTCACATTGCAATCCTTGCAGTGAAGAAGCCACTGGAATGCACAGGGGCACAGACAATGCCACAACATTCAGCCAAAATCTGCTCCAGTTCAGGCAGACCCTGTAGGCCAACTCTGCTATGGCAGCACTGACTGGCTGTGTGCTGAGCTTTTCCTGTGTATGCAGCACACTCCCAGCACTCCTATACCATCATCTCAAAAAAATCGCAGAAAAATGACTATTTTAAATTGTAAAGGTTTTTAAGGATTTCCCCAATTCCAATAGGAAGAAAAAAAAATCCCTTCACCTGTACTTTAGTATACTCAAATACGTTAAAACATTAACATCATTAACTGTGCCAGCCAGCAATCTGCTTTCTCATCAGCTGAATTCCCTCCAGCAAGGGCAGAGTGCAGAAGAAAGAATGCTGCCTGCTTGGACAAGGCTATTTAGACATACTGTGTTCTGGACTGGAGTGGATAAACCCATTAGAGGAACCTCCTGCTAAAATAAGAGCACTAAGAAGCATCTTTATTCTGGAATGGAATAATGGAAGAAGGAAAAGGAAAACATCAGAAAAAAATGCTCATCTCCCCAGAGATGAAAGAATGACTTTTAGAAAGAAGTGTCAAGTACTGAAAGAAAGCTTCCTCAAAATCCTTCAATTTAGCAATAGGTATTAATTAACATGCCACAGTTTTCACAATAAGAAAGTTAAATAATTGTGATGTACACCTATGTCATAATTGAACAAGCACTAATGTACATATGCTAATTACATTAGCACTATACACACATTTTTAGCTAAAAAGCACTAACATTAATGCTCACACAGTGCACACACATGCTAAGATTACCTCATTATATTTTTCATAACCTGTCTCAGTTAATGTCTTCAAGGATGAACAGAAAAAAAAAGGAAAGAAGAAAAAGTGACTATCTAAAACTTAAAAATCTTCAGCTAATTATCACTAAGGTTATGCAGCCCTATCTGTGCTTCTCAAATTAAAATTTCATGATATGATTTAAAAGATGTAGACTTCAATAACAGCTTTTTCCCCAAAATCTGATATTAAATTATTTGATTTCTTTTTCTTCAGACTTGCAGTTAAGACTTACAGCATATTTCAAATATAGATATAATTATTTTTTCAACTCAACTCTCTCAATGGAAGTGCAATTCGGGTTTACCTTGTGCTCTGAAACACTCTGATCTATTAAAAAGAAGGCCTTCAAACACAGGTAATTAAATTAATCTTGTTCTCATCACTGCCAGTATTTCAGAAAGTTTCATTAAGGTAATAGCTTTATATGGAGGTAAAGTTAATTCTACAGGCAGATTAATTCTACAGTTTTGATCAGTGATTGTCAAGGAATCACTGTCAAGGAGGGTGGCTGCTCTCATAAATATTGAAATTGCCCAGTGCTCTTTCAAACAAACTGAATTTTACAATTCAATGTGCAAGCAGTCATGTGAACCTTCACTCACCCTTAAAAGCCATGTAAGTAGTCTCCAGACAGGCTAAAGTCCTGTCCTTAATTTATAAGTAAAAATTAATCATAGTGAGATAAGGAAGTGAGATAATTACCTGCAGAAAACTGTCTTGGCAGCAAAGAAATTCATTCTTCTTCATGATGGACTCGGATGTTAACACCAATTCATTTTTGCTAAGGGCTGGTTCACTTCGGCAGGGATAGACAGCCTTCATAGGAAAAAACACAACTTCTTCAACACACATGCACAAAACTCCATTGCAAAGACACAGAACACAGATACACAGAACTGAGGAACAGCATTCTTTCTTTCTGGTTGCGTATTTTTGTAGTTTGTTTAATGGGGCTTGGTTTTGGTTTACTATACTGTATTAGACTACTGTGAAAAGAAGGGCCACATCCACTCTGACTTGTTTCTGCAAATCTGAAGGTATACACCCAGACACTTCTAGTCCTACCCATTTATTACACTCATATTACAGAAGTCTGAACAGTTATGTCAGCAAAGGCTTTTCTCTAGGGGAAGGAGGTTGGTTGACACACCAACCAACCAACCACAAAACCAAAACTGAACAATGCAAGTCTTCAAACTTCACAATATTATTGAACAACCACTGCCAGCTCAACTCAAGGAACATCCATGTCTTGATTTAACAGAGAATTAATCTGTGCAATGTACCAAAACTAGTCCCCAAATAAGCCGTAGTAATTTATCTAGTGAGTTGGATATTAGACCCGAAAACTATGGTCAAGCACAGAAAAAAATTTTACCTTTCACAGCTTATATAGAGTTTGGTCTCTGTACACAAATTGCTCTGTTCCACTGGAAAAAATATCCCTATTACTCTTAGAATACACATGCTGAAAGACTGACCAGGACCATTCAAAACAAGGCAATTTGAAAATAAATGCTTCCAGTGAAACAACTTTCCCCACCATTTACTACTTTCTTATCCATGCTTAGCAGTATTTTCACACTTTCAAAATGCATGTCAGCAATCTTTACCCTGATATTGTCTAGAACACGCTTGAATTCCAGTGGTTCATCCTTCCCTTCCATAGCTGCAGGATCCAAGCCATCTCCTCCATAAATAAACTGTATAATGTCACCAGTAGAACTTCTGACTGTTAAATCATACTGTGAGCAAAGATCTTCAAGGGATTTTACCAGGCGTCTCTGAAAGGGAAAAAAAAAAGTACAAGGAAAGTAAAATGGATATTTTTAAAAATAACTGCTGATTTGCAATGCAAGAAGTACAGAAACCAGACTCAGGAAACAAATCTGGCACAGTGATGAGCAGGCATGAAAACCTATTTAAAATCATGTATTACCCCTCAGGCTTTCCTGTACATTTCACAGAACATAAAAGTCAACAAAATTTCATGCAACACCACAATACTCTACATTTAGAATACCATTGTAGAGAAAACCTAATGACCTAATGCTAAGTTGCAAAAATCTATTGTAGTTCCAGGGATTTATTTGGGTTTGTGGCTTTTTTCACATAACACTCATATTTTTCCAAGCAGATTTATTTTTCAAGGGATACTATACTTTTTGTATATGAAAGCAGAACCACTCAGTGATTGCTTTCACTGAGCAAAACCAATGAGTCCACCTGCCAAAGCCATTTTTCTATCTGGGTTATCTGCTTCTCCTACATTAACTCCGTATATTGGGAAATCCCTTAACTACCATATTCCTTTCCAAAAAGAAAGCATGCTACAAAACACTTTTTTTTTTAGGTTAAAAACATTTTACTTGAAAGACAGACTTAATTGTTCCATGAAAGCAAATTACATCAACTAAACGTGACTATAAATTGGTATATTTTTTCTCACTAGTGAGAGAAAGGTAAGAGAAAATAAATGTTAAAGACTTTTAAAAAAAAAATTTCCAAGTCCAAGTGCTACAATTCATTGATATAGGAAGAAAGTTGGAGAGGAAAAATATTTTGCAGGTTGCTTATTATACTTACATGTATCTGTAAATACTTGCACACATTCCAAGATTATTCCATTCGTTTTGGAGACAAATGGTCTAATTTGAAACTCACCCCAAAAGGTGGGTTTTTTTTCTGTCTTTGTACAGTTATTTGTATATCTTGGAATGTGTTCCCAGCCCCAAATTATCTTGGCTTTTCTACTGTCTGTTATGCTGGGAAGAGGGCTGTAATTTAAATACTACTTAAATGCTGCAGCAGAAATCTTAAGACTGTACATAACAGCAAGAAGCTTTGCTGGAGGGACATTTATTTACAACCAAAAACACGAAAATCTTACAGAACCAGTCTAAGTCTATATGGCCAAAGTGCCTCTTACCTAGAGAGAACAGACACTGAAAGGGAGCTTTAGCTGCATTTCTGTCAGCACTCATATCAGGTTTAGGAACACACTACACAGAAAGCAGTCCTCAACAATTGCACAGAACAAGGACTTTTACAACCATATTCACAAGGAAACAGTTTAATATAATGGTACAGTTTTTGTACCATTAGCTGAGGTCTCATTTACAAACTCCACACCTCCTGAAGAATAGATCAAGCCCTGTATTTCACATTATGAATTACATTGAAAACACACCATGTTTGCTCTTCTCCCTGATCTGTCACCTTGACATGCACATGAGAAATATCCACATCTTTCAAGACTGATAATACCCTCACTCTGCTGACAGTTACCTGCATATACCCAGTTTCAGCTGTTTTTACAGCTGTATCAACCAGACCTTCTCGACCAGCCATTGTGTGGAAAAAAAATTCAGTGGGGGTCAACCCAGAGTAGAAGCTGTTTGCAACAAAGCCTTTTGCTGCAGGGAGCTGCAGGGAAGAGTGGAAAAAACACAGGTCAAATGCAATGTACTGTATGTTACAGAAAGACACAGTGCACTCATCGAAATTCCTCCCAAAAGTTAGCCAATACCCCCCGCAACGTGGGACAATGATCTCAGCTCTGCATAGCTCTCAAGTTCCATATTTGTATTTGAGATGTGAATAAAGGTTTCAGAAACCCTTACCTAGCTCTTCCAAATGAACTTTAACAAGCATTTCTACTTTCTCCTACAAACCTTCTCATACTTCCAGCTATTCCTCCCCAATACTATACCAACATTTCCATTAAACTTGCAAAAATTGAACACGCAATTAAGAATGTTCATTTTGCTATAGTAGTGCAAAGATATTTGCTGAAGACTAAGGATTCCAGGAAAATACGACTGGAGATATGTATATAATTAGTTTTTTGGAGTGGTTTGCCCTCACCCCTGAGGAAAGTTCATGCCAATGAAATTTACACAGGCATGCCTTCAAGTCAAAAATCACTTTTTGTTGTTATTTAACAAGCAATGCTTTCTGAATCAGAAAAAGAGTTTGAGCTAAATTTTACGTTCTCATCTAAACCATTAAGTAATTTTTTCTTTTTCTACTTACTCAGTATGTTACAGAACTCATAAGTTGAAATTTGGACATTCAGTCACATATGCAAGTGTCATAGCTACCATCTGACACACTAACTAGACTATGGGCTTATACCTAGAACCTTCGTTAGTGTTCATTATTTTTCAAAGAGCACTTGAAAAGAAATTGATCTCACTGAATCATATTAATAAGTGCATGAGAGTCATTATTGCTTCATGTAGGACCAAACTGAGACATGAAACACTGAAAGTAACCCATGGTACATATCCTGGTGGAAAATGAGAAAAACTAGAATGGTTTATCTGGCATGTCTCACCTGTTTATAAAGACACCAACACACATTCAGCAGTTTTCCCAGAAAGTATTAGTGCAGTCAAAAACAACAACAGTGAGAAACTTTAACAAATTATTTTAAGAACTCTCAAGAGAACCAAAAATGTATCATCACCTACTTTTAATTTTAAATAAAAAAGGGTCAGAGTAAGGCCTAGCTGTAAAAAGTCAAGCTAACTAGACATCCTACGGCAGTTCAGAACACTTGTTAACTCACAAATATATGACCATATATGATTCTTTTCCTTCAGCGTATCATGACAACACATTTTATCATGCATTCTTCTCAAAATGGCTTAAGGAAACTTGTTTCACTTTCCTTCATATCCTGTTGTAAATGTCCAGAATTACC
This sequence comes from Luscinia megarhynchos, assembly GCA_034336665.1. NCBI lineage: Eukaryota > Metazoa > Chordata > Aves > Passeriformes > Muscicapidae > Luscinia > Luscinia megarhynchos. The sequence continues at coordinate 23,288,937 of CM067569.1, forward strand.
TTGGAATGCTTCTCAAAGTGAGGCAAGGACCTGTTCTCAAACCCATCAGGAACACGGGAGCCACTGATAGCCTGCTGCCCTACACAAGCAATCATCTGGGATATGTTAATGAAGGAGCCTGCAAACGACAGACAGGAAAAGAAAGCCCCTCACTCACAAATGAGGAATATACTGCTTCCCTCATGAGCTATCTTCACTTCCATGAAGGTCAATTATTTAAGTCTCACAACTGCTCAACAAAACACAACTGCAAGAGTTAGAGAAGCTTTTCTGTTACTCGTCCTGTTCATTTCAGTATTTTTGCAAAGGCTGGCAATTAAGTCTATGATACAGCCAATGACTTTTCCTTTTTTTTTTCCCTTTGGGTCATAGACATTCATGCCATTATTTGGCTCCAGTCCTTATATTATCCTGTGCTCTATAACATATTGTGTTTTAACAGCCCATGATCTTAACCTACATATTTTACTTCACAATTTCTTCAATAAACATACTTCAACAATATTTTTCATAAAGGGTTCAGTGTCTACCAGTACTCCTAGAACAAATCAAGTCCCACAGAATTAAGTCACTAACTCAAAAGTTTTATTTGCTGAATATGTTTGCAAACAATGCTTCCCCATCACCCCACAAAAATTATACACTTAATATATTCTTCATCTTAGATTTCAGTATTTCTTTAGAACACTACATATAGCCATAAGGCTTTCCATAATTTATTGGACAGCTAAAAAAGGCAAAAGTGATTTCTTCAAATTCTTAAAGGAAACAAATGAAAGCTCACACAAGAATTTGAGAGACCATATAGCACGTTCCAGTACTTAAAGAGAGGCTACAAGAAAGGCAGAGAGGGACTTCACACAAGGGCATGTAGTGATAGAACTGTCAGAGGGCCGGTTGAGATTAGACATCAGGAAGAAACTCTTTATTATGAGGGTGGTGAGACACTGGAACAGGTTGCTCAGAGAAGCTGAGGATGCCCCATCCTGGTCTGGTAGGAGGTGTCCTAACCCATGGCAGGGGGGTTATAATTAGATGATCTTTAAAGTCCCTTCCAAATAATTCCATGATTCTAGAAAATGTTACTTCCAATTCTGAACGTATAATTTACAGTTGATTTTTCTATGTGATATAAATACTTGAAGTAGAAACACAACTGAAAACTTTTTACTGAATAATTAGTTGAAGTCCTAAGAACATCCAAAGTTCCAACAAGATGCTTTTGCAACTTGTACTAAAAATTAAGACACAAAAACATCAGAGTATCAGCTTGATTTTAACTAACTATACCCAACCTGTACTTACTGAGCCATTTAAAACAGCTATGACATGAACTTGCACAATATAAAGGGACAGTATAAAACAAGCTATAAAGATGGAACAACTAAGTGTCTCACATAAGTGAAGGAGTGGGAAACCTACGTGCCAAGTTCAGCTGTCCCTACCTTTAGAACCACAGAGAGCCATGATCAGGGGACTGTTGCTCTTGTCCAGTTCTCTGAGACAAGCACTGCCAGCATGATCTCTGATAACAGACAGTTCTTTAAGGATTAAGGCCTGAAATAAAGTATTTCAGAGGTTCAGAATTTGTTAAAAATGACTTACACAAACAGAACTCATCGCTCCCAGCAACACCGTCAGTAGTCAAAGGGAATTCAAAATACAGTAAAGACAAAGAAACCCAGTAGTTGCTTCGGGTAAAACAATTTTAAATTTCAGCTTGCCTAACTCCCAGTTTGCAGAAGAAAATCTCTTTGTTGGGATAAGACAGGGTATCCGGAAACATGACATTCTCTTATCAGCATCAAAAACATCAGCTAAATTGAGCATTGCACTAAGCTCTAAGTCACACTGTGCTATATGGAAGATAATAATGAAAATCTTAATGTAATCAACTCCATTCCAATTACCTGTGTAATTTTATTCTCTTGTATCACCCCAACACACCCTGGAGGACTTCAGCTGTTCAGTGTTTAGCTAACATTTTTACATGCATACAAACATTTTAAGTCTATACAGACTCAGCTCAAGTTACATATCATGTCTTTGCTCGTATTTTTAGGTTTCAGACAACTTGAGACTTTACAATGTACAAGAACATATTTGTGAAGCCTCTACTCCAAATGGATAGTGTATTAAAATAAAAATTTTACCTCTAGTGTCTCTTCTGCAGTACAACCAGGCTGCTGCTGTAGCTTGCCAGTGTTCAGAGCTTCAATATACTCATCACATTTCTTATAACCAGCATTCAGGAGCTCATACTTAGCTTTTAATAAGCCCTGCCCAGGGGTTACATCACCAATTCCAATTGAAAAGCCACGATTAGCTATTATTAAAAAGAAAATAAATTATTTTTATAGTCCAGTCTCACATAGAGAAAACAAATTAACCCCAGGAACTTTCAATTTTGCCTCCCATCATGCGACCATCACAAGTACTTCATAACCACAGTAAGCTGTTTTACTGTCTGCCAGCTTCAAAACAAGCTTATTTTTTTAAAAGCACAGCATGTCATATTTGAAGCAAAAATCTTGCTTACTCTCTATTTCTGTATTAAAGTACTATTTTAAAAGGAAATGTACTTACAAAGATAGACTGGAGCAAGTCTGGCCAGACGTGACATGGCATCCGCAGCTTCCACTTGGCCCCAGTCTCTCAGCAAGATGTAGAAGATGTTGTTCTTGGATCCTGACCCCAGTGTTCCTTTGTCCATACTGCCACCCATTAACTCGCTGTTTTGAATTGTGACATCTAGAAATGAAAAGGGAAAAAGAATTCACCAGCATTCTAAAACATTCACTAACCACTAGTAATCACTTATGGAGAGAATTTTTAAATGAAAATTCTGTCCATGCTCTATATTTTCAATGTGGTGAATTTAGGTATTATCTTCTTGAAGCAAAAGTCACTGCTCTATCACTTATTATATCAAATCAAAACATGATACCAGGTTTTCAGGAGACTTTTGAGAATTTGAAGAACTTTCTGAAGAGAATTACTATGTCTTCAGAAATGAATTTTTTTTCAGAGAACTGAACAGAGCCAACAACAAATTCTAAAAGTTGTCCACATCGTGTGCTCCTGTTAAATTCAGAAAATGGAATCTTTTCCTGTATTTTCTGAAATTATTAGCCTGTGAAATAAAGAAGATGTCTTATGTTCACAGGAATGCGAGCAGGATTGCTTTGTGCCCTTTTGTCCTACAATATTTAGAAGCTGAGAAAAATTGTTCCACCATGTTTACAACCAACATCACAGCACAGAGTGTTCATCTACAGAAACCACTCAGTCATCTGTAGAGAGGACTTATTGCTTTAAGAAAGAATTTCCCAGTTAGCACTCATTGCATGACAGAGTTAGTGTAAATCAATGGTTCCTTAACTTACACTTGTCAGCAGCAAGGAACCAGCCTAACCCTCCCTGCTCAAGTTCCTTCCTAACAGTCACCACATGAATTAATTAATTAATGAAGAAATTATATTAATTCTAAGCAAAGTCTTGCTCATCTCCTACAGCCTTTTCAACCATGGCACTTGGCATTCCATCTGCCACCGACATCCCTAACCAAAGGGCACGGGTGGCTTGATATTCTAGCGATTTATCCTCCCTGCATAATCTCTTTTCAGTGTCTGACTTCTGATCCCTGCATTACTAACCTCCATCAAGAGACTAAATTTTTCCACTTGCCTCTGAACAACCACCTCCTAAGTTTTGCTTTCCTCTCTCTCACCTTCAAACACTAAGTTAGCATCATGACAAGCTGAGCATCATACAAAAGACATTTTAGTTTAAGAAAACATATTTAGCAAGACTTCAATTCTCAAGAAAAATGGCAAGATTTTATTTTTCATTTCAAGAACACTTATGTAAAGTACTGCTCCAAAGCCTACAGTAAGCTTAATAATTTCAATGATTTCTTTGAAGACTTCCAAAACATGGTTTTAGAAGCGTCACTCACAAGAATCGTTGTAGCACAGGTCCTCCCCTTTGCCACAATACTGTTTGCCCTTTGTTCGTAGGTTGGCTTTTACAGGACAATCATCACTGGGTTTGAGAATGAGGCTGAAAACCTGTTTTCCTGTCCAGAGTGTTACAGGCTAAGAGAAACACAAGGAGAAGAATCAAGATTACAAGTCTATGCTACAACTACAGAAAAAGAGCAAGCAAGAATGTAATTGTAAAATTGGCTTATATACAGAATAGGTCTACAGAAAATCATACTTGTAGAAATGCATAGTAGCATTCCTTTGAAAAACATTATCCTTTTTCATAGATTTAAACCCCTTGAGTGCTGAATGGTTATCCCTCCACACAGGGCACTCACAGAAACATGCTCTACTGCTCCCTCTTACTGCCATGTTCCCCTTTCTGAACAGAAAAGCAAAAAAACCTCAAAGATGCTGCTGTCATTTAATTTCTCAAAGAGATTGCAACATTCATCATTACTTCTTTATAAAGTAGCTTTGATTTAAAACTTAAGGAGTTTAGAGATTCATGTAACATCACCATGGGTCAAGAACACACATAAGAAAGTCTCAGTAACATGAAAAAAATAGTTTGACACACCTTCAGAATTGCTGGGGGTGGAAGACGAACTTTGATCTTTTCATCCTTGCCTACCAGGATAGAAGCAATAATCTGACAGGCTTTGGCTCGATCAAAAAAGGTATCTTTCAATGTAAGAAGATAGGCACCTGGAATGAAAAAAGTATTATAACAGATTAAATTTAGATTAAATTTAAAAGCTATTGCATACTCCAGTGTCAATTATTTCATTCTAATACTGATCAGCTACTTACTATGCAAAACTACAATGGTTTAGACAGCTTTAGCTGCAAATCCTTTCCAGAATTATTTTTAATTGATCCAACTAAATGTCTAAAAATTAGGAACAGTCTATTTCTATAACCTGCTCTCTTGCTGTCAGACTCTATTTCATAAGTGAAATAAGCCTTAGCATTTATTTTTCTATACTTTCTTCCTCATGTTCATTGAACATTTCCCAAAGAATTAAAGACACTAAAGGTACACACTGTAGGCTAGAGCTAATGTTTATTGAGTGAAATCAACTCCTCTATCATAATCATAAGCACTTTACATTGTCTACTGAACGCAGACAAAGATCTCAAACACTCTTCGCAGAAAAACACACTCAAAAGTAGTAGTAACTGCAGCCAGGCAGAGAGCATCAGAAATTACTCTGAGGGCATCATTATATTTCAGGAAAGCAAGGGCCTTATTAAATAAGGTCACTTTGACTTGTCAAAGGAGAAAGTTTTTAATTAATATAGAAAACCTCTGAAAAAGGGAAGTGATTCTGAAGGAACAACTGTTAGATCACACAGCTGTGAAATAAGCTTATACATACCTGTGAGGAAATCTTGAATAGCAGCAATAAGAGGTTCTCCATTTCTTGGTGTTACCAAGTTTGCTTTAGTCTGCATGACACAAAAAGATATGCATTTGAAGACACTGATATTTCATTTGCTACTCAAATTCGAATCTACCATTTAAGACACTGATTTTATGGTGAAATGGTCAAAGCTTATTCTAAACTGAACTACAGCTTTCTTCAAATAGATAGAAAAAATAAGCCAGAAATTTCAGTTCACTTCAGTCCATGCACATCTATCAACAGCTAAGGAACAGACTAACAAAAGTTACTGGAAATTGCATATTCTATTTCCAAAGCAGAAGTGGCAAACAACTTGATGTGTTTTGGTAGGACAGGGAAGGAAAGACAAGCTAGCTTTGAGAACAGGGGAAAGGACAAGAGATGTTATATTCACTACAGGGATCTACTGGAATACTGAAAGTTGTGTGGCCCCTTCTGATGGGTAACAGTCAAGCCACCTCTAGTCCATGATCTTATGTTTTACTCAAACTACTGCTCCAGTTAATCACCCCCCACCTATGGAGCAGTTTTGCCTGAATCCATTCCCACACAGACCTGAATCACACACTGGGGGTGTTCTTTTTAAGCTCCCAAGTCATTCAGTGAGCTCCCACAGGCTGCAGCCAACAACTGTATGGGTACATCTCAAGTAGGAGTGGCATTCGGTAACCCAAAAGGAGCAATGGATTGGCAAACCCTCAGCTTGCTGCTACTGACTCAAACCAGGGACCACCATCAGACCCCTATTTATCTACCCTCTCTTCTCCCTTTTGACCTTGCCCTATGATTCTACTCTTTCCTGCCTCCTCTGGGAAGCTGCCTTTTCCAGTACAAGCCCAGTACCACTGTCTCATTTCTAGCCGGTCTATCTGCAATTTGCAGGCTGTCAGACCAGAAGCAAATGATGGATCTGCTGCTAACAAAGCCACCCTAGCCTGGCAGCACTCTCTAAAGACAGTCAGGCAGAAACATACTGATGACATCTATAGCATTTTCCCCAGATGTTAAGCCTAAGGCTATTAAATTACCAGGGTGTAACAGTCCTAATTTATTCTGAAGTCCTTTTTGCAGGGTTTTCAGGCAGCTTCAAAGTTGTAAATTATCCAGTAATCTCGACAGTATTTCAGATTTCATGTTAAGAACTAAAGGGCTCAGTCCATCTGTCACCAGCAAAATCCCAACATGAGCATTTTATATCTACCCACCCCCATTAAAACAAGTGCTTCTGCTTTTGCTTCTTCTGTCTGAGGAAGGTGAAGGTTCATCTCATCTCCATCAAAGTCTGCATTGTATGGTGTACAGACACATTCATTGAACCTGAATGTCCTATGAGGTTTCACTCTAGCCTGGAAAAAAAAAAAGAGATGCACACACAGTTGGGCATGGCTAAAGAAAAACCAGTGCTTTCTTGCAGATGTTATCATTATATTACAGATGAGACAAAATTCCTGATTATAGGATTTAACTCAACTACAAATTCACAGAAATTTTACTCACATTATATTACAGAAATGCAGCTAATAATTTTCATTACAAAGAATTTATAAAAAGCACAGAAGACAACATGCTTTGTAGAGATTACATCAACTCCACAAAATTGAAATGCTCACACAAGAAGAGATAGTGAGGTAAATTATGGCTCTTGGCAGAAGTTTGCACACAGCATCCTGCCTGGGTACACATCAATTCCCAGGCACAGGCACAACTGCACTGCATTCATCTCTGCTCCACACACTGTTTCAGCAGGAGCTGTTTATTTTTGCTTGTGTGAGACAGAAACAAGCAATAATGGTCAAGTGCCTAATATTCCAGGCTGCACTGCCTGTGCCAGCCCGTGTGCACTCACAATGTGAGCCATGATGCTCAGCTTGTGCAGAGAGGGCTGCCGGTTGAACAGGACGATGTCACCATCTATCAGGTGTCGCTCCACAGTATCACCAAACTTCAGCTCCTGGGCCATCTTCTCTCGGTTCCCGTATTTCAAAAATCTTCATAGGAAGAGACAATAATGCAGTCACAAGATACACAAACAGCAGACAGAAAGACAACTGAAAATTAATTCTGTGTTTATAATGCCAACTTTTCCATTAAATGCTGGTGTATTTGTATTACAATAACTACAAGACGAAACTGGCGTGGACTGAACATCAGTTGCTGCTATTTCAAGCAATGAATGTATTTTGACATTAGTCAATACAGCTTCAGTGATCAGAACACTAAGTAAGAAAAAAGTCCATTCGTAAATAAACAGAACTTATTTCAATTGTATCAGAGTACAGGAAGTTTCAGTCATGTATGACACCCTTCTTCCTACCCATAAACTGACTGCAGATTAGCTCTCACATGAAAACAGCCAGTATGACTTGCCCAAAACCACTTGTTTTCCCTTTTATCTGTATTAGCACCCTCTATCTCCACTAAGATAGTCTCTTGCATTTAAACTAAAGTGCACATACTAATGGTGTTGAACTTCAAATTAGATTTGTATTCTTCTATGACTGAGTCTATCTAAAAAACATGTACACTAAACCTGAGAACATAAAGAAAATTCTTTTTCTTCTGCCCTTTATGAAAGATTCTAAAAAAAAATTTCATCCCTGCAGACATCACTGCCTTTACACAGCAACAAGAACAAGTTTGTGGGAAGAAATAAAAAATTGAATCATTACAGATAAGCATGATACCTTTTCATCTGGGTGTGCCTTTGCTGTATGAAGTTTGCTCCGGGATGAACATCAGGACCATTACAGACAAGTTTCCTCATAAAATTAATATTTGCTTTGTTCACCTGTTGCACAAAGACTTCTATCAGAAACAGAAGATGTTTCAGAATCTTTTTTTTTTACTGGTGGCTTTTGAGTTCTCAAATCTTAGGCTCAACTGACAATCCCCCTCACAGCCTTCAGCTGCTGAGGGGAACTCGCAGAAAAGAGTAGAGGAGAAAAACATCAGCCTATCTTTGAGCAGAATATCTGAGGGAAATTAAATGAAAAATCTGGGAGGGAAACATAGAAATAAAAATATCCAATCACTCCTTCATACAGATGTATGAATGAGTTGAAAAAATATGAAGCAAAACTCTGAGTTCTAGATATGTCACTCCTTACACCACATCTTGTCAGCACTTGCCTATATCCAGTACTTCGTATCTTTATTTGCCAGCAGCAACTGAACTGGCAAAGCACAACTGAATGGCATTTCAAACATGAGGCAATACATTCACTCTCTTTTAGAGTGAATAAAGAAACAACACAGAGGTATGGCTGGAGGGAAAAAAAAAAGAATATAAAAAGTTTTAGAGTCCTACACTACTTACCTTTTCAGGAAAGGTCAGTATTTTAGCAACATGAACAGGCACTGCTACTTCATCTATTCTTAAGTTAGGATCAGGTGAAATGACTGTTCTGCCAGAAAAATCCACTCTCTTTCCAGACAGATTGCCTCTAAACCGACCTAACAAAACAAAACAGTTAAAACTCTTTAAATAAAATTAGTTTTCAATGTTATGTGTTAAGACAGCACATTACAACATCTTTTAAGGTACAGCACTGAAGTGCAACACAGCAGTAGCAGAGACACATTTGGCAAAGATTTGTGGTTCAATTGTAAAAAAATAATTAAAGCAATATTTTAGACAAACCTTGCTTTCCCTTAAGTCTCTGAACAAAACCTCTGGTCCATTTTTTAGGTGCCATGTTGAGGGGTATTCCAGAGAGCTCACTATTAATGTAGAGGGCACACTGCAGTTGAAGAAAATCCCAGTCTTCCATAATCATCTGTGTTTTGGCTCCTGATATCCTATGCTAAACAAAACAGTCATCCAACTCAGAAAATAAATACAACACATATTAAACCAGCCGAGAATTTTTCTGTCATGAGTACAACTCATATCATTAAACTTCCATTGATTGCAATGAAAAAGGGAAAACAACTGTAACAGGATGCATATTTCTATAGCATAAAGCCCATCACAAGGGAATCCAGAAAACAAAAAAAAAAATCTTCTGACTAATATGGACTTTGAACAAATGCTCATAAAATTAGGTATTTGTTTAAATTACGTTTTCCCCAGTCCACTTAAGCTAGTATTACTTAACAGACAGGAAAATCAGTAGTTAATAATTTTTCTATCATGCAAGAGTTAGTACCCAATTCATTTTGCCTGCCTGACAAAGAAAGTTTTGAAAAGTGTGAAAAGTATTATTCTGGTAGGAAGTGCTCTTCTAAACAAATGTCAAAATGTCAAATCATCTTTTAGCTCAATTTGATGACTATGCTAGATGAAACCTGATTTCTCAAGAACAGATGGTAGAATAAATAAAACACAAAGATGCAATAAAAGAGGAAGATCTATAAGAAAAAAAAAACCAACACAAGTCAATAGGTGTAATATTTTCATTGCAAGTGACTACTCAAAAAGTGAGACAGTCATGGAAGTGAAGAAAAAAATATGAAAAAGAGTTAACAGACCAGAGCTGAAATGGAAAAACATTTGCCCTAAGAACTCCAGGACACCCCTTCAGCAGGTCTCACACTGCAAGCAGCCAGTCAGCCAGCTTGATCTGAAGTGAGCTTCTCCTATCTTTCAGCAAAATGCCCAATGACAGAGAAATACAGCACCAGATTGTAAGCACTAAACCCACCTGCTATATTCAATTCTACACAAATCTTTCTGAAGTCTCAGAGTAGGAAGGCCGACTCACCTTTTTTATTACATCATTGAGGAAAATGATCTCGGTCAGTTTCATTGTCAAATCGTCCTCATTGGTGCCAGACTTCAAATCACTCACAACAGAGGGTCTGATACACAGTGGAGGCACCAGAAGTCGTGTGAGGATCAAATCCGAAGGTTTACCTGCTTGTGGGTTCATTAGCAGTAAAGGGATGTCTTCTGCTGGGATTCTTTTGAACAGGTTCAATACTACCAAAGGATTCAAGTTTTCCTACAAAATCCATTGGGAAAATGGAGAGAAGAAGCAATCATGTCAAGTTTCAATACCTCCCTCCTCCCCTTATTTTACTAATGTTCAGAAATAGCCTTTTTCAAGGGCAAATAGAGAACTATTCGTGCAAACAAAACTATGTTTTGGTTTACTTATTCTGAACCAACACTTTTAGCATCTCAGATGTTAACTTGCTATATATTCATTCCTTCCATTTTCTACCTATATATGAGTGTTTACTTCTTATTGTGTTGCTCTCTTGTCTCAAGAGTTAATAGAGAGTATTTCATCACTAGACAAAGCAACTCAATTAACATCATACAAGAAACTTACAGTACATTGTATTAATTTTATTAGTAAAAGATCACATGATCACAGCACTTCCTAGAAATTTTTCAAAACTTGATTTCTCTCATCTAGGTGCAACTACTGCTGTATGCACTACGTTTTCCATCCAAGTATGTACCTGGAGATCTTTCCAGCTTGCAAAGAGCATAAGGAAAAAAACTGCATACAATGAAAAGCTAATGAAACAAAATGTTATCGAATCAAGCCTCCTCCTTCCTTCTTAACACTAAGAAGTTCTGAAGAAAAAAATGTGTATATTGGAATTAATAACAGAGTTACAGTGAATCTATATATACATGCAAACTTTATATGGTTTTCTTCTGCGTTTCTTCTTCCTTGTCTAGTCTATAGAAGCATAACATACCAAGAACATCCCTTTCTCTACAGGCAGGTAAAGGTGTATCAGAACATGCAAAAAACCTCCATTTCTCATTTAGCAAAGTCAACATTATTGCACTGGATACAAACATTTTTCACCTATCTTCTGATGACAAAATTCTTGGATCACCACAAGACTTTAGCTGATACATTGCAAACCTTCAAGAAGTTTTATTTCATGCAAAAAAACGAGCAAAAAACTTAGATTGGAATTCACCTGAGCTCTTCCCAATAAGGGTTCTACTTCTTTGTTATATTCAATGGCAGTTTCAAAGGACTGGAGAAAAGTAGATACTATTGGATCTACGACTTTCTTATTTGTCTTGTATTTTTCATGTATTATTTTCAACAAACCACACTTCTTCACAGTTCCTGCAAGGAATTAAATATGGATTATCTTGGGATTTTATTGCAAAATAACAAAAACACCGAACAAAACAAAACACCACCAAAACCTAAGTTACAGTTCCAAAACAAGCTAAATTTTCAAAGAACACCAAACAAAACTTCATCATATTTACTAACCAGTTTCCTGAACAGAATAACAAAAGGACAATCAAATAATACCTTTCTATATGGATGGCTTGGTGTATCTACATGATGGTGCAGCCCCTGAGGTTGAAAGTAAGTGGTTTAGCCCATACCTAAATTCAGCTTCACCTTATTCACAGCAGATATTTCTAAAGCAGAAGTTCCTGCACTAAAAACAGGACTAAGAAGGCCATTTATGTATCATACCAGTATCTTCTGAAGTAATTTTGGAAGTGAATTATCAGAAAAATCTGATAAATATTTTCATGCCATGCAGCTAATATTATTCATGAAACTTCCACAGACTACTCCAAATGCTCATCTTTTTTACTGAAATTACTTTATTGAAATTATTTTTTCCTGAAATAAATTTTTTTACAGATTCTGACCCATCATGCAACTTTTCTAAATGCCTACTGTTTATGCCCCCTATGTGTAGATGGGGCATTTATGATACAGAAGCTCTCCTTTTATTTTGGTGTTGAACATTTCAACAAAGAACCCACAATTTTCATGAGTTAATAAGTTATGGATTACCCATCTACTACAAATCTGTAATACTCCAAGTCCTTGAACAGCAGTAACACATGATCAGTGTAGATTAAAAAAAATCAAGATGTATTTTGAAAACCCGATATGAACTCTTATGAAAATACTCCGCCCTGAAGAAGGAATAATCTTAAGGAAGATAATTTAATACAATGATGAAAAATTACAAATGCTATCCATGCTTTTACGTGCTTGTATCGATCACTGCCAATAGCTCAAAATATTTTTAACAACACATTAAAAGGATTTTTTTGGTCATTATTCAAGTATGAAACGTTGCTTGAAACATGAAATAATACATGCAACTAGGAAAATGTCTAGATCCACACAAATGAGATGCAAACAAGCATGTGTCTGGCCCTAAAATGCAATTACCTGGTTCTTAACGAAGGCCGAAGAGAACACCCATTAGCCGTGCAATGAATGAGCATGTTCAAGATTTGGATCCTGTCACAGCCATCAAGGTGAAAACCATCAGAGCAGATAACTTCACAAACTGCTCCTGTCAATACTCACCATTAAAGCCCCCACAGTAAGGACAAGTGTTTTTCTTTCGGCACTTCTCAGACACTTTCTTTTTCAGCCCTCTCTTCTGAAGATACGTAAGGCCAGGTCGTTTTAGGTAATCTAAAAACTGCTTTCTTTCCTCCACTGACAGCATGATGCGGCAACAGGTTTTGCAGATCATCTTAAATGTATAAGCACAGTTGTTTGAGAGACACATTCAAAGATGTAACCTCTTGAACTACAGCTTAAGTTCTTCAACACAGTGCATTTTCATGAACGAGATACTACTGTCCTGATTGAAAGACCAACTCACATATTGGAATACACATTAAAAAGCACATGAGAAAAAGAAAATACTGTAAGGGAGGCAAATCTTTAGCTAAGTTCTGCAGGGCATTAAAAATCATAGAAAGCAAACAGAGCTTTGATTTACTGGGATGCTCTAAAAGGCAAATTATCCTGCATATATTTAATTCAAACTGCAGAAAAATAATAGCTTAAATTTAACGGTCTGAGATGACACAGAACACCACTAAGACTGGTCTTTAAATACATGTATCCAGCAAAAGAAAATGTACATAAAGACAAATTAATAATCCAACCTTATTTTTGCCTTCTTAATTACTTTCAAGCATCATCTTTCCTGAAAATTTCCTTTATTAGATCATGTTTACCTGTAAGATGCCTATCACAGCTTTGAAGTATCCAACGTGAAAACATGGCAGTTCTAAGTCAATGTAGCCATAATGCCCTAAACAATCAGCCAGACTTTTCCCACAGGTTTCACAGGGACGGTCTTTTTCACTGGTTCCCTTTAGGAGAAAGAGAACACACACGTACAGAAAAAAAGTTAGCTGTAATTGAGGGGATAGATACAAAATACAACAGTTTAAAAGCTAGTCAGGAATGCTAGTAGCAGAGCCACTCCTTTTCTCCCCAGCATCAGAAGCATGTCAATACCATTACAGTCACTCTGACCCTTAATAAAAATGTTTTTTTACACACAGCCCCTGCTGACACCAACGACCTGGACTACACAGCTCTTACAAGTGATCTGCAGCCCATGTATCTACATTGCAGCATTATGATGACATGTCTCTGGGTATCCCAGCAGTTTGGCAGAAAAGTAACTTTCTTCCTGCCCCAAGAGAATACATTCCTGCCGTCCAAAAGCAGGAAAAACGTATCTGGCACTGCAGCTAGTAGTCCATGAAATTCAAGCAAAGACTCATCTGAATTTACTTTGAACAAACAGTACGTTTCAGTGACCCCAACTTTTTTTTTAACCACTTCAGCAATTGCCCAGAAGAAGTTTGGAAAACAAAATGAAGGTTCTCACCATGCGATGGTCCAGCACTCCATACTGCAGTGGAGAGTGATGGTTGTCCTGACTATACAAATTTTTGCTGACCACTTGGATGTGAGCTTGCTGACGCATCTCTTCTGGAGATTTCATACCAAAACAGATGTGGCTTCTAGAACAGGAAATTTCAAATGTATGCATAGGCATATATAGCAAAACCACTTATAATGACAAGCATACCTACACGCAAGTATCACAGGACCAATTAGGTTGAAAACGACCCTGGAGATCACTGAACCCAACCTACAACTTAACACCACCTTGTCAATTAGACAACGACATTGAGTGCCACATCCAGCCTTTCCTTAAACACCTCCAGGGACGGCGACTCCACCACCTCCTCCCTGGGCAGACCATTCAATGCCTAACCACCCTTTACTTGAAGAAATTCTCCCTGATGTCCAATCCAAACCTTCTCTAGTACAACCTAAGGCTGTGCCCTCTCACCCTGTCACTGGCTGCCTGGCAGGAGAAACCAATTCCCAGCTGGTTACCCTCTCCTTTCAGGTGGGTGCAGAGTGGTAAGGTCTCCCCAGAGCCGCCTTTTCTCCAAGCTGAACACCCCTGCTCCCTCGAGCTTGTGTTCTAGACCCTCCACCAGCTTCGCTGTCCTCCTCAGGATCCCAAAGTACTCGAAAACAAAACTGGCTAGGTTGATTCACAACATTGCTGAAACAGGTTCTTTTCAGAGAACTACAAAAAAAATAAAGCTGCTTTATGGTGAGTTGGTTCGGAGGGATTTATCGACCTTCCCAGGCATCCCCACGGTTGGAGACCGGCACAGCCACCCGTGTGGGAGAGCGCAGCCTGCGCCAGCGCTCCCAGGAGCGGAGCAGCCGTGCCGCGAGCGCACCGCGGCCCTCCGCGCCAACGCTCCTCCCTGCTCCGGCTACAGCGGCCCTGCCCCCGCAGCTCTGCCGCTCCCCGCCTCAGCCCGCGGGCACCGCACGGCTGCACTCACATTTTCTTGGCCACATCCGTCTCCCTGAACTGCTCCTTCACCATCGCGGCGGCGGCGGCGGGGCCCGCGCGGCTGCACGCGGGGCTGGGCCGGGCCGGGCCGGGCCGGGCCGGTCAGCGCGGCCTCCGCCCGCAGCGACCCCTGCCGGTACCGGCACCGCGGCTCCGGCCTGACCCCGGATCAGGGAGCCCCGCAGCGCCTCCTGCCGGTACCGGCACCGCGGCTCCGGGCTGACCCGGATCAGGGAGCCCCGCAGCGCCTCCTGCCGGTACCGGCACCGAGGCTCCGGGCTGACCCCGTGAGGGAGCCCCGCAGCGCCTCCTGCCGGTACCGGCTCCGGCAATGCGACTCCGGGCTGTCCCCGCTCAGGGAGCCCCTGCAGCGCCCCCTGCCGGTACCGGCACCGCGGCTCCGGGCAGACCCGGCTTAGGGAGCCCCGCACCGCCTCCTGCCGGTACCGGCACCGGTACCGCGGCTCCAGGCCGTCCCCGCTCAAGGAGCCCACGCAGCGACCCCTGCCGGTACCGGCACCGGCACCGCGGCTCCGGGCTGACCCGCTCAGGGAGCCCACGCAGCGCCTCCTGCCGGTACCGGCACTGAGGCTCCGGGCTGACCCCGTGAGGGAGCCCCGCAGCGCCCCCTGCCGGTACCGGTACCGCGGCTCCGGGCTGACCCCGCTGAGAGAGCCCCGCAGCGCCTCCTGCCGGTACCGGCTCCGGCACAGCGGCTCCGGGCTGACCCCGTGAGGGAGCCCCGCAGCGCCCCCTGCCGGTACCGGCACCGGCAATGCGGCTCCGGGCTGACCCCGCTGAGGGAGCCCCGCAGCGCCTCCTGCCGGTACCGGCACCGGTACCGCGGCTCCGGGCTGACCGGCTCAGGGAGCCCCGCAGCCCCTCGGGCACACACCCAATTCCCGTGGGCGGACAGGGCACGGCAAGGAAACGGCTTCTCATGTGCAGGTGGAACTTCCTGGGCATCGCCTGCCCATCGCCCCGGGCCTGTGTGCGGCACCGGGGAGCTGAGCCCGGCCCCACTCTCCGACACCCCTCCCTGCCTATGCACGCGAGTGGGGTCCCCCCTCAGCCGTCTCCTCTCGGGGCTAAAGAGACCCAACTCCCTGAGCGCTAAGAACCTCCTCAGCCAGGGCTGCGCCGCACCGTGCAGCCCATGGCTCTGCGTCCCCAGCAGCGGGACCCGCAGGGCACACTGCGGAGCCAACCCCGCAACAGCTCCGCACACGGCGGGGCTGAGCTCGGCCGAGACGGCGGCACGGCGCCCACGGGGCGGGACACGGAGCTGCCTCCGCCCTGGCTGCTATCAGGCACGCAAAAGCCACGCCTGCCGCTGCTTCCCGCCCGCTCCGGCTCTGGAAAGGACAGCCCCACGCACACTCCACCCCTGCAGGAAGGACCCCGCGCCGCCTTATGATTGGCCGCGGGGTGGCGTCGATCCTTTTCTCTTCCGGTCGCAGGAGCTGCCGCCGCCGCCATGGTGAGTGCCCGGCCCGGGCCCCGCCATCCGCCCCGCGCCGCCGCCATCCGCGCCCCGCCGCGCCCCCGCCCCGCCGCGGCCCGCCCGCCCGGCCCGCCTGCACCCGCCCGCGGGGGTTTGGCGGGCACCGAGCCCGGGCTCCTGCGGTCCGTACCCGCCGGCAGCAGCGAGCTGCGGGCTGGGGGCCGCGCCGTGTCCGGGCTGTCATAGTGCGGCACCAGCGTGCTGCTGCTCTGGGCGTGCAGGGGGCTGCCGTGGGTCACAGCCGCCTTTATCGCGGCTCCTCCGGTCTCAAAGACTTGTGGAAATAGCGGCGTGCAGGATTTTCAGAGAAACTTGCACGTTGTGTTAGGAACAGCATGGCTAGCAGCTCGAGAGAGCTGATCGGCTCTTTCTCAGCCCTGGTGAGGCTGTACCTGGAGCGTAGTGTCAGATTGAGGTTCCTCAGTCCAGGACAGGCATTGAGCTCCAGGAGGGTTCCAGTGAGGTTCAGTGAGGCTGAGAGAGTCGAACGTCGTCGGCTCAAGAAGAGATGACAGTAAGGCGACCTGTCAGTGTCTGAGTATTTAAAGGGAGGTGGTGGAGCCAGGCTCTGCTTAGTGCTGCCAGGCACTAGTAGCCGAGGCAAGGGCAGAAACTGATGCACAGGAAATTCTACCTGAACATTTGGAAGAGCTTCTTTACTGTTCCAGTACATGGTCACTCACTCTTTTCTATATGTTCGTTTCCCTTTCACCTTGCCCTTTACCCCCCAACCCACTGCCATGTCTTTACTCTGAGGTCAGATGCTAACACATGAAGTACCCTGCTAAGTGTGTAGTTTACTGAAATAATTTGGTAGGCTTTTGTGGACCTACTGGCCTGTATTTCCTTTCAGCCAGGACCATTCAGGAATCTTGGGTGCTCCCTTGTCTTTAGGGGTGGGAAGCCATAGAGGTGGTAACATTTGGGCTTAGAAGGGAGCTTGTGTTGTATTGTTACAGTGCTTGGGATTGAGGTCCGTGTCTTTTACTAAAAGTTGCTTCAGCTTTTCATGGGACTGTAGCAGAGGTGTGGATGTTGCTGTGGTGCTAGGAAGCTGAGGGATGAGTTTGTCAGTTTCTCACTATATATCTAAAAGGTGTTATGAGCTCACTGTGTGTATCTGAGGCTCCTGCCTGTTGCGCTGCTGTGCATTATTTATGCATGTGCTAAGTTTCTGTTGCATTTGTAGCGATTGTTTTATTTAATGTTTTCTCTTGCAGAATGACACGGTGACTATCAGAACCAGGAAGTTCATGACCAACAGACTTCTGCAGCGCAAGCAGATGGTAAAAGACTACAGATTTTATTGCCTGTATTTGTTTGGTGGATCTGAGCTGGAAGAAGGTTTAGCCACTATTAATATGGGGCCCTTAAAATCTCCAGGGTTCTTAGATTAGGAATTCTAAGAGCCTATGGGTTTAAATATGTTGATCTTTGCTCACGGTAAATCTTGATGATGAAATTGTATCAGCTTGAGACTGGATGTTGAGGAAAATTTCTGCACCAAAAGGGTTATTAAGCATTGGAATAGGCTGCTGTGGGAAGTTGTTAAGTCGTCCTCCCTAGGGTTATTTGAAAGACACGTCAGGTGTAGCATTTGGGAACATGGCTTAGTGCCTTTGGGACGCTTGACAGGATTGGATTTACTGATTTTAAAGGTCATTTTCAATCTAAATCAGTGAAGCAAGAAACTTTTGAATGCTTTTGTATCAAATGAATAATAGTTTCTGCTGCTAAAGTGGGTTAGTTTAAGTGTTGAGCTCATGGTGGGGCTGTAGCATGTGGTGGGGCTGTATACTGGATGTTGACCTTTTATCAACTTGTTAATATTCTTTTTTAGGTGATTGATGTTCTTCATCCTGGGAAGGCCACAGTCCCCAAAACAGAAATCAGGGAAAAGCTGGCAAAAATGTACAAGACAACCCCTGATGTAATTTTCGTCTTTGGCTTCAGAACTCACTTTGGTGGTGGCAAGACAACCGGTTTTGGCATGATCTATGATTCCCTGGACTATGCAAAGAAAAACTGAACCAAAGCACAGGCTTGCCAGGGTATGTTGTTTTCTGGTATCCTGAAAGCAGGATAGGTTAGAAGTGTTCAGTTACTCAGGATTTGGGTGTGTAAAAGCTCAAGTCTTGTGAAGGGACTGTTGTATGAGAACTCATAAAATAGCACGTTAACTAACTTCTGCATTTGCTAAATAGGCTAAATATGGTTTTTTATTCCATATTACAAGGGGATTGGGAAGGCAAAACTGATAATACCAGAGATGTTTAGCAGTAACTTTTAACAAAACACTAATACAGGTCTAGAATAAGCATAAGAAATGGGGCTGATCCATGTGCTACTTCAATGTTTGCTATGTGTTGAATCATTCATTAGTTAATGATCTTGCTATGTAGTTAATATTTCAAATTTAAACTGTATTTGAGCATTTGAAAAATCATTGAACTTAAATTCAAGAGTTGTTAGTGGAGAAACAATGTTAAAAGCAACTTTCAACTGTTTTTAATAGCACGGCTTGTATGAAAAGAAAAAGACTTCCAGGAAGCAGCGAAAAGAGCGTAAGAACAGAATGAAGAAAGTCAGGGGCACAGCCAAGGCAAATGTTGGTGCTGGCAAGAAGGTAGGATGAGAATATCTTTTAAGCTAGAGTGAGCATATGGCTGTGAAATGTTGATTAGGAATTCTTCAACAGAATAACATTGTTTTTCTTCCGTTTTTTCACCTGTTCTACTGGATAACAGAAGGTAAACTGTGTGTTGTATAGCTTGTCATCAGCTCAGTAGCTTAGTTGTGCTCCTCACTGCTGCCAGCCTAGCTGACGTGACATGAAACAATGCTTCCTAAATTACTGTTTCCTATGTCACTTGAACTAAAGTTAAACTTCATAAATCTAACAGTACTGCTCTAATCACATAACTCAGTCTCGCAATACACACATTAGATAATGTTAACACTTGTCACTCAGGCTGCCTAAACCCCTAATGCTTACTCCACCAAGTTACTGTTGGTATGGTGTTACTTACCCAGGTAAGTTTGGTAAGGATGTGAGCTGTAGGAAGTGAGCACTGTGTGTAAATAGAAATAAGGTAGAATGCCTTGGGGTTTGAGGGATTGATGCCCGCAGCAGTGCACTCATTCTTTGGTGAGGCTGGAATGATGCAGCCCTCCTGGGCTGTGGCTAGGACCTGATACAAGCAGATTGGAGGGAGGCAGATTTCCTTTTCATGAAACAGAACCAGAGCCGAGGAACAGGTTGGGTGGGAAGTCAGTCACTTTCCTTCTCATTGTTCCATCTTCTGATAAATACTGAATAAGCTGTGCAGGCTAGTGGGTTTTTTTTTTCAGATGTTTTAACAAGGGGAGAGAGGGTAATTGGTTTTAATGCTTAGTTCTGTAGCTGTGAAAATACCTTGATATCTTGAACTTTAGTAATCTTCACTTTTGCTTTTTTCCTACTTTCTTGGAACTCTCCATCAGAAATGAAGTATCTGCAGGTACTGGAAATGAGCATGGATTTGGTGCCTGAATTACGCATCACTGAAATGTGTCTATCATTTTAATTGAAGCACTGTACTGCCTTGTATGCATGTTTGATTTAAACTTCAGTTCTGTCATGTGAGGGTTCAGTTAATTACGTAATGCATTTTATTCATGTGACATGGAAGTAAAATTTGGCTAGTAGCAAACAAAACTTTTTGAAACTAGTGAATCAACTTCAAAATAATTCCCAGTGAGAAGAAATCAAGAAACCCAATATTGTTGACATGAGACATTGGTTCAGTCACCACAGGATCTGATTCAAAGTAGTACAGTGCAATTGCATGTGTAACTTTACCATTGTGTGAAAATAGTGGTGTACATGAAAGCTAAGTCACATCACACTTGGTGCATTTGAGATGGTGCTTGGAAATGACAGTTGTCAGCATTAAAGTGTATTTAACTATTGCCCTGCAATACTCCAAATTAGGATACTAATTACAATGGAATTGGAAATCTCAGTGAAGTTAGATATTGTAGGTAGTGTGGAAGTGAAGTTCTTGTCATGCCTGGATGGAAAGGAACCAGTGTTACTCCCAGTTACTAGATCAGGGAACTACTGTATTAGAAAATATTAAGAGCCTTCTTCATTTGTGCTTTAATGCACAATCATGAAGTCCTACAATGGTTTATGGCACAAAAATCAGCTTTTAATATAGTAGTAACACCTAATGTACACATTACTGTCAATGGCAAAGGAGCAATTTCATGTCACACCATGCCTGGTAGTATGGAGGAACTTCTTCCTTTTAAGACTTCTGCACCTGAAGGTGTTGTGGAGTGTTAGTGGAAAGTGATCAAATAACTCACTTGAATTATTGGTGGTGTCCAGTTCATGGAAGCTCTCTTAAAGCATATCAACAGTTCAGAAATTGAAGGCAAGGATCCTGCCCTGTGGTAATTGTGTAGGAGATGTGACTTCTGTATGAAGTGCTTGTCAAACTAAAGTGCAATCTTAGTAGTAGGTGAATTGTGTTTTTGATTAGAGATATTGTGATGTCTTTTAAAATGATCGTTCAGTTGATAACTATGCATGGGTTAGATGTGACTTGTTTACTAGATGTGTTAATCTTTGTTGTTGTCACTTAAGATGAATTATTTTGTGCACTTCCTGAACAACCTATTGAGAAGAATTCTGTGCTGCATTATAGAAAAACAATTGTGAAATACACTAAGCTTTGCCTTCAGAAATGCATGTTCAAAGATCATGTGGTATGGTTCATCATCCTTATCACAACTATGTGGAAGAATTTTTAATAGGAACCTTGGAATACGTTTCTGAGTCCACCTACAGAATCTGTGAGAATTATTTTATCTTGTAAGTGAGTCAGTAGTTGATTCTGAGAAATGTTCAGGCAGTATTATTCTAAACCATACATGTGACGTAGTCATGAAAAACTCAGACACAACTATGCTGATGTCTTGTTTAGTTTTGTTTGATGCTTTCTTTCACTTCTTATTCCTTTAGAATTCCCATTCTGTTTTTCCCCACAGTTTCAAGAGAAAAGTGTTTTAAAGTATTTTTTTAATATATTCTGTGGCTCTAGAGTTTGCTGAGCTTGCTAAAATTTGCAACAAGTATATGTGGATTTTCCTCACGTGGTCTTTGCATTCAAAATAGTGATACTGAAATGCAAAAAAAACCTACCCTCCCTTTTAATGTCACAGCTGTAGCTGTGACAGCCTTTGACAGGTGAGGCTGTCAAACAGAAGTGTGCATGGATAAGCACTTTGAAGCCATTGTAGCCTGTAGGTCTAATTGAACATGCAGTTAGTTGCATTCTGAGCATTAGTTAAGCTATAAATAGCTGTTGAGTTTAAGGGAGTGAGTGAAATTTAAGTCTCCAGTCTCTGCAGTAGTGAAAATTTCAAGGGTTTGCTATCACATTTCAGTGTGGTTAATTGAAAGAACTTTGAGTGTCACTAAAATCCCTCAAAGCTCAATTTTCTACAGGAGTAGAATTTAGATAAAATTCTTACTAATTGATGCTTTCTCTTTTTCAGTAAATGAACATTCTTCGGGTGGGAAATGGAAAACAGGTATGTCTTCAGAATGCTCTGTGAGGACAGGCATTCAGCACTGCAGTCATTGTGATTTATGCAAAGACTGATAGTTGTGCAGATGTAGAACCCAGTGCAAGAGTTTAAGAACATGTACAAATCATATTTGCACGTACCACTGAGTTGGTAGCTTACATGACTTTGACTTGCGTGAAATACCTGATTAGTATAAAGACTGAAATGATACATCAGATATCTCAGACTTACTGTTACTCAATTTGCTGATTTAGTCTTACTGTAAACAAGGCTTATATTTTTCATTGGTAGATATGCTAAAGAGAGGATAGATATTTGCATTTGATTGTCTAAAATAGATTAAAGTAGCATGATACCTGTTTTTGGAACGTATATATGTTGTTTTCTTGCAGGTACTCATTTTTAGTAAAATACTTGAACAGGGTACTCTTATAGACAAGTCAGACTGCTATATTTTTATATCTTTGCTGCAGAAACCTAAATGCTGTGGTCAATAACTGCTCCAGAAAAAAGTCTGGTTTTATTACAAATGGTCTGAGAGACTCAGTTGGAAGGAACTTAAACAGTCTGGGAGCTGATACAGTGAGTTTAATGTCTTAAACAGAAAGCTGTCAAAGCAGTTGTAGCTTGTTGATCTCTTCTACAGAATTGCTATAATTTAGGCTCTTTTATTGCCATGGCAGTGCTGGGAAATTTTGAACTTTATGCTCTTACAGGATGATCAGTGTGGTTCACCTGACTTGTTTGGGAAACAGCTTTTCAGGCTTTATAAAAGTACAACTGTAAAAATTGTTTTAATTGTGGATCAGTGGTCTATTTTTTCTTTTACAGGCAGCATCATTCTATGAAGAAGTATAGAATGAATTGCTCTGGAGAGCAGAAGCTGCTAATCTGACTTTAACATCAAATAAACTCTTGTCAATAAAATACTGGTTTGCCTTTTAATTTTGATTTGAAAGCTACCCTTTTGTAAAGTTTGAGAAAATTCAGTATAGGTGTACTGTTTTCACTGAATTAAAATCTTTTCATAACTAACCAGTGCTTGAGTTTTGAGTATCAATTTGAAGTGATCCACAGCTTCCTACAGGTAGTAGGAGCTAATTCCAAGCAGTCAGTGTTGGAGGTAGGCATGCCTTTGTTCAAACTGTGGTTTGGAAAGTCCTTTTGTTTGGCTGCCTGTTCTATGTAGAGCTGTAAAACACAATGGAAGGGAGAACAAAACATGCAGACAGAGACACAGAGCTGCCTACTTCCACAGTTAAGATTTTCATTAATGAAGGCATTAATTAGGAATGATTTATCTTTTGTTCCTGAGTTGTCAGGACAAGCTGTTAGGCACACCTCTTTTTTCATCTGCTGGTGTTAAAGGAGCCATTTAAGACACAGGTGTGGGCAGTCGATTTGAGGTGATTTGAGGAGTATGGAAAGCAGAAATTCTGTACTTGAAATAAGGCTCTGACTTTTTTACCTAAATGCAGTATTTTTGAATTGCATTACCTTAATACTGGGCAGCACATTGTAAGACAGGTAAACTTTTAGTGTTTGGGGAGAAAACCAGCACTACCACAGCTAAAAGTTTTCAAGGGTTCAAAAGGGGATGCTGTACAAGATCTGCTAAGTATAGATGAAGCACTTAGTGCCTCTTGTAGTACCTTCAGTCCAAGTCTTGAACTAGTGGGGTTGCTGCTGTCTGTGTTCAGCAGCTCACACTGTTAGCTGTACAGCTCATAGCTGCAGTGCTGCAGTAATCCCTTCCCATATATAATATTCAGCATGAGAGGAGAGAGGAGTGATGCTATTTAGTGTAATTGAACAATCACTAGGAGGTGGTGTGAACGCAGCAATACAAATACAAGGAAGACGTGCAGCAATTTTTCATAGAATAGGCTGAAAGGAGGCCAAATTGTCCCCTGCCAAAGAGGTCAATTTCTTTGAAAACATGCATTAAAAATAGTTGTGTGAAGGAGCTGAGACTTGAAGTGATAGCTTGTTTCACTCTTGGTTTGAATTCAGTGGAAACCATCTGTTTGAGTGAAGACCATAGAGTTGCTGTTTTCCCAAATGTATACTATTTGAATGCTGTAGAGTGCTGGCACCAATTCTAGTTGCTCTTTTCAGAAGCCTCCATACCTTAGTTCTGTGCAATCACGGAAGGATCTATAAGTGCTCACATAAAGGTATGTGGCATGAAGTGCCCTGTGTAGGATTGATGTTTCAAGTTTACATAGTAAACAGTACTCAGTAGTGTTCCAGGGGAGTCTGCCTCTAGAAGAAGAAATTATTTTTGGAATAGGAGTACTGAATGTTTCCTTCAGCTTTGCAATGTCTTTGATTTTATTTAGTACAGATTTGTTTATGTGGGTGGTACAGTAACTCTGCAAAGCAGATGGATTGAAATAGTTATAGCTTGGTGCTGTATTTTTGGTATTTGATGCCCCATTTTGATTGAAGATTGACAGCCAAAAACGTAGTAAATCCGTAGAGCAATTTACTCTTGTTGCATTGTTAGGTTATAACCTCATATCCTTAAGCTGTCCTCTGGTCTTGCAATGTGAGGCAGTAAGCACAAAAATTAGGGAAGGGGTCAAAATGACATGATTTGATGAGTTAATTCTAGATCCATGTCAGGCTGTTGGAGTTTTTCCCCCCTATTCTGTAATGTTCTGTGTTGACCAGGCTGTCACTTTTTGTCCTATGATTCTACCTGGAAAATGTCAAGCTACTGAAGAGCTGTCACTGGAATCTTTGTGCTTCAGCAGTTTGGAGTTTTACACAGGTCTTCATGTGAGGTTTGCTCTGCCAATGTTTTGCCTCTGCACTCCAGTCTAAGAGAGGTGTAGCAGGTGTTCTGTAATTCAGAGGTTTAATGCACGAGTCGTGCTGTGAACACTCTAGGTTAATCCCCTTTCCTGTGGGAGGTAAAACAATTAAGTGAAACAGGAGTCTTCACTTTTTTCCCTACTGTGTGCTGAAGGAACCCTTTTATTTCCTGCTGATCTTGGCACATCTCATCATTTAGAGGTAGTAGTTTTGTCACTGTAGCCTCCTTGGCCTGGCCCTCGTATTTCAGTAGCTCAAGAATTTTATCTATTTGACAGTCTGGAAACCAGATTAGAAAATGAAGGAATTTTGGAGAAAAAATTTATAAATTAACCTGGTGGCAAGCAATCTCAAACTTATGTGGAAGCACTTGTATTAATCACCATTTACAATGGCCAGGGCTTTTGTTGGAGTTGCAATCACAGAAAATACTGGTGTTTTCCTATAGGAAGGACTCAAAATTGTATAGCAGGCCTAGTAAGAGCAGTGATGCAGAGTCTGGTGGGAGGAATAGAGATTACTGTCCTGGCTGCACAGAAAAAGAGGGCTTTGGTAAAGATGGTAAAATTTGGCACCACCTGAGTGCAGTGAGGTGATTTTGTCTAGGGACCAGCTTGTGACAAGTTTGAGAACTAATATTGAGGGGAGGAAATGAAGCTGGTACCAGTGGCTTGAAATAAATGAGGCATGGTATGCTTTGAGAAGACTGCAGTACCAACAGCTGAATGGGCAATGTGGGTTCTTTCTATTGGTAGACAATGTGTCATTTAAGTATTCAAATATGCATATGGAGGTCACTATCAAATCTGTTTGCCACAGGCAGAAGAAATTAACTTATTCAGATTATTCTGGTCAGTTCCTATAAAAAAGAGTTTTAATGCCATTGGGTTTCTTACCAATGAGGAAATAGAACATTGTCCAGTAGCAGCTGTTGATGGTATTAGATTAATACAGTAAGTTTGAAATTCCTGTTGTGAATGCTTCCTGCTCATGTGTTTCTATTTGAGCAAAACAAGATCTAGTGAACTTTTGTATGGGTATTTTGATACTGCTAAGAGGTGTGATAAGAGTAGTTAATTATTTTTTTCTATGAATGCTGGCAAAATTTCATCTGAGCAGGTGAATATTCCAATATAGGTGACAAAAATTTCTTTTGTTTATCAGTGTTCCTAACAGAATAGCAGTAAGATTAAATTGTTTCTATTAACATACTTGTTGTAATGCATCTAAGGTGTGAAAGGGAAAGGTTTAAGTCAACTTTTACAAGTCAGTGTCAGGAGCTTGCACATCCAAGTACATTCATGAGCACCTTAATTATAAAGGGATTAAATGGAAACTTGGGTTTGTTGCTAACATTTTTGAATTCTAGTTATGTCTTTAAAAAATTCCCTCTGGAGTTTTGTCCACATCTTGAATTCCCTAAGTTTCCTCTTAATTTATTCCTCTCTAAAGGCTGTGGCTAATGAAACAGCTGCAGAAGTGGCTGCAAGACATGTCATGTGCTAAGAGGTAACTGATTTCCAAGAGCTGGCCATTGGCAGCCAGTCCTTCTGACAAAGCTCCATCTTCTCTCTGTGGCTGCTGTTCATACACAGAGATCTTGGTTTAAGTCAAGGAATGTGCTGGGGCAGAGGAGTCAGAGCACCTGTGCCTTTTCTTAACACAGGAGATGTTGCACAGCCAGCAAAAACGATGAGTGCAGTGCTTCACTGGGGTGGCTGATAACAGTTTGTACTTGTGTTCATTGGGTTAAAATACAGCTGTTATTTAATGAAGCTGGCCAGGCTGCACACTGACCCCCATTAGGAGAAACATGCTTCGCTGCCTTTCATGATGATCTGATTTGATTGTACTGGAGCTGCTACCCTGCTATCATTTTCTGTCAATTTTTGCTAGCCTGTTTGTTAAGCCAGGCATCATTTGTGTTGATTTGATAACAGGTTTCAATCACTGATAATAAAACTTTTCTGTGACAGATGACCTCAGATCCATATCTCCTGCACAGTGTTGGCTGTAAGTAGAAAATTGGGACTGACACTTTGCTTTTTCAGTGTTTTCTGTCTGATTTAACAGCCAATGTAAAAATAACAATCAAAACAGCTTAATATTTTTAAATTAGAAGAGTGGAAACAGCTGAATTTTTAAAATGTTGGTCAATAGTTCTTGCATAGCTTGTTTCTCTGTTCTCTTCATAGTGTGATGGGTCCTGCCACAGACAAGAGGTGAAATGAAGCGCTTTTTTTTTTTTTTTTCTCTTTTTTTTTTTTTTTTTTTTGGCAAGTAGACGGATATTAGAAAACATGAAAAACTGGGAGATATCATGTTTTAAGTATTTATTTTAATTGATCAATTCTGGTTATTGTAGAGAGGTTGATTTAGGCCCTACTTCAGGGCTTTACAAAAGGAAAAAATAATGTAAGGACCTAGAGTGGGAGAAACTGCTTCCTTTTCACACACTAATATTAACTTGTATGTTTTTGAGGAGTTATTAAACTCGAGAATATATTATTTCTAGCATTGAACTGCATAGTGCTTGTAAAAACAAGCACTGAAGGACTGTACTCATGCATAAACCACAGAAAACAGGGTGAAATTTAATTTTCCAGAGACTAAGAAATGCTGAAAAATAAACACCTGTCATTAAACACTAATTGCAATACGCATCCTTAGTTTTTCCATTTTTATGAAGATCTTCGTGTGTGCTAATGTCTGTTAGCTGCCTTTTGTGGTTCTCACTTGTGCTTTTGAAAAAAATAAATCTCCCCTCAGTAGGGTGAATGATTGTTTTAAGATACTTTATTTTGGTTCGGCAGTGTTTTGGCTCCTGGCAATACTTTGTTGGTATGAAGTGTCTGATGACCTTAGTGTAGGACTAAAGAACACTTTTACAGAAGCTTTAACATGAGGTGCTGCACAGACAGACCTTGGGGAGCCTCATAAAATCCTGTCCTGCTGAAGAAAAGTGAGATGCTCCTGTGGTCCTGGCAGGATGTCATTGGATGACCTTACAATTCCCTGGACAATGCCCTTCATACCTGCTTTAAGGTCAGCCCTGACTCAGACCATAGGGCAAGATGATAATTGTAATTCCCTTCCAACTGAAATAGTCTATGCTATGTATTTGTGCAGAAGTGTATTTGCACTTAGGCCTTTAAAACAGTGAGATTCTTAAATAAATCCTCTTTATTCTTCCGTGCTTTGTGTGTGAAGTGGGAGCACTGGAACATTCCAGATTTACTGTGTGGGGAAATTAACTTTTGTCAGTGATGATAGATAAATGTAATTTTGCACCGTTTTAGTCTCACAACTCAGCTGTTCCCATATCTGGCTGCCTAACTAGAGGCATTTTTCTCTGAGGTTTCTAACTTGTATCCCGTGTTCATTAGCCAAGTTCATTGGCCCATAGCATAAACACCGTGTCCTTTAAACACTGTGTGATTACTGCTGGTTTGAATGTTTTAGAAGTGGCAGAAGCTAGTTAGTTCTTCAGTCTTTGATCTTTTGCTGTCCCCTTAAAGACTCCTGAGGTTTCTTTAACCCAAAAGCCTGCTTAGCCAAGAGAATATCTTGTCTTTGTTCAAGCTGCCTGTTGCATATGGACCCCGTGGCTTTTTGTTTCTTTTATTTGTACTGCTTGCAGGTGCTTTTTCTATCTTTACATTCCCACAGACTGTGTCAGAATGATAATAATCACAAAGCTCATATAAAACAATTTATTAGTATCTTTCCTAGTAGTTCATCAGTGCTCCACTGGGACCTCTGTGGATATAAGTGCCAAGAAACCCAGTGGAAATCTGAATTGCTGTCTGCAGGGTCGAGGGAAGTTTGTAAAGCATTTTGCATTGCTGTTGTGTGGATGAAAGGAGATAGACTTGCCAGGTACATCAAGATACTACGCTTCAGTCCTACATTAACTGTATTATTTAGCAAAGATAACAAAATAATTTCTATGTAGTGAAGCTTCTCTTACTTACCTGATCTTAGTTCTCCCAGCCTTTCTTCCTTTGCCTTTTTTTCAATTGTTTTACCACCTAAATAACTATCTTAGGATATGACGTGCAGGAGCACGTGCAAATTTTTTTTAATGGGGCTTGCTGGGTAATCAAAATGTTTTTTGTCTAGCCATTTTTAATCTACAAACTTCAAGAGCAAATACCTTGCTTTTCAATGAAGACACTTACAAGGAAAACATCCTAGATTTTGAAAGAGGTTGTGCAAAGTCATCCTTTAGCCAGCAGGGGACTGTAGAACCACATATCACACAGTTATGCAAAAATGTTCTGTCACAAAGGGTAGGGGAAAAACCCATGTACCAAACTATGTAGTCGAGATAGTCTCTTAAATGTGGTAAAATACTGAAAAGGGAGGGCTCTTTTCATTGTTTCTTTCTCATTAAGGAGTTTAATTTGCCTCAGGTTCCCCTTGTCGATGAAAATCTATGGGAATTTTGTTTACATTTTGAAGCACATTGCCAAGAACAGTACTTCATATGGTAAATATACTGAACCTTTTGGGGGAATGACAACACTGCAGAGATGGTGGCGCATTCCCTAAAGGAAAACATACTTCATTTGTAATGAACATTATGTCTGCAGAAACTAATGGCACAACCTCCTATTCAGCTTATGTAAAATAAAGCAGGCCCATATGTTGCTGCTTTTAGGGTTTGGGTGTTTAAATTAAATGTTGTTTAATGAATATTCAAGTCCATTTGCTCAGAAGTTGTGCACAGCGTAGCATCTTTCTCCTCTGTCTTTGGTCTTACCCAGAGTATTAAACCATTGCAAGAGGGTACTAAAGCTGAGGCATCTGTTTCTAACTTGGTGTATAAAACACCAGAGCAGATGAGAGGGTAAAAGAAAGACATACAGTAAGAGGATCATATTATTTTTGTTTTGTAATTAAGACTGAGAATGGTTTGATACACATGGCACCCTCTAGGAAACGGGAGCATTTGCTGTGCTATGACAGCAGCTGCAGTTTGAGTATGTTACATGGCATATTCACTCCACTCCCACTTCCTACAGGAGTTCATTCAACTTCTGTACATGTGAGCAGATGCTTGAGCTGTGCTGGGATGCCTCAGCAAACTGCTTTCCAGGGACATTGGTGTCTGTGTGGGGCTTTAGGGCTCCAGGTCTAGGGGTGGGCACGTTGATTAGAGGCACTCCATAAAAGCTGGAGTTCCCATACTGGCACTGACAAGGTCTCATCTATCCCCTGCTCAAAGTCAAGTAGAAATATTAGTAGTCTGGAAGAATTCCTCTGGAAGCCAGATCTGTCCTTTTGACTGCCCTGAAATGCATCAGGCATTTATCATCAAAGGTGAGCAGTTACTTTGAGTTAGGGAAGGAACGATGGCTGTAGATGGGTGGTTGAATTCACTGTCATTGTGCATTTACTTGCTTCTATTTAATTGATTTTTTAATTCATGAAGGCACTCCTGGATATCTTTAAATTAATATCTTTTCAGGAAAATTTCTCAATAAGAAAATGTGAAATAGATACTTAAATGTTTTCATGAACTTTATCTCTGAGTCCAGAAATTGACAGCGCTATCCTCTTTTTTTAATGGCATGGAAAAAAAATCTCATTAGAAGACAGCTGGAATGTAAACACAAATCACAATAATTGGCTTTTATGTATTTTCATGAGGGTTCTTCAGATGCTTGTTTTTACTGCACAAGTGCAATATTGTAGATATACAGTGAAGTCCTCTTCAGAAAATAATTGATACATGGATAAAATACTTAAAAACATTCCCTAATGCTGTAAATCTAAATGAAGGCTGAGAGTATTTCATGAGAAAAACAAATACACAACCTCTCAAATTCTTTAAAATTCTGTGATTTGCTATGTCTTCCTCAGCCTAAGGAATTACAAGGTCTCTTCTGAGCTGGGTTGTTAAGCATTAGTGCAAAAGAAAACAAGAAATTGCCTGTTCAAGGAGGTGTTACCTGAAGATAGTTAACCTGTTCCGGGCTTGTCTGTACACAAAATCTCACCACTTATCTGTCTCTTTTAGAGTATTTGTTGGGGATCTCCAATTAGAAAAAGAAATCTCTACATAGATGAAAAAAAAAATGGAGTTAACAATACCATCACTTATCTGCAATGTGAATTTCTGAGATGAACCATACTTTAATTTCCATTTAATTTCTAATTTCAACAGGAAATTACTCTGTTCTGGCTACTGCACAATAAGCAGTGAGACAGTTCTACCTTGAAATACTGATTTTACTTTGCATCTCGATTCTGAGCTCCCTAAGCTTGAAGAACATAGAAAGATACCTTTTTCTTTTAAAAACTTGATATGGTAGGGAGAGCCTTAGTAGGATAAGTACTTATTTTTAAAATGTATCTATAAGTTAAATATTTTTCTAATACAGTATTTCTATGTATATTCACTAGTGGAAGAGTTCTTTTGGATTTTTAGCAGTTGTTATGTCTTTGGAGCCAACCCAGGACCACAAAGGGAAATGAACTGTCCCAGGTTTGTCATCAGTGGGACTGCTCAGTGGCTGCCATCAGCTACTATCTTCTAAACCCTCTATGTGCAAAGGAGTAATCAAAAAAATCCCCAGAATGCTGGGATGTTTTTTGATTCAAGCTGCACTGCAGCTGAGTGTATGTGTGCATGCTGTAATTTCAGGTAATCTGCTCCTTTTAGCTGTAAGATAAATACAGTCTGAGCCATTATATTGATAGGATCATGAAGTACACATGGCCTGAAATCACTAGCAAACAGCTTTCCAAGTTGCCAGTGTCTGTTTGACTTCAAGTTTCTAGACCCCTCTACCCTACACCATCCTGGTGAATTCAGAATTTAACTGACAATTCCCATTTTGTTTTCCTATGTTCCTTCTCTTGAATGACTCCCACACTTCACCAGTTGCAAGCTGTTTAAATTGCAGAGCAAAATATTCTCCAAACACCAGAAAAATATGAAAGGCTTGTTTTTGTTTTTTTTTTTTCCTTCCCTTCTCCTATCATGCTTTGAAACAGACTAGCTCTTTCTTCCTCACCTTTCTTCTTGTCAGCTCTAGCAAACACAAACTGTCCCTAAGGAGAAAACAAACACTTGCTGTGGTATGCAAACACTCCATGACTTCATGACATCAGTGCTAACATGGCTTGTTTCAGCACCAATCTAAAACTCATTCTCCTGCACCTTATGCCATCTCTTCCTGGCTATCTATCCTAAGTTTCTTTCAGGTTTGTCATATTAATCTGGCACCCACCCCTTTGAATGCTGAAATGCATTATCCCCCCTTTCTACAGTAGTCTGCGTGTTAAAACATTGAAATATTTCTGCATCCTCCTTTGCACTCAACAGGAAAGATGAAAGAGGCCGTGGAGAACAATTGTACATCATGGATCTAGCCCTCAGGATAGGAATGGTACTGATGACAACCTGTCAAAATGCTGAACTTGTGTTGTTGTTTGGATGAAAGAGAGAATGCAAATGAGGGATAAGGAGAAAATAAAAGCTTCAGGATAGGCAAGGGGGATTTTCCAGCAACAGAATAGCAAACACTGTCAGAGCACTTGTGATTACAAGTCATATAGCCTTCCACAGTTGGGAGCCAGAAATGTCTCCTCCTCATTTACACTTCTTCCCAAAGACTTTGTAATGCCTGAAAGAAAATAAATCTAGACAGATTCCACAAGCTACAGAAGGAAGATTTGCTTTTAAAAGTCTTAGGACTTGGACCCTGTTGTGTACTACCTGCCAGGAACTCTCTGGTGTAGACTATGAATGTTTATTAATTTCCAAGACATTTTGGGTTTATATGTATGACAAATTCACATTATTAAAAAAATAAATATATTGGTACATAATTGAAAAAAATTAATAAATTGGTAAAGAGATATAACACCTTCATGTTGGTGCTCTCACTTGCTTTCAGATCAATGTCTAACAAGTTATCTTAGCTAGATTAGATGGTTAAATCAACACTGTTTTCTGTGATAACTGTGACCTTTAGGAGTATAACTGACAGTAGTAGCAAGGCTGCAGTTGATTGCTTTGAGAGACTGAAAGATGTAATAATGTCTGAATTTGTTGCATGTGTTTTCATGCCTTTCTGTAGACAAGAACAAATATGCTGTAAAACCTATACTGTTTTCTGAAATACTGTCAGTAATTATGCTATGTATGAAGAAACCCATTCCCTCAGATCACATGGGTGTTTTTAGGGAGGGAAGAATTCTGTTTCTCACCCAGCTTTTAGGCATCACAGAGCATATAGAATCAAAAAATGGTATGCAGCTCTAGGTAGAATCACTACTAAAAGAAAAGAGGATTCTCTCCAGCCCTATCTTTTTCTGTGTTATTTCTCCCCATTGCCTTGCAGGTAGGACATTAAAAAAAGCTGTATACAAGGAACTGAGAATAATCAGAGCACAGCAGTCTTTCTTGATTTATTACTTCATTCATTAATCCATATATAAAAAGCAATCTAGGACAAGGTTCAGAAATCCTCACTCCTGACAGGTTCTCACATATTTGATAAATGATTTTGCTGTAAGAGACTTGTAGGGCATCTGCAATAAGTTCTGCTGAGATCTATTTCTCAAAACATTTTTACAGTTTCATATCAAATTAGAAGATATCTCATAAATGGATGATTGAATTTCTATCACTTGGATAAAGGTGGAGGAGTATAAACAGCCAGCACCATAAGAAACCCTCAGCTTCAGGACAGTCCATTTGAAAATGATCCTTTGAATAGTTTCCTCTTTCCTTTCAGCCCAGAGCAGTTAATTGCCATTGAGAGGTTTGGAGGCATTGATGTAAACATTGTTTCCTCTAACTGTCCTAAAGGATGAAAACTCTTCAAAAGGAAGAAGCACTGTGAAATATGCATTCCATTTGAGCTATTCCAGGCACAACATGGATTCCTAATTTTAATTTGAGAGAGATGAACCAAACTTTTGTGCTAGCCACAGAATCTCACTGAAACAAGTTGCTTAAAGAAGCTGTGGATGCCCCATCACTGAAAGTGTTCAAGGCCAGGTTGGGTGGGGATTTAAGAACCTGGTCTAATGGAAGGTGTCCCTCCTCATGGCAGGGTTGTTGGGACAAGATGATGTTTAAGATTCCTTCCAACCCAGTCTATTCTATGATGAGTCTAAAATCTGAACTTTAAAAAGAAGTGTTACATTCATCTTCTAGGTATATAAGACCCAGAAGCTCAATTTTCTCTCTTTTTTTTTTTTGATTGTTTTGTTGAGGCAGTAACAGTTAAATTAGACAATTCTATTTCTCAAAAAAACCCATTATACAATGTTTTCCTGAAGATGAGATGTAAATTCAGGGATGTTGGTTTCTAATACAAGCTTCTCTGCAGCATCACTTCTACCTCTGCAGTGAATGTGGTGTGCTGTAGATCTCAATCATGTGTTTAAATTCTCTCTGGATATACAGATTATTGCTGCTGTGCAGAGGAAATCTTTTTACTCCCCTTGAGTAATATCCCCCAGCCTTATGCAGCCAGGCAGTATTTATCAGAAAGTCATTACAGCTGTTTTGTTTGCATACAGCTTTCATTCCTCATATTTTAATGTCTGGACAGTATTAGCTCAATTAGTCTAATGAACAAGTAGGTCTTCTGATATTTACTATCTAATTAGTTTATTGGCCTAGATTTAACATGCTAGGTCTATCTGTGCAATGTGTCTAGCCAAGTCTCTTCTGATGAACTTTTCCATTTTGGCTCAGCACTTTTTGCAAAATAATGAATGGGCTACATTCTGCATCTGTTTTCCTAAAGGATGTCAAAGCAATAAATTCCCCTAGAAAAGATGATACTCTTACCCTTCTAAACTCCCAACCAGACAACTCTGAATCCTGTTCATGCAGGGCAATCTGCATGTGTTGGATTACACCTGGGAGACAAACTAAAATAAAGAGCTATCTTTTGATTTCCAGATGATACATAGCATGCTAAAACAGAACTGGAGGACAACACCATTGAATATATAGCAAGGATCATAAAATGCTTTACTACATGCTCCTCTTTCTCCTAATGGAATAGAAGAATTAATGCTTAACAGATATTAGTTGTATCTATTTATTATCTACCTGAAAGTGCTGAGATCTTACCAAGATGCTCATATCAAGACACATGCACTGTGTCATTAGAAAAAGTGTGATATGAAACTAGAGTACCTCATACTGCCTCTTAACAAGTAGAACGATGAATTCAATCACAGGTTTTTTTTCCCTCCCTATTTGCTCTATGAAAAAAAGAGATAGGTATTTTATCCAAAGCCTCCCCCTCCTCCCAGCAGGCTGAATAGCCTCACAGGTTGCCAGTATCAGCCCTAAGGAGGAGGGTGGTAACTCCAGCAGGTGCAGGTGCTGGTTCTGTGCCAGGCCCAGCTGATGCCCATTCCCTGTATCCCAAGTTTAGCAGGGTGGTGATGCAGCACAGCTGCTTTTCACCAGAGCCAGGTGAGGCAGGGAGCTTTTCTTGCTGCCAGCTGGGGGGCCTGGCTCTCCTACCCCCATGGCTGCTCAGACCCTGTGAGCCCAAAGAAAGGAGGAGTAAAAGTGGGTAGCTGAACATTCACTGGTTCACTTCTCCTGCATAAGAAGGTGGAAGAGTGACAGCTTAACTAAGATGTTTCTGAATGCTCTGGGGATTAATCACTTATCCTGAAATTCAAGGAGAGCAGCCCTAAGGAGTCCTGAGCACAGATAAAGGTAGGAAAATTTTGGGATTTCTGTTTAAGACTGTAGGAGCTTTACTGCTTTTATTCAGGAGTTGGAAATGCTTGAAAGAAGGAGCAAAAAATTAAAGGTGTGAGTGCAATAGTGTCTCCCTTTTTAAGTTAAAAGGGAAAGTTTGCTTTGCCTCTAAACTTGAAGTTCTCCTTTGCAATGTCAAAAGTGAATAAATAGCATGTAGTAAAGTAAAAAGGACATGATGTTAAATGGGTGAAGTAAATATATTAGGAAAAAATATTTCTAAGTAAGGCTGCTTTTTGTCGTTATTTCTAGTTATTCACCCCTTAATTTTTAACCCAAATGGTGGCTTTATAAAAAAGACTTCTTTGGTTCAATCAGTATTGAAACTATAATTTGAGCTGGTGAAATATCTTTAGTAAGTTGTTATTTACTCAGTTTAGCGTATCTCACAATTTGGAGTTTGTGTAGCTTTGCTTCTTTTAAGTTGCTTTATGTCGTGATGCCCTGCACAGCTTTAGGGTGAGAACTGAAGGCATGTATTAATGGTTTCTTCCTTTTTTTTTTTTTCCTTCTCTTTTTTTTCTTGTTGTTCCCCCTCAGTGTTATAAGGAGTGTTGTGAATTCCAGGGAACTCTCAGAGTTTGCTAAATGATATCAGTGCATATGGTTTAAGGAGTTTACCTTGAAGAAAACTTCTGTTGCCTTCTGATCCCCGTTTACTCAAACAATGAAAGATAACCAAGGCTTCTGAAGATAGACATTGGATATTTTTGTTGGTGAGATATTGTGGTTACAGGGGCTAAATTTATGGTTAGGCCCTGTAATAAGTACAAGAATCTGTTCACAGAGCTTCCAAGTGTAGTCTGAGAGGTGCTCTGAGTAAGGGATGCAGGGCCTGTTTTCTTACTGAAATTGGTGCTGGAGCAATTCGGTGACCCACCCATAAGAGGAAATGGGCATAATGGGCTGTTTTAGCCTTGGGGCTTTTTTCTGCTCTACAGCAGCATCACTGCTAATGATGCTGAATGAGCCATCCCAAATAACTAGCTACTGGAAGCTAAAGCAATTTGTGAAGCTTCTCAGAAATGCTTGTGGAAACCTTGGGTAGATGTGCAAATAGATATAAGGAAAAAAGCAGCCTCTTATTATTTCATACATTATTTACATTCATAGTATATGAAACTGATTAGTGTGGTGTCATAGTTGCTTGTTTGTGCCACATTCATGAAATGAAAAAATGCATGACTGAAATGCAAAGATGGGTGATAGTCCTTGGTAACTGTTCCTGGCTTTTGGGAAGCTATTTATATTTGGACAGGAGACCAGAAAGACAACTGGCCTTTCATATTACCAAGTTTAAGAAGTCCTAACACATAATTATAAGTCAGGTCTGTGATTCACTAAATTGCTAACTGCTGTTTTATTTCACAGACATGGATAATATGTACTGAACACCTCTGCTGTTAGGGGTGGGCATATTATCATATGCTAAGGGTGTTCAAATAATCATTGTTGTGTTTCAGGGTTAACATATTATAATAAGTTGTTAGAAAAACAACAAAGCAATGTTGAAACTTCTATTGTTGTATTTCAGGGAACTAATTCTATCATGGTAACAGTTGAATACCAAGTTCAACCAGTGAACTGAACCTTTGTAAATGGATAGATAGGAGGGAAAGTTTTATCCTGATGATAAAATTTTGTGAAGCTGTATGGTGTCCTAAAGAGGACAGTCTGTGTTGTTAGGCACTTCTGATGTACTTGAAAATCTGGTGCTGTGTTTCATTCTTGTAAAAGTATTCCTTTTTATGGTGTGCCAGCATGTCAGTGTGTTGGAAAGTTGTTCTGACTGCTGCACTTGTAGTATTGACTGACTGGGATCAATAATGGTACAATCAAATATAGTACAGCACTGCTTACCCTTCAGCTTTGCTCTGGCTTTGGCAAAATGGGATCATTTCCCTTTCTGAAATTTTCACTTTCAGAGCCTTTCATTCTCAGCTATGTCTGCCTCTGCTTTCCTCCTGGAGGTCTATATCAGCCATGATGGTATACCCCTAAACCAAGTCTGAATCCTGCTTTGTAAACATTCATAGATGTTTATAAATTTGCCCCAACATTTCCTGTTGTCTCCCTGTGTTAATAGAGTAATTTCTGATTCCTTCTACTTCATCACTATACGCTCACATAAATTCATGTGGCAGTTTAGAACCAATTAAAATTTATAAGCCACAAATAGTGAGTGAAATTCTGAGGATTAATTTACTCAGTGAAGTATTAATCTGTGTAATGTAGTAGGTTATCCTTCAGTAAACCTGGCTATATGGAGATAGGGAGATAGATTTCCTTGCATGTTTTACTGTAAATGCAGTAATTGGTCCCACTGGGCTGTTGAGCCTGAATGGTTACAGCCAGCAGTACCACTGCAGCCTTGGTATCAACTCCAGGAACAAGAACCAAGTTGTGTTTATCTAGCAGCATCTATCTTGCTTTTTCATTTCTTGCTCAGACTTGGAGATCAGGAAAGGAAAAAAAATAGTTAAAATTGAAAACAAATGAAATCTTTGATGTGAATATCAGGAAGTACAGCCTATTATCTTTACCTGCCCAAATCTCTGCTTTGAAAGAAGCAATGGAGAAGGGATTGGAAAAGGGCAGCAGTGATCAAAAATTGCATAATACATTTGGCAGAAGCAAGTTCCTCCATAAGGCTTGTGAGTCAGGATCCTTTTACACTTAGAAAACCTAATTGATCAAGCCTAGCAAATCTGACTTTAGTTAATGGGTTTTTAACTATCATTTATTCAGCTAATGATCTTGCTGATAGGGAGCAGGGACAGAAAGAGATTGTAGCTTATGAAGGCTCACAGGAAAAGCTAGTGTCTGATCCAATGGTTTAATTTAGATCCTGTCCTTTCTGCTTCAAGATGTGCTTCCTTTCATCAACTTCTGCCTTCTTCATGAGTTATTAACTGTGAGCTTGCAATAGTAAACCCACTGGAACTCATGTGTATTTAAAAAAAGCACAAGCTAGGAAAAAAATGTGACAAGGGAGTCTGGAAAGATAATTTTATTTTTTCTTCTGGAAAGACCCAGTCAGGGAAAGCAAATGACTAAATAAATACACTGTAGGAACTTGTATTTTGGGATCTCTGAGGTTCCAGGATTGAGTTGCAGTAAAAGTTCCCATCATAAAAGAGGAGAAGCCTGGTGTTCAGCCCTGTCTCCAATGCTGTTTCTGGCTGTGGTTTGGAAAGCCAGCATCCCTGTTGTCACACTTCATGGGTGGGTTTACCTGTCATATTCCCTCTGACAGGGATGATGCTGAAAGAGCAAAATCTGCTGAATTGCCTTTATCTGGGTGACATGTGAATTATCCCTGTCCAATCCCATAGCTCTAATTCTGGTGTCTGTCAGTTCATGTGGAGCAGAAATACAGGTGTAAAAAAAAGAAAATGACTTTCTGCAGGTAACTCCATGTCAGCTGGGAACAGATCACAAGTTCTTGGTGAGCCCTGCCCTGTGTCCTAAGCTGTGCCTCCTTCCAAACCCTCCTTCCCAGGCCCCAAATGTCAGGCTTTTGGGGAACCCTGTCCCTTCAGCAACTTAAATCTCAAGACAAAAATCACAGTCTGGGTGCTGGGCTTACCAGTGCCTCACTGTCAGAGGAAAAAGCCTTGTTAATCAAGGAAGTGGGGGAGAACTTTTTGGTTTGACACCTTTTCAGGACCCACACTGGAACAGAGCCTAGAATAAAGGTGCAGGATTTAAAGGGCTTTCTTTAACTGAAAATCATGACACTGCACACTCACTGGAAGACCCCTGATGGGAAGACCCAACTCTAATAAGTTTTAAGAATTATGAAATTAGGGTCATATATAACAGAGGTGTTTTTGGGGAAAAAACCCAGCAGCTTGAAAAGGTGTACCACAGAATCTGCTGTTAGGAATGGAAATTACCTATTAGGTTTCACATATATATGGTAGAATTGGTAACTTCTGTGCTAATCAGATTCTGGTTTTTAACAATGCTTTGTTTTGTACTGTGGTGGGTTGACCCTGGCTGAATGCCAAGTGCTCTCCAAAGCTGCTCTCTCCCCTGCTCTGCTGGACAGGAGAGAAAATATAACAAAAGTTCATGGGTTGAGAGAATCACTCACTGATTACTGTCATGGAGAAAACAGACTAGGGTTATGAGAAAATACAACCTAAATATTCAAATGCATTCCCTCACCTGTGCCATCTTCCTGGGCCCAGCATCACTACTGATTTTCTCTGCCTCTAAAATGGATTGGTTTTCTCAGGTACTCTCACTCCTCTTTTCAGCTGCCGTGCCCATTTCCCCTCTCCTTTCCCCATTTTTGGAAATGCTAACTCAGGTGCTGTCTTGGAGCTGCCTGGCTCTGTCACACA
The DNA here is from genome assembly GCA_034336665.1 of Luscinia megarhynchos. Classification (NCBI taxonomy): domain Eukaryota; kingdom Metazoa; phylum Chordata; class Aves; order Passeriformes; family Muscicapidae; genus Luscinia; species Luscinia megarhynchos. The sequence goes on from CM067569.1 coordinate 23,328,935, forward strand.
TGGGAAGCTTCTCACAGAAGCCACCTCTGTAGTCCCTGTGTGACCAAAGCCTTGCCACACAAACACAGTATTGTGGTACATTTTCAAATAATTTAGGGGAGAAAGAGACCTTGTTTCATACCATGCTATTTCCAAATTGTTAATTGTATTTTTCTCCCACCTTCTCTGTTTCCAGTCACTGATGCTTGCAAATATTGTATATTTGTGAGCACTGCTTTCTAATTATCTGCTATGAGGTATTACTATTGTATTCCTACAGAGAATAATAGGAGTTGGTAGATATTGATAAAATGCATTTTAAAACTCTCTAATGAATGTGTGACTGTGGAGAGAGCAGTGCATTTCTTTTTGTTTTAGCTTTTTAGATGTCTACCTCCATTCAGATACTGGCATTCAGGAGGAGGGGATTTGATTAGTACAGTTCTGTTCCATGCATTACTTTCATGGGAGAGAGTCTGGAAAGAATTGTCTTCTCCAAAGGCCCCCATCATAAACACTAATGTTTGTTCTCACAGTTCCTGGTAATTTCTTTGTAATTGTTGTTGGTTTTCTTTTTTTTGTTACTCAAATTAAGTCACTTACATAGAATTTTATATTGAGTATCAAAAAAGGATCCTCACTTGCTGGAAATAAAAGTGGAAGGAAATTGCAAGTATGCAAAAGCAATTGTAAATTCTGTGGAGTTAATTTACTCCTGCAATTATTTACTACAGTCACTTTGCGTTTGAATTAATCATACTTTTTTCTTGATAACCTGAACTGCAATATTCTCTTACCAAGAACTTTCCAAGACTTGTACTATGAAATAACCTATGAAACAAAGATTCTTGCACTTCTAGCATTGAGCCTGAGCGGTTGGTTGGATTCCTCATTGGTGAATAACTAACTTCCTCTTTATTTGGTTTAGATTTTCACTCAGATGTCGCAGGGGAAAGGACCATGACTCTGAAAGCCTTGGCTGGCCTTAAAGGTATTTGCTGTGGATTAAGATGCAGGATGAGCTGGCTGATATGGCTCTTGGCAAACATTGCTCTAGCTGCCAGGACGGGGAACACATGGAATAATGAGCTTTAATCCTTGTTAATAATACAAATGAAAGATGCAGGTCAGCCAGCCTTGCTTGTTAGAAGAGCCTGATTGATCAAGCCTTACCTTTTTGGAAGCAGGTGTTGAAGACTGATTACTGCTTTTTGTCCACTGATGTTTGACTCCCGTTTATTTTGTCTTGACCTTCCTTCTGGTGAACTTTTGCATGTCAGGCAAGTGGGTTGTCAGGCAGTATTTCTTCCTTCTTTTCAGCCTGTAACTCCTGTTTGTGCCCCAGCAGCAGGACTGTGTTTAGGTTTGTGCAAGGAGGCGTTTGTTGCAGGTGCTGGTCTGTGTGTCCCTGTGCTGGGGAGTTGGCACAACTGTGCCCACAGTGTGACCCACGTGCTCTTCACACCTGGAATTCTCTGGGACAGTGGGGTTTGCCTGTAGCCATGGGTCAGCGGGAGCTGATAGCCCAGCTTCTTCTACAGCCCTGGCTGGGCTGCAGAGCAGAGGTCCCAACTTGGAAATTCCATATATGCCTTCTCTTTGATCAGAGATGCTGTAGATTATGTGGGCCCTTCACCTTGCCCCAGGCCCCATCCCAGCTGGCTGGTGCCTCCCAGCTGCAGGCTGGAGTTGAGCACACACCAGTGCCTGAAGCTGTGGCAGTCAATTATCATCACGATGCTTTTGCTGCTGTGTCCTTTGCTCTCCTGGGATGGAGAAGATGGTGCATTGACCAGCTGTTTGGGGCTCCTCTGCTGTCCCTTGGCTCTGCCTTGCTCAGCTGCTGCTCTCAGGTTTGCTGTGAGGCGTGAGAGAAACCCCTCACAGCACTGTCAGGCTCTGTGTGGCTCTGTGCTCCTGCAGTTTGGCTCCTCTGCCATCTGCTCTAGGACACAAATGGAGATCATACAGTACTTTGTACTGTGATAACAAATGTCTCCCAGTATTTCACATCTACCAAAGAAACTTAAGTGTGTGCACACGGGAAAATGTATCTTATTGGAGCTTTCCAGGCAGTATCCATATAATTAGCTAAATAAAAATGTCTTTTCATTTAAAAATCTTTAAATTTTTTATAATATTTTCAAAGTATTCAAGCACAGCGGTCTTCATCTTTTGCAAACGGAGTTGATACAACAATATGCTCTGGTACCAGACTTGTAGTGAAGGGGAGGGAAGGCCAGCTTTGCTTTTAGCACTTGTTTTTCAAGCTAGAGCTGCTTCCACAGGGTTTAAAAGCAGGCTTATTTTACAGGCTGGGTCATGGACTGCTGTGCTAGATAGACTCAGAGCTGCCACTATTGGTGTTATTTTCATGTCCTAATTTCTTGTATCATAGAGATGTAGCCACCTTTACTAATTGTCTAGGTGACTTCTGGGAGAAAGAAAAACTACCAACAATAAAGAACTCCAAACCAAAACCCCAAAAAAACACCTAATAAAATAAGCCCCAGCCTAAATCTGCTTTGGGGGAAAAAGAAACAATGAACTCCTAAAGCTTTTGTTCTTGATGAATGACAATTGGATTTCATATTTACTGTGAACAAATGACTTGGACTTGCTGCTTTAAGTCTGCATGTAGGGATGAAATGAATATATTGCTCTGGGATTACTTCAAAAGTTTTGCTTGAACAACTTGTATGTACCAATGAGTGTACTCTAACTTCTACCACAAGGCTCTATATAAGGCTTTCAAAACCACTGTTAGCTTGAGTTAGAGGCTGGCTTTTTAGTTCAGATCCTGTACTGCATGTCAAGTACAGATCCAAATATGACTGCTCTAGAATGGTAGGATACTTTGTCTTCTGTAAAGACTTGTGTATTTAGCCACTGTCAGCTCATATCACTCTTATCAGAAAGTGGTACAATAAAGGTCTGGCACCTGGGTAAGTGCAGAAGTCCCTACATTTGAGCCTCAGGCTGCTAGTAACCTCAGGCTCTAATGTCTTGGAATTGTAACAGTTTATAGATTTATTTGTTTTGGTACATGCATATGTAAGGATAAAAGAGAACTAATTTACTTTTGACTTTTTGAATAATGTGCTGGAGAGGCCCAATGACAAAACAGCGAAAGGTTTTTTCCATGGAAAGCAAGGCATGGGTGTGAGCCTTTGCAGACTCCTTGTGAAGACCAAACCCTGATGACCCTGGTTCCACCAGCTAGGACCTCTAACTGGCCAGTGGGCTGCTGGCACATCTGTGCTGTAGGCTGCATGCTTCAGCAAGTCCTAGCCATGCCAGCTCTGTGATCCAGTTGGCTCAGGGGAAATCAACTCTTGGGCAAGAAAAGTGTGTGTGGGTTCTGGAGAGACCACAGCACAGTGAAGTCTTAGGAACAGTTTAAGCTGGTGGCTTTCAGTGGGATTGAAGCATTATCAGCAAGTAGCTTCTATATTTGAGTAACTATTTACGTCTATAAATTAACATCATTGCATTTGATCAGGTATTATGAAATATGCATGAGTGATAGTGGTTGGGGAAGGCATGAAGGATGCAGAGCTTCACACAGCTCAGTCTCATGCTCTTGACACATCCTTCACAAATAGAAATACATCTGGGTAATATGAAAAACTGTCTTGTTCATTGATTGCTCCATGGGACCTTCAAGGACTTGGTCACACGTGCAGAACAGGAGAGCTGTACCACTCTGAGTCCTTGCAAATGCACTGTGCTGAGCAAAGGTCCCAGGGATGCTCTGGCATCCAGCTTTCAATGACTTTTTGAACGCTGCAAGTTGAAGCTCTACCCACCAAAGCTGGAGTCCCCTGTGCATTGCACTTCTGGTGAATCTTGGGTGCAATTGGAGAAGCGAGCTGTGTCCTTTCCTGTGCTGCCTGTGGCGTGTCCCAGTGCTAGTCACGATTTCTTAGCTACATACTCTGGAGAGAATCACCACCCCATCTGCTCTTCAAGCTGTTTGTTTATTTTTAGGTTCGTGCTGCACTTGGGCCCCTTCCCCTGCAGCAGGAACACGCTTTGCCTCTGTGACAGAGGCGCAAAGCCTGGCAGTGACAGTTCTGGTCCACACCAGGCACTGGCATCGCTCCTTCCCCGACGGCTCAGGGTGTGCTCGTGGCCTGAAACACCGCCTTGCTCAGACAAAATACCTGTATGCTCACATGGAAATCGTGCTAGATACTCCTTGTCCTTATTTAGGGAAACCCAGAGTGATACCAGCCAGAAAGGTTTTTACCTTTTTTATGCCCTCAGACATAAATGGACAGCTTTCAGTCTACTAGAAAAATGAATTTATACGTTTTCATTCTTGATATAATGGCAAATCACAGGACCGTATTTGTCTGCCTTCTTAATTCACTTTTTTAAACAGTGACATGGTATGCTGTTCTGATGCTCAAGGCTTACAGCATGTTATATAGGAAAATAAATATATGCTGTAATAAGGATTCATCATGTTTAGGTGTCAAATGATTGTCCAGTCTTTATCTCTCTGAGTATATGTTAAAAAATATAGAAAATTCTCGTAGTCATACTTCTTGGATTCATTATGGTTTTGGCATTATAACAGAGGGGCTAATTCACTTTTTGGAACAACTCTAAGGAGACTGTGATGTAAATGTTAATTGTTTTTAACTCCCCATTACATGATTTGGTAAAATTAATATTTAATGGAGTCAAAAGATTAATGCCAGTGTTTATTTCTAAAAAGGCAGAGATGCTGTAGGACAGCTTTTAACTTTGCTACTTCAGAAAATATTACCAAGGAAAATATTCATGCTTACAAATATTCCTTCCCTTGCCTCTCCTGAAATCTTTGTATTCTCTCATTCCTTATTCCTAAAAATAAGCCATAGGGCTCTAATAGAGACACTGATTAAATATGCTGCTCTGTAATTTATGCAAAAGTGAATCCCAACAGGAATCAGGGACTCTGAAAATCTGTTGTGAAATAATTATCCTGAATGACATTGTAGAAATGGTCCATGAAGATGTTGTCAATAATGCATTACATAAAATTTGTTTGAAATAAACCTTGAAAATTACATGATATTCATAGGAACCTGAAAGAATTACCAGTAAACAAATTTAATCAGCCTGATGTTATGCATACCACTCAACTTCTTATTATCTGATCATCTAGGTTTTAGAATACTCTGGGGAATGGAATGACAATTAATACTGAGAGCTGTAGGAGCTCACGTGGTGGTTTCAGGACTATCTTTTTTTCCCTCAATCTCTGTTTATCTGCAATAATTTCTTCCTGCCACATTTTTCAGTGATGCTCACTGATAGTGTCCTGGCTGCTGTTGCACCTGTTCCCCTAACGAGAAGGCACTTGTAAACAAAGAATGAACCCACTTGACAAAGAAATTCTAGTTTTTCCCACTTATGCAGAAGTGTTTATACCAATGTCTAGGCACTTCTGGTTGTGATATCCAAACTGCATTGTGAGAATGGAAATCAAACTCTGAAGTCGAGTGCAGGACAAACTATGCACTAGATTATGTACAGGTTTATTGATGTTTCTTTCAGGAAAAGGCAGACCATGACAGCTCCATTGCATGTCAGTTCAGAAGAGGTGATGTCCACTTCTGCTTGCTGAAGTCAGGAGGAATTTTGCCGCTGACTTCACAAGGAGAAATAGGACTAAAATTAGGTTCACCTGAACTCTGCATCAAGCTATTTCTTACATCTAACAAGTTTTCTGTAAGGCAAAAAAATATGCAAAAGGACTTGATAGAAGCTTCAAATCTTTCTTTCAGTCAGTGGGAAAACAGTGCAGAATGCTTTAGCCTTTCTTATTTCAGATCATTGGTTATACAGGTGCTAGCCTCTAGGACAGAGCTGTGGTGTACACTTTCAGTTTCACACGTGCTTTGCTTAAAGCCATTTTCTGTTCTGTGAATGTCTTTGGATGAAATTATTTGGTATTAGAATGTGTGCAATGATGTACCTGTTCAAGATAGTGTTTCACTTAATCCATGATTTTGGAATATGCAAGTGAGAATGCTGCTAAGGAAACCAGCCTCCTTTCACAGAGAAGCCATAAGATATTAATGAGAAATAATTCCTTCAGACTGCTTTATGTCAAGATGGCAGAAATGCAGCCAGATACAATTGTAAAAGAGCTTTAAGATCAGCAGTAGGTAAATCAGCTATTATACAGTATTTTCTAGCTTTGTCCAAAGACTGTTTAATGTTTAGGCAAGTCACAACAGAAATGACTTCTGCAACTTTAAATGGTGAATTTGTGATTTCTGAAATATACTTTATTATTGATACTTGCAAGATGTGTTCTAATAATCCTATTGGGTCTTGATATATATTTCTGAGTCATGAAGATCACCACAAAATGTACAGACTATCTTGTATTTAGAAGTTGTCATATGAAATAATTGTTCTTGATGGTAGGGTTGTGAAGATACTTAGAATGGAGAGAGAAATACCTTTATCTCTGATGCTTAGCTTGCTGAAGCAGGACAGTATATGTTAAATGTGGCACCTGCCCATATTCCATTTCAATGTGTGCTAATCTGGATGAAAATTGGTAAAAAAAAAATCTGCTTCACAGAATCTTTTTTTCAGGTCTTTTATTTGTTTCTATTTTTGTTTTCCATGTTCAATAGTTTTATTTTTGTATCACCTTAGCTGAGCTGTGGAAACTTATAATGAAAGTTAAATACTCAAGAAAAATACCTATTTTCCTGTTCTTAGAACACTGAAAAAAATTCATTACATTAATTTTAAAAATCACATTACTTTGGGCCTGAAATCAATTAAATGGTGAGGGACAAAATAACATTTATTAGCCAGATAAAAATGTCTTAACCTGTCTCTCTGAGGGATGATGAAAGAGGCAAACCAGCTGGCATCAGGAGATGTGATTTAGGTCTAGTATAATTGTATCTACTTGAAGTGGTGTCTTTGCTTAAGTGATGCAGATTCATATTAACTGAGATAATATTTAGTGCAATCCATTTGCAGCTTTTGCTAATAAAACCTTTGTGTTAGTAAGAAGTGAGAGACAGGATGGGACTGCAAGCATTTAGGACTAGGCTACTAATTTACAATCACCAGATGCCTTGCTAGGTTTTAAGGGATCCTTTTGAGTTTTATTATTTAAGTATGGAGAGGAGAGTGAAAGCACATTTAAACTCAAGAATGTTAGATGTCACTCAAGTTGGATAAACTTAACTTTGAAGAAGAGAAAAACTGTGGTTTGAATTACAAGGCTTTTATTATATATATATCTGTACCAAAGTCAAACAGCAGATTAGTGCTAGATTGTTTTGATTCCAAGCTATGAGTGATCCACATGCTTGGAGTTCAAAGATGTTTGTTAGCTTTTGTCAGGAATATCAGTTCATGTTTGCTGGTACCCTTGCAGTAAGAACTTGCATGGAAGTTTTCTTCTGTCAATGCATGGATTGCACTGTTGAGATAGTAAGGAAATCTCTAATAACTCCCTTTATTCAAGTCCTTTAATGAAACAATTGGTCAAACCCCTTCAATGATGATTTGGGTTGATAGGTCTTTATAGGAGTTGATAGTACTTTGCAGATAATAAGGGCCACGATTTTCAAGTCATTTGTATGACTTAAAATTTCTACCATTCTTTTTCTCCCAGCTGAACTGAAGTGCTGTCTACAGAAATAATGTGAAATGTGGTGCTCCTATCTTGTTGCCATTCATTTTTTGTGGTGTGCTGTTAAAATTGGTTCCCTTGCTGGAAAAATAACTATGCTAAACTGCTTAGTTATCTATGCTCTCTTATATGTACTAAAATTTGGAAAAAAATTAAGGACTGTGAATACAGGTAGAAGAGGTTCCTTTGTTTTTTCACATGAGTAGAAGAAACTGTGATTTTAATACCAAATAAGTTTCAGGACAGGCATTTAGCTAAGCTGTTTCACGTGAAGTGCTCAAAATTGAAACTTCACCCATTCGGGGCCATTTAGAAATACTTTGTCTGGTGATTAACCTTTGAATTGTCCAGTACTGCTAGAGAACACTAGTCTTAGACTAGGTACCAGACTCCTCTCACCCTAAAAGCACTATGCTTATCTCTGACAAGCAAATTTTTATTACCTTGTTAGCTTCATGAAGTTAATAATACTCAGCAGCACTGGCACAATGGTGAATGTGAAGAATGTGCTATCAAGGCCATGGTTCACTATTGCATGAAACCTGAACATGGCAACCTATTGCAGTGTGTATTAAACACAGCTGAAGTGTTTGGTTTTGATATGGGAGGGATGTGGAAATACTGTCTTAAGGAGAACAGCATCATCTTCCTGTTTTAAACTTTGATTTCTTTGAATTTTTTATCCTTTTTTTCCTCCCATCTTAGCAATGCTACCATCTTCATCAAATTTTATGCATGCTTCCTAGGTACACATTTTGCTAGGCACCAAAATGGAGCAGAAGAATTTCAGATACTGGTAGACATTCAGGCATTCTGTTCCTCAGTTTTTCTGGATTTGACTAAACCCTTTTGTGTCCCAGTCTTTGATGCCACTCTTAGTTGGCCTTCCTGCTCTATTACCTTCCATTTGACATCCTGAAGCTTCTTCCCTCCTTCAAACTGTCATTAGCCTTTCCTGTAATATCTCTGTGACCTTCCCTTTGGGAAATAACTGAATCCAGCAATATGTCTTCTGAGTGAATATGTCAATTTTTCAAGGCATACCTGTCATTGCTTTCAGTATCATTCGAGCACAAGGCCTTTGGTCATCTTGCATGTTTGTTTCTCTCTTCTGTAGTTGTTCTGATTACCATTGTCAGGACTGGCCTCAGTTGCAGAAGCAGGAGCCAGGTTTTGTGTGTGGTAGCCTCAGAAGGGCTGTTAGCTTGGAGTGCTCTGCCCATCAGTCACCAGCCTGTGAAACTCCCCATGAACACACTCTACCTGCCCTCGGGTCTGAGAGCTCACCCCTGCACCAGGCTGCCTCCTGACACCTGGGCTTTTGATGGCAAGCTGCTGTGATGGCTGAGGTCAAATTATAAGCCCAGAGATGAGTGAATCTGCCTTTTCAGAAATCAAACTTTCAGGCTGTGAGGTAGTGCCATCACTTGGGGATGTGATGGGAGCTTTTTTAATTATGCAGATTTACTTGTTGCTTATCTAGTTCTGTGTTTGTCCATATGTGTTTTTTCTTGTTTTAATCTTATAATATGTGAAATTGGAACCAGTTTCATTCTTTACACCTTTATCAGACCTATTTGTACACATCTTTCAGTGATCAACTGAAACTTAATGCATTCACGTTGGCAGAGTCAGGGAAAGCATTGTCCTTTTCATGCAATGTACTTGAGAGCTCAAAGTAAATGCTGTTCAGGCAGTCATAGTTGAGGCACTCCAGGAAAGCTGTCATGATCAAACTTATCGATGCAAGCCTAAACTATTTGGCAAATTTTTGTAATTAGCAGACCTCTGAACAGAAGAGCAAGCCAAAATATATGTAAATTCATAGAAAAGCTATCTATGATTACTCAGCCCATAATATTTCTCCAGCAAGTGTGTGTTTTTTTTTTTTCTGTTCTCTGACCCAAATAGTTTAAGTCATGGTCTTCTCTGTCTGCCTTAAAATAACTATAGCAGTCAGCTGTGAGGTGACCACTTCTGAGCAGTGGATAGAATAAGTGTTTTATGTGTATGTACTGAATACTAATGTTACATTTTGTATGTCTGAATGACAGACTACATACACACACATTTAGGTAATAAATGTAAATATAAATAACATTGGACACACTGACATGAAACCTATCCTTGTAAGCACTTATTAATGCTTCTGTTTATCTGTGAAATTAATGTAAAATCTCATAGTAGTAAAAAACTAAGTTTTTTTTAATGAAGGTTTGCAGCATCTGTCCATGAGTTTTGAGGAAATGCTCCATGCTCTTGAGGAATGCCTGTGCTGAACAAGGGAAATTAATGCAGCCAGTGGTAAGAAGTCCCACAACTGGCTATTGTCTCCATTATCACTGAAACAAGGTTTTGTACCTTTCACATATGTGCATATCCAGTTAAAAATAGCCATAGACAGATAAGAGCAAGCATCCCATTTCTTCCACTGCAGTTTATCGTGTTTGCTGTTTGATAAAACTCAGAAGTAGATGCCATGACCATTGATGTCACCTGAATTTGTGGACTGCAAGCAGAAATACCTGTAGCAGAGCTGGCATGTTTTACTCTGGGTTCACCTTTGGCTCTTTTGTAAAACATTGGTTTGTGTCAGTTGTATCATTCTGCATTTTAATAAGAGATGGCTAAAACATTCAAGTGCTTCAATCAAATACACGAGTCTTGGGGGTTTTCCTACTGACACTGGCAGTAACTCTATAATAGCACTTTGAGGATGAGAGCTATACTCTTGGTCAAAACTGAGCTACTGTACATGGACTTATAGTCCAGTGTAAGAATTGAATCTTTTTCTTTGGGAAAACAGAAACTTGCTAGTGGGCTCAAGTGTCACTTCAGGAAAACATGATGGCATTGTATGTGGCAATATCATGGTATTGTTCTACTGGCAATAGAATTTCCAGCTGGTGGAGGTGTAGAAGCCTCAAATATGAGACTGTGTTGTTCTAATGCCAACATTAAGCTTTCTCTTTATGCCACACAATGTGTCTTTGGAATAATGATGGAACAGTGGAGGTAAAGCACAGCACACTGTGCTCCTGTTCTTGACACATTTGTGGAGTTTGCAATACAAAAATTTGCACAAGCTCACAAGGTGTGATGCTTCCTGGCCCTTGTGATATATTGTGAGAATAAGCAAAAACTACTTACTGAGATCTTTTTGACCTGAAATGTTTGTGAAACCTAATAAATGTATAAAAAATGTGTCCATAATCCGTCTGAGTTATTTGCCCTGGTAAATAATATCTTGTAAATGATAGAATAATTTAGTTTGGAGAAGACCTTTAAGATCAAACCTAAAGGTTAACTCAGCACAAACCCATGTCTTTAAGTGCCACAGCTACATGTTTTCCCCTCCAGGGATAGTGATTCTACCACTTCCTTGGAGGGCCTGCTCCAATGCTTGATAACTCTTCTGTGGGAGGAAGTGTTCTCTAATATCCAATCTAAACCTCCCCTGATGAAACTTGAGGCCATTTCCTCTTGTTCTGTCTCTTGTTGAACGAATTATATAAAGCAATTCTACCAGTGTGAGGATTTTATAAGTGATTGTGGAATTTCTTGCAAGGGTTTGGCCAGTTACCAGGTTATGTAATTGTATGAGTATTATTTATGATCACTTTATTTATGGCTATTGTTTTTAGTACCTGAGAAATCTGCTACCAACTGAATTTCTGGTAAATTTTTCCCCGTGATGGGTGGGTAGTACTTGGTTTTCCCACCAGATGTAAGATGTTCAAGCTATCAAAAAATAGCTTACTTGTTAAGGTGAAACAAGACAAGTTGGAAAAAGGTGCAACAGCCAAGAAAGTGGATGCAGACACACAGCATATCTTGCCTGTAATTTCAGATCCCAGCAGTGAGGGAGTTCAACCTAATTTGAATGCTTACTGTAAACAGCATTTGTGTAAGATCTATTTTATTAGGGCACTATGAAAACAAATTTAAAATAATCTAGAAATTAAGACTCTTCTTTCTTTGGGGCAAAATAAATACACTGGGGTGGAATAAAAACCCTGTTAGAGTGATTGGAGATGGAACTGAATTGCAGATCAGAATCAGACTTAAATAGTTTGCCAATCCTTTTTCAGACATGTTTTTCTTGTACAGATTCAAAAGCAGGGACAGATTGTGTGTAGTCTTTATTAAACCTCAAAACTGAGGGTCCCATATCTCACTGTGGTATTGATGCAATCTGTGCCTTATCCATGCTCTTACAGGAGGAAAGAGAAACTTAGTTACGTACCTGGGAAAGAAGGAATGTAAGGAAAAAATTAAAAACATCCTCTGAAATGTAGTGACTCCAAGTGCTTTAGAGATGGTATGTGAATGGTGTTTTATCATCCAGCTTGCTGTTCTGTGTGAAAAATGTTTCTCCATATAATGTGTATTACACACTCAAATATACATAGGTACACATCCGAGTAGATATTTATATGAATTCATTTGAGCTCTTGGTGATAGTAACTATATTTTTAATTAAATTAAACCCAGTCAGTATAATTAGTAGATTTTGCTAGGACTTACCACTAGATGATGTCAGGATTGAGAAATATTAAAGGAAAAACATGCATAAAGATGTAAATTTTTCTTTGAATTCCCATATCATATATCCTCTCCAGACATTCTCTCAAACATGAACAGTAATTGGATTCCTTGGTTGTGCCTTTTGGAGGAAGCAATACATTAGATTAATGGTACTTTTAAAATTAGAGTGCATCAGGAGCAACTCTGAAGACTTTGAAATGCAACAGGACAACTAGATAGCTAGTGTGTGTTTGCTCATCTCTTTCTACTTGAATGATAATTCCACTGATGTGTTTTATTCCTTTTCCACCTCTCTCAAATAGTACTGAGTAGGTGTTTTTATTTCAAGAAGCAGCTGAGAGACTGAAAATCCTATATCTTCAGTCACAAGCCTTGTAGGAAAATAATCCACTACCAAGTTAAAACAAGTGGAGATGAAGTTTGGGTCATGTTTCATAAAGTGAGGTAAAATTAACATGTTAAAACTGGGAAACAGAATGGAGTGTGAGCCATCATCAACAACAAATACAGTCCAATAGAGAATATAGGAACTCCAGGAAAAATTTATTAATGACAGGATAAGAAAGTCGTGGAGGCAGAAAAAAATAAAGAAAATTAGTTATAAATAAGGATTTAGGGTGGGTGGGGTGTTAGAATAAAAAAATGCCTAATAATTACCGGATTTATTTTCTCTTAATTCAAAGTAATTGAATTACTTGGTGTGGTATGTGTAGGATAGTAGAAAAATAACAATAACAAACATTGTCTGATTTTGAATTGGTATTACCTATTTTGACTATTTCCCACAATTCATCAAGCTTGTGACTAGGCCATTACACTGCTGCTAAAAATAGTTAAGATTTCTTCTGTTTCCCACTAGGTATAAGAGGTAACCGTTTTTACTGTCAGAATTGCTTAGGGACACTTGCTTTGGAAATAAGTCTCCAATTTTCAGGACTGGCTCTGGAGGAAACTTGTTTATGAATCTAACAGTGCTTTGGGAATTGTGTGGGCCCCAGCATAGCGTGTACATATCACCATGGACTTCACAGTCTCACAGACAGATAATTCTGCAAAGACAGCAAGAGAATTCTGATGATTAAAACTCTCTATTTCAGTATCTTGTTCAGCATCTTGCTGATCTGGAACCCTGATTCATTCCTGCAATATATTTTGATTCACGAAGAAAAGAAAATTAGAAGGTGAATAGTACAGCAGAGTAAATAGTGGTATCACATCTTGGTTGCCATTATACACAACAAAGCTGTAGGAGGAAGAAATCCTTTGTGAAAAGGATATTAGTAATTCTAAAGGGCCAGAAGTCTGTAATGCCAGAGAAAATTAGTTGGTTAAATAGGAAGTGACAAAATAGTTGGTAGGTGCAGTTCACTCTTGCCTCTGAAATGTCATGTTTGACACTTACTGCTACCAACTGTTCTGGCTTTATTTTGTGATTTAAAAAAGCTGTGAGTCTGAACCTTTTAGGTAAACATAAGCTGAGTCTAACATTTTGTAATAAAAGTACAAAAAATTGTGCATCTTAAGAGCTGAAATGTAAGCTGACAAATTGAACCACAATATTGTCAAAATCAGTCTTGGGAATCTTTGATCTTGATCTGGATTGATGGTTTTGAAATGTGGGGTCTTCCAATCAAACCTGACAGGAAATCTTTTTATGCACCTGTGGCTCACTTAACAAATAAGAACCTTTTCAGTGAAATATGCTATTTCTGATGCATCTTTTCAACAGAATTGAAATGAGAATGTAACTGAGGATGGCTCCTCTTGTCTCCATAGCCATACCTGTTTAGGCCACTGCTCTGGGCTGGAGGTTCAAGCTCTGCTCTGTCTTTGACTCAAATTATTGGAAGCCTGAGGAGGGTACTTTTTTGTCAGTCACAATTGTTTTAAATAATTCTATAATCTAACTCAAAGAAAAGCTGAAACACTGTATAGTGGTTAAGACCTTGTCTGGCACATAGGAAGAATATGAATTCAACTTCAGAACTGGTGTGTATATATACTATATTCATGGAAAGCTGGCTGTTGATCTGCTTGTTATCTGCAGATGGATATGTCTGTCCCTATCTATGTGTGTTTCTATCTGTAAAAACATTTCAGAAGGTCCTGGAGCTGACCAAAGACTGAAGAAACCAAGTGAAAGGGGCCCAGAATTTTTGGAAAACTGCACCCTGTTATCACAGCTAGCCCTTCTGGCAATACTGGTTTTCCAGGCTTAAACCATGCTGGACTTGCTCTTCCCATCACTGCTGATAAATGCCTTGTTCCTGAGGGCCAGCAGCTTGCAATCTCTCACGATTATTACATTCTCCACTGAGTTTTCAGAGATGATTTAGATATGCATACCAATCTAATAAGTCATTCATGTATGTACTTGCATTCCACTGTAAATTTTCTACATAAACATTTACTGTGAAGCTGTGAAGTTAAGAATCATTCTCTTGTCTCTGCTGTAAAGTTGCTGTGAGTGAGAACTCAGATGGTGTATGGATTGAAATATAAAGTGGAAAAGTGTCAGTATGTTACAATGGTGCACAACAAGTTGATTTCTTCTATTTTGCATCAGCCCTGTCACAGAGGTTGCTTCAGTGCTGCTGCCCAGAAGCTGTGTGGGATGGGGGCTGTAGCTGAGCTGCCAGACTAATCTATCCTCTCAGGGCACATCTCAGACTTATTTGCAGTCTTGAAACTGGTACTTGACAGTGCTAAAACCCTGCAAGTCACTTGCAGACTATGTCCTGGATCCAAGATGCACCTAAGTGGAGCTTAATGTTCAGTTTCACCGTAGTTCAGTCTGTCCTGGGGAAGAACTGTGTGCCTCGCATAGTGGAAAAGGCCAGTCTGTTTTTCTGTGAGATGTAGAGGTTTTTGCCATTTGGTATATAGCAAGTGAAATGGTAAAACTTGGGGGAGGGTATTAAGATAAAGAGAGAAAAAGCTTCCAAGTAGCTCTTGACAGATGGTGCTTGAAAATGAGTATCTCTTTGGCACCATGAATGCTCCCTAAGGGGTTCTTCATTCTCCAATTCTTTCCCCTTTCTTTTTTCCCTTCGCTTGCTCCCTGACACTTCCCTTCATTTGCTGTAATTTAAATGAAAGTGCAGAAAAGGCATATTTGGTTTTAATATGTAAAGAGCTACTCCTGGGTTTGAAGCAGCCATTTAACATGCAGGTTGAGTGAAAAGAGAAATGGAGGCTGGCGCTGCTGGCTGTCAGTTCCTGCCACAGCAGTCGCTGCCATTGCTTGGCTGCTATCAAAGATTCATCAGGGGGGAAGTCTCTGCTTTGCAGACAAAAATAACAGATGGTGGTTCGTGTTTGCCTTACTCCGGGGGCCCTGCCACAATACACGAGGTCCAAGAGAATTTGAATTACTGGGGGTGGCTGCTTTCTCTGTGTGTGTTCATGCATATTTGAACAGATTTTTTGTTTTTGGATTTTATAAACTTGCTAATGAATTTAATGATGAACCTATAGATTTCCTGAGATGCTTACACGATGTGTTGGTTTTGAAGTGAGTTTTAATTAAATTTTCCAGCACTCATCCACAATTTAGCACTGTTCTGTTGCAAAACAAGCTTCTTGCCACAGGTGGCAGGGCATGGATGTGACTCAGAAAAAAAGCTCTCCCTGCTGCCAACCCAAATAAACATGGTTCATTTTGGAAAACTACTGATCACATTTTTGTCTCCAGCAAACTGAATACTGTATAGGCAAAATAAATATCTGTTTCAGTATGAGGTAAGTAAAACAGAATAGGATAATTAAGATTTGAAATATCTTTTTTCTCTCTTTAAACTTGGATATTTTTTTCTCGGAACTCACTGGCTTAATCTTTACAGAGAAGTTCTGCTATGTAAAATTTAACATCAAACTCCTCAAAGAAGTGCCTCAAATACTGTGTATGTCCAAGGAATACGACCTTTAGCCTTTTTGTCTTAGGTATTTTCAACGTTTTGTTTCCAGTTAAGTGACTTATTTGGTATTCAGACTTAGGTTTAAAAACCAATCACAGCGTGTATGTGAGTGTGCAGCCAGTGTGTTTATGTTGATCAAGTATCAAGTTAAAGAATTGCAAGAGCGCTGATGAGAAGTCAGCCCCAGATCTAGATCCTGTCTGTTGCCTGGTTCCAGAAGGAGTCTGTCTGAGACTCAAATACCATCTATGTGTATTTGGTCAACTTGTGTTCACCATGCTGGCAGCTCACGTTTGGCTCCCCCACACGGGTGAGTGTGATGGCCATGTGTGGGACACCTCTCATACTGAGGTGCTGTGTGCCAGGCAGTGGTTTTTCTCAATTTAATGCCCAAAAAACATTGAGCAAAGGTTGGTAATCAGAGAATATACTGAGTTGGAAGAGACCTGCAAGGTCTGAGTGCAACTCGTGGCCCTGCACAAGACCTTGCCCAAGAGTCTCGTCATGTGCCTGGGAGTGTTGTCCAAACACTCCTTGAACTCTGTCAGGCTTGGTTAAAACCCTGCACTAAAAATGTCAATTTGTTCTTACCAAGCAAGAGCAAAAAGGCCAGGTAGCCTGTTTGGGTTCTGTGAGTCTTGACTCCATTTATCTGCTTTTGCAGTCACCTGGGTCTGGGAATCATACAGAGAGGGCTGTATGAGTAAGTCCACTATATGTTATACTTCATATACTTTCTTAAATGGCCAGTGTGGTCTCAACTGGCCACCCAACTTTCTTTCCTTGTGGCAGAAGAGGAGATAGATGCATAGATAACTAGGTGGTGGTTGGCTTGCTTGATTTTAGGAGTGAATTTTATGTTAATATAGTGGCTATTCAAGCATGACTGAAAATGCATGTAATTTGGCTTAGGTTCTTTAGTATGGTTGGCTGATTCTCAAGTGAATTTTGCTAGATGAACTGTGTAATCAAGTTGTACTATACTATGAGATGTGTACTCTGTGTATAGATGTTTGGTGAATGAAAGTTATTACTGTAATTTTGAACTCTGTAGACCTTTTAATGTCAGAAGGCAAAAAAAGCTGGTTCTGTGGTCGTGGTTGTGATGATGGCCAAGATAATCTATCAACAAAGGTCTTTGGGTTTTAATTTTAGATTTACAGAAGCATGGCCAACTGGTGAAATGTTTGTTTTGTTAGTCAAGCTTTTTCAAATCTCTGAGCAGACAAATTAGAAGACAACACAAAATAGCAAAGTTGAAGGCTTGTTTGCCCAGTAAAATTACATACTCTTCATAACAATGCTGATATACAGAGTTTTCTCAGTAATCCTGTTCTAAATCCTGCTTCTGGCTCACACACAATGATGGTCAAATGGAAAAATATGATTAATAATCAGACTGATGCTTTGTAGCAGTTAAAAAGTTTAATATTTCAACAAATATTTCCTGGCAAAATACTAGCTTTAATTTTTAGATGACTACTTAGAAACTTTTCCAACTTTTATGAAAAAAAGTTACTAATGTCCTGAATCCCAGACAAATTCAGGTAACCTTGAGTGTCAGTACTCATTTGATCCAAATTTGAAGACAAAACACTCCAGAGCAGACAAGAATATGGGTAAGTTTAGAATTCAGACACTGATATTTCATGCCTCCCTTCAAATAAGGCAAATGTGCTTTTTTTTTTTTTTGTTTGTGTGTAGAAACTTTTTGAGTAATGTCTGGATTTTAGTTATTTTTTGCCTATAAAATAGTGTTGGTTTTTTTAAATTCCTCTCCATTTGGAAGATAAGCTAAAAGCATCTGCACACAGATGATTTTTCATGCATTTCATCTTCGTTATAAAAGCAGTGTTGCCTGTTTTAATATTTAAATGCTTGTGGAGTTTTGTGACCCTGAGTTGAGAGGATTGTAAGTATAGTTTGAGATAACTTGGCCACTCACACTGTGGTTGGAGATGAGTGCTCAAGAGATCCTCCAAGAGTCTATAGCTATCACTGGTTTACTGTTTAAATTTTTTCTTATCCTATGTAGAACGTAAGAAACATAAAAAAATCCCAACCCAGCAAGCTGATCTGTCCACAGAATTCAAATCAGGAAAAAGTGTTTGGGTGTAGAACAACCCTTTATTGTTTGTGTTTTCTTCTGCCAGCTCCACGATTTCTGCCTTTTGAGAACCTTACAGGAGGTGTTTGTGTATTGGTGACACACTGCTCTGGGTTCAAGTGAACAGCATTCATTGATCTGTTACTTGGAGATGGTATTTGACACAGTATTTGTTGAGAAGTTCAGTTTATAATGTTTATGACCTGAATGCATGGTGGTGAAAAGGTCTGGCAGAAATAGTTAAAGGCTTTAAGTTCCTCTCTCTAAACCACCAGATGATTTCTAATGTGCTAACAAGGAGGGGTAGATTAGCAGGTGCTTCATGCAGGAAAGCTAATGAGGTTCATTGGCAATTGGGGATATGAAACAGCAGGGGAGAAGTTAGGAGAGGTTGAGGTCTGGAAAAGAGTCATGGTGGGGTTTCTGGCTCAGTAAGATTGCCTGATCCATGCTACAACTGCCTCTTTTGTTCTATAATAATAGAAACTTTCTAATATCTATGTTTCACTGGCATGCCACTGCCGACATATACTGAGAACTTCTTTCTCCTTGCTTGTGAATAGTGGTTTCTATGAATTAATTGCTAGGTGATCTCTGGACTGCAGTTCTTATAGTCCAAATGAAGTTTTGTGTTGTAGTATTGCCTGTGTTTGTTTCATGTACTCTGTCAGCAGCTGGGAGAGTACTGAGCTTGTGCTCTAAGCTACCAATGACTCACCTTAGTGGGGTGGGCTGCAGGTGGTGCAAGTTTGTCTTCCGAAGTTTCTCTGCTCTAGCTGGGCTGGGAGAGTTAAACAGAATAATGTGGTCAGTGCAGCCAGGGTGATTGTGATGGTAGCAAAGTTGATCAAAGGAAATAGCTCTGCCCAATCTCTTACTGTTTAGGGTCTGCCCATGCTCTCCCTCAAGAGAGACAAGTTTTAACACTTACTTTTCAGAAGTTATTTTCTGGAGTCAAATGAAATCAGTTTTGCTCTTTTCTCCACCCATGTAACATCAGTTCTTGAAAAGAATGTTGTAGGTGAAGCAGCTTTATTTGGAGACAGTATGAAAATTTAAGTAATAAGTTATAAGATGTGCTAGTCTATCAAGCTGATTTACAAATATCTGACATGGATAAAGCTATACTGTCTGCCTGGTTTCTAGAATGTCTGGTGTATTTGCATTTGTTTAGATTATAAGGCATATTTTTTTTCTTGAAAATTTTCTGAATCATCTGATATGTAGAAGAGTGCATTTTGAAATAGACAATGGTAATAAAGAGGCACAATTTCTCTTCTAAATATTGTTCTTAGTCCCTGTCTGCCATACTGGGACAAAAATCAATTACTTGACTTGGACTTCTTCCTTTTTTTACCAGTTATGTTAAATCACCTATATGAAAGTGGTCTTGTTTGTCTACAAACTAATGGACCTTTATTGAATTTTGGGAGTTTAAAAAATAGCAAAGAATAAATTGTCATTGCTAAAAGATGAAGAAAACCAGTGGTAGGTAAATCCAAGAACAGGACTCGAAACAGCTTTGTTTGCAAAACAAGTGTGGTGTAATTATGTACTGTGTGTGAATATATATCCCCTCTGAATAGAGAGCTGCCACTCTCTCACCAGTGGGACTGGGGAGAGAATTGGGAGGGTAAAAGCCAGACAACTCATGGGTTGAGATAAAGACAGTTTAACAGGGAGAGCAAAGCCACAAGCAAAATCAATTCTGCGCTTCCCATGGGCCAATAGGTGCTCAGCCATCTCTGGGAGAGCAGAGCCCCATCACACTAAAGTTGCAAAGACAAACACCATCATTCCACATATTCCCCCCTTCATACTTCTTCCATCCACTTTATCTACAGACCATGATGTCACATGATCTGGAATATCCCTTTGGTCACTTTGGGTCACCTGTCCCAGCTGTGTCACCTTCCAAGCACTCCCAATTTCCTCACCAGTGTGAAAAGTGGAAAGGCTTTCAACTCTGTGCAAGCCCTGCTCAGCAATAACAAAAACATTTTGTACTATTAACCCTGTGCTCTGCACAAAGCCAAAACACAGCCCCACACCAGACACTGAAGAAAATTAACTGTACCCCAGCTGAAACCAGCAAAGACATCTACCAGGAAAAATAATATATTGTTCAAATTGGGCTATGGTTCCTTAGACCCAGGTCTAGGGATCTGAAGTTTTATAGAGCTTTGTGGTTATTATTGAGATATGTAAGGTCCTTGGGTTAGTCTGAAGCCTTGCTGGATTTTAAGGGTGTTCTGGAACTGGCAGAGTTATCTAGGCTAGGATTTAATGCAGCTACCTGCTTCTGGGCTGGAGTTTGTTTTGTGGCTCAGATGGCTGAGATGACCCAAAAGAATGGGAGTTAGCAATGTGGAGGAAATAAAGATGATGTATGTGACCCATCTGGTTCAAGTGACTGGTACCTCTGTGCTGCATGGCCTGAATATAGAAACTGTGTAGACATATAAGGTTGATGATGTTAATGAAAAGTGTCAGTTCCACATCTCCAGTGCCAAGTGCATTATTGAATAATTCAGTCCCATGTACTGTACATTTCAATTCATTTCCCTTGTAAAGGGATTTATTATTTGGCACAATAATTCTACTGCTGTCCTTGTCACAGTTTGGCCATAGGAATGCAATAAGATGTGCATGGAAGCAAGAAAGAAATTTATAGGAGATTCAAGCTACTCTGTTTTCATCTATTGTAGACTCTATGATAGATCCTTGGAGCTATCTAGTTTATAGCTGAGAAGGGAAAAAGTGAGAATGCCTATTCAAATCAACACCTCACACAGCAGTACTTCTTAATGCCTGTTACTCAGATTATGAATTCTATAAGGAGAAGTTCTTTTGAGTGTGAAAAATTCTTTCCCCAGGAATTTTTCTTGGTATTGAATATGAGCTCAAATTTCCACCTACCCAACTATTTCTTAATCTTAAGGGTTTGCAGTAAAATTGGGCTGAATTTAGCATGAGAACACAGGTGTCTGAATGCAAAATAATCTAACAGTTCTTTTGAAGCACAAAAAAATGTACTGGGTTCCAACTTGGGAAAAAGCACAGTAGATCCCACAGTTGAAAAGGTTTTGCAGGAACTTTCAAGACCTATCAGGTGCTTCTTCCAAGTGCTGAACACCTATTGGAAATACACTGTTGTTCTCTTCAATGCAACTTACTGACATCCTTTTGTATTAGGGAGGAAAGCAGTGCTTGTGTTTAAGGTCATGGCTTTAGTTCTTATCCTGCATTGGCTATGGACTTAAATGCAGCAGATCATGGGATCTTATTTGTACCCTCTTGCATTTCACAGAGGGCTTTTGCAAGGAGCATGTTCATTTAACTGTATTATAAAAGTACAGGTGTTGCTTTAGATGTTGGTGTATTCATGTTTTGCACAGTAAGCTCAAATGACAGCTAAAATTGATGGAAGGAGGTCCAGGCAAACATCTCAAGGTACTTGTGATTATAGTGCTGAGACAATACTGTCCTGCAGTAATTCTTAGGCTTTACAAAAAGTTAAACAAGTTTTTGTAATATTTTGATACTTCAGCACTTGTGAATAGGGGAGCAATGGTCTGTCTTTTTGTTTTCTTTGTCAATAGTGATTGGCTGTTACATGCCTTTGGTGCTGCTAATGGCAGTGTTTTAATCTATAATCTATAATTATATAGGTTTCTACAATTAATTTGGTGAATTAACACTGTAAGTGCTCAAATTTCCCTCATTTTTTTTTCTATTCATGCCTTTTCAGCTGGCTCCATACATCCAACTTTGAGGCTGTATTTCTGACTTTGTGTAGTAAACAAGTGAGGGGATTAATTTGAGTTATCCAGGGTGGCATTCAGCCCTCTGTTCAACAGGATTCCTGGCTTGCAGAGTTGCTCTCTCATTACCAGTGGTTTGTTTTTCACATTAATTTTATTGATAATAGGGAGCATCTTACAGTAGGCAGTCTGTTTTACTTAATATTACAGAACTTGGAGGGAAGTGTATGGCAATAATTATAAGGGAGTCAAGACAGCATGTGAAATGGCTCTAGGAACTTGGGAGCAACAGAAGCATGTGGAAAAGGGAACAGGGTTTCCTCAGAGGTAGATGGAAAATGGCTGAGGACTGGAGAGGAGGGTTATATTGCTCAGATATAATCCTCAGCTGGGCTTCCTACAGCTAGGATCAGAGTAGTGCCTCTTATGTGGGAAAGAACTTTAAATCTTACCGTGTTCAATTGCTCCTGGCTGCTGGGGAGAGCAGAGGTAACCTGCTAGTTTTGAGTGAGTGAGCTCAGGCTCACTCATTGAAAGCAATCGAGGCACAGAGCATCAGACCTGTGGAGAACAACTTTGTTTCTGGTACTAAACTGAAATACAGCTTCTTAAATGCAAGTTTATGTGTTTCCCCACTAAAGGACGTTTTGTAGTTTAGACTAATACTCAAGCACATGCTTAATTATCTATCTACATAAGGGATAAGTGGCATAATGAAGAGTCAAGAAGAAAGGAAAGCATAAAGACGTAGTTGACCTCATGTGGTGACCCATGCCTGTTCAAATAACTTTTCTTTTTTTGCTGCTGGCAAAGTCAGATATTGAGGGTGAGCTAACTCATGGTTAGTGAATTGGGAGCTGTGTCCTGTATAGTGGTGGTTCTGTGGTCTTAGTAGTGGATTAGTGACTTAGTATGAGCTCCAACGGTGCTGCAGTGCAAGATGTCCCAGTCTGAACCTTAAACAGGTGAAAAGGGGAGAATATCAACTAGGGATGACCTTGTGTCTTTGTGCACAGTTTGCCAGTACTGGAATGCTTTGCACTCAATGCAAGTTTGCCATATACTGAGGGGAGGAAGGAGGAAAAAAAGATGATTTATTTGAAATTTGTTCTTCAGTGCTTAATTTAAGGATATGTTTGGGTGATTAGAAGGATTAAGCAGCATCTTGGTGGCTGTGTTGTAGTACCTTCACTTGAAGGAAACTATTCCAGAAAAATACTTATTTTATCTAAATAAGCATAGATGTCTGAAAGCTGAACCCAGAAAAATTCAAATTAAATGGGAAATTTTTGCTAGGTGAAGTTGATTAACTGTTGAATCGAGGTGTCAAGAGACCTGTGGAGTCTGTTTGCCTTAATTCCCTTAGGTAGAGACTAGAAAGTATAATTTGATCAAACAAGTTTCTGGCTTAAACACACAGGCAATTGGTTAACATTTTAAGTGCTATCTCAAGCAAGAAATTATATTACTCTGTAATGGCATTCTTTGGTTTTAATATGTCTGATCAGCTGGTGGAAAAAAGAACAGAACATTTTTCTGTCACTGAAAAATTAAAATTCATTAGAATTTGGTCTAGAGAATAAAATTATTTTTGTAGCTTTTCATGTAACATTTTGTTGCTGAAGGAAAACAGAATTTCTGTATTTCTGCAAAGACATTCCTATTTCATCAAAAGCTAATGTCAATAATATCTTTTGTGTGCATGCATTCTCTGTATTTTGAAAAAATGCATTTTAAGAAATGGTGTTGTAGCATTGGATTGTTTTATATCTGATAGCTTAAGATCAAGTAGAGATGACTGAAGCTCCTTGCTGAAAGGTGTATGGTGTTTGTTTACCACCTACTGCTGTTCTTTTGAAACACATCTGTGAGCAGAATATTCTCAAGGGATGTTTACAAAATAAGCCAGGAGCCTGTCAGCCACTCAGCCTTTTCTCTGTGTTCTGGTGAATAAGTTAAATTTCCTCTGTGTTTTCCTATCCCTCTTGTAGCATAAAAATAATTTGAAATCCACAGCAATGCAGACAGCTGGGAACCTGGCGGACCAAGTATTCTTGTAGGAAGAAAATTGGGCCTGGAAAAAATCTCATGCTGAGAAGTGGTGCTGTTTCCTCAAGTGCTGGGAGCCTCTTGCAATGCTTTCACATGCAACTCCTAGATAACATCTGCTTATTGCTAGAGTCCTTCCTGAAGTCCTCAGCTTTGTGCAGAGGTTTTTTTTTTTTTTTTTTTTTTTTTTTTTGTAATGTGTTTCATCTTGCTGGCCTTAAAGGTTTTCATTGACTCTGCCTTTATTGAAGCACACAATGAGTAAACTGCTTCTGCTTACATGTTATTTCTTCCTTGCTAGTGCTGCTTTCATGAGCTTTTCTCTTCCTGCTTCAGGAATAGTCCCTGTTTTGAAGATAAACAGTGGAATTCTTCTTTGGAAATGAAAAAGCTGTTTCTTAAAAAGAAAATAAAATATCAAACAAACATCTGATACCTTCTGTGGTGCCAGCTTTAATGGCACCTCCTGCTTGATTGAAGTAACATTAATTATGAGCATTTGAGTTTAAAAATACCAGTCTGGAGATCATTTTTCAACTCTGGACTTAGTTACATGTAGGGTCTATATTGCATTTAATTTGAATGTCTTTTTGTTAGTAAATTTGTTTGAAAATTATGAATTACTCTATTAAAAACATTCTATTGTCTCCAACCTTCTGAATTACTCCAGATTTAAACACGGATCTTCTGCTTTACTATAACCTTTATTATTGAAAGGTGACAACGGAAGATCTATTTCCTTCATCCTAAATAAAATGGAAGTAGGTGCAATAATGTAGTGTTCTTAGGCAAATGATAAATTTAATTTACCCACATTGTTTATCAGTGTCTTTTTGTAACTTGCTGAGTATTTTCTGCATCAAATGCATAAAAAAGGCAAAATAAGCAACAAGAACAAAAAAAAACAAACCTGCAACAACACCGCCCTCCAAACAAAAAAATTCTGAAAGCCTTGATCTAGACTAGCAGCAACTTACCAAAGTGCTGTGAGAAGTGGGAGATCCAACAGCTGAAATTGCACTGCTCTGGGTTTGTAAGTCAGTACAAGGCTACGTTTCTTTAAAGAAACCCAAAACATCCCAACCAAAGGAGCACGTGCTGTGAACCAAGCCCCAGAGCAAACACAGAAAATGCCCAGCACAACAGAAGCCCCAGCTGGCTCCACACAGGTGTCTGTCGGGCACTGTGTGTTCTGCTCTGACCCTCTGCGGCCCGTGAGCGCGGCTGGCGCGCCTGGGGCAGCGGGGCCTGGGCCACGCCAGGATAGGAAGGGGCAGAGATGAGCTGTGTAGGGGGATGAGGGTCCATTCCCGGCAGGAGCAGTGCAGGGTCGGTGAAGGTCCATTCCTGGTAGGGTGAGTGAGGATCCATCCCTGGCAGGAGCAGTGCAGGGTGAGTGAGGAGAGGATCCATGCATGGCAGGAGCAGTGCAGGGTTGGTGAGGAGAGGATCCATGCATGGCAGGAGCAGTGCAGGGTGAGTGAGGAGAGGATCCATGCATGGCAGGAGCAGTGCAGGGTTGGTGAGGAGAGGATCCATCCCTGGCAGGAGCAGTGCAGGGTTGGTGAGGAGAGGATCCATCCCTGGCAGGAGTGGTGCAGGGTGAGTGAGGTGAGGATCCATGCATGGCAGGAGCGGTGCAGGATGTGAGTGAGGTGAGGATCCATGCATGGCAGGAGCAGTGCAGGGTTGGTGAGGTGAGGATCCATGCATGGCAGGAGCAGTGCAGGGTTGGTGAGGAGAGGATCCATGCATGGCAGGAGCAGTGCAGGGTTGGTGAGGAGAGGATCCATGCATGGCAGGAGCAGTGCAGGGTTGGTGAGGAGAGGATCCATCCATGGCAGGAGCAGTGCAGGGTGAGTGAGGAGAGGATCCATCCCTGGCAGGAGCAGTGCAGGGTGAGTGAGGAGAGGATCCATCCCTGGCAGGAGCAGTGCAGGGTGAGTGAGGTGAGAATCCATCCATGGCAGGAGCAGTGCAGGGTGGGTGAGGATCCATGCATGGCAGGGTGGGTGGGTCCCTCCTCCACACAGTGCTTGTGTGGGTGAACACCTGGGGCAGACTGGGCCTGTGGGCACCCACAGGGCACTGATGGTCTCAGGGCTGGGTGAAGATCTGCTGATAAAAGTTGGCCGAGCTGCTCTGAAGAGATGAAATGAGGGCCAAAGTGTGGTGTCCCCATGAGCTGGGTGGGCTGGGGGCACTGTTCTGTTACTGAAGAAATATTTTAATCAAAATACCTGGTGATATTTGTTAACTTTGGGCTGCTGCCGGAGTCAGCAGGGAAGGGTGTAAATCTTTTGTCTTTGGAGCAAAACATTAATGTGATAACTAGTAAATATTCCAAAACGTCCTTTGATCAGAGAGGAAATAACCTGTGAATTTCATCTTTCCTGTGGGCCCTACATCTTTAACTCTCCTGGTCACAGCAAAGTCATTCCATTGACTCTGAGGTTATTTGCTGGCAGATAATGATGTTCAAACCACGTGTATGAAATGGCTTTGTGAATCAGTGAGCAGACTTTCTTGCTTGGAATTGTTGCTCCTGCACACAATGGCATTTCCTGGGGTTCCCTAGAGACGATCTCCTCCATATGCTCTTGCTGGCCACAGGAGCCATCCTTGCAGGGAAGAGGCTGTGCTCCTGACTGGGACACAGACCGAGGGCTGAGGCAGAAGTTACTGTTGCAGTCAATGGCAGATGGAAAGAACTTGGATCGGTGGTTTTTCCTGTTTGGAGATGACTCCAGCCAATCATTTGCTGTAAACACAAACTCTCAGAATCTTGAGAGTGTAAAAATTAAACATTTTGGCATAACAGACAGGGGGTAGAACAGAGAGAAGGCAGTGTGCTCAAACCTGAAGGACCTTGGCCCGAAGGCTGTGGTATTGCAGTGCTGTTTCGATAGCTTCTTTGACTTAAGGAAGTGTGACTCAGTCTTTAATTTGCCTCTGGCTGGAGAAGTGCTCCTCCTGAGTATAGCTAAGACGGGAGCTGGTTCCAGAAGGTGTAACTAGGGAGCCGAGGTTACTCTCTGTGTCACAAGTTCTGAGATAAAGGCATATTTCTGCATATCTGAATTGGGCAACTTCTGACCAGCTTAGTATATCAAAAACACTCCCTTTCCCCAGCCCCCCCTCCCCGACTTGGCAGCATTCCTTACTAGTCTGCTTATAACACACAGGTGAGCCTGTGTGAGTGAATTAAAACAAAGAAAGCTTTTCCCTTTGAGGAGGAGAAATTTTTCCAGAAGGCTGGTATAGAGTTATTGAATTAAATAGATGTCAGATGTATTTTCTATGGAAGGGTGGTGATGGCAGGTAACATTTTCATATGCTGCACTGAGGAAGCCTTTGGAGTCAGGAAAACACCACTCCTTTTTCACAGACCCTATTTAATTCCTTGTGGTCCTCAGGCCTAGTTGCTTGGTCAGAAGGATTCATGTTTATATCCCCTGATATTAATGCCTGTCCTCCAGCGTCTGTGGGTGTTTTGTTGTGGTTCATGTATGCTTGTTAGTTGAAGGTGTTATAGTTTTAGTTCAAGTTTCTTTATCATGAGTGTTTTGCCTTTTTTCACTTTAAGGGGAAAAATTGTTTCTTCCTATAGAGGTGTATTGTTCATCCTTACTTTACGAGATGGAAATACTTTTCTCCCATGCAGCTGCTCTGCTGGGTGGTTCCTGTTAGAAGACTGATGAATCAAATGTGTTAAATAGCAGTAGCAGTAGTGTTCCTGTGGTTGCTTTGGGAATGTGTGTTTTCTTCATATCTTCAAACTGATGTGGTTATCTGTGTAGGGGCTGCATCTCACTCCCTGAGAAGGAAAAGTGTCTAGAGTAGGTGAGGGTGCCAATGAAAATGCTAATTATTTCACTTTTACTAATTTCCTTTTTTTTTTTCTCCCTTCTTGTTTTTAAATCAAATTCAACTCAAAGTTCATTTTTCCTGGTTGAAAGTAATAAAGACAAAAGGCACTAAGGAGTCATCCATCAGGTGAAAAAATAATTACTTGTTTCTAAATTACCAATGCATACATTTAATCCCAGATTGTGGGAGAAATCTGGGCAAAATAAAGTAAGGTGGGATGAGGGAATTTAAAACAATGCCTTCTCCTGTACTTGAGTAGTTCTCCATCTTGACAATACTTCAAGTTGCTGCTGCTTCAATATATTGTCCTACTGAGTGTATTCAAGAAGTACATCATGTGAGGATGTTCTGTGGCACTGACACTTCTGTTGGGATGCTAGGACAATAAAATTAGTCATAAAACTAGTACGTAGGCTTAGGATTTAATATCTTCGTAGATTAACTGTTTATTCTGTTACTTGTAAATTACATACACACTTGTACATAATTTATCAAGATTTTTATGTGTATGAAACACGAAAAACAGAAATGTCTGTTTAACATAGTAGAAGTTATTTTTTGATGAGTAGTCAGTTTAAGCATGTTTGATAACCTTTAAATTCAGTGCTTCAAAACTATCAGGCAAGTTTTCACACCAGGCAAAGATGATGAGAAAACACATCACTTGCAGTAAGTTGTAGCGCTGAAAACACAGCAGCAACTCAGTGATTAAATAGTGTTTGTTCCCAGAACTCCCGCTTTGCAGCACTCTTTCATTTATTTATTAGTGCCAAACAATGCCATTGCTCAGCTAGAGGCTAAGAGGTAATGTAGGTAGACTGCATAGCTGCAAGAGAAGCAAGAGGCCTGGAATGCTCCATTTGGAAAACCTGCCTTTGTGTTACAAATACTGATCCTAGTCTTGTGGCCCTGGTGTCCTTGTATTTGCATCAAGGCACCAGCGTGGATCGGCTCACTGCGGCAGCAGTCCAGCTGATGTGACTTGCATTATTATCAGGTACCTGATTGCAGTTGCTGGATGGATGGAGGGGGCACGTGAGGAGCATAACAATGTGTGTGCTGCTGCTGTGTGATAGTCATCTGTGATGAGGACAGAGGCTCTCTTGGCACTGCAGAAAAGTTTTATAAGGACGTGATGAAACTGCTTTGTGAAATTCTGATTGTTACTGGGATTTTGAACTCCCATGTACTGCCAGCTTGTCCAGAGAGTGTTCTGACAAACATATTTAGACTGTGCAGAACCAAGAATGTACAGGGCTTCAGTTCTGAAATTGAAGATTTCATCCAGCAGGGACTTAATATACAATTTGAGACAATTTTGGGATTCCAAGGCTAAAGTAGTTGAAGTGTTGGATTCCAATGTGGTATTTAATGATTTTTCTCTTAAAAACTTCTAACATTTCTTGCATAACGGTGTCAATAAAATTTTCTGACAACACTTCTGACTTTTTACATTCTGTGGTAAATTGCTCAGGCATAGGAATTTGATTTTCTGTTTATTGATCACAAATCTCTGTGGTCTTACTGTTTTCAGTGGAGCAATTCCTGGCCCATAGTGGTTGCAGTGTGGTATTCAGAAAAATGCTTTTCTAAACTGAATGCAATTGCCAAAACATATTTTTTGAACACTCCTTAGGAGTTAGTAGAAGAAAAATCCTGACATAAGGTCTTTGTCTTTGCTTTGATATTCCTTTTGGAAATTAAGACAACTGGATAAATCAAGAAAACTAACAAAAAGAGAAGGAAAATAGAAGAAAATATGTCATGGCCTTTATATGCAGAGCAGAAGAAACTTTTCAGATATGTACAGCAGCAGAGCAATGGCTCAAACTCAGAAGTCCTCGCTGTAGTGGAGTGCTGCACGTACTCTACTGGCTTGGGGGAGCCAGTCAATGAAGGATATTGCTGGCTTCTAAATTGGTCCCTCAAACACCTATTTAAATCAGAAATAACTCACTGAGCAGAGGAAGGACAAAAAAACCCTCCTTGTAGTTGCAAACCACTCGAAAATTTTCTCTGAGCTGCTAAATTTGCATTGCAAATCCGCTCGTATCCCTTGTGCAGACTGATACAAGAAATTATATTAGATATTCAGAATGTGGAACAGTCATCTGGTAGGAGGAAATAAACTTTTTAATGTTTTGTTTTACTGTCTTAGACTTCGGTAAATTATTCAAGTGCATCTTCTGTAATGATATGCTCTAAGACAGTTTTATTGCTGTTAGAATACAGCAGAATATAAGTGGCAAGTTTTCATCCTCTTTACCTTGGTGAAACTCTTTTTTATGTTATGTTAAAGTTCTGTCTGGGGCTGTGTACCCAAGAGCAGTGTCTCACCTGCTAGCCTGAAAATGTCAAGGAGAAACAGAGTTGCTTATAAGGAGAATATGCAACAAATGGCATGGATCATGAGTTAGGACATTGTCAAAGACAGTAAGTGTTGAAGATGACATGTGCCAGTGAACAAGACTTATAGGCTGTATATAGAGATGAAAACACTGGAATGGGACTATGAAGTTATAGCAGTCATACTACAAGTGTTCCTTGTTAGGCTTAAAATCTAAACAAGACTTTTTTTTTTTTTTTTTCCACATTTGCTCTCAGGTGTTTTTAATTCTATCATTTTCATGAAGACTTCCTAGTGGCCATTTGATAAGCATGACAGTGTTTAGCCTGTGTTACTGCAGGAAAAAGAGAAAGCAGTCATGTCAAGATGTTTCTGTCATGATAATTAAATTGCTGCTTTGGTCTGCAGTATAGTTGCAGGTCCATTTGATAGTATGTATTTACCATTGGTTTGGGTTTTTTTCCCCTCTCATGAAACTGGAATTTTTACTTCTACAGGTGGAGCAGAAGAGAGCATATCCATAGGCTCTAGGAAAGAGGTTTTTGGCTAAGACTTAGGTTGGTTTTTTGTTTTTTTTTTTGTTTTTTCCCCCCCCAGAATTGCATATGCTCTAGATTTGAGTCTGAACAAAACTTCGCTTAATTTTGGAGGAGCTAATTTTCAGGTCTGTTTTCAAGTGCAAGTTCCATAAGATTACAATGGCTTGTATTCATCAGTAATATTTTTGAATTCATCCAGTTATTGATTGTACTATATTTTGAGTAGTTCGTAGAAAACACTGAGTTATGTTCCTTTGAACAGGTGCAGAACTAGTGCACCTTATCCACTTGTACATGTGTACAGTATCACAGTGAGCTCCCTGGATCATTCATTCTCTGAACTGTCCTTTGTGAGCTGCTCGCTGGTTCTTTGCTGAATTATTTAGATCTTGATTTCAGCATCCCCCTTAGACAAAGCACTGTAAACTCCAGGACTTCTGTTGTCACAGTCATAGTAACAGTGTGCAGGATAAAACCAAGTGAAGCTTTCATAGTAAAATGTGAATTTGCATTTTATAAAAGGAAGAGAAATGTCAATGTATTAGGGATATGAAGAAGAAAACCCCATTCAATGGAAGAAATTTTTAATTTTTATATGTTGGACAAAACCCTATTTTATTTCTAAGAACCATCTAGTTTGTGAAGATAGTGTTTCAGCAGAATGTCTTTTGCACAAGTAGGATGAGGCATTCTGACGCTCTTACTAGTGTTTGCTCTTTCTCAGTTTTCACCTAGTAAATTATTTGTGCTAGTTCTCAATGCTTCTGTCTAAATTGATGAGGCAGCATTTAAAAATAAGCTAATGAATGTCTTCAAATGGGGTGAAAATACATGCAGGTCTAGAGAAATTTTCAAAATAGATGGTCCCAAGCATAGGCACAGACTTAACCTCAGATATAAATTAAACTGGTAATCAATAGATATACCATGCTGATAGCTGATGAGAAGCCAGATACAATTGATTGTTTTGCTTTGTCAGTGTAGACTTAACATCCTTACATGCAAAGGGAATTTATATCTGCAGTAAGAGTAAACTCTGATATTTCAAATATTCAATACTATGCTTGATCAGTGTTAAATACTTCTGAGCATGGTAGTCCTTATGTTATAATGTCAGTGTCATTTGCAGAATGTTTTGAGAGTATATTACCTTCCTAGGTTTTAAAAAAACGTTACTGATTAGTACAATTAGATAAATTCCTATTTATTTAGCTAGCATGATAGTAAGTACCTTTCTGTAAGTCAATACTTCAACTGACAGGCAGAGAGCAAGAATTCACCAAGTAACTGGAGCATTTTTCACTTGCAAAGTAATTTTTAATGAGGTACATTTTGTCTGCTAGGCAGAGGAGTGAGAAAGGAAAAATAGCAAGTAAAATATACAAAAGGATCTTTGTGTTCCTAATACTGGCTGACACGAGAAGCCTGCAAAACAAAACCAAATCTTTTGCAATGGAAATGAAGTGCATGTACAAAGAAGAGACCAAGGGTGAAATGGAAAGCAAATGAAGTTGGTCATGTAGTTTCGTTTGTACCTGCTAAAAATGAATCTTTTTACTTGAGAGTTAGTAACAAGTTGCATGCCTCAAGAATTACAACTAAACTAATGTGGTCTGTTTGTGTTGGGAAAGCAAAGAGTAGAAAAGCTGTCTCCTCAGTAGTACTCTTTTTCAAACCGGGATGTTAGTTGGCATCTTTGGGAGTTGGTTCTTTGGAAGGGCAAGCCAAGTTGCAGCACAACAAAGGTCAGTAGAACTGGTTCCTTGGAAGGATTAGAACAGATTTATCCGCTATGACACTGCAGATACTCTTTAAACAGCAGTAGCTTTGCTAAATTGTGGCTGGTTCTCCAGTGTCTTCATGGTATTCCTAACACAGCAGTTGCATGGAAAAACACGCTAAGAAAAGCCAGCATCCGTAAAGGGAGACCGAGGAGTCCTTCAACTTTATTCAAATAAAGGGAGAGACACTGGGGCACGTTGCTACAGGGTTTTCTCGCTTGAGATTTCAGAGGGCACAGCCTCCATATCTCCTGAACTCCCAGCTGCATGTTGCCCTCTTCCTTTCCCCTTTGGCTGAGGTACCGGAAAGGTACAGCCTTCCTGAACCACCTACCACATATTCCCCCTTTGACCTGTCATTTTACCCTCAAAGTTCTGAAATTCAGGCTTGTGCAGACCCACTTATTTGTTTCAGGAGTCAACCTGCTGCTTGAAGATAGTAGAGACATTAAGCCCCATTTCAAAGAGGTTAACAACCATACCTCCACGCATGGAATTGTTTGTAAAGACATTATCACACATCTTCCCTATCACAGTGAACAAGGACTGCTTACTGGTTTCCTACTTTGCTGCTTCTTTGGCTTTGAGACAGATGTCGGGCTGTCTGTGTTTTGTTTGAAAAAAGTTTGAAATTTTCTGCAAAAAGAGGCTGTGTAAATTCTTGGTTGATATCGCTTGCTTTTAGACAGCATACTAGAGAGAGACTACTCCCAACTGTGGTGTTGTATTTTCCCTTGAATTTTGCAGTCCTCTCTACAGTCCTAATTTTTGGGAAAACATTCTGTCTTTGTGTGCATATGTAGAATTCATGCTTGATTTGGGCTTTTAAATGATGCTGGTCTTGACAGCAAATTAGTGTGACAGATACACATTCTGGTTTATGAAGAAATAAGCCTGTTAAATTTGGCTGTACTAGATTTTAGAAACTCTTAATTTCTTTTGGACAAAAATAAATAGTTGGGTCAACTGAAATGTGGCTTAGATGTATGTTTTTTCAAGTGTAAAGCCTTTTATTAACACAAGGTAAGATTTTTGAAGCAACCACAGTAATTCAGTCAAGCAGTTATCTACATAATCTGTTTTAGTGGTTTCGGGTCTTTTTTGACCCAGTTTTCTTGCATAAAAATTCCAGGAGTACTGATGAAGCTCAGTGCTCTTATTTTGGCACAGCTGTACTTTCTTGAAATTTCTCTTTTTATCTCTGCATAGTAATAACATGGCTGTTTGTGTAGTATATCTGGACTGGTCTGCACTGGCTCTGTTTTGAATGCTGTTTCGCTTTTGGTGTGCTGTGCTTTTGGTTGCTGCAGCTGCTGGCCTTTCCTTAAGTTCTGCATTTTAATTCCTCTGTCACATGATGAACCCCTAATGCAGTTTGCACTAGGTTCTGTAGCCAAGTTGCAAGAAGGAACAGGTTCTTTGAACAATTTGTCTTGTGTGCTTACCAGGAAACGAAGTATGTAATTACCTTTTCTGTTCCTTGTTTTGCACTTGTGCCTCAGTGTGCTGTGTTTTTCTTGGATGGGAGAGGGGGGGATGTCATTTTGGTTTGGCTTTGGGTTTTTTGGTTCTAAAACCTATTGTATTGGGCAATGTGTACCACCCTAAATGAGGGCTAAAGTTGGATCATCTCTCGTATTTCCTGTACTTGTAAGTGATTCATTTTTGCAAATGGTTTAGCTCAAAGAACAGCAGCTGGTTCCTGTGTCTCAGAACATTAGTTTCTGACTGCTGAGTTCAGATTCATTGAATAGAAATATTAAAGCTTTGTGCAGCTGGCTTTGAACTGGGGGTTTAATTTTGCAGATGAGAGTTTAGTAGGAATCCCAGAGGGTAAGGTTTCTTTTGAAAGCATATTTGAGAACAATAAGAACAATCAGATAATGAATTTGAAATATTTCCTTCAAGATACCAGTGTATTACATGAAGATATTCCATGAGATGAATTACTACTCAAAAAGTAATTTATTTTTTCTATAAACTACTTCCATTCCTGTGCTCTAGGCCCAGACTGCTCTACACAGTATTGTTACATGACCTTTCAAGGCCCACCTGTTGACCAAGCCCTTAAACCCCATGCCTTGTATTGTAACTGAGATTTCTTGGGCTGCAAGTAGATACTCAAGAAGCACTTTTTGTGTCACCTTACAACAGGATATCTAGATTTGATTCTGTCTTTTGTAACTAGTCAGCTAAGAAAACTGGTTGTAGTGCCCTCCTTTGAAAAGCTTTAAATCACTGAAATTAGTGTTGGAGAGTGAGCTAATAGGCTCCTGAAAACTCTGAAGCTTTCTGATTTAAAACTTGATGTTATTAGCTGTCTGTTTAAATCTAGGCTGCTACGTTTAGTTTGTTGTTATTTTTTTTAAAATTGCAAACATCAGGTTGTTTTCTTGGACAGGAGCATTTCACAGCAAGTAGAGGCAATGCCTCCAGGAGACATGAGCTGAACAGATACTTGGTAGCTACTTGTTTACTTGTGGTTGTGAATACATGAAAATAAATAGCCAACACAGTGAGAGAAAATCTTAGAAAGTATTAAAGACATCATAAGATGCAGTAACTTAAAAAAGGAATAGTTTATAGTTGTATTAAGAAGCATTGTTTAAACTGCATGAAGATGTTCAAAGAAACTGCCACCAAATCTTTCCAACAAACATCCTGCTGAGGTTTTCTCGAGTTGAGTAGAGATGATTTTGAGTGGTTTTATTTTCCAAGAGAAATGTCTTTATGGTGGATAGAACTTTTTTTCTGAGACTATGGCAACTTACAGTAGATCATAGGCTTGCCTTGAAGCAGAAGTAAATAACCCTAAATAGAGGATATAAAACATTAAATTGTTGAGTGTCAGTCCTTCACCACAAGAACACAAAAATTCATCTTGCATGCTGTAGATAAAACAGTGAAGCAATAAGCTGGGCTTTTTTGGGCATGTGCACACCACAGACTGAGCTGGAAATAAAGAATACTTCGGAGTTGTTTTATTGTTTATCTTGGGGAACAAATAATTCACTGCAGAGGAGAATGAACTTCAGATAAGAGCCCTGACAGTGATATAGTATGATACAGTATATTACCACTTTATTTTATAGCATCTTTGGTGAAAATGATATCTCAAAGTCTTTGTGTGGTTAGATAATACAGATATAAAGTTAATGGTAGCAAGGAGAGAGAAATTAAGACTTTTAAGGAAAGAAGGGACAATCAGTTTCCAGACAGCATTGAGAAGATAGATGGTATATCAGTACTGAAGAGACTTTTTTTTTAAATTTTTTTTAAAGAAATGTTTTTCTAGATGTGGCAGGTAGAACAGGAAAATATCTATTTAAAGAATGGCAGGCAGCGATGTCCAAGTGTAAACAGATGCTAAAGTTTGCTCTTGCTTTCCAGTACCCACTTGATAGTGCACAAGCTGACTTTGGAAGTTATGTAAATAACTTAATTTCCTTAGACCTAAATTCATTGGGTTATATTTGTGCTTAGTTGTAGTTAAATGATTCCTGACTTGTGCTGATTTAAGTGAAGTAAAAGTAGATTGTTTTATTCACGTGCCTCATTTTTCATGGTGAGCTTTAGCTTTTGCTTTCCTTCCTCAGCATTTTGGTAAATTTCCCTCCAAGACTGTCCTGGGCAAAACGGTCTGTCTTGGAAATTATGATTTTTTTTTTTTAAATTTTAAATTTTATTTTTTCCACTCGGTTGTTGCTGGTTAACATAACACTTTACACCTCGTACAGACGATGCTATCCCTGACCTGGAGAGGTTTTTCATAAGCTTTTGCTCATCATGACATTTTACTGCATATCAGAGAGCCTCTTCAAAACTGGAGCTGGATTGTGCTATGGAATCTGACTTGGAGAAAAATGAGAATATTTTAGAACAGAATTTATTTACCCTACTGTTTCTTGCCCTTCAGTTTGGTCCGAACTTACTTGAGTATACACAGCAAAGGCCACAGTGAACATGATAACAACCTTTTAAGCTGTGTAAATGTGTGAAGTAATTCCAATGTGTGTGTGGTCAGGATGTGCACAGTGCTGCCTTCTGTGGTGTGATCAGCTGGTCTGTGGCTGCAGCTGCCCACTTAGCAGCAGTTTAGGTCATGTGGAATACCCTTGGTGTTGTAGGTCCATTTCCCTGTTTTGTACTGGGTAGGAGCTTCCCTGCTCCTGTCCATAAACTTCCACCTGGAAGACTTGTCCTGGGATGGGTTCTTTCACCCAGTGCACAAGGGGCCAATCCCCACACAGCTGAGCTATTTGAACAGAGATTAGCTAAGATTTGCTTATGATGTACTGGTATCTTTGTACACCTGCTCACATGAGCTGCAGCCTTTCTGTCAACAAAAGTGTTTGGAATGGATTCTTACTCGAAAAAAACTTTTAAGAGAGGTTTTGCTTCTCTGTACTTTAATGTCCCAGCGGCTCACTTTTTCAGTGTTTTGTGAGAATGTCAGGACTCTGAACTTCAACACTGTAAGGAATTCTCATGTGATTTAGTGGTAAGAAGAGTGAAGCCCAGAGCCAGGGTGTATGAAAGAAAATTATTGTTTCTGCTCTTTTAAGCAGCAGAAGTATGATATTGTGCTATTTCAAAGCTGTACATCACTTTTAAATATCCATGGACACACATTACTTAATGTGCAGCTGTTCATTGCTCGCTGAAGGCTCAATGTTGATAATTCGGTGTAAAAAGTTGTTGATGTAGAAATGCAGTTCCTAAAATAAGATTACAGTGCTATGGCTGTTTCCCAATGTTCTAATGCCTTAATAATGCAAAAAGATGTAGCTAATATTGTTTGTTCATTTTCCTGTGTATACTCAATCAAATTCCTGCCGAACCTCTGGAAACTTAGTAGCATGTCAGCCTTGACATAAAAACTTATTCAGCAGGTTCTATTTGAATATGACTATGCCATTCACTCAAAGTCAGTAATAGTACTGTTGCTGCTTCAAAATGAATCTCTGGAGCCAAACTAGCAAAGGATTCCTGGGAGACATGAAGGCAGGGCTTGTCTGGCTGGTGTAACCACACCTGTACTCTTTGACCCACATTCTAGTTCCACAGCCCATGTTTGCCCCTGACAAGAGGGGTGAGCATGGTACATGTTTTGTGGAGGTGATTAAATCAAACCTTTTGAGTTGTAACAAACTAATAATGTGAGAAAAAACCTTTTTCCTTTTACCTGTTTTCTTAGTTTACAATAAGACTCTCTAGATTTGCAAAGCAGAATTCAGTTTAAAGATTATTACTGAAATATTTTTCTCCTGTAATTTCTTAAGAATAAAAACTTAGGATAGAGTTGATAGTAATCTTTAGTGATAAATGGATAGAAAATACACCAAGATCTTCTCATAACTAAAGAATATCTATCCAGTGTTTAGCTATAAAGCTTCAGTGCTCGTAGGTTTTTTTAGGAAATCAGCTGTTAACATTAGCATTTCTAGTGATGGCTGGACAGAGGGAAGCCAAGTCATGGAGAAACCATTAACAAAGATAACAGTAGAAGATTGCTTTGTATATTCTGTTGAGTATTTTCTGATTTAAATAACACAAGACAGGGTTTGAGTGCTTCACCAAAATGAGTGAACATTTGAAAGGGATATAACTCTTTTTTTGTAGTACCTGATGAATATGCTTTGAATATGTGGTTCCTTTTATACCCTTTATATATTAGTACCATTCATATCATGCAGTCTGGATCGTGCAGAAAACTTTTAGATAATCTGTCACTATTGCAGTAGCCCTGCTGATGCTGGGATCAGTGTGAGAAGTGAATGTGTTAGCTATAGGCACATGAACTCTTGTGCTTTTTAGATCCATCTCTAAGCTTCAGTGGGGCACTGGAATTATCTTAACTCATGTACACTTCTTTATGGACTCTGCAGTTGTACCAATAAGGCTAGCACAACCTAAGGAAGTTTTTGTACAGATGTCAAGGGATTGAGAATGTCATTCCATGTGGGCTACAGTAAGGAATGCAAGTTATGCCAGGGGAGTTCACCACTGTTAGTATAAATAAAAATTATCTAATTAATATAGAGGAAACTCTTAATACTTCAGAGATAAACATCTAAAATAATTAAAATACCTTCATACACTTTCATGCACTTTCAAACATTTAATTTGAAGATTTTCCAAGGTTGTGCAAACAGAAAATCTCTTGATATTCTATCAGTCCTTTGCCCTAAGTGCCTAGATGTAATGCTCTTAACTTGAGAAAATGTACCTCTCTCTACCAGGCTCTTGTAAGAAGGATGGAAGTTTATCCCAAATTTCTGGGTCTTTGTATCTGAAATGTTAAATAAGGCTATCCCACCATAGTATATAAACATAGGCTACTTCTAATTGTCTATTATAATTATAAAGCTCTGTTGAGGTTGTCTGAAATGATGGAGGTCTGATTTGAAAACTGTGTTTCTGATATGATGACACCTATACTCTGGAGAACAGTTGGTATCCTTGTATAGGGTTTATAATTCTGTTGAAAAGCTTTTCTTGGGGCTGGCTTTTAATGTGCTGATAAATGTTGAACTGTTTGAAATAGCAGAGTATGATGGTGGAAAAACAACCTCAACATGGTGTATATACTGAAATGCAGCATTTATTAATTGGCAGTGAGAATGGTTCGTATGTATTTGTAAATTTGTTTAGCACTTTTATTCCTATTCCTAAATGTTAACTGAGTGTGTATCCTGTCTATAAATTCAGAGGATGCTCAAGGCAAGAGTTGAAGTGTGTAATGGATAAGGATAGTTGGACAGGTAGTGAAATTTAGGTTATTTATTGTGCATATTCCAATGCATCATTTGGAAGGGTCTTTCTTTGGTTCTCTAAAAAATGGAAATAGAACAATAATTATTTTCAAGACTTACCAATTTTTTGTAATGCACAGACTTAACTGGCATCTTCACTCTGTGTGAAAAAAATAATACATAGGTACTGCAAACAGTGCTTCATCCAGCTTGATATGAACCATTAGGGGATCCCTTGAAATAGTATTTTTATGGCATTCACTTAACTGGTAACAAATCCTAGAAGCAGGTGTGTGATCTACATAGAAAAAGAGCTGCTCCCAATGTTGGGAAGAATATCAAGTCTACCTCCATGTCTTGCATTAGGGTTACCTTCATTATCTTATTCAAGTTCTTATTGTCTCCTGGATCTCATGCAGGCAAATTAATCAAGATTCTAAAGACTGGAAAATGGCAACATTCCCCAAGGATGCAGGCAGAGTGGAAAAGAAAAGGAATGGTTGAGGGGGCCACCTTCAAGTAGAATGCAGAGGGAGTGTTGTTAGGGGAAAAGAATGGCAACTTTTGATCCCAGAAATGATGAAGACAAAAGATGACATCTTCAGTGAGCCCAGAGGGAAAAATGGACTTCTAGTATGGAGGTACTGAGTAGAACAGGTTTGCCTAGGAGTCAGTAGGGCATTGTCAGAATAGCTTGATAATACATTATTTCAAACATATAATTCATTATTTCCCCTAATAAATTAAGTTAATCATAGTTGGCTGGCATAAGTCTTGTAGCCATAAAGCTCAAGATTCCCCCTTAATAGGCAGATGAGGGACTCAGAAACAGCATGTAGCCCATCTTTATTTTTGACCTTGTGCCTAAACAAAGACCAGCTAAAAGGAGGAGGGGAGTAGGCACTTTGGGACACTAATTCAACTTAATTCTGAGTATGATTGAAGCTGTCTCTGCAGGCAGCAAAGTATATTCTCCATAAGGTCTAGGAATAATGTGTTGTCAATTCATTTAATTTTAATTTTAAAAGTTCACTCAAAGGTAGAATTACTAGAAGCACTTCTGATCTAGCGTGCATCTTGAGTCTGGATTTTTTTTTTAAACCTACAGACTCACCAAGCAGCAGTTAGTCAGTTAGAGCTCGGGCTTTAAATGTAAAACAGCTGGGTACAGTTTGTGTTACTAATGTGGAATCATCCAGAGCAGAAAGCACACTAATTATTTCAGTAGTCTGTAATTTTCCTTTGTAATAAATTTGAGTAAAAAAAAACCCCTAATTAAAAATTAATAAATATATAGTCCTGTGCACTTACATCTCTTTAGTGTGCAATCTAAGTTCTACCCATACAATGGGTGTGTAGGGCAGTAGTAGAAAAATGAAATGTCCTAACAGGCATGAGCTTGCAGCCTATGTAATTACCTATCTCTAGCCAGGCTGAAAAAAGTCTGGAACCTCAGAGTGAACTCTAGCTCTGGACCTCTACACTAAGAGTAGAGAAATGCCATGCTCCAGCAGTCACTTAGATGAAACACAACATCAGAATATACTCTCATAGACTGATTTCCTGCTGAAGCCATGGGCACTGGTTCTTAGCTTATATTGGAAGTGTAGTTTTCTGCAGATGAGTTTTCTCAATGTGCTCCTCTAGGCTGTAGAGGTTATTATGCTATTTTTAAAGAAACATTGAAGTATAATTTGCTGTTAAAGGCAATTATGATTGCTGCTGTCTGAGAATAGTCGTTCTTGGAGCCTACCAGCACATTAGATATTACTGCAAATGCTGCATTTCCACTGTCAGCACTCTCACTCATCCTATCT
This sequence comes from Luscinia megarhynchos, assembly GCA_034336665.1. NCBI lineage: Eukaryota > Metazoa > Chordata > Aves > Passeriformes > Muscicapidae > Luscinia > Luscinia megarhynchos. The sequence goes on from CM067569.1 coordinate 23,370,071, forward strand.
GTTCTGCATCCCAGTCTTATGTGTGCCCCTCTATGCTGTTTTGATACAGATACTATAAAATCTTTGCTATCAACTTTGCTTTGGTTTTGGGTAGACCTTTGTGTGTCTTGTTTCTGTAACAGACACCAGTGGTCATTAACTTTGACCAGTGACAAAATCCATTTTCCCCATCCAGTGATCAAACCTTTCTCTTCTGAGCAGTGCTCCTAAGGTGTGAAGTGGGTTAAGATGCAGTGGTAAATAATTTCTTGGATTTTCTTACATGATCAGGTGTGCAACCATGCATGTGTGGCACCAATGGTGGCCTCAGCTATACAGAGAAATTTGGGTAGCCTCAACCAAAATGGAGGCAGTTGTCCACCTTCCACCAGGGAGAAGGTTTTTTAGAACCTTCTTTGTGCAAGCTATAATGGTAGGGAGGCTATGATTCTGCTTTCATCGGTTCTTGGCAGTTTAATTGGGTGTTTGCCCAAGAGATGGCATGGAAACCTCAATTTAAGGGTATAGAGATTTGGGATGGCTCCTCCTGGGCTCTGCCTGCCTTTTGACCTTATCCATCTGGGAGCCACCTTTGCTTGCACTCAGGGAAATGCAAATATCTGATGGACTTCCATGGTCTTTACATAACAGTGTTACGAAGCAGTACTGAGTTAATGTTTTTCAAGTAATAATAGAATGTCATGGAAAGTATTTATTATTTACCTGATTTACTCCTGATTAGCCTTTAATTAGCATTTATAGGATATTTTTACTACAGGCTGTTCTTAGAACAAAAAGCATTGTTTTTGTTCTGAAAACAGTGGGTTTTCACGCAGACTGTTTGCATTCAATCTGATGTATAGCTGTGATTGCAGTTAATTGTGAACTCTGTTTAAAAGAGTGAGCTATATAGGCCAAAGTTTTATGACAGATAAATACTGAAAGTTAAAATCAGCTGAAAGTTCATGTGTGTGTGACAGCTCACTGTACCTACCATGGAGAGGAGTAGTGATGAGAACTCAGAGATTAAGTATTTATATATACTTATATACTTCTGCTAAACATCTAGAGGGACAGGTATGTCACAATGAATGTGTATGATGGTGGCATATAAAGCTTTTTGTTCAGGAAGGACCAGGGGGCAGCTTTCTTTCAAATGTAGGAGGCTCTGCATGCAGTAAGGAAAGTTATCTGAATGTAATTCAACAGTTCTTTTACTCCTAGCACCAACCCCTGCTATAAACACACTACTGGGATGTAGAAGGTTAGATTTTTTTTTAGAAGGCTTTTATTAAAATATTGTTTTATGTTAGGATTTTGATGATGTTATACACTGGTAGATCTTTCCTTTAATGTGTTCTAAATGCCAGAAAATTTTGCATTCATTAGCAGTTAGAATTTAAAAGCTGGTAAGAATAAGTTCTGTTAGTCTCTTAAACAGAAGTACTGCATCTCCAAGAGCTTGGAAAAGTATTCAGACCAATCTTGGATTTAAGTAGGAGCTATGCTCCTATTCTGCTTCATTAGCCTGCCCCCTGCCAGGCAAACACGGTGTATTGGCTGCTGCCTGGGAAAGGCACCTGCCACCCACATGGAGAGAAGCAGTCATAGATAGCTGGGGAGGGGCAGTACCTGTCATTCTGTGCCAAGAACTGGTTCAGTTTTTCATGAAAAACCCCTTCGAGATCTGCAAGTGGCTCTTGTTATGCAAAAAGACAAAAAAATCTTTTGTTATGCAAGTTTAACCTAACAGTGACCCATTGACCACTAACTTTGTCCTAAAAGTCATAATTAATTGTGTGTCTGGTTACTGGAAATATCTTTGAATATGTTTTATTTCTTGAGCAGAAAATCCTTGCTTCTCTGTTCAAAATGTTGGTCCCTACTGAGGCCTAAAGACTCCTTAATGAGCAAGGCTTTTTTTGAAGAGTTAAGTACACCTACACCATTCCACAGCATGTCTTTTTCACAGAAGTGACTCAGCAGGGATGTTCAATTCTTTGACCTCTGACAATCCCTTAAACTTGTGTAAAAGAAGAAATATTTCCAAATCAGAATGTTCTCGTGGTGGATTTTTATAGCTACTACTCTACATGCTTCAAAATGGTAACTTCAGTTCTTAATTCTAAGGAGAGGATCAAGTGACAAGAGAAGTGTACTCTGCACTTAACTTCTAGCTACCTTCTGGAATAGTTTTTCCACATCTTGACGTTTCCCTTATTGTAAAATATATCACTCCTCGTGCATTAGACTTTTTTAATTTCAGAAGCCTGCTGGGATTGATGTTTCGTAAATCCATCTACATGTGTAATCCTTTCCTATTACTTGGATAAATACTTTGACTTTCCTGCTCCAAGTCAGAGAACTAGAAAAAAATGGAGCAATTCTTTCATAGGAAAGGAAAAAGTCTCTCTACAGGCAGAATCAGTCATCTCTTTCTAATCTTTTAAAACTATACAACTGAGTAATATGTTTGGGTTTGTTGGATGTTTTTAGCAGAACTGAGACAGAATTGGGAAATTATTTCTTGGAAAACTCCCAGCCTATAAAGTTACAGGGTATTTTGCTCCAGCTTCAAGGGATTTTAGATGTGTAGTGCAATTTTAATATGCAGACATCCTTGTCTAGTCATCGCATTGTTGCTACAGGGTGTTTTATGCTTTCATCAGAAAGCTTACATCTCGTACACCTGCCTGAGCTCATACATTTGAATTTGAGTGACTTTGGGGGTAGCAATATGTACCAGAGCTGTGGTAAATAGTCTTCTCTGTAAGTGCTCACTAATTTGTCCTTATGTAAATATGAACTGAAAGCAGTCCCATAGTGTGCTGGAGTATAATTTGCAAGAACCATTTTTTTACAGCTATTGTGATACAGTATATTCTAAAAATCCCTTCTTTCTCATTACTGCTTTCTACATAACATGTTTATGTGAACCCTACCTTACATAAAAAGTGCCAGAGACAAAGCCCAATAGTCAATCACCTTCTTAACATGTTTATATAGTTAGAATTTGTCCTCAAATAATTAAGGTTAGCAGAGATTAAAAGTGTGTTTTCTGTTTGTGACATCTTTGTTTTAAGGCTTATCTATCCATATATGTACAGATGGAGTTTATACCAGGAAAACCTATATTATTAGGTGCATGCTAGTCCATATTTACTGGAGCCTCTTTTTGCTAGGCTCTAGACAAGACTATGTAAGAAAAGAATTGGTACCATTGCTGAAAAAATCCACAGTTAGACCCATTAACCTCATTTTTCAAGTAAAAGGCTCAGGTGGCTCCTTTTTCCTTGTTGGGTGGCACCAATACTTCCCGTGTACTTTGCAGTGTGACGTGTAGAAGTACAGGAATGCTAGAGGCCAGCTAAGGTAGAACTTTCCAGGGAGCACTAAAATGTAAAGGATCTTATTGCAGGACATGTTTCAGATGTGCTTATGTAAACCACATAAATGGCAGAGGAAATGGGGACATTATTCTAAACACTCCTGGAAAAGGGGGTCACGTCTCTCCCGGTTGCCACCATCTAGTGTCTGATACACTTGAACTACATGGTGTGTCCATGAGTTGACTATGTGCTGGTTTACATGCAGATCTGAAGAGGGATTTTGTTGTTCTAGAGTCTAGTTTTCACCTGTATTACTATCTAGGTTGGTTTTGTCCGGGGTAGAATTAATTTTCTTCATAGCTGTTAGTACAGGCTGTATTTTGGATTTATGGCGGAAATGGTGTTTTTTTGTTACTGCTGAACAGCAATTCCTCAGAGTCCTTTCCTGCTTCTCACCCCACCCCACCAGAAAGGAAGCTGGAGGTCCACAAGAAGTTGAGGCCACAAAAGCTGACCCTGCCTGATCAAAGGAGCATTCCATACCATATATGTCATGCTCAACATGCTGAGGGGAGAGGAGGGAGGAGAGACATTCAGAGTGGAGTTTGTTTTCCCAAATCCTCACTGTTTGTGATGGAGCCCTGCTTTCATGGGGATGGCTGAACCACCTGCCTGCCCATGGGACGTGGTGAATCAATTCCTTCTTCTGCTTTGCTTATATGTGTGGCTGTTGCTTTACTTTTTATTGAGCTTGCTTTATCTCTACCCACACGTTTTCTCTTTTACTCTTTTGGTTTTTCTCCCCGTCCCATTGTGTAAGGCAATAGATGAGTGAGTGGGTGGTGTTTAGTGTCCTACTGGAGTTATACCACAACAACATTTTATTAAACAACCCACAAACATTAATAGTTAGAGGGAGGATGCCATTTTTTGCTAAAGGATGATACATTCAATTTATTCTTAGGAGATGTTATAAACCAAAGAAAACACAAGATGAATGAAGATATACTTTTGATATTGATTGTGTACAACACACTTGCCAAAAGGTGCCGCTTCTCTAGTCAATCTTCTATGCCTCAAACTGACAGTAATTAGGATTACTGTAATAAAGGCAACCCTGAAGAATATTAAAATGAAGCTTGTGCTAAAACATGCCTAAGCTTTATAGATCAGACCTAGCTAGCACTTTGAATATCCTTTTGGAATGAGAAGCGTCCTGTAATATATGAAGCACCAGCTTAAAAATTGCCCTGTGGGGAAAGAATAAGCTTGGATGTTTTGGTTTTGATTTTGATTTCTGTAAGGCAAAATGCTATGGGCAAATATGGAATCTGAAATGTTGCTCTGGGAGATAACACTGTACTATTTTATAAAAAGTTGGTCTTGCTTTTTTTGTCTGCTGTGTCCACACCCCACAGCCCCTTGCCCATTGCACATGGAATCTGATGAGAATGTTGCCTCTGAATTCGTGAAATTGGAGTAAAGATTTCAAAAACAATATGTAGCTTTATGGCAGAAGAATTATTCATCTCAAGGTTGCAGATGCTTTTCCCTCGCAAACCAAGGGTTAAACTTGATAGAAGTTTGGCTGTGAATTTGGACTCTGTAGTCTAATTGGATTTCATTTCATGCGCCCATTAACATAAGCTGTAAGTGGGTCTGAAGCAGTCTAGCTGATGGATGGCTTTTCTTCTGAAGGTGGCACATTGCCACTGGTGCCAGAGACTCCTTAATGCACTAGAGGAGATGTAGCAGCTGCAATGTTCTCGCCAAAGGCTTGGAATATCTGCTCTGTCTGGCTGAAAAATAGTGGATGTGTGCATGTTATGTCTTTGGTTTCTAACATGAGTCCTGTGAGAGTTATGTTTTTTAAATATGACATACAAAAATATAATTTTTTACCAGGTACTGAATTTTCTTCTAAAGTACACCTAATAGCTGAAACTACTTATTCCTCTGTAGATTTTAATTTGCTATCAGCATTTTCCACTTGGCTGGTTTAGTCACAAAATAGGTAGGCAGAATAAAGCCAGGAAATGGTAGCCAAATTGGCAATACCCTGAATCCACTGCCTGCATCTTTTACATCTGCCTTGAGCTTTCATGGCATCCAGAGTTGTATGTGTGCTTTCTGAAAAATTATGCCCTTTTCAAAGAAAAAAAAGGATTAAAAACCTCCTGGAGTTTATTGGAAGGCATGTGTAAAAAGGTCCTAGGACACGAATTGATACAATTGCAGTATCCAAACAAAACCACAAACACACTCCCCCTCCCCAAAACAAACACCAATTGGATAAACACCCTCCCCTCATCCTCCAACCCCTCAATTTTTTTTTCTTTGCTAATTTAGACATATTCATATAGCATCAGTTGCCAGTTTGCAGTATTTTTAGGAGTAGGAAGGCAAAACTGTAGAAATTGTCACTAATATTATCAGAGGCAAATTTCAGCTTACCATCACTCTCGGCTGTTTCTAACACTAGTTGCTGATAACTGAATTTCCACTTCTGATAATTTATTCAAACTACTTGCTAATGCTAAACCAGTGAGTCCCTTGATTTATTGATCTCTTGGAGTAAACCTCTCATCAAACATAGAAAACATAATGTAATGCTAACTTTTGCATCCTCCTATTCTATAGTGTACATAAGGTTAACGCTTTTCCTTGTTGCTAACTATTGAGCAGAGAGGGAGGATACCAGAGATGTGGTTGAACATTCATAACTAATATAGTTGTATTGCAGTTACAACTTGTAATCTGAGTACATGTATGCTTAAAGATGTGCTAACATTTATTTCAAGGAATGGATGTGGGTGTTTTTTTTTGTTTGTTTTTTTTTTTTGTTTATGTCTATGGACAGTAAAATGATGAAGAACTCTGCCTATTTGCTGATGATTTGGACCTGAGACTTATGATGTCCGAGTGTATTTTCTGGGTCATTTGCCTGAACAAAGAATGTGATCTTTATGTGGATTGCTACCTTCAGAGGATAGACAAAGCTCATTGCTTGGAAAATATGAAGAAAAAGGATTTGGCATGGTTGGAAGGAAGAGAATGGGTGAATGAACTGAGAGGTGTGAAGTGAGAAAGTTTGGTAAAGGGAAAGGTGAAGGGTGAAAAAAATTGATATGGGAAGAGGGGGGGAAAAGAGAAGAATTGAGATAAGATACCAAAGGAACAAGGAGGATTGACAAAAAGTAGATGTTTTTATGCCCATTACTACCAGTCTCTGCCCCAGGCAGAGAGCAGGCAGCAGTGTGGTGATGTAAATTAAGCCTTATACTTCTCTCATACAGAAATGGATTGCCCCATATGCTGTTTCTTAAAATTTTAATAGCCATAGTCTTAAAACACAGTAAGTGGTCAGAATGTGCTTTTTAGAACTCACTTTGGAGTGATGTTATTTCTGTTCTTAATCTTCCAAGTTGTTTTCCAAGTAGTGTGGAGAAGTATAGAGCCTTGCAAAGGATACAAAAACCCTCATGTTCTTAATTTTTTTTAGAAAGAACTATTTCTGCTTCATTCTTTTTCCTTTTACTTGTGCCTTTCAAGAAAGCAGCTGTTGTAGTGTGTGTTCTTAAGCTACTTTGTAAAGAGCCAGAAATCAAAGTAGCTCCTTTTGACACGCATAAAAGCATTCATGAGTGTTCAGTAATCGTCACTGTTGTAACAGAAAAGTAAAAATTAACAGTTTATTTGTGGTTTTAAGACTGTAATCTGAGATATTGATTTGTAGCAACTTAATGAGTTTGCAATTAAAATCAACTACTCTAACACTATATTTGTATCAGAAAATATATGTTTGTATTTGTTAATAAGCTGATTTCTTTGAACTGCTATTTACAGTCAAGATGAACATTTTAAACAACTGTAGTACAAATCATAACGTTTGAGTCATGGCTTAAATGGTAGTTTACTGCAGTTGGTGATGCCCCTTGGCTGCCAGTTTCCCAACTGTGAACTCACAGGATTTCAAATTTATTTTTCATGTAGTGCCTCAGCAGTGAGAGAGAAGCTTAGCCACAAAAAAATCAAACGGGCAGATCTTGGACAAATACTCTACATTTTTTTGCTTGAGAAATCTGGAGGTAGCTCAACAACGGAAGGCAGAAATTATTTCAGTCTGCTAGTTGTTTTTGAAGTTACCTGCCAGGTGATTTCCCTACTAGACCATGGACCTCTTGTAGAAGTGAGTGCACAAAAAGCACCATGCTTCATAACCACTCTTCTTCAATAGCTCACTATTGAATCAATAGGCAAGTTTGGGGAAGGACTTTCAGAATGGCTCACCAAGGAACTGCCTAGTAACTTCAAATAGTTTTAAAGTGGACATCTAGTTGAGAGGAATCCATGGAATATCTTTTGCATGCACAGATAACTACATACAGATAAATGCATGTATATAAGATATAGTTTCCATATGATACAGCAGTAAGAAATATTTTATCAAGACTTAAAATATGATTGTGTATGTGAGAAATAGGACAATAGCATACATGAATGATCCTGAAGTGACAATGAGTTTCAATGGGTTTATTAATTTAGTTGCTATATGATTGTTTGGATTGTAGCACTATAAAAATAAGAACCAAAAAAATGGACCAAACAAAAACAAACCCCAAAAACCCTCAAAACCAAAACCCCAAAGTGCAAATGATCTCTGCAAATATAATCTTGACAAAGAATATTATAGATAGGATGGTCTAGATAAATTAAATTTTAGCTGTAAGAGAATATGTTACTGTCATTAAAAGAATTAATACTCAAATTCTTTAATGAGCTGCCTGTAGTTTTCCACTTGCTCACAGGAAGTGGTTTTCCTGTTTTATTCTTTTATGCAGAATTCAAGCTGTGCTGACTGCGGGCAAAGTGTATCTTCTCCTGGTTTTCTCTAGTAGCCATTACTGTCCTGATGTAGGGGATTCATAGCTGCAATGATAATGAAAAATAAACAATAATCTAGTTGCATTTTAGATGCTCTCTTTCAGAAGCCACATCAGATACATTTGGAAACAAACACGAAGATTGTTTCTGGGTGTTAGATTTCTTGTGCTAGCTGCTCTGAATGTCTACTCTTGCAGTACTAGTTGGATAATATTCGTGACTCAAGTAAAGCCATTTGAACTGTAATCTGTCTTACGTGGTTTTTATCCCTCCTTGATATTTATATTATGAGCTCAGATATTCTTTCTCAGCATTTCTTTTTCTTGCAAAATAAAGCCTTTGCTGACACTCCCTTTTCCCTAACCACTGTAATAGGTCCTCTTTGAATTGTTACAATTAAAATTGGGGGTTTTTTTTGGTGCATAAATGTGACAGAAACTATGTAATATTTTAAAGTGATGTCTTACTGTAGATGTATAAAACAGTGTTCAGTGGACAGGTCCTAAACTCAGAGTATCAATCTGCATATCTCAGAGCCAGCCTTACTCCTAGGCTGCAAATTAATACATATACTTTAAGATTGATCCTTGGTAACACTCATGAATCTGTTGTATTTAATTGTTGAATACAAATGGATATTTTTACAAGTGGTGCAGAGATGGTGCAAAGTGGGTTACATGAAGCTGTATAGCTGTTAGGTTTCTGTTCTCTGTGCTGGTAAAGGAGTTAAGTGTGTGGTTTATGCTACTATGGGTGATGGCTTAGTGAAAATATTCAGAAATTTTTATTGTTCTTAGTCTTGGATGTATCTGGTATATATTTATAAAAAGGGGTCAGTCTTTCAGTTATTCTTTCAACTTTGGGGGCATATAACACTAAGGAAAAAAAATGTCTGCTACTTATGCCACTAGTAATTTTGTTTGAATGGATGTTGCAAAATTTATTGCAGTTTGAAACTTCTTCCTTGAAATCCAGTTGCCTTGAATAGTAAGAATGAATATATTTTCACTATAACCTGCAGGTTTTGTCTACAGCTTTTCTACATCATACTGTTTTCAACACACACATACAATTTCATTCTTCCCTTGTACATGCCACAGAAATCAGCCTTTTCTATAAATGCTCGTGAAATTTTTTGCTTTTTTCTAGGTGGCTGGGTGGAGGTGACTTTAGTGTGACAATGAAGGCACCAATAAACTTTTATATAGAGGGTGAGACCACGTGAGCAAATGTTTTAAGCACAATTTTCTATTTGTTCTGTCAGGTTGGGGAAAGGAAGGATTTAGGTACCCATGTCTCTTCCAGTCCTGTTGGCGCACACACTAAGCAGGAGGAAAACACTCTAAGTTTCTCTGCTGGGTTTGTGCACACATACTTATACAGGTGTATATATAATAAAATATGCTAATAATAGTGGTCTATCTTGGACTATTTTATTAATTGCATTAGATTACACTTTAGCATTCCTGAATATGGCTGTGGTAATTGCCAAGTGAGTCCTCTTCAGCTACAACATTGTGTGATTTCTGAGTCACCACTGCAGTCAAAAATAAAACCAAAACTTGATGTTTGTCTTTTCAAGATAACCTATAAGCTAGAATTATGGAACTGTATTCTTTGACTATTTTTTGATTTCTCTCATTTCATTTATGCTTCAAACAGGATGTTCAAATGATGTTTTTTTAATTGGAGATTTGTAACAGCACTGGACTTTTTTGATCTGTAAGGCCATGTGTTCGGTCCCTCTTTAAAGGCAGCTATTTCCTCAAATGCATGAATTAGGATTTGTACTCTTCACGTTACCTAAGGGTAAGGATGTTGCCATTAATGTTTCAATGCCTCATCAGTTCATCCATCTGTATTAAGACGTTAGAGTTTTATTATTTTACAAGGATGTTTTCAGTTTTAATTCCTTTAATGTCTACAGAATGCTTCCATAGTCTTATATGAAGTAGTTAATCAGTGCCAAGTGTTAACAAGCCCAAGTTAACACTTCTGAAACTGTCTAGTACTGAACTCCAAGTATGAGCAATGCACTCTTTTTATCATGAGTTTCCAAGGAAATAGTTTACCTGGAATTACTGTACATGGGGATTTTTTTTTATTGTTAGTGGAAGGGCTAATTTCTGTGCAAACACTAACTTTTGTATCATAACAGCATGAAGTTTTACACTCAGTCACAGCAATAGGGCTTGAAAGAGTGCAGAGACATGGAAAAGCCTGAAGGCTTAGATCTCACCTAGTGGAAAGATACGAGAGCTTAGAGCTTAGTTATTCAGAATATGAATAACTGTGCAGGGGATATTGTAGCAGCCTTCAGTTCAATATCTACCTGATTTAGAGTTCCTTTGCGATGAGCCAACGAGAAGGGCTCCTTAGGGATATATGAAAATCTGGCCCTCCAATATTTTCAGCTGATCTATCTTTTTGAGTGAAGTCAGTCAGATGGAAAAGCAGTGCCTTAAAAAAAAAAAAAAGGGGGGGGGTGGGGGAAGAAATGAAAAAATTACATGATAAATGTACAAGTAATTAATGGATACTTTTTCATTACTGTCATTACTGCTGTGGCTTTTCACAGCTTTTACCTGTGACACGACACTTTGAACTGCAATTTCATCATGGTTTAGAAAAAGCAAATCAATCAGCACTTAATCTTTTTTTTACAAAATTAAAAGTCATGTAGAGATGTGCTTCAAAAAATTAGTGATAGAAGTAGCACAGAAATATCTTGGTTCTGTTTAATAACAACTTACACTTATGCAGCATTTTCCATTCATTTTCACTCATTTCATTCACATTGTATTTTGTTTTCTGCTAGGTTGCCTTGCTTGTATTGGGCAACTTGATTCACCCCTGAGGAGAGGTGGTGATCAAATGGCTTGCAGCAATTGCAGAGCTTGGCAGGGGTGGAACTTTTGGCCCAGATAAAGGATACAAATGGCAAAAGCAAGTGCTGAGGACTACTCTGTTGTGATTAGATGGGATGTCAGCCTGATCTGTTTGGTCAGCTTCAAGTCTAAGACCCTAAGAAAGGGTAGAAATCTCGTTCTATCCAGATGTGGGGTCTTTCAATATATTTAGCTTACTTGACTTAGGGGGGATTTTTTCATCACGGGCATGAAGAAACCTAGATTTGTTTTTGACTCTGTGTGTGAATTCAGTTACACCAGCTCATCTTTCGTTGTGTGAACTCCTATGCTCGTTCCTTAGGATCCTGTGAAAATTCTAGGAAACACCTCCTTAAAATTACCCTGTCTCTCATCTGAACTGTGGCTATTTTAGCAATTAATTGTATGGTCTTTTAGACACACTGTAGGTATCTTCTGAACATATTTTAAAATAAGTTTTGAGTAATTATTTGTCTCATTCTCATCACCACAAAATATAAATGCCCAGGTTAAGGTTTCCTACCACCCTGACTGTCTTATAGTTTACAGTTGAATTTTATCTTAGTTGTTTTCAAAGTACTGTAGAAACATCTTGGGAATTCTGCTGTGGATTTCTGTGACACACAGGTTGTGGCAGGGCAATTTGTTTTGCTTCTTCAAATGCAAACCCATCAATCTGGAACCTGTAGGAGGTTCTTGTTACAGTCTCAGTAGTAACATATCACACTCATTAATGAACTGTTCATAAATTAAGCTCCTAAAGGCATTCACATGTGAGCCTATCAGTATCAGCCTATGAGGGTCAGTGTTTGTATGAGGATTGTTTGTGCAGATGCTGCCTATTCACTGATCTGGGTGGCACTACAAAAGCAGATAGACACTGGAACAACAGACTATTTATATCACTCTGAATTCAGCAGAGTGCTGTTAAATGATGTTTGTTTGTTTCTTTGTTCCTTTTTCTCCATAGCTCTTTAGTCTGTCCTTTGAATGAAGGTGTTTGGCTGTGCAGTACTTGATTTTGGGAGGTGGAGAACAGGGCTGTTGGCTGGCACTGTTGGGCAGGTTACAGCAGGTGGCACTATTTGGTGGCTTTTGCTTAACACTAGTAATTATTTCAGTGCACATGTGTATGTTGATATATGATCATTTTTTCAATTGGATTTTTATGGAAACACTAAATAAGGTAGCCAGTCTGAAGAAAAAGGTACATATGTCCTTTCTCCTTAGGAATAGTAACAACTCCCATATACTTTAGTGTATATCAAATATGTTCTGTGTTAGATTGTTAATAAAGAAAAAGACTTATGGAACTAATTTCTGGACTGATGCTTGGACTAGGTGTGCTGGACCCTCGAGAAAAATTCTGGAGGAGTAATCATGTTTAACTTCTATGTATTAAGGATTAATTATTTTTAAAGGGCTTAGATGTGTCCAAAAAAACAAACAAAACCTCCCCCTCTTCCCATTTTTTTCCCACACAGCTTTGTTTTAGTTTTGTCCTCATATACGAGAGATAAAGCAAAACCTGGTCTTGCTAAGATGCTGTTAATGATGGAGGGGTGATTTGTTGTTGCATTGCTTTTCCAGTGTGCTAACTCACACAATAAATGCACATTCTTATTAAATACTCGGATGAAAAATTGTGTCTAGGTGTATGCACGTATGTATTAATTTTTAAAGTCACTCTACCCTTACTAGTTTTGCATCTGGGAGATTTCTTTCAGCCACTTGACTAACAGAGATGTCAGTAAAAGCAGAATTGATCTGATTAGATTCACAAGAAAAAATAAATACAGTTTTCAGCTTCTTTCATATTAAGTATGGCCATTTAACAGCTGTGTTAAATGTGTCTGAAAAGCTACAGATAAATTGTTTCTATCAAAAATAAAAAATGGTGTCTCTAGGGGAGAGAAAGCAGTTTGCCAGCAAGCACTGGTTTCTGCCACTGCTCTTTTTCTAATGTAACAGAGTTATTTTTAGCACCAGAAAGTGCAAAACATGTTTAAGAGAAATAGGCTGGAAAATGTGACATTGCACAACCCATCTTTGTGGGTGGATGAGGTTTCTCTGTCTGGGTGGTGCTGTTTGCTCTCATTTGCACCCCTTCAATGAGTGTTATGCTCTTATGAATTACATATGCATTTGTGGCTTAGAAGCCCTGTGCAAGCATATTGATATGACTGGAAAATATATTTAAATGGTATAGCATACAAGCCAGTGATGTTGTTACAATCAATTTTGTGAGAAATAATTCCCTGTGTTTTGACTCAATAGTTATATTTTGTTTATCAACCTTACACTAATAGCAGAGTTAGACTGAGAAGGATGCATTTCACATGGTATTAAAATAACTTTATATTTAGCAGGAGTGAGGGGAAAAAAAGCAAGTACTTCATATTTATTTCTAAGGATGAACAGAATCATTTGGAACAGAACAGGGGAAGGGGGACTGGTGATGTGTATTTCCTTGCTGCCTCTATTCTCAGTTCTGCTGCTGGCCCCTTGGGACAAGTGTTTTCATTTCTGTATGAGTTGCATTCCTTAACCTTTAAAATGGGAATAGTGATTATGAAATTTTTGTTTACCCACTTGTACATGTTTGGATGAAAAGCATTGTGTAATGGTTTATTAATTCTCGTATGTTTTGCTTCTGCCATCTGCCTATTTGCTGGCCTGCTTATTCAAATGGAAGGGCCTGGGCTACACCCTGAATATTTTCATCTTCTCTTCGGTGTGTCCAAAATTGAGAGCTTGGATGACACTGATGAACTTTTGATTGGGTAACTTAATGTTGTCAGAAGAAAGCAATTCTCTGAGGACTACACATGTTGTGGTGGTCAGAAGATTGGGGAGCACACAGAAGATGTCTACATCTCCAGACACACAGTAAAGATGAAATTTAGAGGGAAGATTTTTGTGTATATGGCATCTGCAGCTCCTGTGATTTTCTGGTCAGAAAGGGAGAATTTGCCTCCTAGTTGCAGATACAGCTGATTCCCTCATTTACCCAATTAATTTACATGTCTTCCAGGTTATTCGTATGGTTATTCTTACTAGGTAGAAAATGGATTCCTAATTCGAGCAAGACAGTCAGTATTTTTCCTGTCACACTGCCAGTCACTGTGATAACTTCAGTTCATTCTGCTTCCCTTCCCTGTCCCCAAGAATGTCTGAATTTAAAGATATTTGAGCTCATTAACTTTAGTTATATTTGACCACAGTAGTGAGCTATTAAGTGCTTCTAGTCCTGTCACATCACTATCAGATGTTTTCTGTTCAGTCGTTGAAAAAGTATAGTACAGAAAGTTTCTAAAATAAGATTTTACTTTCCCCCCTCTCTGTCCTTTATCTACACACACTTTTCCTTTTTGGAGCTCTCTTGTGGGGAGGAGGGAAGGAGTAGTAGTCTCTCTACAGGGAAAAGAATCAATGGAGCTAATTTCATTTTTTCCTTGCGAGAGTTCACAAATAGGAAAATGACCTTTGAAAACTGAGCTTTGGTTTGCTTGATCAGGAATATAGATGATTTACCATAACAGTATTTAAAGAGACCTAAATAACACCCATACATAGACACATGCAAGATGTTTTTCAATTTAAATTATTTGCTCAGGGCTGCCATCATGCCCTGACTGGTGAATGCAGGTATTCACAAAATTTCTCCACCAAGAAACCTGTTGTTATTTTGCTTTTTAGCTCAAATGGAGGTCGACCTAGAATATGAAGAGACATAGAAAATGCAAACCACTGGTTCCTGTCATATATCATCCCACTAGAGTAAGTAGCCAAGATAAAAACATACCCTAGTTTTGTGTATGTTTGGTTCTTCTTGGCCTGTACCATAAGAAAAGCAGGCTGGTATTGCTACTAGTGTAGACAATAGGCATTATTAGAGAACTAATTCAAAAGGTTTTTCAGTAGAGAAAATCTTTAATAGTAGTTATAGACAACATTATGTGCTTCCCCCCCACTTTTTTTTTTTCTGAAAACTGAATCTTCAGAGTTAAGAACAACAAAATATAATTATCACTACTCACATTAAAGATGCTTCATAAACAGTTCATCTCCTTAAAAGGGGATTGAAGAAAAAAAATCACCTGCTTTATTGGCTTTTTAGTCTGTGTGGCATTTTTCAGCCAAATCTGCCTGTTAACCAGTGCAAAAATATAAATACACAAGTATTCTGTTAGGTGTAAACTCTCAGACAATGTAAGTTCAATTGAATATAGCTCTGAAAGTGCAATTTTTAGTACTGAACTGTTAAAAGCATACCATTTTAATTTCAGGATGATCACAGGGTATGCACAGAAGAAGTAATCTCAACTTTGTGTGTTGAATAATTCAGATATCTGAATCTTAATTATTTCAAGCTTTGTCCAACTCTGTGCTGAAGCCATCCTTGAGTATCTGAAATCTGTTATCTAAATGTGCCTGTTGGTTCCAGTGACTGAGATAATCAAGGTTGTCACCTTCATGTAAGTTAGACACCTAACATTTGGGGTAATTCCTTGTGATACCTCGAGCCTTTCACATAAAGTATTTAGGGTTTTGAAAGAGACTCTGACTGTGAACTTATACAGCCTTGATTAACAAGGCTTAGTTTTCAAATGTGCAACTTGACAAAGCTATCTGAGAAGGTAAAGGTCTCTGGAGGAAGAGCACACTGTGTTTTCCAGGCTCACTGGATACCATTATCATCTGTTCATTTGGGGGAAGTGATGTTTTTTTGCCTTTTCACTAAGTGGTATTGTCCAGATGCTGCCTTACATTGTGTAGTTAGTGAAAATCAGAATAGAGCTATCTGTGAGGGAAGTGGGAGAATAAAGGTAAAATAAAAAACAAATTCCAAACCTCAGAAAATAAAAATGATTTTTTGTATTTAAATTCATACCACGTTTTTTTCTTTTAACATGCAGAATGTTTTTTTTTTTTAGTATTTTGTTTTGTCAGCTTTGGATGCCTTAATACCCACCCTTGCCAGTTTCTCAAGGACAGATGTTTAGATCTTACTGCAAAATTAGTGTCTCCAGTTGGATGCTCAGACATGCTTTCAAATGCATAGACCATATAATGTTGCTTGCTGTCCATTATTCAGTTTCCTATTTTCACAGCTTTTATGAGAATATGAATGAATAAAACTCAAAAGAATAAACTGACAGAGGTTTGCTATCTTAGAGCCATTTATAAAATAACCACTTTGAGATGCTTTACGGTTTACATAGCATTGTGGATATTAGTATGAATTTCTCTTTGCTTCTGCAGGTGCTGGTTTGCAGAGACAAATATAACCTCCAATTCCCAGCACACTGATCTGTCTAAACACAATTTGACATGCATTGCTATTAGCTTAGCACCTTATCAAATAATGTGCCCTGATAGAGATAAAAGGTTTTACAACCTTACCGCCTTTGTTTCTGTGTGCGTTCACCCACAGAGACAGCTCTGCAGCAGCTAATAATTAACACAAAAGACAAAGACAAATCTATATGGCTCAGTGTTGGAGGGTCCAATGTGCATGTTAAGCAGCTGGGGAAGTGAAATCTACAGCAAGAGGGTCTAAAATGGGATCTTCAAATGAGGCTTTAAGATGAATTGAAGTTGGGCTTTGTAAAGTCTCATTTTTACATGATGGAGCTGATATCAAAGTGTTGTCCGGAAATCAGCATGGTTCTGTGTGTCAGAGCACTTACTCAAGTCCTCAGAGAGGCTCTCACTGCTCTGTTAGCTCTAACTCTGTGTCACTTTGCATTCCAAGTATAAGCCAAGTATCTGAGGAAGGAATTAAAAAATCACCAGGGTAATATAAAATGTTCATTGTACTGAACCTTTCTTTCCTCGCTAATTTTTGTGTCTTTGCGGGTATACATAGTTTTAAGTGGTAGCTTGGGGGACTAAACACAAGGCCATGCTGGTTTTTTCTGACTGGTTTCCATTCAGAGGTCAGTGAGGGCTCCTCTCATTTTCTTGAGTCATCCAGTGTCTTTAACCTACCTGGCAATAGAAGTGTCATCTTCGCCAGACTAGATCTCAAAATGGGAGCTATTTTGACATGAAAAAGGTAGCTGGTTCAGCATTATACAGGACAGTGAAGCCATTTGGTTCCCATCTCCTTCCAAAATCTAGTCAAATACTTCAAAAGTAAGAATCTTGTTCATGACTGCTAATGCTCTATCATTGTCTGAATAAATCTCCAGCCCCAATTAACTGAGAACAATGTGGGATTTAGTAGTTTTAAAAATCAGATCAAAATTCTAGCTACCTGCAAATACTGTTTTGTTATTCAGGAAAATCAATTCAAGCTGGATTTTTAGAGATATTTTACAACTCATGTATAAATAGATGCCACGAGGGATTATCAGAATTGGTGTCTTCACCCAGTTGAAATTCAATAACCATCCATCTACGTTTTAATGCTTATGGATGTCTCTACAGTTTGAATCTGGGTTCAATTCAAAATTTGCTTGACTATGAATCCAGAAGCATGTTATTCTTGTTCCAATTAAATGTGAGCTATCAACTGTTGAAAGGATAAGAGTGAACTGAAAATATTTAGGAACAAGAGAAACATGAAAATAGATGACTTTTTCCCCTAACAAAATGATTAGGAGAAACTTATTATCAATTTTACTGCTACTGCATTTTAATTTACCACCCCATCAAAATAATAAAATGAAGCCCGAAGATCCAAATGAGTTCAAGTTCTAAGTGCCCACAGAAGAAAGTAGGAAGAATAAGTCAGAGAGCAAAGAGTGATACTTGAAGGATGTCTATAGAATGCATGTTTCACTTGGGAACATGTGTAGTGCTGGTCTCAATATCCAAATCAGATTTGCATCACTATAATTTGGCTGAAATTTGCATAGGAAACATGGAATTTTGGTATCCATTTACCAGTGAGTTTCAGTAAGACTTTGTAGTCCTTTGGAAGTCTTATTGGTGCTGGTTTTTAATTCAAATTTTCCTGTAACACATCTCTGAAGATCTTTTTAAGATAAATTTGCATGCTGACATAGCTTTCCAAACAGATATTTTTCTCTGGTATTTAGTGTTTGATGTCTGAGGAAGCTGCTTAGAGAGGTCTCATCTTATGTCCTAACTTGACTGGCAGCGGTGACAATTGATTTTAATTTTGTGAACCAGCACAATTTCAAGTACATTTTGTGTGATGTAGACATGTAATGGTAGGACCCAATCCTAATTTCTGTGGATCTTACAAATGTGCAGTGGAAGCAGACTGTGCTACTGCTTATGGCCTGATGAAAACTGATTTTTGTTGTGTGTATGTGAAAGCCTTAGTAGCACAACAAATGAGCTGAACCTTATAAATTCCCCATCCCACCAAGTGCAATGGTCTGTTTATCAGCAAGACTAGGCAAAATGGTGAAAAAACCTCTTACCAAGTTTTTGATGTCTGAAATACAGCAGTTTGCCCTCTGTTTGCTTTCTAAACCATTAAACAAGATTCAAAAGATTGCCTAGCTACCAAAGCCTACATATTAATTTTGCCTGAGTTGAAAAGGAAAATGCTAGAAGACTATATGGGCCTGAGTAGGTGCTTCCCAGTGATTTGTGTGTTCAGCAGCTGTCTCTTCCTAAGCACTGAAGTTACAGTGCAACATTTGTCAGGGAAGGGAGATCCCTCATAAAGTCAAGGCATATTACACAATCTGTGCCTCTGCTCGTTGAGCATGCTGGTAAAACCAAGTAAGGGAAGAGGATGGAGAACGGGAAGAGATCTCCAAGAGCAGTGTTGGGCTGGGCTGATGACAGGCTATGGCCCTGCACCTTCTCTAATTTTCTTAACTTCAACAATCACTAAAATTTTCCAAACTGTACAGCAGTGAACAGAGGCCAAGTGTCTGAAGCCTCAACTGTTATTATTCTCAGTCAGTTTCTTTCTTTGCAAAAAGAAAGCTTGTAGGCTAGTATCAACTCTTAAAATAATTTCATTCATGTTCATTATCAAAGATGGTTATGCACCTAAATTAAGATTTTATTAGTATCACATATTTGTATTTTAATATTTTCTGTTTTATGGCTGAGATTTACCATTTTTGTCATGACCAACCCAAGAAATTCCTCATCTTTCAGAATGAGGGCAGATAAGTCACTGAGTTGTGATAGTTTCTCTACCTGACCCTGCTCTGGCAACTTACCTTTGTTTCAAGGCTTTTATTTTGTGTCTGAAGCTTTTTGGGAAGGCTGCTAGCAAGATGTAGCATGACATTCTTGTAACTCAAGATGTCCTCTCATGTGGTTTCACCCCACAGAGCAAGCTGTGCATTGGAAACATTCAGTCCTGAGAAGGTTAATGTTAAGATTGATTTTTATTTGCATTGTAGCAACTAGAATTGTTTAAGTACAGGAGTCCTTTTGTAAACTGCATATATCTAGAGTAGCTCCAGCATCTGATGATACACTGAGGCCATGGTAGGTGAGTGCAAAGTGCTGGATGAGAAATGCAACCTAAGCCAGAGGCAATGAAATTAGTGTAACAGCAAGGTGTAGAGTGAATCTTGTTGCCTGAAAGGCAACAAAAATAGACCCTCAAGAACCTCCCTGGAAACTGCAAAATGAAATCTGAAGCAACAGTTGTGTTGCTATCTCTCATGGAGAGTACAGATAAAGACTGATGCAGGGGGACATCATGTATGTTTTAACATCAAGTCTTTCTTGGCAAAGAGCCAGATCAAATACATACAGCTATGTCCTAAGCTGTTGAGGTTCCTCTGTGATCTTAAAAATGTCGCCAGTGGATTTCGGGACATTTCTTACTTTGAAGAACTAAGAGAGGAAATTGCACATATTAAAGCTTTCATCTTTTGTCACTCGTATTTTTTTTGTTTTTCATTGAGGAATTGTTATAATTTTTATTTTGTGAGATTCTTGGTGGATGCCCAGTGCCATCTTGAGCAGCGAACTTTTGGCTGTAATTATATTGAAGTAGCACACAAACAGAGGTAGAATAATAGGAACTAATGGTAACTCTAACTTGAATGTCCTGCTGAGTTTTAAAAACTATAATGTTGAGCAAGGAAGCTTTTGATTAAATTATGAAAGACATGATCTCTGTGCAAATTTTATGATTTGTTGCATTTCAAATCAAGTTAATTCATTCCTATGAATGCTTCTCCCTTTAGTGTCTTGGAGTTTCACAGACATAGTTTTGTGACCATTTGCATAATTATCTAAATGGGCAGCTCTTTGTCCTCCATCATACTTTCCCCCTCAGGATTTCTTGGTGTTTTTTTTTCCTGCAATCTTTTGAAGTCCAGCTCAGGATTTCAGGGGTGCAGGTATTGGCTTGATTAACTTCAAAGCGACACACCGCTGACTATCACATTAGCTTGTCACTTGGCCTCCAGCAGACACTGCAATTGTGAATGGAATTGAGTAGCTTTATTGGAGATATATTTTCTTTTTTTTTTCTTCCAGAGCTATGGGAAAATAAATACGAAGGTTCAACAGTGTCACTCGAGTTCATGTTCATATGCTAGCTAATAGTATCTGCTACAATTTTAAATGTAGAGAGGTGTATGATGTCAAAATATTTTTTGTCTCATGTTTACTCTTTTGCTGCCCCAAGAAGAACCCAGAAGACTGTGGTAATTTGGCAGAATTGTAATCAAATTCCTTTCCCAGAACTTTGGGGTTTGAAATAACATGAGAAGCAGATTTATTTTTTTTATTTTAAATTTTTTTTGGTAAACTAAACTTTGACTTCTAATAAACAGCTGTGTCCCTATTTTCTGTGCAGTAGTAAAGATCCAATGATCAATGCAATGTATCTTATGATCAAACTGTAAATCATCAGTCACATAAAATCATTTCTATAAACTACATCCTCCTAATGTCAGCTGTATGATACAATTACATTTCTTTCTGTACTAGTTTCCCTACATTATTGTTGTAATTAGAGATCTCAAGATATCATCTGACCCTGGTATATAGATGTCTCCTAATAATTAAATAGTTGTGGTAATCTGTGGGATGTTAAAATTTTCCTGAAATGTTGATAAAGATAGCTGTGAGTTTTTAGGGAGTGGAGACATTTTCTTGGTAGAGACTATTTCAATGTGCTGTTTTGGGATGATCTGGCTGCATCTTATTTTTCTTCAGAGACCTCCTTTTCTGTCTTTAATTTCTGTGTGCAAATGAAAGGTACCCAAATGCAAGCTCATTTAAACATGACTAGGTTGTCATATGTCAAAATGCACATACTGAGAGATCCAAAGCAGACTTGCTAGTGAGCAGCATTAGATTTAACTATTCTTTGTAATGTGAATTATAGAAAGACAATAAGAGAAAACATATATTTAGAGTTCTGTGAAACTGAATATGTAGTGTGCTTGTTTGGATGGTTAATACAGAAGCCTTTGAAAGTACTATATATGTTGGACAAGAGATGTGCTACTCTCAGAAGGGTCTATTTTGTTGGCAGTTAGAAATTAATGGAATCTGAGTTAGAATAATAGGTCACAAATGATCTCATGATATGAGAATTTGACCAATGAGTTTTTATCTGGCTCTTGAGGTGTTTAGATGATGCAGATGCACCATGACTGCCTTTCCATCAGTTGTTGCTCATTTGATATATTTCAGTTATTTTAGAAAGACTTTCTTGCAATGCAATTCCATGCCTCCATCGTTTGTGGTTTTCTGCATAAACGGAAGTGTCTGTGTTATGCAATAAAGCCCTGTAACTGACATCTGTAACGAAAGGGGAAATGAGAAATTAAGAATTCAGTCCTAGGAAAGCACTTGCATGTGTCATTTCAGAAACCAGGGCTAACATAAAACACTCCAATTAATACTGAATATTGCATATTATTTGATTACAATTCAGAAAACTTTTTTTGGTAGGTCACAGTAGGGTGGCTTGATTTAAATCACCAGTTTGAATCATGATTTAAGTCAGCAGGCAGGAGCCCTGTATTTGAATAATTAATTTTAATCTGTATTTAATTATTTTTCCTAAAGAAATTTGTCCTGTTGATAGGTATAAACAATTAAAACACACTGATTTGCAAACAGATGAAATCTTATGGTAATAATTGGTACTATATTTTGGCAATAGAGAAGATATATTAAATACATATGTAATTACATCACTTAATATACATTTATTCATATAATTTACTTTTACATTTTATGGTATTAGAGAATGGTAAATTTATGTTTGTCTGCTTTGAGGTTACTTTCTTACCTAGGGTTTTTTAAGAAGCATACCTTGGTTCATGAAATGTAAATTAAATGATTGGTTAAGTTACTTAAGGAAAAACATATAAGGAGACTGATACATGATTTAAAAAAATAAATACTAATGAAGCATGACTTAGTTCTCTTGTTCAGTAACTATTGAAAATACATTAGCTGTAGTGAATATCTATGCTCAGCACACTGTATTTTCAAAAGTGTGGGCACCAAAAAAATCCATCAACCTATCTTTAGATGTCTAAACAACTTTCAGTGTCTTTCCCCATATAATTCAGAATTTTAGAGTTTGCAGTTTTGTAGTCTTTTGTATATATATATATATATATGTATATATATATTTTAAATGAAAGAGAACACCATCTCTTTTGAAGGTAAAATTGACTGACTTAATGAGTTTAACACAGTGAAGAAAACCTTATTGCCATTTTTAGTAGATGTCAAGAATAAATATGAATTTAAGTAAAAATGTGGCTTTAATATGACTGGTAATGAAGGTTGAAATTACCTAATCCTGCTTATTTAAAAAAAAAAGCAAGAATACCAAGAAAATGGCATGGTTTTGCAAGAACAAAACAAAAACCCCCTGAAGATTCCTGCAGGAAAACAGCTCTTCTACAGCTGTTTCTTATGGCAGTAGCCAAATGGATTCAGTAAAAAGGCTTCTAAGGGGAGCTTATACCGTGTTGGATCAACAACCTATGAGATAAAGATTCCTCTTTGCAAGTGAGACAGTGGCACCTAAAACATTGTCATGGGTAGACTGGTTTAATTATACGCTTGGCAGAAATGCTGTGATTGTACTTTAATGAGTAAAGAATACACTCTTTCTGAAGTCTTTTAAATGCATTTATGCATTTATTGCATGTGTAATTAAGGAAATTTCGAAATATGTATAATATACCATAGAAAGTTATAAGCAAAATACTCTGTGCTTATTTAATAGCCAATGTTATATTAGCAACAACTAAAGCAAGGAAATGAAATAGATTTTAAACCCAAGTTTTGCTGCAAATCACAGCTTTAAAGAAAAGTAATGGGAGAATCTGTTAAAGAGATCTCTTTAAAAAAGAGATTTCTTATTGCATTGATCTGGATAAGAGAACAGTAACTGAGTTCCTTCCAGACAGAGATGCTCTAGATCCTAGAGAGGGCTGCACTGAGGTGGTGCTGAGTTTTCAGTAGTTGTGTGCTTTCTCTGCAGCAAGTGATTCCAAGAGAAGTCCTTCCTACCCATACCCAGGAGGAAGGGTTTGCATCAGGGCTCACTGCTGTCACCCATCATTTCTGCATCTTTCACCTCATCAGCCCTGCAGCCTCGGGTGGAACGGAAACAGGTCCATGACACATATAAACCCTTCAAGTATCTCTCCTGCTGCATGAATATACAATGCCTTCTCCCCAGCCCAGTTTTATCACTGTTACCTGCTAAACTGGACTGCCTGGGGGTTTTGGGCAAAGCTGTGCACCTTCATAGTAAGGGAGCCTTTCTTTAGGTTGGTGGTATTTACCATCCCAAAGGACTTGTACCTTTTCCATGAAGCAGTGTACTTGAAGTGGGGGTGGGGTGGGAATATTTTCATCCTTCTTCCCTATAACTATGACTTCATGAGAAGCCAGACCAACTAGTGCTAACTTGAACAGTCCTGTGAGGTGGGGAGGAAGGCAAATCTGCATTCCCTGCACTAAGACTCAGGGAATGATCTCAACTGTCATGTCAGATGAAAATTCATGAGTCTATTCTGTCACAATGTGAGGCAGCATAATAGAATATGGTCTCATTCGTAAAAATGTCTGTTTTCTTCCCCTGCCACTTATCTTTTTAGCTATTAAACAGGGTTAAGGGTCCTCTTGTCACTTTTATTAATACAGAGAATCTACATCAAGGAGATTTTTTGCCCTTCTATTCCTTGGAAAGTTTCTCTCAATGCTAGCATTAGAAGTGAAGATGAAAGTAGAAAAAAAAATAAGCATTGAGAAAAGGGTTAGATACTCAGCAGCTCTTTTTCAGGAAAGAAAACTCAATGGAGATTATATATGTCATCAGATAGTTTAGAGGCACTTCTCTTTCCTGCTGATTTAAGAGAGAGAAGTGAGATGTAAACAATAGATCAGTGGCCTCACCATGGAGCACGTTAGAATAAACTACAGCCTAAATCCTTATCAAATGATCTTGAATATTAGGAACTTGTCGATTTCAGCAGCTAAATAATTGCAGTTACTACAGGGATTTGCTCTTTAGATTTCCTAGCTCAGGGAACTGAACTTTCCCTTCAGGAGGATTACCATTAGGTCTATAGGACCTAATCAGCATAAACCTTCAGCCCAGCAGGCAGGTGTCACAGTAGCTGTTCGTTTGCAAGGTAAGTAGGTACAAGATGTGAGAAGTTCAGAATTAGTAATGCAAGTCTTCTGTCATTTTTATCATTGGACCCTGCAGGGAGGATCTGATTAAATGGATATTCACCTCTTTGCATTAATGTGAACCCAATTTTAATTTGCATATAATTAACAGCACAGAAAAAAGTATAATTTTATTATTTGCTGTTGAAAGCAGATCTGTGGTAGCAAGGAGCTACGTATAGTAGCTGAAGTGTGATATAAATGACTTTATCTCATCCCTCTTCTTTCTTTCTATTTCTGCTTCCTGCAGCATATTAATTTCAACATCTGTTTTGTTTGGTATGAAATGCAACATCCAGATTTTTCCTAAATAAATTGCTTCACATGTTTCTTTGTTTTGTAGGTCCTCCATGTACAAACAACAGTGCTGTAGACCCTGGTACTCTTCAAATGCCCTGTATAGTTTCACAGAGATGTTTCAGGTTCTGTGGTAGAAAACAGCCATGCAATCTGATTTGGATTTCAGAGGGTATTAGTTCTGTCCACAACTTCTGACATGCATTTGGGAAGTGACAGGGAGCAAATCAGTTCACCTCACTACACCTTGGTTTCCTGTCTCACTGTGGCCTAGCTAGTCCTTTTAGACACTTTAGAGCAGGGTTAGAATAAGAAGGGAAGAATAGCTCCAATTACATGTTCATTAGATGGACCTTTGGCTCTTGTTGGGCATAAACTGTAGTAATTGAGAATTCAGTTTTCTACTAATAGGGTTTTTTAATGACTCAATAAGTTACATTTGAATCTAAATGTGAAATATGCCATAATAATTTTTAAAAGTTTTTTGCAATGCACATTCCTGTGTCTGCCCTGGATAAAATAGAGCTTTATTTTGATCTAGTAAGGCAGTTTTTATAATCTTATATTAACAGCTATAGATCCTTCTACTTGCTGGTAAGCCTGTCTACTTGCCTACTTTGTGGGCATGACCTTTCTGCTAAAAAATCATGCTTCAGAGATCCTCACCATCAAGATTACTTTAATGGGCAGCTGTAGTAGTGCTATGAAATGTGTACTTTGCTCTACCAGTACTTGGATATGCTCTATATCATCAGATAGCCGAAATGAAATGACACAATGTAAAATCATTTGGTCTATGTTGACTAGGTGTGAAAAACAGCACATCACACGTGTACGTACACATATATTGAACTAACATATGAACCAATATATAGCACTGGTTCAGAGAGCTGGATGTGTTAGGAATCAAAGTCTTATTAGATTGGACATATTATAGAGAAATTTTAACTTAGATGAATTGAATTTTCTAGAAGAAAACTCTTCCACCAAAGTTCATTGGAAAGTTCATGTCTGATTTACACCAGAAACTTAGTTAAAGGTTTACATATTGAATGTCGTGTCCACCCAGATTCAGTAAAATGCAGCACAAGAGGTCTGTGAGATTGTGTTGAAGTGAACCATCTGGGGAGTGAAATACACCAATACATGGAATAAATGCTAATTGATGAACTGCAAAACTTTGAGTTCAAGCTTTCGCTTCTCTTAATCCCTAATTTGAACAATGCTCATGGATGTGCCTTTCCCTTGCATTTCCTTAAAATCATATGGAAGGGAGTAGATTCTGGTCCGGTAATTGGCACTTAAAATAGCATTTGGAGTCTAGAATCTGATGATCCAGTGTTCTTTTTAGGTGACTCTGGATAAAAAATATAGGTACTTAGTGTCTCTTTACTTAGCTCCATTCTTTTGTGACTGCTTTCCTAACAGAGTAAGATGGATACAAACCATCAGCCATTTGAATGTTTTGCCATGAGACTAGAATGCTTAAGTTGGCAAAATGTTAAGTTTTGCAGCATCTTAGAAACTGAAAAGCCTTGAGCCATTCACTTGCTAGGCAGTTAGAAGTCAAGAAGCCCCTTGGAAGGCTCAGGGGTTAGCTCAGCAGCTGTTGCTTATGTAATTGTACCAGGATGCTGAAGCTAATTATGACACTGTTCTAATCTGGTTGCATTGATTATTTTAAGAAACATCTGTAACACCATAAAGAATTTTTGAAAATTTTTGAAGCACTTGCAATTTTAATTTGTGCTGTCTCTCCCCAGTTTGGGTACCCAGTACATCTTTCATTTATTAAGATGTGGTCTTTGTATCCTCTTTAGTGTATCTTTCCTGTGTGTGCCACACTCCAAGCAGGAAGCAGCAGATCACTGCTGGAAAGGAATTACAGTAATTGACTTGTGGGGTCAGAAACAGTTAACTCTGCAGGAGAGGTGTTAATGCTAAATGATGCTATAGTGGCATTTCTGCTCAAATAAAAGATACCAGCCTAGTAAGGTTTAGAAGTAGTTTCCAAATGACCAGGAAATGTGAGTAAGCAAATCACTAATATGTACATTCTCTTAGCAACAAAAAAGCTGTGTCATGTTCTGCCAGCGGGGCTTCAGCACTGAGCAAAGGGGTATGGCTGGATTTAGGAGAAATACAAGTTTCAGGCTGACTGAGAAGGGGCACAAAGCAAAAGTTGAATTCAGGGGCTTCTCTTAATATGTAGGCTGAAAGCATATACCGAAGAGAGGACTTTCTAGTGTGCAGTGTCCTTTAAATAGATTGATCCTGTTGCAGGCAACAAAGGATAGATTGACATTAAACTGTTCCTCTGATGGCTTTATCCAGCAGGTACATTCCTCATCCAGGTTCAAGTACCTTTTATTATTGGCATAATATTACATATTCTAGACAGTGTTGGCTCTGTGTGTCTCACAGTCTAATATATGTATGTGCTTTATGTGCATTGGTGCTCAGCACAGTGAGATCCTCTCCCATGGAAAGGAATGGGGCACAACTGGAGCATTTTTCCTGTGTGGTTGTACACACAATGCTGTACTTTTGCTGTACAATGCTGTACTTTTTCATCCAAGCAATTGCTACATACCTCTGTAAACTAAAGAAAGATTTCTAGTTCTGTGTACTGCTGCTCCTGGGTTGCAGCTGTGTATGAAACTCAAGGTGGAAGAGGTAGAGATTTGTAATTGCCTGTTGTCTTCACTAGCTCATTACTTTGTCTGATGTGACTGGAATCAAGCCATAACTGGAGATGCTGGACATGACAACTCTTTCTTTGTCTAGTTTTGGTAGGATACTGGCAAATTCATGTATCCAAAACTTGTCTGGTTCATGACTTATTAGCCATAATTTGAACCTAAGTGTTTAATAGTTGGAAGCAATTAACATATTAGACTAGTATTCAGAAAGTATTTCTTTCCTGAGGCACACAGAAAGCTTTAGAATGTAGTGAACACAAATGATGATATAATAAAAAGGTAACTGTCCTCTCCTTATGTCCAAGAAGTAGTTGGGCTGGGCTGAATATTCATACTAATATACTATTTAAATGTATTTCTGAATAAGTGGTAACTAAATAATGTAAGATTATAATAGTGGCTGGCTACACTGAATAAGAGCAAGACCATAATGAGTAAATTACACCATTCTAAGACAGAATATGATACAAATTGGTAGGGGTACTTTGTATCTGAGAGATTAATTGTACACTTTCAATCTCCTCTAGGCCCTAGGAAACCTGTGGGATCCCAGGAAGATGACTTATGAATAGGATTTTATTGGTTTTGCCTGTATGCTTTGTGCAAAAATTGGGAATGCTGTATTTCTCAGCAATGCCTGATCAAATACTGTGTCCTTGAGGTTTCTTGCTGTCCTGCTCTGGTACACTGACTTTTGGTCTTTTGTAACCAATCAAAAATTTATTAGCTTTTTGGAAGTATTTTGTGTCTCACATTGTAGCATATGTAATAAAAATGTTTTTTGTACTCTTCTAGCAAAAAAAGGAGCATGTTTGCTTGTGGCAAAGGGTGGCATGGATAAATGCTCCCAGGCATGCATTCTTTAGCTGTATGTGACACAAACAGAAAGGTAATTTGGGAACATGGAAATCCTTTCATTGAAGCTGTGTTTCTTAGAACACAGGAACTCTTTGGAAATGCTGCTTGTAATAGTTGGAAATATATATTTCTTAATAACGGTTCTTTATTTTAAAAAGCTATTTGTGAAACCCTACAAAAATATTTGTTTTCTGTATATTTTCTGTATGTAGAATATCTGCAGCTGCAGATGATGGTAGCAAATTAAATCCATTCAAATATATTGCAGCTCTCTTTTAATAAGAAACAAATGTATTGAATTTGGAAATCAATATAAGCCAAATACTACAAAAGTTCTATGTATTAGAACTTCGAAGGTATATGGGATAAAGCAGGTGTAGTTTAACTGCAAAAAGTCTAAGGCTCTGAAAAATCTACAAATGAAATATAATAACTTATTTTCAAGATCTGACTGAGAAAAAAACATTTCCTTCAATAGTCACTATTCCAATTTAGTAGAAGGAAGCTTTTACAAGGTTGTTGTTGCCAAGGTAACCACTTTGTTCACATCCATGTGTTGAGCATATGTGTATCACTTTATCTCAGCTCTCAGAGGCAATATCATGGCACTGCATTTGGGAAAGGAATTTTTAAAAAAAGCATATAAAACCTCCTAACATCCAGAAGATTCATTAAATGTTCTCACTCAAGACAGATTTAAATTACTCTTTTGGGGTTCTTTTATGCTAAAGTTCTGAATGCAACTGAGTCTTGTTATATCTTCAAACTCCACACAGAAGAAATTTAAAAAGTAAACAAGTTGTCAATATTTCATTTCAAATGCATATGTACAATGATTCATGGATCATATGTACACATAAGCATATATATAAATGAATTGTGTTTATATTTGTGTGCAGGAAGGACTGACAAAAAAGAACCTAAAGCAATCAAGCCATCTTTATCTTTCTTATGGTTGTTATTGTTGTTGCTAAATTTTATTAACTGTGTAAGCACCTGGATCCACATGAGACTGAGTCACTCAGGCCATTGATATCAAACAGAAATATTTATGACCATGAGTATTTGTGGTGCTGTAGTAATTTTAGGTAAACTGTTTAAGATTTGTTAATGTGTAGATTGCATCCTGACTCACAAAGAATGAGTGCTTTTGCAAATTTCAGTATTTGCCAGTAATCTTCCAAGTCCCTGGCAGCAGAGTTAATTTAAGAGAGTTAGTTTAACAGATTTAAAAAACCAGAGAAGGGTGGGGGAAACAGACTAAAAAATATGGCCTAGACAGGTGTATTGTGCACCTCATTTGAAAGATCAACAGTATCATTTTTAGTCAAGTCGAGTAACATCGGTTCCTAGATATGTAGTATCTATATGCTGTGCAGTATACTGGGAAAATTATGCCCAAAGGGAATGAAAATTTGTTGCATGATACTGCCTGGGGCTTTTACTGCGTTCAGTACTGAAGCCATGTCAATTTTTGAATTACTAAAAACGTTAATTGGGAGTTTTGACTTATGTTTAACTTTTAACTAAATTTCCCACCCTTAACTTAAGAGTCTTAATTTTTTTAGTGAAGACAACCATATTGTACCATCTTTGAAAGTGGTCAAGGTGGCTACTTGGCTCATGCTTGGGTTTATTGCATGGGGAAGCTCTCTATGGTCAGTAACTTTTTGCAGAAGGACAAGGAAGGCAGTAGAGGGTGACAGTGTTAAACCAACTTGAGGTAAATTTGCTGGAAGATATCTGGCAGAGCCTCAAATTTTTGTGACTTATCTTAGAGGCCAGAAGAGGAATAGGGCTTCAGGTCTTTGCTAGAGCCTAAGAGTGTTGGTAAAACATTCAAAAATGCTTCTGATAAGCACAAACTCAGATATTGGTAAATTGCACAAAGTGGGCTGTTTTTTTCCCTACTGCTGTTTTGAGATTTGGAGAAAAAGAAAGCCTGTTCTAGACAGATCCTCTTGCTTAATAACAAGACAATGAAAGGAAATAATTTTTTTCCTGTAAATACTATTTCTAAATATATTTCAATAACCTTTTATGTGTGGAATCTATGCCATCAGAACTGTCTTTTAACTCTGAAGATATCAACTGGAAGGAAATTTGCATGGCATAAGGGAAGACTAAATATAAAGGAAAAACTATGAAAGCTTTTATTTCAGAAACATCTCGTTGCTCTCTTTTGTTTAAAACAAACAGTGGTGTTCACAGTTATGCCAATGTAAAAATAAGCCACCACTTTTGTAACAGCTACTGCTTGGTAGTTCAGTGTTTGGCTCTCACAGTCAATACCAGACCAGCTTTCCCCGACATTCCCTATTCAGCAAGTGCTTGACAACTTGTTGAATTGCAGGGCTGGCATTCAGAAATCTCAGCAGTTCTTACTCTGCCACCACCACCCAGCTCATGCTCAGTGTGCCCTCTGAAGTTATAAGAGTTCTCTCCCATCTTATGTGATCATGTGGGCTTGTGTCTGCAGTGTTCAGTACTTGGTCTGAGGCTTATTTGCACATGAAAGACTGTGAGACCCCTGTTCCACCTACAGGTCTTTTAATAAAGGGAATACTCATGGGGATGGCAGTGTAGTCTCTAATGCAAGTGGGAATAAGATATCCTGGTA
The DNA here is from genome assembly GCA_034336665.1 of Luscinia megarhynchos. Taxonomy (NCBI): domain Eukaryota; kingdom Metazoa; phylum Chordata; class Aves; order Passeriformes; family Muscicapidae; genus Luscinia; species Luscinia megarhynchos. The sequence continues at coordinate 23,401,248 of CM067569.1, forward strand.
TAAAGTAAGATTGCACTGACATAACTTCAGTTACATGGGGACAGTGGCTGAAGAGTAAAATAATTGAGAGACATTGGTACAGAAACTGTGTCCAGGCAACCATTATGGACTCAGATCTCAATGCAATGATCTAAGTGCAGTCATATGAATGGGGGTTTCCCACTGGCTTGTTCAGATTTGGGCTTGAGAACGTGTGCAAAGCTCTGGGCATACAAACATACAAAAAACTGCCAAGAACAAACAAGTGTTTATGTTTAAATGAAGATGATGACTGCCATCTGCTTGGGGGTTTATTGGTTTTCTTTTTTATGATGATGCTCTTTGGAGTTGCACATTCTCCAAAGCTGCCTCAGCATTGTAAATCATTGCATACAGACGATTCTGTTCTTTTGTTTATTTTTCTTTTATATTTCAAGATTTCTAGGGCACACTGAATAAGAGCAAAAATCTCTCTACTGGGTAATCCCAGACTTATGTTCTAATAGAGTTAGCTAAATAACTCATGATGTTTCTATAGTTTTAATTACCTAAGATAGTAAGTGATTATTAGCTTAAAACTAATACCACCTGGGATAAAGAATTTGAAAATGGGGATCCTTAAGGCCAATATGTAAATACATAACCCTTAGTCCCCAGTCACATCTCCCTACCTGCCACTTCATCACAGAGAAGTCCCCAAAGGATCTTGAAAGGGCTCTAACGAGGCATCTGCACAATTCTACCTACAGTACAAAGGGTGGTAACCAAGGTCAGGAAAACAGTTTGGAAGCAACTTAGTGAATGCATTTTCCTTCTTTCACTTGCTTTCCTACTTCTTTTATGGCTTCTTTAATAACAGGAGATTTCCATAGCATTTTATATTTAAGAGAATTTTGCTTGGTATTTCTGTGAAGCAGGTTTAGAGTACAGTTAAAGACAAACTCTTTGTATTGAGTATTCATTTGAATATTTTTATTTTAATTGGCAATTTAACATTTTGGATGGAAAACCTACTACATTGGATGACAGTGGAAATCCCTGATCTAATTTTCTCTTACCACTGGGAACTTGAGACTTGTAGTGATTCCTCACTAGTAGAATAATAGGAAAAAATAATTTAATTTCAGACTTGAGAAGGACATTTCAAGATAGCTATAAATCTCCTTGTGCAGTGATTGTCTGTGAATAATGTAACTTGAGGTTTCCACCAATGCTATTTAAAGTGAAAACAGGTGTGTTGAGATGACTGCAGTACTGTTGTATCATATTTGGGAAAATGGAGAGCTCTTCAATTTCTTAGGTCCTTTAAGAGCTTATTTTGTATTTCCTAACTTTTTTATTATTTTTTATTATTTTTATATATTTTTAATTTTAAAAAATTTAAATTTTTTTTTGTCTGTGGACTTGTAAAATTTTCAGCAAAGGCATTGAGTAGAATGGGATGGACATAGTGAGGATGTTCTAATTTTCATGTTGATCTGCTGGGGCATGGAAGTTTTCCTTGGACAAATGAAGCTTTCCAAAAAACATAACTTTTCCTAAGATTTAATTATAGAGCTAAACAGTCATTTAAAGTGTTCTGTATTTGTGTCTTGACTTATTTGTTCAGAAAGGATGCATTAATTTTTTAAAAGTAATGGCAGGCTGTGTTTGCCTAAGCTGCATGGAAATGGTAAGGTTTTAGTGCAAATAGGTTCTATATTTGATAAACACTGATATATGTGGGTTTGGAAGAGATAATATGGTCTCAGCAACAAAAACATTGACCACTGAATGTTAGCTTTTTTTCCTTTTTTACTTAACAGCTTTTCTTTGAATTTTAGTTTAGTCTAAGAATCTCATGCATTAATTGAAGAGGTTAGGTTTGTACCTGCTCACTTCATTAACAGCTGTTACTAATTAGTGGAGCTTAGTCATTAAGGAACCTGCTGGGGTTTGAGGAGAACAATTTATATTTTTTCATGGCATTTAAGCACACAATATGCTTGTGAGTGGAAAAGTTTCATGTGGGAGCACTCAGTTTTAGCAGCATTAGCATATCTATGGTGGGCTAGACTTGAGCTAATATCCCTGGGGCAGGGGAGCACGGAAGAGCCCACTACTTGAGTAGGTGCTCCAGGAGGGGTTCAGAGCAGCCTTTTGGGGATGTAGCTGTGCCTGTGGCAGGAGGAATCATGGGGCCTGTGCTCTGTGTGTGTGGTGAAGCTGCATTATTGCAAGCTTTAGCCTCAAGCAGCCTTTGATCAACAGTTTTCATTAAGCCTCTGTGTATGGACAACATGATGTCTCATAAGAGTATGGGGAAAGAGAATTGCCTCTACGTGGGTTGTTTAGGGCATGGCAGGCTGGGCACACATGCTGTAATCCATTAGAAAGGTGCAGGCTGATTTCCCTAATTAATTATTTTTGTTTTGTGAAGCGGAACCATTTTCTCCCCTACCTTAATCTAGCCCCTGCTTCCCATAGGTAGTGGTGTGCTTTGTGTCTGTTTCCAGAACCTGTTTTGTTAATAAATCCCAGTATTAATTCCAGCAGCTTGGAGACTTTTTTGGTGTATGTTGCTGTCATGCCTTTCTGTACAAGTTCTGACATAAGTTACCCTGTGAAGTGTGAGGACAGCAGTTTTGATTAGTTTCTCTGCTGGGGAGAGATTAAAGAGGAAGACCTCCTGCTCCTTCCTCCCCTTGAGCAGCTGTGTAGGACAAGTCCCCCACTACCGGGCTGATGTTAAGATTAATGTTTTCTCTTATGAGGTCTCTCTAATGGCACCATTTAATGGACTAGATTACATTCCTGGGTCAGTCTTTAAGCTTTGCTGATGGACTTCCAGCTCTACCTGGCTACATTGGATTTAAACTTTAAACACATTCCTGATGTATGCTGCTGCACATTTTCACTGATGGTATGCATGTAATAAGTTGGTTGAGCTTTTCTTTGTGCAGTTTTGCTTAATTCGAAGCTGCCTATAGTTCTATTGAAGTATTTAAACTCCATATAATATGAATGCATTGCAGTTAGGTACAGCTCCTAGATGAATACTGATATTCTCTCTAGGTAGAGGCAGTATTCATATACCCAGCTGCCTAATTATATTTTAAACTACTAATTGGAAAAATAAAATCAAAATAACCAGAGTTGAGCATGTGATTGAACACACTTATTAACAAAAAAATAATTGGAAAAATGAATCGACATTTTTGTTACTGAGCCTCTACTACTAATAGCAGATGACCTCAGTTTTCTTCTCTGCCCCAGCTTGCAGATTGTTTTGTTTTAGGCAACTCTGCCTAGCTAAGTCTCTACAGTGTGTGGCCATGTGTGTGCTGTGAGAGGTGACAGCTTGTTGCTGTTTCTTGGCTCGCATAAAGGCTGCTGGAGGTCACAACAAGAAGATGAGTCCAGTGCCATCCCATAAGCTGCAGGAGGGTAAAGCTGGACAGTAGAGAGCATTCTGTTTAAAGAAGCATTTCAAAGCAAACTGAAAATAGAAGGTTGTTGCTAACTAAAATTTTGACCTATTTCAATCTGGAATATGTCAAACTATTTTGACAGCATGGGAAAATCCCCTTCTCCCCTCTCAGCAATGTGTTCCAAGAAAACCCCTTCTGACTAAAGGGAATCAATTTTGCCAATTATTTCAGTTTTTATGGGAAACCACAGAGGCTGTTTAAATTTCTGAAACTGACTCTTCTGGGAAGTAAGTTGGGGCAGTGGAGCAAAAGAATAATAGGATTTACAAATGGTGAGGAAAAAATAGGTGTCTGTCCTCATTTTTTCACATTTCTGAGTGCCACATGAGCCCCCAGCCCCTTGTCCCCAGCCACAAAGCTGCTGCTCGGGTCAGGTACAGGTAATTTCTGTAGGGCCTGTGGACTTCTGTAATTATTCTCTCTTGCATCTCCTTGTGGGCTACCTCAAATGTCTTGTAGAGGACCTCAGCTGACAGGAGTTTCAGATTTGTTACAAACTGCATGCTGGTCATTTTGATAAGGATGCCTTGGCAGGAGCCCTTTTCTTTGGGCATTAAACTACCTTGATGAAGGACTGAATTGGTTTCATTGGCTGTTAGATCTGGCTGTCAGATTGTTTTAGAAATGGAATATGGAAAAAAACTGTATTTCTCTATGCCATTTTGAATTGCTGACTCTCTTGGACTGTTTGGCTCTCACATTTTGCATCTTCGAGAGAAAGTCATAGAAACATTGATGCTTTCTACAATATCCTCTTCTTCCTTTTATTTCCTATTTTGTTAAGATGTATTTAAAGTCTCAAGTTAATAGTAAGAATGAACACCTGATCTTATGGAAATCATTGGAAACTTTGTCTTTATGGGCAGACTTTCCCAGTAAGAGTTTCTTCTTAAATAACGTGTTTGGTACTCAGTTATCTCTGGAGGACTGTGCAAGGTTGCAAAAGCACACTTCCCATATAATAAAAAGAAAACACAAACAAAAAATCTGAAGAAAACCAAAACCCTTTCATCAGAACTATCAACAAAAACTCAAGCATGAATTCTTAACTGAAGCAGTAGTACTTACCCTTGTCTTTGTAGACCCACTGACAACCTAGCAGCAGCTCAAGTTAACCTTGTGGGTAAAAATGATGCACTTAGAGATGAGAGGTTCTTCACATGCTGTATAGCACTTTAGAATGCCAAGTACTTCCATATTTGGAAGTACTTATCTTTTATTTTCTACAATATCTTAATTTTTTTTAAATGCCACAGAAATAATATTAGGCTCTCATAAGTGTTTGCTTTTATATTAATAAATCTTCAGAAAAACATATAATTTTTCTGATTTTCTAATTTGACACCTGCTTCTTATGAATTTATTTTAAACATTCAAAAACAGTACTAGGCCATCACTTTCATTTCTGCTATGGTGTGACAGGAACAGATAACCACAGCCTGCCAGTAATTTCGTTAACATTTCAAGTTAAGGAATATAAGAACACACACTTTAGACCAGGGCATTTTTTTACTGGTATCCTTTTCTTCCTTTCCTTTTTAAGAGTACTCTGAAAGTGATTTATAATCTTCCTGTTAGGGGGGTGAACTTCCTTTTCAGGACTTCAGAAAGGAAATGACTGCTGATGAAATGTGCAAGATTCACAGAAATGTAAACAAAACAGTGGCACTGGACGACAGAACAGGCAAACCAGAGGCATCAGAAGTGCAGAATTCACTTTTAACCCTGGCAAATTTGCCTTGGTCTGATCTGATGAGGAAAAGGAGGTGGCTGAGCCTCCCCTCGGTTCGGACTCTTGGCTCTTTGAAGCTGACAGTACAAAATCATCTCACAGCAGATTTGACAGAGTGTTTTGTGTGCAGTGTGGCTCGTGCTCGATTCACTCTGAATCCTACACCAGCAGCCTCCAGAGGTCCTCAATCTTTGTAATCTGAAATAGTCATAAATCTTAGAGCTGTTTCTTTGTAGCTAAGTCATGATAGAGTAATACTTCATTATACTGAATTGACATCAGCTCATTGAGGTTTAAGAATTAATAGATGTGTGATACTAAACTTGGAAAAACAGTTGAACAGTCAAAATTTCCTTAAACAGACTGAGTGGGCATACTCAAGTGCCTGCCCCTCACAATTCTGTTCTGGAATCAGCTGAGACCTGCTGGCAACTTTAGATTTCTCACACAGTGATCTAGATATGAGGATTTAAAATGTATGAATCTAGTTTGAATCAGCTGAGAGCTGATTTGGTTAGTTTTTTAACTTTAAAATGAGCCAAGTTCATTAAATTCAGGTTTTGAGCATTCCTTTTCCTAGGGCCATGCATTTCATGCTATCTTTACTCAATTGTTTTTGAGTAAAGTCTTGCAAAAGAAAAATGTAAATTCTACACGTTTTTCTCTGACTTTATATTTCAGTGTTGCAAATTGCTTTGGGATATTTAAGGTAAAAAAAGTCACCTTAAATGTGCACTAAACATAACTGTGTCTGAAAAATACATCTGCCTTATTGATGTGTGACTGCAATTAGCATGTAGGAAAAGCCAAAAAGAAAAATGAAGAGTTTAGTGCAATGTAGTTCTTCTATTAATTAACTGGACAACGGCTTGGTTTAAAAATATATTTTTATGAGAAATTGAGGTCAAAGTGTGCTGTATCGTAAGATCTTATTTACCAAATGTAAATCAACTGTTGAGCTGTGTGGAGAGAAGAAAAATCCACAGGTGCAGTCAAATTTCATGCCAAATGATTGTCTTCAAAATGAATTTTATTGAGTGTTTATTCTGTTTCACTGTGATAAAAATATCCTTAACAATCATAGCTCAGCAAATACCCATCTATTCCAGCAGAACTGCAAATTTTTCTGACTTTGCTCTTGAAACACTTCATCTAAAAGGATTTTCTTTAAGTGGTGCACTGCTCCCCAGGTTTCCATATCTTTGAAGATTACTGGTATATTTTCTAGTTTAAGAAAAAGAAAAGGCTTCTGATTTAGCTGAACAGTGATCACATCTAATTAATCCATTTTAAAGGAGTGAGATAATTCTGAGTTCAGACCAGTGTTTTGATTGTAAATAACCTGGAAGATGGTGTTTAACTGAGATGTAAATTACTTTTAGGGGGAAAATTTCTTACTTTTGTGCTCAACAAAGTCATACTTAAGAAATATTCTAAAACAGGTAATTGTAAGAGAAATAAATATTCTTTGAATATGAAGGCTCTTAAATTATTTTAAGGTTACAAATGAAGGTCTTTTAGAGATTTGTAGTGAGGTATTACATCAGTTTACCAAGTGATGCCACTCAGGTCCTGCTCTTCCTGCCTTTACTTTTAGTCCCATCAAACTTCTTTAAATGTAAGTGGTAGTAGTGTGCTGACATTATCACTCATCATCTTGGAAAAACCCTGTGGTATCCCAGCAGAGCCAAGCATGAGGAAGAGCCATAAAATGCTTCCTCTGACACAAATAGTTAAAGAGTCCTAAGAGATGGTTTCACACGTGTTCACTTATCTGGGTTTTCATTTCTGAGGCATTTACTGAAATAAGCTAAGAATGAAATAGCACCTGTTCTGACCAGATGGTAAATTTGTGGGATTTTATCAGATGCTGAAGCTGCGTGAGTGTTTTGTACAAACAGAGAGGGTGATGATCACTTTTACTCCCAGTCTCACTCCTTCAGCACAAATATTGCACAGGGTTGAGGAGCTTATTAAGCATAAAGATAGCATATTGCTGAGGTTTTTTCACTCACTCTAGTTAATTACATGTCAGGATTGCTGTAAGTCTATGTGGTCTGGTCTCTGTGTTTGACTTACTTCGTAAAATTCATGGATAAGGGGATGGAATTTTAATTAGGTGCATTAACATGACTTTAGAACCTTGTACTGTTTTGGACTAGTGGGATGCTTATGTAGCCAGCCTGTCTCATCTCTGACAGTGGCCAAAAGTGCATACCCTGGGATGAGTAAGAACCTGGCAAATGGATGTCATATGTTATAAGCACTTTCGGTATTTCAACTTGCTCAGACATTTGGGTGTTCATTTTGTATTAGTACTTTGGTGCTTTCTTCCTCTCTGAAGTTGTGTAGTTCTCTCCTGAGCTGGATCTCCATGGTTCCTCTTGGTCTAGGAGTCACATTTGCTACTGGCTAGTCTTCAAGTGTTATAGCAATTTTAAGTAAAACTGTTAGTTGTTGCTATTAATGATTAAACTTCCACTCTGAGTTCCTTTTGAATCCTTGGCTGAGTATAACCTAGTCCTGGGAATTTGACACTGTCTAGTTTTTCCTTATTTTCTTTAGAAGCATTTTAATTTTAAAGAGACCCTTAGAATTCCTCCCAAGTTAAGGACCACAGCATGGGCATCTCTCTCATCTTTTCCATGATCAGCACTGATTCCAATGACATTTATTTTTTTGCTGCACCTTTGAAACCTTAATATGCATTATGATCATCATCTGACCTTCAGATCATCTGTTATTATTTGTGTTCCTACAGTTTCTCTTATAATATTCATGGTTCTTAGTTATGTGGAGAATAATTTATTTGTAGTTATGAATTGTCCTGATAATCTTTCTTTGAATTCGTTTCTGGTATACTTTGGGGAGTTTAGTTTTACTACTTCTTTTAACCCTGCAAGGGGCTTTTAAACTGGTGATAGCCCCAGCTTTCTGAATGATACCTTAATCCAAAGAAGCTTCCTTAATTTTCTGGTCAGCTGTGCTGTCTTCATTTTGTCATTTTGACTTGCTGATAGTGAGACTCTTCATTGGTAAGATTTTGACCCACCCTAAGCCTTTTGAGGTTGCTACAACATGAGGTTTGCAATTCTGATTTTTTTGTGAAACCTCTAACTATCAGGTTCATGAAATATTTGTATATAAGGCTTAAATTTTATCTCTGAATTCTATCCTGATGGATCATTTTTCTGATGTATTTTCCTGTTTACCACAAAATGGATCAGTAGTATTCCAAGGGTAAAGGAATTTGATTCTATGTAGTTCCTTTTAGAATGAACCAAAATACTGCTAAGATATGTGGGAGGCAGTTGGCAATAAATTTTCCCTCCTCATTTAGAGCTCTGATTCTCAGCTTCAGTTTCCAGTTTCCTGTGAAAAACATGATGCATTTGGTTGGTGATTAACTCCACTATACACACCTCCTAAGATTTATAGGATGCAGCCTTCTTTGGTGTTCAGGTTTCTTTTTGCAATGTCTTAAGTGCAAAGGTTTGGGACAATCCGTCCTCTGATGTGCTCAGTTCCACATTTCCTGTTATTCATGTACAGAGGAAGGAAAAAGAAAATTACATAAGAAGACATGCAACACATAAAAATGCTCATCATTTAGGTAGGAATAAATTGCCTGCCAGATGATTACTCTAGTTTTCTTGTATGATTTTATAAATAAAAGCTAACTTTAATATATTTACTGGGATGCTTAAAAGGACATATGATTCATTTTGTAGCCTTTCAAGACATGATATTCTTCCTCTCTTCGTCCTTTAGAAATTTCATAAACCCTCAAAACTAGAAGTAAAATTACCTCATGGTGATCTCTTTTTTTCTTAGGCATGAAGTTATGAAGTTGCTAATCCAGTCTTTTATCTTGAATTCACCATTATAATGTCAAGATTGAATAATCTGCCTTTATCTCCAGGGTGACAGCTATGTAAAAACTTCAAAAGGGATAGTTTTGTCAGCATCTAAAGACTCTTGTTAATTACTACATCTTGAAGTAAAGGTGAAATAAAGGAGGATGAAAAATGATATTTCTCTTTGACAACCTTGTAAAAATATCAGTGATGAAGCAGTACATTATAAGTACTTTAAGAATGCATTTACTGAGATCAAGACCATTCTGATCGTGGTTCAGGTTAATGTCTACAAGATACATTATAGGAAGATGTGTGTGTGTCACTGGTTTAGAAAGCTCCTAACTGGAAATTAAATATTTTGCCTCTATTTTCTTATTTAAATTGGTTGAGATGATTTAGTAATGGTGTTGCTTTACAGCTGGCAGAAGGGCTTGTATTGTTGTGTCTTCCCAGTAGAAATAAACTTGTTTGTCCCAGCTTTACCCTATTTTCACTGCTACTGGCCTTACATGACCTTATTATGTAAAGCCAGATAGAATGTAAATATTATGACCAGTAGCAAGCACTATGTTATCAGCAGAGAATGCCAATAGTGAACTGTGTGTGTTTTCAGGAGTGGGATTTGAGGTGTTCTGCATTGTCAGTTTGTCTACACCCTCATTCTGGGGATGAGGGCTGAGTGGAGCTCTGTGTGGATGAGTCAGTGGAAGGGATATTTGCTCCACAGGAAAGTTGTCCTCCTATTGAACCTGCAGGCCAGGCAGGAAAAGCTGTGGATCAGTTCTTTTCTTCTAAAGGGTTTATACTAGTTGTCTCTGAAAATCTGGGGAAAGTTCATGCAAATAAATCAATTAATCCCTTGTTAGTACTAAGTTGTAAGTAAATACTTCATGTAGACTCATGAGAAATAAAATCAGGTTCAGGTTTTCAGAAAATTTTTAGCTTTTTTTTTAATGTGATTTAGTATGCAACAATTTATATCACAAAATACTTAGTATAAACCACTATGGATAACTAAATTGGTGGATGGTGCTAGGACACTGCTTGTTTCATTAATTTTAACTACTTAAGGAATTGTAGCATTGTGAGTTTAATACTACTAGAACACTGGCTTTGAGTGTTACTCAAATAACAACTGTTATACCAGATTGCTGGTTGTCAATCCAATGTCCTTGCATTCCTGGTTGCCACTAGATGATTTTTCTAAGGAAGGAAAATCTCACCAGTAGTGTAAAGGCTTAAGTAATTCTAGAGGTTTTGGCTGGGTAAGGGGATTGAACCCCCCCCCCCTTTTTGGTCATGACAGTTTACATTGGAAAAGTATTCTTCTTGAAGGAGCTATAATACAATATGAGAATTCTTTGTATTAGGTGGTCATTCCCACTAATGTTTGACTTCAGCATTGCTGTTTGCCATAAGTATTTACCTATTTGTGCCATAATCATTCACTGTGACATTATTAAAATAGAAATAATGAGAAATAAAGGAAATCTATACTATCCAAGTGAGATGATATTCCCTCTTTGCAATGCAAAGCAAAAAAATGTGATGTTCCTATTGTTAGCATAAGTTTCCAGTGGCCTCATCCATAAAAACTGCAGTTATAAAATCCCTAATCCAGGGTTTCAGTCTGGATCTCTCCCTGTGTAACAGTGTGTGTGGTTTTGTCCTTGTGTATCAATTTCCTTATTCCTTTTACTTGTGTAAGAGACAGACATCTAAAGTGGAAGTCCCAGTAGCTGGATAATTCTGGCTAAATGAGCAGCCCTGAGGGCTTTAGGACTGTTTTAACGAATTACCATGGTGCCATCAAGAAATCTGTGTGGTTAAAATGAGCCAAATGTGGTAACAGGGACATGGCAGCGTGTTTGCACGTTTCAGAGAGGAAAGCTGTCCATTAGTGTGGATGTTGTAACATATGAAGTAGGATTTCATGTCAAATACAATGTGATCTGTGGGATATGTTTCAGTAATATCTAAACCCGAGAATCTTAGTTATTGCTTTAGGTTGAGATGAAGTTATTGTTTACTTTGTTATTATCAGCTTCTCTTTTAAAAATACTGAGAAAGTTTCAATGAGGTGCTAAAGCCCAGGGGGTTTTAAGGTAGTTTTAGTACCTGAACTGCTTTCAAAAGTGCAAGTTTGTACCTGCAGGACATCAGCTTTGTAGTGCAAGCGTTCTCTCTGAAAGTAGATGTGGAAACCTAAATTACTTGACATATCCACAGTGGTGTCATCATGAGGAGAATCTTGTAAAGCTAGTCCTGGGACTAAGCTGTATGAAGTCAGTGTGAGCATATCTGTGCTAACCTGCAGCAAAAGCAGTGCCTGCAGTATTTCCAGCGATAGACATGGTTGGAAGCATTTTAAGAATTGTCTTATTACAAAAATCATTATATCAATAACATATCTAAAAAATATTGTTAATATGTTTTCAACTAGTTTAACATTTAAAATGCTGGATATCCTGTACTTTCCTGAACCAAAACTGTGTAGTCGCTGCTGAACATTACACTGTATTACTGGTGCAAAAATTACACTAGTGACTTAAATTTCTCTGCAGCCACCTTTTCTGGGGCTTTTCAAACTAGTTAATCTCATTCTAGGGAGAATAAAAAATGTTGTATTATCGTTTTCTGAAATTTCATTTCAGCTCTTAAATTAATGAGCAGAATATAAGCTTATTTCTGAACAGAAGTTTGGGAGGGATAGTGAGTGAAGCATAAAAGAACAATCAAATAATATGAATGGAAGCAATTCCCAGTGTATGTATTAATAATTAATAATACTGCTTTTTGAGAAAAATCTGTGGGTTTTCAGTTGCTGTGCTTTTGAGTCATCTGAAACAGGAGGCTGGTAAGAGCACTGCATTTTCACTCAACAGTGCCTCCAGGTCTGGAGTGGTCCAGCTAAAGATTTTAGGAAGGAATTTACTTGTTGTGTGGTCCTGTGTAAAATTATATCTGCTGTAAATATCCAGGCACCTAATAAATCCAAACAGCAAGACTGCTTTTTTTTTTTGTTCTCTTCCTTCCCTTTGTCTGTATGAATTGATTCATAGTTTAATTAACCTCTCATTTTTTCATCAAAATACTCTATTGAAAAGCAAAAATTATAAGTATTTACAAGATCCTTTTTTACTAGGTGTATCCATTGGTTTCTTATATATATATATATATGTATATGTTTCTTTTCCTATAGAAATGTTGTTAGCTCATTGAGAATTTCTAAATGTAAAATTACCAAGAGTGACTGTTTCTGACCTATTGGGGGGAGGGGTATGCTCTGTATAACCAAAGTATTTTCTTTCAAAATCAGTCTCCCTTTCTTTTTAAGCATCTTGGGAGAAGATCTGTGTAGAGAGCTCTGTGTATTTCAGACTGCAAATGCATGGTAAACAGTTTTCAACTCAGTTCTGCTCATCTGCTATCAGCAAATCTGTTGCAGGCTTATTGTTTCTCTCAAATAGTTCAGCAAAAACTATTGTATTGGCAAATCCTTGCCTGAGTATTTAAATGCTGAAATGTTTATTGTAGCAATTAACACATAGTAATTAGATCAGTTCAACAGTGCTGGCTATATATAAATGTAGTCCAGGGATACTCAAATCCAGCATGACAGTTCCATGTGATACCATTGAAGTCAATAAAATTGAAGTTACACACGTCCTTAAGTGCTTTTTTTGGATGAGGGCCTAAATATTTTTTATTATGAAAGAAAATGCTGTCCAGCTCCTGGATCTTAGATATTCTTCCTCATCAAAATAAGAGTTGTTAGCTAAATTAGTAAATAATAATGAGGTCACTACTCCCAGCTATCTGTAAGATGACACCATGAGACAGGTGCTGATGGGAGAAGAGACTGTTTTACTTGACAGAAAGAGAAGTACAGATTAACTGTGTGCATGCAAGTTTTAGGTAAATACATGTCATTTCAGAGCAACTTGTATTTTATCTTTTTGTCTGATCCCTTGTTGCAGTTAAGGATCAGAAAATCTTTCTTTTAAATGCTTACTTTCCTGCAGGAAAATGGTTCCAACATGGTCATGAACAACTATTCTAGAAATTGAAATGGAAATGAAAAATAGAGAATTAAACACCCTTCTCCACAGCACTACTGTGAGTGTGATGCTATCACAGCTAGGGGTGAGTGTCCTACTCTAGAAAGGGGTTCCTGAATAAGGAAAGCATTGCAAAGGATGGTAGCTGAGGACAGAATGTGGTGTGGATTACAGGGATTAGACAACAGAGAAATGAGATCTCTTTTGTGTTTTTACAGGCTTATTCTTGATATTTTTCTCTTTCTCCTCCTAACCCTCTCCTCTGTAATGTATATGACATAAGAATTTAATGTGAATTCCAAAAAGAAAGTGCTCTGGAACTCTGGAAATTTACTTTTAGACCTTTAAATTCTAGTTGTATCTACAAGCTCCTGTATCTAGATTGTTGTTACTGTAGATCACAGGATCTTGCATAAATGTTAAAGCATAAGGAAAGACAAATTTAATAAATGTAGTTGATGGCCTCCAAGATATATTTCACCTCAAGCATTTTGCATTCAATTCATTAAAAGTAGCTGCTTTGCCTGCAGGACAGCGTATTTAGCATTCATGTCCTGTTCCATCTATCTTATTAAAAATATTTTTCTCTCTTTGGTTAAAACCAGAAGTACTTTTCACTTACACAAGATTCTATCACACATTTCTGTTGGCCTGCCAGGTTTTTGCCTGTCTTTTATTTCATCTTTGCATCCTGCAAAAGCAGCTTTGCCTGTACAGCTACTGCTGCTGCATTCTACATTTCACAGTACCCAAGGTGCTTCAAGGACAGGGATTTTGTCATCTGTGATATTGTTTTTTCTGAGCAGCATCCCTGAAAATTCCCAGGTGTAGAAGTAGGAACGTTACAATTTTCTGATAAAATTTAAGATGAAACATAATGCAAAACTCTTGACATTGAGGAAGGGCTAACATGACTAAATCCAGATTTAAGAGCATTCTGCAGCAGCACTGGAATCAGAGCTAATGACTGTACTCAGCTTGGATGGGAGGCACAGTGCTGTCAGTGTGTCACTCCTGTATTCATGACTCAAATAGCAAAGCCTACCTATCCTAAAGAGCTGGCGCTGCTGGATCCATGGCAGCTGTTGTAATGCATAATTAATGCAGCCCTGGGATACAGTTTCAAACACTCCGTGTCAGTGCATGCAGGAAGCCTGCAAATGGGCACTACTTTCAATAGTCAAATATTTATTTTTGACTGACTTTATATCGGCATACACATTTATGCAAAATTGGGTGAAAAGAGGAAGGGTGCCCAAGTAGCTTGTGATTGAGAGATTTCAGTGGAAATTAATGCTATTTTCATTCTCTACAGAGAGCAAGGAAAAGATGAAATAGCATTTGCTTACTTAGTTTTGGGCAATATGCAGCATAAACACAAACATGAGTAAAGAAAGAAACTTGTAGTTTGTTATTTTAGATCTAAGTAGGTAAAAAAGGATACTGGATGAAGCAAAAATTATATCAATGTTTGGATAATGTGATCAGAGTTTGTTTTTTTTAAGCAAGCTGGTATGAAAAGTGTTTTGAAGGAAACACTTCAGTCAGCACAATAATTTTGATACTGAAAGGCCTTTTTTGGAAGGTTGACAAAAGCAAAAATGGCTGTTTAACAGCATTTCCTCTCTACATGCTGCAAGCCTTTGCCCTGTGATGGGAGGAGAATCCTGTCCTTTGGCTGTGGCTGACTCCCCAGACCGAGGATGGCACTGGAGCTGGCACTGGTGGGTTGTGTTCTCACCCATGCACCTTTGATCAGCTGGAAACAAGCTGCCACAATAAGGAATTCTGCAGGGAAAATTTTGGAAAAGAAGTTATATAAAACTGATCTGTGTGCTTGTTGTGCTGTGCATTTGAGTACCTTGAGCAGCAATATGTAGCAGTGGCAGAGAATCTCTGGTCAGGGTAGTAATTACACTGTGTATATTTCCTTTGATGTGCCTAGGACAATATAAACCACTGCTCTTTGAAAGATCCAAATGTAAAAATCTAATCTCTCTGACCTTAAGCTTCATTCCTTCACTGCACGTGTTTTTACAAGACCATCCCTAGTTGCATATGAATTATGTAAATTACTTGAATTATGTTCTCAATGCCCAAAGTGGAAAACCTGCTTCATGTGTGAAATTTAACAGATGAGAAGTAGAAATTGATTTTGAAATTTTGATCTTACTCCACTAACTTTAGCACTTTGATTCAATTAGTGAAGTCCTATGAATTTCAAGCAGCTGAAAAATTATAGTATCTTTTTATAGATAAAGACATCTAAATGTACTTTTTAGAAAACTGTAATTTCAGGACATGATTCTTGAAATTATTTGAATTTAATTCAAATATAAAAACAAAACCTGAAAAAAATTTGATTGTGTTTGAAGTACAGAAGTTGGTGGGGGTTGTTTTTGGTTTTTTGTTTGTTTATTTTGAAATGAGAGGTCTTTGAGAGATGTCAAGGTCATTAGACTTTATTTCATTCTTTCTTTAAAACTTAAAAGAGCATGACTAGGGACAGCAGCCCAACTTTAAGTTAAATGCCTTTCTCTCCACAAAAGATCCTCCACTTAACAGCACTAATAGGGGACAATTTTTTCCTCAATTTACTATATGCTACTAAACTACTAAGATATATTGTATGTGAAAACTTGTAGTAGCCATAGAAAGAAATCAGCTGAGAAGACTAATGTGCGTGTTATGGTGAACTTGGGTTCTTCCTGATGATAATGATTCCTTTCTGCAACTGTGTGATTAAATGGTTGGTTTCTCCAAAACCACTCAGCCCAGTTCTGAAAGACTCTCTTTTGCACAGGTATTTGTAACTAGTGAAATTAGTAACCAGGTCTCTCAGAGAACTGTTTAGCTCTGAAAGATCTGGAAAGGTGAACTATAAAAGCTGACTATTCTAGTAGGCAACTTTTTAAATAATGGTTATGAAAAACCTGTGTAAGGTTCTGGTAAACACGCTCCCCCCCTGTAAGGGAATAATGGCTAATGGACTTGCACTGAAATGTGCATTCTGAATCTGGCTAATGGTTGCTGCCTCTGGATTGTGAAACAAAGAAATCATGCATCAAATGGAATAGCTGCAATTTTGCCACACAAAAAAGCAAATTGTATAATAGATGTCTGCTGTAACTAATTTATGTATACATATCTAATTTGTTCCTTAGTAGATTGAGAGGCATTTAAACAAGAGCTAATTTGATATAGAAAAAATCTGGAGGGAGATGGACTGCATTTAAAGTATAACCATTGCCTCAAACAAGCCAAATCCAAAAAGAGAGAAAACCACTATTAAAGTAATTTTTTTCTGAGTTTTACAAGACCTTTTTTGTGTTATTCTTTACTCTTTTCTATAACTCTTGCAGACAAGTGTATGGTTCCCTTGCTTACAGAGACTGCACACTGTTGAGCAATATCTGCCCCATTTATATGAATAGACTTGTTTTAATTGATTATACTCGAGCTGGATAACATAACTTGGAGGGAAAAGAGGAAATTGTTTTCCTGCAGAGAATAATCCCTAGTTAATAGATGGGATTTTATTAATAGTTATGAGGGAATAACAAGATGCAGTTTTTTTAGCCACAAACATGACCTGGCCTGAGAGTCACTTAAAATAGGTAGGGCACCTCCCACCAAAGAGGAAAATTAAGGGCCTAATGCCATGTTATGATCCTGGGTGATGCTTAAATGAGCCAGAACAAAGAATCTATTTGGAAAGAAGTTACATGAGGATTTGGTCCAGTTACTTCATTTGTGTTCTTTTTGTTGTCAGCCACAGAAGGCGATTCCATAATGGGTGGCCCTGTCAGCGACCATTTAGGTATAACAGAGTCTCTTAGTGGAAATGAAAGTAAATTTTTCATCTACCAGCAACAATGAGCTGAAATGCTTGAAGGGAAGAAAACCAGACTCGTTTATTTCATTTATTTATTTATTTTGTCTGAAAGGCTTGGAACAATTCTGCAGTGCAGCTCTGACCTTTTCATGCACAGAGCTAAGTGGTAAGGGAAGCCAGGCTTCCTGTCAGCCCTTACAAGCTGCTATTTCTCTCCTTTTTCTTGTGGTCAATACTTGGCTTTTCTTTAAAGCCTTACTTGATTGTTATTTTAGTTAGACCATAAAGACCCTCACCTGCCACTGTCAACGTGTTTCCTAGCAGAAATAGATTATCTCAAATGACAGAATCCAAGCAAAAGTTCAACTTTAATGTCTGATGCCTTATAGAAAACTAGCAGCATGCAATACATGACTTAGCCACACTGCACCATCAATGTGTTTTATTCGAGATTTGCTTCACCTTTCCTTAGAAATAATTTTAAATGCAGAGATAAAATAGGACCTATTTTGTGTAAGGGAAATATATTTCTGGCTTGGTTCAGCATGAGATGACAGGAAAGGGCAGAAGAAAAGTGTGGGAGGATGACATATAAAAGAACAGAAGTGAAAAGGATGAACTCAGTGTAATAATTTGATTTGTGAAATGTATAAAATTAGGCAAATTTCAAAGCCAAAAGGGAAAGTTATGTGTTGAGACTGACTTGAGGGAGCTCAGATAATGAGTAAACTCATGTGTGAAACCTTTTTTAAACTAGTGAAATTCTTTGCATGTGAAATTTCAAATGGGAGATTAGTTGAGAATTTTGAGAAAAAGGGACTGTGTTCTGTAAAATGTTTTATGAGTCTAGTGGTCATTACTTGGAGTGAAAATAAGCACTTAATGGTGATTTAAAACTGTGTTGTAATAAAGAAACATTGATATATGCACAAAGATGAACCATTGAAAGTATTGGTGGGTTCTGTGACTTGTAATACACAGCTTGCTCTCTGTATCTGTGATACTGTAATCTAGGAAAATTATTTGCCAAGGGGAGGCCTTGTTAAGACTAATTCTGGTAATAAAAAGGGCTGAAATGGATAGTCTTCCATACTCTGAGTTTTTCTATGAAAAACCTTGTGGAAGATAAACAACAAAAGCAAAGACTTATTGGAGGCTGAAATATCAGGATGTCAAAAGACTTCCCATGAAGAACAGGTAGAGAATTCTGGCATAATTAAAAAAAAAAAATTGAATTTTTCGGACCAAAGCCTGGTTACTTTTCCTCTGTCTTTGACATCCTGTTTTGTGAGAAACATAGCATTTTATTATTTCTGGAAAAGGTGATCTAGGGAATACCCACTTTGGGAGCATGGACTTACTAAAGGTTCTATGAAGATAAACAGTGAAAAAATTTCTTTCTTGTAGATCACATTCAGCCCATAGATTAATGACAGAAAAGATAAGAGATTGCATTAACATAGGAGACAGTGTAAAATCTGCCACAGTGTACTACTCTGTGCCAAACTGCTATACTTAGATGGCACCCCATGCCATCCCAAGTGCTTCTGATGAGTAAACAGAGCAGCTGGGATGCAGGAAATGTGATTCTGATGTTTAGAATACGTATATTGTATGTTTAAACGTGTATATCTGTACATTTTTGACACAGATACATAAAATCAGGAGCCCAAACGGAAGGGGTTATAGTCTCTCAGGGAACCTGTCAGGCACAGCTTTGGATTCACAAAGAGAAAATCCACACAGCCAAAATGTGACAGGCAAGTGGCTGGGAAGATTCAGAGCAGTGGAAATTTTAGGGCCTCTTATGTTGAAGAGACTTTTTGGTAGGGAGGAGGATCAGAGAAACTGCTCCACTTCAAATACAGGCCCTTTTTCTCTGGTCGGGACTGGCTGGTGATTTGAGCATGTTTACTCTCCCTACAGTTTTCTTTTAGCACTGCTATAGTCATTACTCACTGACAATATCCTGCAGGCTTGGGGAATCACTGGAAGGCCAGGTCAAGGATACAGGCAGCAGATACTCCACTGAGAAGTCAGGACAAAGCAGCTGAAAAGACCTGAGCAGTGAGTGTGAAAAGATGCTGCAGTGGAAAGTGATGTAGCAGAAAAGTACTCTGTAGTGAGCTTCATTTAAAAGTATAGACACAGCCTGTGTTGTCCTACACAAATTCTTCCAGGCCTTGCTGAATGGCTTCACTGCTTTTCATAGATTGAACTGTCCTTGTAAAGAAAATGTTTCAAGAGAAAGGGCTTGGATCAGAGTATGTCTCTTACATCAAAGGGTGTGCAATGGAAGTGGTACTCAATGCCTTCTTTGCTTCAGTCTTTGCTGGTGAGGCTAATGTTCAGGACACAGATCCTTCAATCCAGTCAGAAAGTCTGGAAGAAGGCAGAATTTCCCTAGAACAGAAGAGGAGCATGTTATGGAACTCATAAACAAACTGGATATCCATAAATCCATGGGACTTGATGGGATACAGCCCCAGCTGGTGAGGAAGCTGGATGCTGTCACTGCAACACTGTTCTTGACTGAGGCCATGGCATGCTTGGACTACACAATGCTCAAAGGTTTCTCTCCAACCTCAGCCACTCTATGAATTGATTATATGGAGCCTTTACTGAAGGTCAATGAAAATATTTATACCACCACCAGTACCTGAAGTCTCACTGTTAGAGGAATGTATGAAGTAAGGTGTTACTGGAATGATAAGGCTCTTGCTGACAAGGACATAAAGCATTTTGTTTGGAAACTTGTCTACAGGGCTGCTTCTTAGATGACACAGATATGAAATGCTCTGTGGCTTATCCTGTACTTCATAAGATAGTGATTAAATTTCCACTGGGAATAAGATGTAACTGGTGAGCATAGGGAGGGATACAATATCATAAATGTAGTTGTTGTCCTCTCAGAAGTGCCTCAGGGAATTTAAAGTGAAAATCTGCTTCCTGCTTGCCCTCTGTGTTGTAGCTCCTCCTGAAAGCTGCTAGATTTTGCTGATCCTTGGGGGGCAGCTGCTGAAATTGCAGTGAAATGCCCACAGATAAGAGATGCTGTCATGACAGAAAATTATTTGAATTCCAACATTTTTTAATTTTTTTTTTCAGTGAGTGACTCAATTACATAGGGATACCTTGTGTTCTCTGCCAGATATTCCAATCATGTTTTTCTGTGTTCACAATGTCTAAATAGGTGTTTTCTTTCCAATTTCACTTGTTCTGGTACAGTTATTCAAGAAATCTTTGCAGCCTTATTGTGCTGAAGATTTCTTTCTGACCTCCTCCTTGTCCAGCTCAGTTCAATAAGACATTGAAGGCACTTTCCTTCTTCTGGTATGTATGAGGGTTCCTACAAACCAATGGTGTTTTCTACATCCTGATGTAAGACAAAAGAAAGAAAATGAAGAGTTAAATGATACCTGTTAGCATATGATATTTCCATAATATGTCATTGGGTGAAATGCTGGGGAATAGCAGCCAATCATTCTACTGTGCTGCAGACAATTTTTCTGTTGTTTAAACTACACTTCCATTAGCTGATTGCTGTGTGCTTCTTCATCCTGGCCTTATCTTACCTCATACACAAAACAGTTTGTGCTATCTCTGACAGAAAGGGAGTGGGGCAAGGCTTTTTCAGGGAAGTAAAAATCAGTGAGATGGAATTGTTTTTTACACTAGAATTTTGTAGAAGGTTGTGTTCTTTTATTTTTTTTATACCTCTAAGGGTGATTGCTCTGAATTGGGTGCATGGCTGAGTGTGTTTGGTGAGAAACATTTGTTTTTATTATTGATTTTGATTTTCCCCTCATTTTCAAGTGTTTATTTGTGGAAAAATGACAGAATTGTTTTTATGTTATAGCAACACTAAGTTGATACTAGAAGACTTTTCAACAAGATAGTACTCTGCCCATTATATTCTTGAATATTTGTCAGAGAGGAATTCTTCTGCAATCTTGTCTCTAGGCAGGAGGAGTTCTCAAAGCAGACATCACATTCATGCTCAGAGCTTGTTTACAGTTCCTAATGAGAATGAATGTTTGTATTTTTCTGTTTAGTCACTTTGCTTACCCTTAATTTGTTTATGAAGAAGGACTGAATGTTCTGCAGCATGTGTGAAATATTAACAATTACTTCCAAATTACATCACTGCTAAATAAAACACTGGTTTTATTGCTGAGATGTTTGTCAATCTCTGAAGAAAGGAAAAGCTGGGTTGTTTTTTTTCTTCAGATTTTATTTTTAATGAAACACCTGTAAATGCAAATAGGTTTAATATTCTTAGCTATAATTTTAAACAATTGCTTTATTCTTTGAAAAATCTCCACCCCATATCCTCATGCTTGAATTAGCCAGAAGTGAACAGGATGAGTGCCAAGAGACACTGAGAAGATTCATTTGGCTGAAAACTCAAGAGCAGCCCACCAGCTAAATTTTGTATTTGACATAAAGGGGTCAGTTGTTACATGCAGTCTCATGCTGGCTACCTGAGGAGTACAGGAAATCAATGCTGACTTACAGATGCTAGTTGTAGGTACAAATTGCTGCTTTTCTCATTCATTGCTCTGAGATGAAAGAAACCTGTGACAGTTTTTCTGCTAGTATAAAATTACTTCTCTGTATGTCATTTCTGAGGCTTGATTTAGCTTACAAAGGACCAAACAAACTTGCTTTTCCCCCAGAAAATTTCCCATGCCCCACATGCCTCCAAAGGGTGGCATGTGACAATTTGGAGGTCGATTCTTTTCCCATTATTAGTTTTAGTGATGCGAGTAGTCTGTATACAGAAAACAAATTTGAATTGATTGAAAGTTTGATGTAGCCAAACTCAAGACTGTAAATAAAACTGTAAACCTACTTTTGGAGAAGCACTGACACTGGCAGGCTAATTTGCTGGATAAAATGTATGTGACAGTGCAGCTAGGCTGGACTTAAGCAAGTGAGTAACCAAAATGATGCAAATAGATACACACAAAACTTCTCTTTCAGAGCTGTAATTTTGCCAGAAACAAATTTTGAGAAAATTAAGTTCTCCTAATGAAGGACTCTTAATGTCATTGTATGCAGTGAAATGGACAAGCCCTTTTCATTACTTGGTTGACAGTTCAATACAGAAGAAAATTTTGTGGCTTACAGAATGAAGAGATCAGTTGGGTGTTTTGTTGTTTTTAGTGGGTTGTTTTTGTTTGTTTGATTTTTGTTTTGTTTTTTTTTTATTTTTTTTCCCTGAGACACTGAAGCACCCACATTGGTTGGAAAATAAACCCTCCTAAGCCTTAGACTATTGGCATTCTATTATTAGAAACACAGATATATAGATTAATTTGCTATTATATATGTGTGCAACAGTGAGTCTTGGGCAATAAATGCATCAAGAATTTGACTGCCAACATTGCATTTGCTTTGGGGTTTTTATTATTGGGATTTGGGTTTTTTTTGCCAGTTACTGGTTTCAACACAGTGGAGGACTAATCCCAAAGAGACTTTGTAGTGAGTTTCTCCTCTTTATTTTCCGTTTATAGAGATTTTACTATTGCTGAGCTGGAAAAGGCAGGGTTAGAGCAAGACTTGCATGTTAGTCAGTCAGTCCATTAGAGTCAGCTGGATGAGGGCACAAACACAGTCCTAGAGTTTGGGGAAATAAAGTATATCCACTTGAAACTGAGTAATGTTACTTCAGTAGTGCAACATAATGGAGGACTTCACAAGATAAAAGTTTGTTCATCCAGGTTTCAGAAAGCTGAACTCAAACTATAACAGGTGGACAGAATTAATATGAGCTTAATGAAAAGCTTTTGTGAGAAGAGACTGAAAAGTAATTGCTCATTTAACTCTGGACAATGAAGCTGACTGGACATCAAACAAAGTGGAGGTAGTTTAAACAGAGGGAAAAGAGATGAGCTGCTTAATGTAAGGGACAGACACAGGAACAAATGGTTATAAAGCAGTCAGTCATGAATAAATTTTAAGTTGCAAGTGCAAGAAGGGTCCTTGCCGTGGAAAGAGTCAGACTTTGAAGTAGCCTTTTGATTACAGTAGCAAGAGCAAGAAATTACCAAGGAGTTGAGATGATGAGGTGCCGTTGAAAGGGAGCTGGTATTGATAATAAGGAGGTCCATTTCAGGCTCACTTCCTATATGCTTTATGTTCTTTTCCGGGAAGGTAAATAGAAACTAGTTTCCCTTTCAAAAGACAAAAGTAAAAACCATGGTGGAGCACAGTCTTCTCAAACCCAAAAATGGGTTTGAGAACTACCATGAGAGCAGACTGGTCTTAGGGATGAGAGGAACTCATTGTCAGGCTGAGTCCTTTTGCTGCTAAAACAATGCTTTACTATCCCAAATGGATAATTTGGTTATATTTCAGTTTATGACAATTAGCAAGAAAGCTGCAAAAAAGAAACATAAGGTGAATTTATATTATGGCACAAATCAAAACTAGCTCATGTTTTTACATTAAATATTGAATCTGTTATGTTGTCTGATATAAAGACAGTGCCACTCAGTCTAGTAATAAATGTGTAAGTGCTCAGGCAAGGAGGGGTTTGTAAAGTAATAAAAACTTACTGTGTTCCCTGTCAGCTTGGCCTGGTGTGAGCTCAAGCTTTGGCCTTGGGTGACCCAGTGAGGCTGCAGACACCTTCACTCTCTGCCATCAGGCTGTCAGCACAGAGCCATGACAGGCAACGTGTCACAGAGCACAGCTGAGGAATTCCAAAAGCCCCCTCTCACCACCACCTAGCTACTGCTTTTCAAATGAGCCTGCTGTTCCCACTGCAAGAGTGCTTGCCTCTGTTCTTGGGAGGTGGGAGCAAAAGGTGCTCATTACAAGCTGAAACCACAGCCTGCCATCTCCTTGAGATAAAAGTCAAAGGAAGAAAATTTGTGCACTGGGCTTTCTCAGCTGGAAAGGGATTTAAGTCCTGCCTCTCAGCTGAGAATGGCTTTGAGGGAGTCCTTGCCAGCCCTGCTACCTGTGCATGCCAGTGTAAATAACAAGTGCTGACTATAAGTGCACATTTTGTCTATGGGTATATCAGGACCCGATACCTAAATTAATTAGTGTCACAGCAAGGTAAGAAAGTGTGGCAACAATTTTGTGAGTTCTTTCAAGTTGTAGACACATTACTGGGACCTAAACAAGTGCACCTACACAACTAAAATCAAAGCATTTCTGCTGAAAGTCTTTCATGAGGCAAAACTCCACGATTGTATGGTAAATATTTAGCTTTTAATAGCATTAATGACCTTGATGGAAGTAGTTGTAGGGATTAATGAGCACCTGAGGTTAATGGAATCAGCTCCACCCGATTGATCATTAATTCAGAGCCTGTGCCCTAGATTTTGATCATTAGTGCTAAAAAACAAAATCAATTTTACATGGTTTGGGGCACCTTTTGACCAGAAACATCAACAATTCAGATTCTTAATTTTGAAAATGACCTTCCTGCTAGATTTTTCTTTTTCTTCCTTGCCTTGCCCTCTGTTCAATAACATGTAAGCACTAAATGAAAATGCCAAATTTCAGCATGCTGTGTTTTGAAATGCCTGCTTTATTAAGTCCTGAGGCGTGTTGATAATAGAAGCATAACAGCTTTTTACATGAAGCACTTGCAGATTCCAGAGTCTTACAAATGGCAGTTCTTAATGGTTTGAAAGTATTTTCTAAACACTTTGGACACTGTTTGAATTAATAACTTTGGAGTTCAACATAGTATTAACTATGTTGGTTGTGTGTGTGCCCTGCACCAGTAGGTGGTGGTTAAGGATCTGTGTTCATAAACACTTGTGCTAATGGCTGTTTTCAGAAACAAATCTTGAACTTCTGGGAATTCTGAAAATACAAAGGTATATTTCAGAAAGATTCCAGTAACTTCAGGTGTTCCACTGCAGCCCACATTTAATAGTATCTAGCCTCAGGGTGATCAGACAAAAGGGATGCCCCAGTATTGCTTTGGTATGGGATAAACATGCACAGGAAACAAACATCAAGAACCTCCTGAACTGTGTAACCTGAATACTCCTGCACCTGTGTTAGAATACAGCATGTATAAATTTAAATTTTCCAGTTAATTTTTGTGATGGTGTGGATGCTAAGCCCTCCCCCCCACAAGAAAACGAAATATTCTATAATTAAGATCCCTGCTACATGCAGATCAGATTATGAAGTAGGAGAGTTAAAGGAAATTAATAACAACAGTCCAATTTTTAAGGTGAAACATGGGAATTATGGTTCTGTGTCCCAGTGCCACAAAGTATCTGATCTTAGTTGCACCAAGTCATGCAGAAGCAGCAGGAATCCCACAGGATATCCAAATCTAAAACCTACTATTTAGACTTCATTGTGAATTATCCCAGAGATAAAATGTATTTGTTTTTATGTATACATTTAATTAAAATATATGAAAGGAATTTTCAAAAATCAATATTTTGCAAAAAGAGCATTACTACAAAGTAACATAAGAGCTATTTTTGTCTTTGAAAAAAATACTATTTTATTTTACTGCAGAATTCATTTTTGCTTAATTCCCTACATTTTGTTCAAAGTGTAGGAGTGGCTTATTAGCCCATATTCAATTCAGTGGCTAAATGTCCTTTATTTTCTGTGCAATCATAATTAAATGTGAAAATTTTTATCAGATTAAAAAAACAAACCATGACCACCACAATCCCAAAGTGTAAAGAAAGGAGAGGAAATTACCTTACAGAAAATCTGCAAAAAATGTATCTGTCTGGTTCAGTGTCAAGGTATACGATCTAAGAAAATAAAAATGGTTTTTCTTACATTTTTGAAAAAAAAATCAGCTTTATGCAGTGTTATATCATGTTAAAACATGTGCTTAACTTACATTTTTGGTTGGCTTGAAAATTCTGTAGGTCTCACACCTCTCTAGTAAATTTTACCTTAAATGTCCTCAAAATTTCATCTTCAGTGTACATGTTAGTTGACAGCATGATTTGTTTCTACTTGGTCTAATCAGAATCACCTAAAGATTTCAATTGATTTCTCTTTTGTTTGGTTTTTTTTTGTTGTTGGATTCACCTTAGAAATACTCGAACAATGACTCAAGTGACACTGTTATACTGTGAGCAAATTTCTAATCAGTTTTTGATTGTGGAGCACAACACTGTTACACAACCCCAGGTACACACTCCCCCACTTAATTCAGCAGAGTCTTATTAATGTTATTTTTTTATAGCACTGTTAGTTTTCATAGATGGTTCCCTGTGGGATTTTGTTTACTGCTTAAAATACATCTGAAAATCTTATTCTAATACATGCTTGGTCCTTCCCAGTGAAATGCTGGGGGAGGCTGGTGAGGCTGTAAAAGAAATGGTGAATGCAGGGGAGGTGCAGAGAAGCCTCTGCCCTGGGCTCTGCAGCCCCATAAACAACTTGCTAACGAGCACCGGGTAATGGCTGGGGATGCTAAATAATCTCTTTGCCTGCCATTGAGCGGGCATGTTCAAAATATGGTAGTTTTTAGAAATTAGTCTTTCTAGGGGAAAACAAATAATTTTCTGTTTGATGTACCACAACCTTTTTAATAACATTTTATGGTATCACACGGAGGAGAAAACAAAATAAATTCAGCAAATGTAGAAATGGATAGAGAAGCTGGTATTTCCTCCGGTGAATAAAATCAATTGCAGCTGGAGAAGAGGCGTATCTTTAGGACAGATGAAGGCGCCGGGGCTGTAGGTGTCACTGCGCGCACGGCTCCGGGCCGGGCGGCGCTGCCCGGGACGCGGTGCGGGCTGTCGCGGCGCTGGCAGCAGAAGGTGACATCTGGCGACTAATGGGCTCAGGGGCGGGGGCAGCTGCGGGGTGCGCGGCCGGGGAGCGGCTGGCCGCGGCCGATCGATCCCTTCGGAGCGCTGGGAGCCGCAGCGCGGCCCCACCGCAGGCGGGTCCCGGCCCAGGGCTCCTGCAAAAGCGCAGACCCCCCGGCCAAGCGCGGCGCTCGCTGCGCTCTCCTCTTGGCTAGGCGAAACGCAGCTCCTTTGGAGGAAATGGCTCCACCTTATGAAACAAAGATGGACCCTTTCCAGGCGCAGCTCTAGCCGCTCCGCTTCCAGGGAATCCCAGCCGCCGATCCCCCGGGCGCTGAGCGCAAACCTGAGCCGCGGCTCTCCCTGATCCCGCTCATGTGCTCGGAAACGCATCTGTCATTTGAGCTCCCTCAAACAAAGACTGAGCCGGAATGCGGGACCCGTATTTTCCTCATTTGATCTGCCCCTGAAATGTGATTTATTTGTCAAATTCTTAGAAATGGCAGAGAGAAACCACAGGAAGGGCTCAGTGTTGCAGATGGTGTAAAAACGCTGTTATTAGCAAGTGACAGTGCAAACCACACAGTGGAAAGCAAAGACAAATTCATAGCTGGAAGTTAAGTGTTTGCCGCAGAACAGGGATTTTAAGAGGGGCTTTCTGGTATGTGGAGGGGAGGGAAAGGGGAAGTGGGCTGTGAGGTGGTAAAAGAGCGTTGCTCAGTTGTCGTGCCCATCCACTACAGCCAAGTGTTTGGGGTTAGGGAGTCGCTGAAAAGAGCTGACAGAAGAAAGGAAAAACAAGAACCGGAGAATAGAAATATTTTGCTATGCATGCATACACGCACAGATAATTGCATGATTTTCCATCATCCAAGCCTCTAGTGTGACAGAGGGAGGGAGGATAGTCACATGCATCAGCCCCATAAAATCTGCAAAAGCGCTGTTCTTAATTCAGCCATCGGCTGCTCCGAGACCTCACGCAGAGAATTACAACGAAATTCTATTTTCAGAGTGACAACCCTAATGCTGCTGTGTCCTTATGTTTACTTCGGTTAACTGTCAGCCCTGATAATGTGCACTGTACCACAGCTGCTGCTGTGGAAAAGAAAACCCTCAGAGTAGCTGCTTTGGGGGGAGGTATTTGAGAGAAATGAACATAGAAAAAGCAGAGGGAAAAAAAAAGGAAATAAAATCTGATTGTGTATGTACACAATGTGAGACTCAAAACAGCGATCATCCAACTCTTGTTTTCGGCACATTCCTTGTTTTTAGTCTTGGCTGATAAAATATTTAACAGCCATCTTAGCACTCAGCATAGCAATAACCAAAGAACAGTCAAGCTCTCGGCCCCCACTGAGACAGAATTCTAGTGGCATGAAGTTTTCTTTTCCCCCTTCCCATATGATGTGTTGTCCAGCCTAACTCCAGATTTAATGTAAAATAATAATAAAAAAAGCTTCATTACAGCATGTCCTGTTCCTGAAATATACATATGGAAGTTACAAATTGAACTGGCACTGCTACATTTACTGGTCGCCTTACTGCTTTTAAAAATACAGATGAGGTTACTTAATTTCAGTCCCCAAGCAGGATGGAAATCCTCAGTTAAAATGGAATTATGGTTTTTTCATGTGGACATAAATCAGAATGTAGTCTCTACTCCCAGGAGTGTGCTTTCTGAAAAATAAATAATAAAAAGTAAATTGGTGGAAAAAATCAACATGGGAATTCTGGTGAACAGAATTCAGTACCAGGTAGAATGAAGATTCTCCCTGTTATTCATTACTCTTAAGTCAGGAGCTGAATTAGGAAAAGTTACACTCCAGCCTGTGAATTCCGAATACTAAATTCAAGATCGCTGAAAATTGTTTTTCTATGTGGGAAGCTGGGGAAATTATAATTAAAAGGTGCTTTAGCATCAGCTTTCCTTGTGATGATTCATACAGAAATAGAGTACATTGATTACTAGACCACGATATGTGATGGGATCTGGGTACTTTCTGGTTTTGCTTTTTGTTGTTGTTGTTTGCCTTTTTTTTTTTTTTGTTTGTTTTTTTTTTTGGTGGGATTGCTAAATATTCATAGCTCCCAATCTGATTGAGCAGTGTCTTTTCAACATCTTGGAGGACTGGCCTTCATAGCCTTTTTGTAAGAGGGGGCACTATTACTTCTTGAGATATTTATTAGATCTGTCATGGGTTTTGTTGTTTTTCTCTATGTGCCAGCTGTCAGAATCAGGAAATTGCACCATCTATTCAGCTGCTGTTACTAAATAAGTAAATAGGCCTAATCCTTTCTGATGGGAAACTTGTAATTTGGTGAGGCTCAAAAACTGCTCATCAAATACCAAGATCCAAATCTTATAATTTGGAAATGATATATCCTCATGAATTTTGTCTATCCAGGTTTTCATACTGAATGAATCTTAGAATTCAATTATTAGTATTAAGGGTAGAATCAAGCATTATTCTTAAGATTGCCTCTTCTTTTTCCTAGATGTTGTAATGCATTGCATGGAGTGTCCACAGCTTCTCAGAGGGAGTTTCTTCATGCCAGGTTTTAAGTATTGAGATGATTACCTTTTTCTCCTCTTAATTCTAAATTTTAGCTTTTACTCAGAATTATATCAGGCACTCCTTAATTTTGACTCACTAAATCTTTAGTACTTGCTTGCTCTGGAGCAGGGGCTTAAAATACAGGAGAAAAAGTTGAAGACCCCTGGTAGAACAGATGAACACATAAGGAGAGGGGAAGAGAGAAGCGTTGGTGAAAAACAATTATGAGAAAAAAGCAATTTTGAGGAAGGACAGTGGGAAGAAGTAACCATTAAAAAACCCTTTAGGAAAAGGAGCACAGACTGAGACTGGTGTGGCTCTGCAAGCATGGCTTTGTGTGGTTTGATATGCTTAAGTTGTGACCTTAAAACTCAGATGGAGTTTCATGAGAAATCTGGAATATTTCAAATTATTAAATTAGCTAAAAGTACATCCTTTTCCAGCATCTGAGTGACATTCTTAGTATTGGCTGGGATAATTAAAGATTTTTTTTCAACAAGTTTCTAATACTCGAATGATAGTGGAACTGCTTATTGAACTATTAAACTAAGCCTTAAACACTTTTCTATGTATATAAATTACTTAGATTTTAATGGTAAATAAATTGGCATTACAACTTAGTTCATTTCAGAACCACTGATATATGAGAGGAACTTAACTGGTTGCTCAGCTTACCAAGGCCTTTGTTTTTCTGTCTATAAGACAGTGAAAAGTTTTATCAATTTTCTCTGAATGAAATCACAGGGATCTTATTTTAATAGACTGCTTAAAATTATCTTCTTTCCAAAATAATGAACAGGTTCTCTAGGA